>JACGWL010000012.1:3376685-4006292 GCA_034509725.1 Sesamum angolense
CATATGGTTAATTGTTAATTAAAAAATAGATAAAAGAGAGTAATAAGTTTTAGAACTCGTGCTAGTCTTGATACGCGCAATTCAGAAATAGTTCACAAGTTCAACTTGACAGTTCATTGTTCTCTTGACTCAACATCGTGGATTTGAAGCTCTCCCTTTTATTTGTTTACCTGCATGAGACCCACGCGTACTAACATACATATGGCGCAAGGACACATCGGCTCACGCAACCATTCCCGCTACCACAACACACAACAACAAGTACGGAGCCTGTTTGCAAGAGCTCTCTATTCCAAGTTTATTCAAAAAAATACATCAAAATTTGGTATAACAAAGCTCGACATATTTTTCGTGCTCGAGGGATGGAGGACATAAAGTTGATTACTACTATTTGTAAAAAGTGAAAAAAGTGAAGATAGAACAATAGAGAACCACCATTTGCTAAAAATTATTGTCCTTGGGACAATACAATATATGGTAGTATGAAGTAATACGCTTTTAAAAGTTAAATGATATTAAAGTATATGTGATAGATATTATAGAAAGAACGTTTTGCATAGGTTGTCCTTGAATTTGAGATGTGTGTTTCTAGACCTCTAGCGACCGACCTATGTTATATAGCGTTTTTTACAAGGATTCTATTTTGGGCTTATAATTTCACTGTGTAAACAATCAACATTTAAAAAAGATAAATAAAATTATAATAAAATAATGTTAAGAAGAGAGTAGTAGTAATATGTCTAATATTATATGTAGGTGTGATAGATTTATAATTCACGAAATGAGATATTTTTGAAAAACTCAAGTAGCAAGCGTTATAATTAACATACATTTTAAAAATAAATATTGATTTAAAGTTGAATTAAGTTTATTATCTCATAGTTAATGATATTAGTAAGTTATAATGAAAATTAAAAAAAATATAAATATAAATTATTTATTTTGAAAAGATATATATAAAACATAACCAAGACGTATAGGTTACACAAAAAAATTCGAAATTTCATATGAGTCTAATAAAAAAATATTTCAGAAGATGCGCACATTAACTAATGGAATATCTCCATAGTAAAAGCTCGTATATTAGAAAAATTAAAATCATATATCAAAGAAAAAGAGAGACTAAACAAAATGGAAAAAATAACATACGCGAGAAAAAAGATGAGAAGAGGGGTACGTGACGCGGACCAAGCAGAGATAAGAGTGACTACAAATATCCAGGCTGTGGTGGCAGCAAGCGGTGGGGTCGATGAGGGGAGCGGGCGAGACGACCGAGGTGTAATGGTCGGGAGATAAGCTAGACCGGTATGTGAGGCGGTGAGGAACGGGAATGGAATATTTCGCGCTAGATAGGAAGTTGAACTAATAATGTAGTGAGAAAAAGGTGAGATGCACGAAGAGTGAGAGAAATTGGATGGTATGAGGATGAAAGGGACAAGACGCGAAGGAGAAAAAAAGAGGTCGTCATATGTACATATATGTAGTTACTTCATTATAAGTTGTAAAATTTTTTAATTTTCTTTTAGAAACTTCTCGTCATTGCACACTCTTGATTTTACTTAGATTCAAACACGCAACGAGACTTTACTATAGCCACAAATTTTGTGTAAGGGTGAGTTACAAAACTGGTGATTGAGGACACGTTATCATCAAAATTAAAACGATGCCAATAGATCTAATTTTATTTACAAAGTGAAACTAATGAGAAATAATCTGTTAATTTTGTGTTAATATTAAAGAGAAAGCATTGTTTGTATAAAAACCAACAACAAGTTGTATAATGATAACCATCAAAGGTTAGAAGCATAATGAAACAAAAAGGTGAATATGGATTCATTTTCTCTCTTTTCGAGATTCAATGTAAAGACTTTGTACATACAACTACAGAGCATATATAATCCAGTTACAATATTCTAATGTAGATATGTGGCACACAGCAATTAGTCATTTTTTTGAATTTTCTTTAAAGAGCTAAAAAAAGCCTCTGATCGTTGACAGACGTTCTCTGTGCAAAAAGGCATTAAAAAGTATCAGATATATATAGATAATACGTATTATCATATTGTCAGAGACATTCATCAATTTATAGTGCACAATAGAAGTACAATATTGTGTGTATGTTACTTACGAATAGATCTATATGTTAGTGATACCATCTTGAATATGCTGATCGCGACCACAACAAGAGTTGCAATGAAATTATAAGAGAACACTTCAACATATGAAAAAATTTGTATAAGTACCTCACTTAACTGATTATGTTGATAAATATAGAGAATCAACAAAATAATGTTTCATTGGCTATGTGTATGATTAATCGGCCTTGTCAATAAGCATCGAACCATTATAGTTATTTGAGGAGACTAAATAGAGGGTCTACAATTAGCGTAATTATGATATACACAAAAGCAAGCCATACCAAAATGCAATTTCACGTGTGGTAATTATTTATAATTTTCCATAGTCATTATCGGACGAAGTTGCTGCGCGAGAGAATCGGAATTGCCACATACGCGCACACATGCTATGGCGAGAAGTTAAGTTTGGGAGGCAATTCTTGTATCCAACGAAGCTGTCCTATATCGTAAGTATCGCCATTAGAGGGCAAATAATTCAATATGAGATAATCAGGAGACTCATATTATTTTAAAATCTCAAAGTTAGATAGTCATAGATAAGATGCTCAACAGTATAGAGCCTGAGGTGAACTCATAGTGCCGTTGAGCGCATGATATTTTGTTATGTAAGCTCGCTGCCCTATGGAGCAAGGTTCCTCCGTACAGACTTATAGTTTAGTAAAAATTACAACTATTAGGGTATAATATATATTCGCGGCTCATGTCAACTCTCGTTAAATCGAAGTTTATATATAGGTCCATCAACTTGCATAAGGTATATAAAATATTATTGAAAAGATCAAATCAGATTCACAATGCACAGATTATTTTGGATTCATTTAACTTTAATGAGCATATGTAAGGAATAAGTGTAACCAACATAACCTTTTACGCCACTAAAATCATTAATGTTATGGTAATCTATACATGTAGACCATTGGATGCATAGACTACTTTTATAAGAAAGTTTAAGAGAGACAATCAAATTGTCACAATAGAAAATTTCGGTAGTCAATGGTAGATATGTTATAATATATCACAATAAATGATTAAAGGAGTTATGTAAATCTAATACCTACTAATCGAATCGCGAGGATATAGTGAATTTCTTCTCGTTCAAGTATGAGGATTTTATAATACGATTCTATTATCTAGACGCCTAAAATGGTGTCTCGACTTCTTACCCGGCCTGCAATATAAAGTCGTCGGAGTGCACAGAGTGTGTCATTTTACCCGCTACAAAAAATTAATTTTATTGTCGTGTAAGCGGAAGTTGGAGACGACCTGCGTGGCACTGAAATATGTCAGATACGAGTGTGGACTGAGACTACTATTCTCTGCCTCTACTGAGACATCAGACATAGTAAATCTCATACTGGGAATATTTAAACTTGCGGCCGAGAAACTTGATGTCTCGACTAGCCGAGCCGAGGAGAGTGAGGCATAACTAAAACTGAAAAAAACCAACCCAATAAAAAGCGATTGTCTAGACAAAAAACAGATGATAATTATGACGATCACCAAATTTAAGCAAGGTGGGCAGTACGCCTATTGTGGGGCAAAGTGCAGTAGAGGATTTTGTCGCACTTCCAGCTATGTGCGACATATTCAGGGATAAATGTGGAATTTCATTTTTTCAATTATTAAAACTGAAATGTCCTGAAAGATAATATCGATCTCGCCTAAAATCGTCCGCAAAAAACTCTGAAGCTCCACTATTGATAAGAGAATTCCAGAGAGATGAATCGCGCCCTTCGAGGGGTGACACTAGCGATCGGTTGTGAATAACAAAGAAAAATATTACATACAGCATTCGAGAACTCATTCCGCCCTATAATACGGGTACTTTTTAAACCAAGTATTTTTCCTATATTGACCTTAATTCAATAGTCACGATACTAGTAAATATTAAAAGGATCATGTATTATATATTCACTACACATATTTGTCTCAAGAGAGTGAGACCATAAAGAGCACCATTATATTAAAATCAATATCATATACTAGTCAATACTAAGCGAGGTCAAAAACGAGAATAAGCTCCTCACTCAAGGCAAAAAGACAACGCCTAAAACTCTAAAAGACCTTTTTGCTAGGAAATGTTCAGACGTCGCAAGAAGTCCACTCGAGACGATTGGAGAACACGGTATGTGCTCAGAAGCTATCGCGGACATTTTGTATGTACACTTAAACAGCACCTCCATCTCCGGTGTTATGTAGCAACACATTACTAACTAACTGGTGTTTTACCCGGATATGGTTGTAGCTGGTGGGTTGACGATTAAAGTGGAAACCTAAGTGGTTTAAGAATGTGCTGTACAAGAATGTAGTGTTTAGTCCGTGATAGATTGATAATGCGGGACAGTCAAGCTTTGTACAATATACTCCTCTCAACATTTTAATAAAAAAATAATAACTGAGTATGAGTGATAGTCTACTTCTCTTCATATATTTTTAATGAAGCGCATTGTGGGACACGACTTGCGTGAGTATGCTAACTCGAAGCATATGTAAACTATAAGATTAATGCATTAATGAACATTAAAGAGTATTCAGTAAGGGCGCACTTAAATTGGCTACACTCTTCGGGTCTAACACAAACAATCGCAGTAGTTCACAGTTAAAAATTGTTACTTTTCGTCTGCTTTTATAAGGGGGTTAATTTGCTCAGCTATACAACTATTAAAGGGGATGCTTGTAATTTTTCCATCTAAAAATAACCGTAGTCAAATATTCGAATAAATAGTAATTATCGTGTGATATGTAGTGGGATTGCAGCTCCTTTATGCGGTTGGGCGAAACGTGATAACTCATAGACTTTATCGAGATTGATGAGTTCAAATCCCGCCTTATCAAACGATAGTTGCGTATGTCAGCTCACTTGTTCTGCTCCCTTACCATTCGATATAGCTCGAGTGTCGCAAGTTTATTCATAGTAAGTTGGGAGGTCACAGTATCTGGGCTGATTGGTCTCTGGAGCACTGTTAATAGAACAAAGTGTTAATTAGCGATCACCTCTCGTTTTTGTGAGTCATTGTAAATATTATATTCTTTAACTGGCTCAACAAATGGAAAGAATTGTTACTGCAGAGTGTAACTCTGATTTCCATATATTATTGTAACACTCAGAAGAAGTGCTTAATATCCTCACATATAATATTAATAAAGGTCTAAATATCATGTGTCTCTTCTATACAATGAAAAAAACTGATATATATATCAGATGTACAAACATGACGGATAAATGAGCGACGGTTTGTGAACTGGGACCTGAAGAACATATGCAAATAATGACTGCCGGATCTTCGATCCGCTTATTGAGAAAAATGCATCTTTGATAATCTTCGGGTCGAGCGAGGTACCTTCGACGACCATTCGAATCAAGGTCTGGTGAACCGCATTGAACATCACGGAAAAAGAGACGTCGATACAGAGGCTTAGATCGTATAATCGAACATGATATGCCATGATACTTCGCGGATACTCGGAGCGGACACGGAAAATTACCGCTTTTATAGAGAGATCATTCTCCACGCGAGGCAACTACTTGACTGAGATTATCTGCAACGAGTTCTGCCACTTCACACTCCTCGCGAGAAACTTCTACGACGAGGAGGGGATCCAATCAACATCACTTTAATGTAAGGATGATTTTTCGAGTTAGTTAATTAGTTGAGTACATGATGGAAGCCCAGTTTGCCTGCCATCAAATCTAGTCATTAAAATATTAAAATGTGACAATTTCTATTGGAAGAAATTAAAGAAACAACTACATTTAGGTTGGTTAAAATGAGAGACAGTTGATGGTACTCATCTATATTTATATGCGAGCATTATTATACATATAAAAAACTATGTATTGACGACGATAACATCCAGAGAGCTTCAATATTCTAAAAAAAAAAATCCTTACTATGACGCTCACTGGAATTTTTTTAATAATTTAATGCGATATAAAAATTGTCTGATCTGGAAAATTAATTTCTTCTTCCCAAACATAAGTTATATTTAGTGAAAGCGTTCTTCAATCACATATGAATCTCATTGATAGTTTTTAATGCGAAGTGGAGATGAGGCATTAATCTTGACTTGTTCCTCTTATTTTATATTAGAGAAAGACTGTAGAGAGATTTGGATCTATTTGAGGTACTTACTAGAGACAAATCAGCCTCATGGTCCTCAGATATAAAGTCCAGTGTTATATATGAGAGATAGCACTTATATAATAAAAAATCGTACTATACAACATCATAGACTCCGAATGTCACAATTGTATCGGATTTATGCCAACACAAGGTAACGTGGTCGTGGAGTCATCACCCCCGAATTATTGCGGACTCAACATTGTGTGATAGATAGAACGTTATGAGTTTCGTTCTTCTCTTTTCCTGCTTTGTATATGCTTGTGTTGAGACAGCCGAATAGGGTCGTGCTTCCAGAATACGTGTCCAACACTATATCGAGCGATAAGAGTGTGCTATATTTTTTGTCACAGGAAACAGTCTATCTTAGCCATCATAGTACAGAGATTTACTTTCTGTTGATTTTTAGAAAAGTATCTACAGATTCTCTACTCTATAACTCAGAATTATTGTTACGCTTTAACATTTAACCCTAACTGGAGACACGTCTCTCAATTCCACGGGCGCTACGACGTGTGTCGTGGCTATGGAGCATGGATTTTGCAACTAATATTGTTTTTGATTGAAATAATCTCAGACTTTGCAGTGTGCAATAGTTTGGAGTAACTATTTGTCTACTTCCTTTTCTTGATGTCTATTGTCCATGACGAAACCGTCACAAAGCAATGAGTATGCTGAGGACAATATAATCGAGTTCTATCTACATGCTCAACCTCGCCGCCATATCTGGTGTGACCAATAGTAGTTGGCCGCTTGCACCATCAACGCATAGGGTGGCGCTCTTTCTCACCGGATGTCCCGCCCAAAGAGTGTCGTGGCATTCCGAAATGAGTTTGATTTTCCTCAGGTCCACGCCTTATTCTTGATATTTCATGGCTCAACATTACAAAACACAGAAGTATCCGCCTCATTGGTCATGGATGTGCAAGCTAATCCTCATCCTTTTCTATCGCCCTGAAAACTGAAGCCAACTAATTTCCAAGGCCTTGAAGTTGTTATTGCCCCTGCTACGACGAGGTGGACCAAGGTCTTGCGCAGCTGGATCTCCGATAATAACTCGCAAACTGCCTGACTCACACCTAAAGATCATGGAAGAGGTAAGGGACGAGAACGTGACGACACTAAGGAGAAGAGGGAGTATGGCATAGACCTGGGAACGCTTGTTTGGCTCGCCAGGAAATGTGCACATCCAAGATAGCATATCTTTTATGAATGATATGCAGTATATTATGACATTGACTTTATTATTAATTATTATATTTTTGGGTCGATGATATATACGACGAAAACAGGAAGGTACCATATTAATGTTCGTAACGAGAACACTCTGTACATAGTCACATACCAACTATTTGTAGGAACATTAAGGCATAATCCGCGTTGAAACATACCAAAGGTTGAGCCTGTGGAAGAATTGAAGGTCCGGGCTTCACGAGTAATTAATGAAAAGTTTTAAAAAAATCTTAGTACTTACTCAAATAAAGATGTGAATCTCAGACCACTGCAATTTACACTTGCAAGGATGCCTTAGCCCAAAAATTCTTCGATATAAGGTTGCCGTTGCGTGAAACACGTTGGATTCAATGGACCACGACCCTTGTGTTGTATTATTATTATTGTTGCCTTCGAGGCTTGCTAATGTGTTCTCAATACGAAACGTAAAAAAAACTTAGACAAGAGCGACGCGGAGGACACGCAACCGCTACAGAAATATGAACTTCCACGACCACAGGTGCCGATTAGGCATATCCGATACGGTCTTATAGCGGAGAGACAGTGTATTTGAAATTTTCGATAGTCATAATAACTCCTTTTCAGTAAAGCAAAGAAATTGGGTTGTCTTGTTCATTAACACAGAATCTTTATAATATGTCTTAGGCTCCTGTCACTATTTAAAACACGTAGAGAGACATTAATCCAATCGGCCTGCTTGGAAAGCGATAAAATCTAGTGTGCAGATTAAAAGGAACTCAAAATAACTTCACAGAAGACATATTCATGAAGTATTTAACATATATATAAATATATTAATCAGAGAGAGGATTCTCCATTCTGCTTTTTTCTCATCTAAAATAAAATATCTGGGATTATTCATATGTATTTTTACACTATTAAATTTCCTGGAGTTAAAAGTGTACTAATGCAAGTGAAAAATACCTATTCCTATATTTTAATATTTTGACTCTTCACATAGTCCCTTTCTAACTCTTATTGCACATATGTAAGTTCTAGAAAAATGTGTCGATGACATTTAGGCAATTAATATATTAAATATATTATGGGAGACGTTACGCTCAATTGCCAATGTCGTTCATAGTCTTGTGTTCGCATTTCAATAAAGTCCTATTACCATTCTCATATTATATATATTTCCGGTCGCTCGGCTCCATGTCATTCGTATCGTATCATGTTGCGTATCGTTGCGTCTGCTATCGTCGAGTCATGTAGTCCGCGTCCATTCACCCGAGAAAACGTTGCTTTCACTATAGTAGTGTCCTCGAGCTGCAAACACCAGAGTAATCTAACCTATCGAGAGTACATAATGAGCGCAGTCATGAAACTGTAGTTCTCTGAGCCCATCCGGAAATGTGATCATTTTTCCATGTGTTTGGAGCTCTTGTACTAATGCCTAATCTTTATTTTTCAGTAAGAGGCAACTGCAAATATAATTGATTATTGTAGAACATATATAATTTGAGTGGTACAATCCATATTATCGGTCGAATATATACCAGATTCTCAACAAATCATACTTGATTTCAATCCTACAATATATACTAAACACCAAAGTATTAACATGAATTAAACGATCTTTGTCTAGTTAACGCAAAGACGATGATATAATACAATCACTCTACGTACACTATTATTTCCCACTTCGAGGACAATATTAGAATCCGACATGCTGATAATATCAGTGTAGCTACGTCGTCCGAACAACCTCAACCCGTCCCCAACGTATAAGGCCAGTGGGATCTATTGAAACTCAATGATGCTCTCAGAATAGTCTAGCAGGAGTTTAAGGGCCTCAAGCCAAGGATGGCTTAGAGTCCACTGATTGGAATATATAATAATCTATTTGATCGAGGACACGTATAAGTTCTTGGACGGCAAGATTATAACAGCTCACCACTATATAAGTAGATTATTCGCATAGAATGACGCCATGCGCAAGCAAAGTGGTTTTAATCCACTCCCATTATGATTAAAAAAGTGTAAAAGGGTAGTATTCTGGCTTATCTTCTGGTCGTGTTTTTGTCTATGTGACACAATGTAGCAATAGTGGTACAATTCGCCACCTATATGAAACTTACATAATAGCTCCTCTATAAACAAATGGAAATAATTTAATCACTCAATTTAGAACCAGTAGTAAATTGGCTTCATTTTAAAAAAATATATGAAGAGATAAATAATTTTTATTATTTTTTTATATAAAAATAATTTACTTATTTATAATATCACATAAAAGTAAATTACATTAAACCACTTATTTTTTATCACCACATAGTCGGTAACACATGTGATGTTAGTAATGTGTTGCTACTAACACCGGAGAGGAGGGATTGCTGTTTAAGTGTTACATACAAAAATGTAGTGGCCTAGTCCGTGTTTTTGCCCACAAGCCGTTCTTGGTGTGTTTTTGCTTGATTCATTCAGCGCACAAACGTTAGAGGGCTTTATTACGGTTTTCTCCCTTGTCCGAGTCAGAATGTCTAGATGCTTTTGAGTAAAATATTTGTTTTGCTAATCAAGTTACTCATAAAGAATTGCGTGATTCTAATAATACAGGTCAGTCCGTAGCGCTATATAGGAAAGTGGGTGAGTGAAAGGATAACTATCATGTGATCTTCGCTACATGGTTAGATATTTATATTCTAAGTTTCGCCTTTTGATAGTTCGCTTTACTACTAACTCACAATATAAAAAAAACAGTCAACGCAATCCCTTTTCTTTTGGAAGCAGCAGGGACTCGATGCTGCAACCAAACTATTAAGAGCGGTGAGCTGAAAAGTCGGGTCTCTGAGGTACCATTGCGCTCATTCGCTTCATTGTGAAACTATGTTCTCATGGAAATTGTTCGAAAAAACATAATTACTGCTAGAGGATTGCGGGACTCGCGACGGAGGAGGGCGCGTATGATAAGCTAAAACCGGCACACACCACCCATAACAGCGCAATTTTCGTGATGCGCACTTAGCACTCTTTCGGCTCGATGCTAGTTCTTTTTTGTCCTCACGAGAACGTTTATGTGGGTTGGATATGCTTTCTCGTTCATTCAGGTGTCATCTACCAGCTAAGTATCAACTTAATTCCCCAATTTAAAAATCCGTAGAATTATCGCAACTGCTGTCTATCGATGATTCTTCAGCTTCTATCTTTTATTCAAGATGTTGATCGTGGCCGCGCCGCGGAACGCGCTCTCGCTTCTAAAATGCTTAAAAAATATATCTCAATTCAAGAAGCTCAGAAAGAGTATGGGACCACACCAAGTAGGATGGTTCATCTCTGCTTGTACGTACTGCCTTCTCAAACTAGATCCGTATATGAATTGTCATTACCTCATACATATCAGGATTTCTTCACTTAATACTATGCCATTAATCAAGCCCCGGCCTTTAACCTAAATATTAGTATTGTAGAGGATGATTGCATGACTATACCGAATAGTGTTTATTTTGCCTCCCAAACATCATATCCCTTCTCACATGTAGGTCACAGAAACCAGGCCACATGTGTCGGATATAATATCGATGTTGTTGCTACGGTGTCTAATGTACATATAATTTAATACACTTCGAACATAGGCACCTCGAAAAGGATTATCTGAGTAGGCGTCTATTGATAAAGTCTAGAGTTATGTTTATAATCTCGACTGCGGAATTTTTAGCTCTATGCTCCATATTTTATAAGTGTCATGCTGCTAGGCCACTCTACAAACGTAGGCACTTTGTCCCGTAATAATACGTTAGATTCTGACTCTACTTGTTGTCTCTGATACCATTTGATAAGCCCAAGCTCGGAGAGGTCTGGTTTCACGTTACAACAGGAAACTTAGAGCCATCAAGAGTCTTGAGCTCTCATGCTCGGCCATTCCTAGCAAAAGACATTCATCTCCTGTTATGCACAATCAGCAACACTCGGTCGGGTAAATCGTGGCCACTACAGCAATAGGTTCCATTAGCTGGCCGGCCGGATGCGATTTTTAATGTTCTTCTTGTATCAACTCAACCTTATTATTATATACGCTATAAACTCCCTTCTCTATCAGCACGTAAGCATCAATATAAAAGAATCCTCTGATTATTTATTTAGGTTCACGCACTATCTCGAGCTGATATGGTACGGATGCTGGTGAGTGAGCTGCTCAAGATAATCGATCACAATACATAGCAACAAACATCTATAGCTACAATGGATAGCTCACAACAGGATTGGCGAATGATCGTGATACAACATTCTAAAACAATACTCACAATCTTTAAATCAATTGTTTTCCCTATTGTTGGATCATAACGGGTTCACGCTTGATGTTATTCACGCTCACGTTGTCAATACGACTTGTTGGCATCACAAAACTAATTTATCAATGACCGAAGCTGCGTGTAAGTTGTATTCAGGTCATGTACTTATCCGCTCGAAAGGCACATAGATGGTTCGCGCATTACAGTCTTTTCTTTGTTCTCGCCTTGCAAACTGAGACTATTTGATAGTTAGGAGGATTAACATTTGTTTTACACAGAGATGTTTTATCGCAATAATCCTAGTTCACTTTGGTAAATTACACATATTTGAGCTATATGATAGTTTGTTAATTCTGGAAATTTATTCCCTACACACAAGTATTTTGTGGTCTGGCCCTACTAGTAGCGTAATCTTAATTCTCTCACGGTAATGGAAGATTGGGCAACAGGGAGACGCATTCTTAAGAAATAAAAAATTCAACTAACGCCACTAGTGGTAAATAATCAGGTTGGCTTCTAGCAGGTTTCACTTTGGTTTGTATCATAGGCTAAGCTTCTGTTTGGGATATTCTCGCGTACATTAATCAATAGATGTAATATAGGCTCGCAACAGCTATTCATTTTTCAAGCTACTGGATCACTCAAGAGACTGTTCTATGCTTATTGCGAGAGTCAACGTGTTACTCTCGTAAGTAATTATTTGTCTGGACCTACATGACTGGCTTCTTCGTTTTTTGTCGATAGTTGACTTTTGATTGTCTGCATATAATCCATCATGCTACTTACACAATTCTATGGAATATCATTAGTAATCCATCTCATTAGCTATGAATGATATGGTTTGTAGTTCTTCTAGTGTTTTGGCTGCGTTTGCTGTGCTAACCTGAAACTTAGTATTCTTCTTATTTTTTCATGACTATACCTTCGTTGGACTATAATTTATCTTAATTTCTCAACGAGAGACTTCAATTATTTATAATCATTAACAGTTGTACTATGTTAAGTTGGTATTGAGTTTTTCAAAATAATCTGAATAATTTAATACTACGAAAACTTATAACTCTGTGGTCGTAGCGGAGCTTTCACTGATTGGAGTCTTCTTAACTCTAATTTTCATACTTGTTGTTAGTTAATAACTTTATTTCTCAACGCAACACGGTATACATCATAACTAAGCAACCAACGCACAGTAGTACTTAACCACAGATGTCGATGGTGGACTAGGCCGATAGTCTGCCTATCCTTCATATAGGAAGCAAAACGGTTGTTAATTAATTAAATTTATTTTAAAAGTGATTTTATCCAAATACGGTTCGCTCTCACACGGAATTTTTTGAAATCTAGCTCTCTATATTGCAGTTACTACCGCGTTTTCACTTTTTTTTACAAATAATATCACTTTCTGGATTCTCCCGCACTGTGCACAATTTTAAATACTTGTGTCCGATCCACCACACAAAATATATTTCTTATCATCTGGCCAGTAAAATGAGCTAGTAAGCTCTTGCAGGCAAACACTCCGTACGTGGTGTATTGTGTGGCTTTCAATGGTCGTAGCGCGACAACGCGTGGAGTCCCGAGGTGTGTTTCTAGGGCCTCACTAATGGTTTGGTATATAGCTAGAGTAAAAGATGACATGTATACACTTCTACGCGACCATGAAAGGCTCAGAGAATAATTTATCCAGAGCACAGCATTGGGCGATTCACAGAGAGATTGGGTTTTAGAGAGTAAAATATACACAAGTCACTTTCCGTGAGCTTCTTGTTATGTCTTCTCTTAACTTTACTGCATATTAGTACAAACTGTTACGAAATATGCACCTTCTAAGATTATAGGTTGTAATATATACAATTACGTACACTTCTTATTCAGAGGCAAAGCTTACACAAATACTCCATAAAAAATAATATGTTAACAACCCTCGAAGATATAGTTGTAATTTTACAAGAAAACAAAAAATGTATCTATATTTTCCTCTAACATTATGAGATGAACCCTAAAAAAGATGTATAGTATTTTATGTTTGGAGTACTTGATTTTTGGTTAGGTAATTAATGGGGTGTTTTATCTTTTTTTTTTTTTTTTTTTTTTTTTTTGTGGGTCATTTGATTCGACTTGGAATTGCGACTTTGATATTTGCTATTCGCTACCTGAGAAGAACTGTTCTCGAATACTGCTTCACCTGAAGAATGAGCGCCAGGGTGTATTCGCACGTCTGATACCATGTCGTTGGTGTTTGGGACTCGCGTATACTTTAGCATCCTATTTTATTGCTGATAACGATATTAATCCTTACCCATAATAATATAGACAGTTATTAATTGCGCATACTTACCTTGTTATACTATGTATAATGTGACCATTTTGTTCAGCAGTCGCATTCACACCTCTCCTTTGTTAGAGACTCTTCTTGTAGCCTCAAGAAATTTTATGTACTTGTTTCCGTCTAGTAGTCACTATAAGTGTAAATATACTTGGCTTCTTCATGGTCGAGAGAAGTTGAAATTCTCGATCCTTTCTAATGGTGAGACATACATACACAATATAATACAAATGTCTATGGCGAAACGACACCATAATATAAAATTAATCATGGGGGCTTCCGCACCAATTAGGAAGAAAAATTGCTCCAACAAACTACAAAAAAATAAATGCTAAAATCAGCATCAATAATTAGCGCAACATCCGCGCAAAAATATACTATGAGAATTGGCCTACACGATAGCTCCACAGTTTTTACCTATATATATCTAATGAAAGCAATAATTACAGGTTCAGGAACGTTTTATAGTACAACTTTGCCACACTGGGCTGGTATAGTGACGGGTTAGCCAAATCTTTTTTCATTGGTCTGATATCGACTATTCACTTATGACATCACATAATCCATGTCTGCTTCTCGTATATGAGTCAAATTATGGAGACCACTAACACCAATATTAGCAACGAGAATTCCAAATCGGGACTTCTAGGCCATCAATTAGCTCTGTATCTCTCGATCCATTTATCTTATCATCTGTCGTCACTTAGACATTTTACTCTCCTTTGTAGTCGAAGCACTCAGACGGCACACTCATAGCAATACACTCTCGATCTGCAGTGGAGTGCATCCACTAACGTTATCTAAGGTGTATGGAATAAGAACCTTACCTTAATGCACCAAGTTATCATACTACTTCAATATAGTACCACGCGTAGTCTCAAGTCGAGGTGAGTGTCTCGTCATTAAACAGTGTTTCGCTGTGATTACATAGCTTACAGCATATCTAGGACTAAGTAGGTTTTTGACGCACAGAGTTAAAATTTTATTTGTTCACGCTAGCGGGGCCTGCAGTCCGATGGTAATTCACTTTGGCAAGGTCAATTTCTCATCCAGATAAGTCTAGAATTATGCTTGTAAGTCGAACCAGATGGCCTGCCTACTGGTCTCACCTAAAATGTATAGACTCGAGGACACAAATTATTACTCTTTGTTTAAGACTTACATGAGTTTATAACCAAATATTACTAGGAGAAGCTTCAACCTGAGAGCTCTTCGCCGGACTCAAGTGGAGCATGGGAGAAGCTGCCAGGGTGCACTGTACCAGTGTGGTCTCATAGCAGATCTACCTCGGCAGTTAAAACGACTACTTACCAGCCACGAAATATAAAGCAAGGCGGGATATCTATCAATCACCTCGCACACTAACGCGCGCCAACCACTAGCAGCCGGCGCGACTAGGATTAGTCTAACAGCATGGTAATTGCAACAGAGCAACCACCGCACCAATTATAGTTTTTTTATAGCGAGCAATTAGGCTTAGATAAGACAATGCAGCAGCTCTAAATTTAGACGCTGACACAATAGCGGTAAAACTTGAAAACAATGTTTGGATTTCCATTGAATAACTTGACACTGACAATCATTTACCACAATTTTAGTTAACACACTGAAAAGGCTGTAATAAGTTAATTTTCTTTTTTAAGCTGGCAAAGTAGGATTACCGCCTTGGAATGTGGGACTATCCTCTAAGAACGTTTGGACTGACACAAGCTTTCGATGCACACTTAGACTATTTATCACCTACTAATAATAAGGCTTTATAAAATGATTATTTTTCGCTAAATTATAGATAGCAAAGTAAGAAAAAAATTGTAAAGGTTTGTATCATTAGTATGCGCACCTCAGAGAATGGCATAAAGGAAGACCGGCCGTTGTCCACAGAGCTAAGCGTTAAGAGTTTTTTATATCAATATAATTATTACTAAGGAACAAAAGGAGTCAAACGCTAGTAGTTACACTCAACAATAGACTCTAATGGATAAATGTATCTACAACGAAATACTAGTTATGTGATAAGATAGGTGTGTACTCGGTCAGATTGAAAGAAAGTACACCGGAAGTTGTAGTTGTGTTAGGATGTGGGTCAAAGAACAGAATAAAGTTGCCACTTACAATAATGGGTTAGCAGAAGGATGCCTCATACCACCTAAAAAGATTATATATTTAAAATGAGATCTGGAACTTATAAGGGGTTTTTGGGAGATAGCTGTCTCGTCCCTCTTGGAATCAACAATTTAAATATCATGCACAGGGAGGAGGCTTGTTTTAGTCTTAATTGATTCTTGTCGTTTGGCTATTGTGTCGCCTTTTTCTCCCATATAAAAGGTACTTCGTCTTATTAGAAGAAAAAATTTAAGGACCAAAATTGATGAAATTCAAGTTTTATAGATTAAAATAATAACATGTTCGTTTATAGATTCTAGTTGATAATTTGCACTAGTGACCAAGAAGCTCCAAGACAACAGCAAAAGATATTTTCAGTATTATATTGCATAATAAGTGATTGGTACGGATTTTTTTTATTAAAAAATATAATTGATTAAGTTGTAGGATTTATTACAGTTAAGTTCATCGAAAATATAAAATTATATTTTTTTTTTTTTTTTGAAATGATAATTATATCTCTTACCAAAGTTCTCCGTTTATATCTGACCTCTTTCATCGCGATTTGGACGAAAAATGCTAAAGTAAGCATAAAAATTACATGAATTTTTATTTTGCTCTTTATTTAATATTTTCAAGCATATTTTTTGTACTTATATTAAAATAGATATAATATATATAGAGTGCGGTTAACATCATTATATTTTTTCTTTATAAGTACAAAATTATTACATGAGAACGTTAAACGAAAGATAAAAATGAAAATTTATGTTTTTTTTTTTTTTTTTACCATATAACATTGTCAGTATATTTTGTCCACATTCTAAAGAAAATGGGATAGATGGAAACAATAAATTTTTGGAAGGGGTGTAAGTGTAATTTTAAATTTTTTATGGGAAAGTGTAAATTTATATTTTTAGAGAATTATCTATATTATATCTTAAGGGAGAGCACCTCGTTGGTGTCTCTCCCTTTTTTGGCCTATGTTTTTATATTTAATTTATTTTTTAATTTTTATCTAATCTTCCCTCCCCATTATCTTTTGATGGTTATTTTTCTATTTGTCACTATTTTTTATAAATTTAATATTAACTTATTATTTTGTATGTATTTTATTAAATAAAAAGATTTTATTTAAAATGATATTAAATAGTATCCACATAAAAGTGTGCCCAAAATTACTAGTATTATCTATACTAATCTTCTATACTATATAAAAAAGAAAACTCCTTTTTCACTCACAAATAACGGTTACTTATACCAAAATTTTAAATTACCAAAAATGTCCCTATGTACTTTCAACCACCACTACTTAAATTCTTTTCTCATATATTATCTATAATATCATTCTATAATATGGAAAGTTCACTCACACTCATTTTTTTGTATCAATAATATCCTTAAATTAGTTTTATTTTATTTATTTATTTTTAAAAAATATATTATATTGATTTATATATTTTATTCTTATTTATAATATATTTTAAATATAAATAATTATTTATTATATGCACGCACGGACAACGTGTCATAACGACTAGTATATATAAAAAGGGGCCCCATGCTCACAAATGACAGTTAATAACACTACCGAACCAATTTTTTATAAAGTCAAAAATGCCCCTCAATTAATAAAATAACTAACTTATTCAATTTTCAAAAATATATAATCTAATTAATTAGTTTTCTTTTTATTTTATTTTTTTATATTAATATAATATATTAATGTATATATTTTACTTTTATTTATAATATATTTTAAATTTTAAAAAAAATTATTTATTATATAGATACAGAAACGGCACACCACACCCACTAATAATTAAAAGTTGAGGCCACTAGAATACATGACTTGTAGTATGACACTAATGTGTAATAATTGTGTAATATAAAAGAGTGGAAAAAAAAAAATCCTTTACCGTGGGGATAGGATAAGGGCAATAATGAATTTTTCTAATCAATCAATTTATTTAATAAAAATAATTAAAACAAAAAGAATATACAACACATTACACATGCATAGAAAAATAGTTACACTGATGTCAATTATCCACCTCAAATTCGATTGGGGTAGAGAGAGAAAGAAGAGAAAGGGAGAGAACTTTCCTTCTAACTTCTAACTAATTAGCAAGTAGAGAGGGAAAACTTTTACTCGAATTTGGTTTGACCGAATCTGAACCAATTATATGACAAGTGCAATATACTTGTCACGTGATTGATGTATAATTTAAAGAGAGTGACGTGGATTGGTTCAGCCGAATCAGATTCGTGCAAGAATTGAGATGCGAAATGGTTTGTATGGATTTCAAGAATTAGGCACAGCAGCCGTCGGATGGATTTTCTTGAACATGGAGAAGGAGAAGCATCCACCTGTACCGGAAGAAGCAGAAGCGGAAGCGGTGTTACTGCTTTTGATCACCTGATCATTATTATTATTATTATTATTATTATTATAGCTATGATGATGATCATCTGCCTTTTGTGGTGGAGATGATTTCTTCGTTGATTTCTTCATTGATCTCTTCAGCTTCTCGTCGTAAAGCTTTTTCATCATGTAAGCCTCTGCAAAACCCGCAGTAGCTGTGGTCGTCGACATGGCTGGCTGATTAATAAGCTGGAATCGACTTAATTTAAGCTGAAGCCGGAAGCTGCTATTTATAGGTTTTCCAGAACTTGGGGAGCAAGCAAATGTCTTCACTCCTCCCTCCTCACATCTTTTACTTAGCAATTCCGTTTTGACTACTCTTCGTCCATCGCCACAAAAATTTAATTTTTATTATTATTATTATTGTTATGAATAATTACATCTACACCCCTTATCTATAGCCTATTTTTACACTAACTACCACTGCTTTTTGAGATTTATATATACAATACTCACCATAAATGTCAATAGTATTTGCATAAACACCAATGCATTTTAAAAAGGGATAATTATATTTACACCGCCTCACCTATTGGCATTTGACATAAACCACCCTTGTTTTTTAAAAAATTATAAAAATCACTCTTAACAGCCTCTAAAACCCAAAAATACCCCTTTTAACTTGGTCAAATTTTAATTTAATTTTTTAATGACAAAAATGCCTTTAGGGGTGTTCTGTAATTATCAAAAGGTAGAGGGAGTGTCAAAATAATATTTATGGGGATGAATAATATGACCCTATATAATTTTTTATTATTATTTATACTAATTTTTAATTTAAATTTAAATTATCTTATTAACTTTTTTTTATTAAATCTATATATAAATTTACACATCTTCATAATTTAAATATTAAATTATTTAATTAATATATTAATAAAAATTAGTAGTTAGTTTATAAATTCAAATTATTTTAAATTCTTAAAATTAAAAAATTTATTTTTTATTTTTGTTCATAACTAAATTTTATTAAAATTAATAAATTATACATATATGTATATATGTTTCTATAATATAAATATATAAGTATATAATTGGACATATGTATAAGTATATATTTTACATTAATACATACATATTTGATGGCTAAGTCAACAAGGGCATCTTGGAATTTTAAAAGCTGTCAGGGGTGTGATTTTTGTAATTTTTGAAAAAATAGGGGTAGTTTGTGTAAAATAACAATAAATAAGAGGGTGTAAATGTAATTATTCCTTTTAAAAAACTATACATATACGTCCCAAAAGTGACAACATTGTTATACAAACTACTCATTTTTTTTATTTGTCAAGGATGATTTTTATAATTAAGCAAAGATAAAAAATAATTTGTATAAGTATTAAGTTATTAAATTATAGATCAGGAGGTATATATGTTATTATCCCTTATAATTATTATTATTAATGCTATAGGAGTGATATTTACTATTATATATTTTCTTCAAAATATCTAACATTACGTCATTGCATCGTTCCATGATCTATATTCATACATCACGACTCACGCACAGTACAAAGAAAGGACAAGATTAGCGACACTAATTACATGTATTATTGACAAAAATTAAATTTTTATCTCAATAAATAAATTCATAATTTAATAGTTATAATTGTTTAGTGAAAATTATCATCAACAAGAATTGACGGTAAAAAGATTATCACTAAACACAAGGGTAAACTACAACAATCGTTAAAATCATGGGATATTGATAATTTTTCAAATAATGAAAGCGCATTTATAATTATGCCAAACCTTAGAAGAAATTATTGTAATTTATGTTAAAAATAATTAGTAATACATGTATAGAGACAATTTAATTCTAATAGTTATTTGTTGTTACTATATTCGTATTACCACTAATTTTAAATATAAATTTTGATCATTAATTATTATTTGCAATAAAATAAAAATTATTATAATTTAATATATATTTTAAATGATAATTTTAAATTTATATTTTTAGCAGCAATATTTTATTTGGATAAATATGTGATGGGGAATGTTGGATCATCAATGACGTTATTACGATAAAAAGTGCTTTCCTTTGGACTTGCGTGAGCCTCGTGACTTGTGTGTCGATTTGTGTAGGGTGTGTACTTCTGATAATTTCATTTAAGATTGGTTTGGTTCAAGTGAAGGAAACAAAAAATAAAAAGAAAAAAAGAAAAAGTGAAAGAGATTGAAAAAAATAATTTATTTTCAAATTATTTGATATAATTAAAAGGAAAGTAAATTTTAAATACTTTCAGTTGTTTGAAATAAAAAAAAAATAGATAGAAAAGATAATATTATTTTTTTTATAATTTTACTAAATAATCCTTCTGTTTATAATTAGAAAATAAATAAATTAATGTTATATTCATACAATTTTAGTATATTATAAACTTAAAAATCTTATTAATAAAAATATTTATCAAACTAAAACAAGAATATTTTTTATTAATAAAAACATTCATAATTGACTTTGATATTGTAGTTTTTCAGTGATTTTGTTATCTATTCTCTAGCGATAATGCGGGAATGATAGAATAATTAGACAAAGATTATATATATTTGGGGTATAGAGTAAATAAAAATAATATATATACTTTTATCATTATGGTCTTATATGTTTGCTTTGGCGCCCAATTTCGGATGGAAACAACTCTTCCCCCTAATCAAACCACAAACTATCTATTATACGTGTTTCTTTTTACATTCACTTCTTTTACACTTCCAACTTTTCATCCCAACTAAACATACATTTGGTTGTGTGTTTACTAGCAATTTGGCCAGTTTAATATTAAACAACGTGGCCTGGTATTGAATCATATTGGATGATTGAAATTACCAAGAGAGATGATTGATTACAAATCAGAAAAGGACAACCCATTTGTGATTGTGTTTTGCTCTCATTTTTTTCCTTAACTTATTTCATGAATCCTCATTATTATCCTCGATCTTTACCAAAACTACATCCTTTTTTATCAAGTGCAATTAATGCACCTCACAAACTCAATTTACTTGTTGCAACCACTCTCCCAAGCAGCACATTGTCCCGAAATTGATTTGGTAACTTTGGTATTCTTCCTTCTTGATTTTTTTTTATACTCTTTCTTATAAAAAAAATTCGATAAAATATCATTTTAGTATTGCATAATAATAATAATAATAATAAAAAGGTTGTTTCTTAGAATATTTTACCATGACTTATAAATGGTTCTTTCGGTTGTCTTAATAATTGAAGATTTTTTTTTTTTTAATTTCATGTACTACTCATCTATGTAATATTGTTGTGTAAGTTATTATTATGTGCTATAGCGATTTTCTCTATTTCAAACTTAATTTTGTAAATTTTTATTTTTGAACTGTATTATTAGCACCTCCAACGGATTTCAATAAAACCACATATTTTTGCTTTAAGATGTTGTTTTTCCTTTTGTGTATTTTATTTTATTTTAATTATTCTATGGTCTTTGTAGTTTAGGATGATTTCACTGCAACGAATCGTAGCACTAATTGTTGTTCAACATAGTTGTTGTCGAAAGAAGTAAAGTTTTTTGCCAAAAAAGAGCGACATCTTCCAAAACTCCGGGCACTTAAAGAAATGAGATTGATGGACAAGACATTGCATTTTCTCTTACATTGGGGCATTTAAGTAATTTCAATAGGCAATCCACTATTATGTCCTAGTCTAATAAACACACTGATGTACCAATGAGATTTATAATCAAATTCCATATGAGACTAGTAAATGACTTACTAAATAGTCATACACCACCTAGGCCTGTTCATTTGGGATGATTGGGTTGGATATCCGATCCAATCACCCAAAATCAGTTGTTCACTTACATAAAAATCAGTCTGATAATAGTCAGGCCAACCCGATATTGGGCAAGACTAATCCGGATTTAAAATCCACTAGGGATGGTGGGTTTTAAATCCAGTAAGCCTAATAGCTTTCGGATAATTAATCTTTTTACCTATTTTGACCCTATTAATTAAATCTAAATTCAATAATGCCCCTTTGAGCAGATGAAATCGTTCGTTCCGTTCTTCCCATTTTTGTAACCTAACGAAGGAAAGTTTGGACTGGCAAAACCTAACGAAGGAAAGTTTGGATTGTAAATTTTGGTTCCCTCGCAATGGAGTTGCGCTTTTTTTCTTTTTACCCTCTCAAATTTTGATTCCCTCTTTTGTTAAAATGTGGGAAGATGAAGACGTGGTTTGTGTGAAAGATCTTCAGACGTTCAAAGGAAGTGGAAGTATATTGATTTTTCGCCATCGACTTTTATATTTTTCTATTTGTTTCATTAATTTTTATTTTCAAAATTATTGGAGATTTATTGATTAATGTATTGTTGTGTATAGATTCATATGATAAAAAATTGAAAGAATTGAGTCTCCATTTTGAAAGAACAGTGGGTTATCGTCTATCTCAAGTATCATAGGTAAGTATCAATTCTCTTTATCAGTGGAGATTCTTATTGCTTTGATATGTCCTAATTATCATGAGAACATCTTAGTCTTGCCTTCGACCATGATTTTCCCTTTTCTAATTGGTTTTTTAGATGAAATTAAGTTTTCCTTTGTTTGTGTTTTTGTTTTTGTTCTTTGTCTTAAGAGATTGTGTTTGGTATGAAGTTGTAAGGATGCAATATCATGATAAAACTATCACTAGTAAAAGTTACTATTTTTTTACTTTTTTTGTAACTTTTGAGATTGTTCTTTATTTGTCAGTCAAATTGCAGGAATTGAGAGCCAAATTTACCATGTTTTTTCCAAACTATTGTGTATTCATTGGATCCTTCTATTTTCTTTGTTTAACATGCCAAACATTGTTGATAGTGTCTGATGGATTTGGCCTAACGTGATGAGATTGTGGTTGCACTACATGCGGCAACTGTATAGATAGTCAATGTGTTATTAGTTCTTATTAATGTTAATCATTCTCAATTAAGTGCAAATCATTTTCGTGCTCGGGCCATTACATGTTCCTACCATATGAGCACTAGATTACCGGACCAAATTAGGTATATGTGACGGCTATTCGAAATCGGTGACACTGCTTGTGTAGAGAATCTACGAATGAACAGAGATGCTTTTTCTGGATTGTGCTATCTATTAGAATATTCGGGTGGACTAACTAATAAGAGGTTTGTTACGGTGCCTGAGCAAGTGGCAATATTCCTGTCTGTCCTAGCTCATCATAAAAAGAATCGAGTTGTGAAGTTTAATTTCATTCGTTCCGGCCGTACTGTTAGCTTATACTTTAACAATGTCCTGGCCGCGCTTTTGAAATTGCACTCGGTGTTGTTGGTGGCTCCCAAACCAATTGATGATAATGGTGCTGATACGAGTGGAAATGGTTCAAGGTATTTGATTGTTCATTCATGTGTTTTATATTTTTATTCATTATTATAACCTTTTGGAAGAAATCAATCTCATTTACATTGTTCACTTTGAAGGGATGTTTGAGAGCAGTAGATGGCACGTACATAAAAGTAAGGGTACCAACTAGTGAGAAGGGTCGCTATAGAACGTGTAAGGGCGACATTGTTGTTAATGTGTTGGGAGTGTGTGATAGAAAAATGAAATTCATCTATGTCCTAGCCGGATGGAAAGGTAGTGCTGCAGATAGTCGCATTCTTCATGATGTAGTCAATAGACCAAATGGTCTAAGAGTGCCAATAGGTAGGTTTACCTGATAAAATTGTCTAACACTTAGTTATTCGTATTTTAATAGTGAACAAAGACTTGAATAGTTTTTCATTGACATTTTTTATTCTTTTGTGATTTTATGCAACAAGGAACTACTATTTATGTGACAATGGATACACCAATGGGGATGGATTTTTGACCCCATATCAAGGGATGGGGTATCACCTAAAAAATGGGACATGGTACATCTTCACCACAGAATCATGAAGAATTGTTTAATTTAAGACATTCTTCTACCCGTAATGTGATCGAGCACCTTTGGATTATTGAAAGCATGTTGGGGTGTATTGAGGAGCTCGTCATATTATCCGATAAAGGTCCAAAATGGGATAATTATGGCATGTTGCCTACTACACAATTTTATTGTAATGAAATGGACGTAGACCCAATTGAAGTTGAGATTCCTGAAATTGTTGAAACAATGGGTGATAGCGGGATAAATTCATTTCTACTATCGACACGAATCCCGTTTGGTCAAGTTGGAGAGATGAACTTGCTAGTAGGATGTATAATGATTGGTGTGGTCATAGATCATAGTTGAATAAATCATAAAACCTTAATTTTGTTTCATATATAAGGCTTGTTTTGTAATTATTTAGATTAATTATATTGTCGTATTTCCTCGTTATAATGAATTAATTTTTATAAAGGTCATTCTTTTGTGGTTTGCATTTGATTTTATAGTTTTATGAACTTATTTGAGCAACTAATTATTAATATTTATTTCTGATTAGGTCTTTATACTTTAAGAAATAGAAATACCAAGGAATGTCTAGTCAATGGAGGCGCGGTGCACTTAATGAGGAAGGGTACACAAGGAAGACTTGGACACAGAGCGAAGAAGAGATGCTTATTAATGGACTGAAACACATCATTAACACCGGATGAAAGTGTGAGAATGGCTTTCGGCCTAGATTTTGGCTCAGTTGGAAAAATTACATGTTGAAGCACTTCCCATTTTGTGATCTAAAAGCCAACCCACACATACAGTCCAAACTCCATATTTGGAAAAAGAACTACAGTTCACTAGCAAGTATGATGACCCAAAGTGTGTTTGGATGGGACGATGCTAAAAACATGGTGACCGTGGAAGACAATAGTGTTTGGGAGGAGTATGTGAAGGTGAATTTTCTTTACTTTGAATAGTTTTTTATTCCATAACAATAACTATGACTATCTTTGATTTCTTATTTCACGTGTTAAACAGATTGACCCAAGTGCTAAGACCATGCGATATAAGGCATGACCTTTTTTCCCAGTTTGGCAAGAAGTATTTGGAAAGGATCGAGCAACAGAACATGTTGAAGATGTAGTCAATGCTGCAAAAATTCTGTCCGTATTGAAGAATCGATTAACCTTGAAGATCTAATTAACCTTGAAGATCTTTTTCACCACCTCAAGTTAATGTAGGCGAAGGTCAGAATGACACACTTTCATTTGGTGTTTTGGTGTACCAACAGATAGTCCACCTATAAATGAATCAAATGCAACAAAGGCAAAGGCATGTAAGAAGAGAAAGACATAAAAAATGGCGATTGAGGAATCGAAACTAGTTGATGTAATTGTCCAATTTTGTCATGCTACGACAGCCGGTCTCGGAACCTTGGCTACAAGGATTGGTTTTGAACATGATGCATCAGAGAAAGCGTTGCAAGGTGTTCAATATATTGGAGGATATTCCATAACTACAATCAAATGAGAGAATGTGGGCTGCCAAACAATTGGTAAAGGATAATAGTATGCTTGATTTATTTTTTAGTTTGCCCCATGTGAAACGTGGTGAAATGATTCGAATGATGGTCACCGTTGGGATTTAGATTGAACGAAATACTCATAATTAAGTAGGTATCCCCAATTTATATATTTTGATTTCTTTTGCTGAATATGAAAAGATATATAGCTTTATGGAATAAGTACTTTGTACATATAGCTGCAACTTTGAAGTATATTATGTTATATATAATAAATGTTAACTCTTTATTGAATAAATGGTTGTTTGGTTACTACTTTTTATTTTTATTTTTTTGGTCTTAATTTTTTTCATATTGGATGTATGACTTTTTGTTAATTCTTTCTCTATTGCACCTTACAAGTAGCAGCCAATAGCCATGTTACATATTCTTTGCCAAACAAAGATTTATTTATATAAAAAAAAAGTTTAAATTGTAGTTATATAAAATAGAATAAATACACTTAAATATAGTAACTTTATATGAAATAGTTTTAAATGGTTAATTATATGAAATAGTTTGATTAGTATTAGTTTGAGTTGAAATTAACAAAAGTTACACTTGCTATTTTCCTCTATTGAGGGTTTTAATTACATTTTATTTCTGGTCATAAGAAGAAGAAATGCTATGAACAGTATAAAACCCTCAGCGGTGTTTTCGAAAAATAAAAATTAATCATCATTCCAATCATAAATTAGAGTCTAAAGTAAACATAATATTAGTTATATCCATTGCTTTATCAATACAAGTAAACAAGATATATAATATGACAATTTTATTTCATCCCACATTTAATCCATTATTAATCTATACCAACCTAATCCCATCACTCGAAGTAAACGAGCCCCTAATCAACAATACAATCACAACATCACTATTTATTTTATATACTGAAGTAAACATGGATAGTTGTACAACCTAATAAACTCCAATCCTTTGCTTAATTTGTTAGTTGGGGGCTCGGACTTGTGGCTCGAGCTGACACTAACTATTGTTTCGTCTACATTAAAAAAAACTCATCAAGGAAGGTGGGTTTATTAATAGAGGTTAGTCAGTCCATTTGGACAAAACAATGAATTTATCATCTTGTTCAAACTTTTTAAAAAAATTATTAGTGGTCCAAAAAAAAAGTCTCAAAATGCTGCAAAGAAGCCCAATTCAGATAGAGTCTTCAAAGAATTCGGTAAGTAGCCAAAAAAATAAGAGACGCTCTATTTTCCCTCCCTCTCCTCTTCCACATTCCCCCTTTTCTTCATTTCCACCCATTGTGAAGAACACGAAAAAAGTGGAGCTTGCTACATTTGTTTCTTCTGGACACATTATTTTTTAAATGTTTGTACAGATTTCAACCTAAAGATTATTCAACAAAAAACGAGAAACTTTATGTCATGGCTATGTGCGGGGAAGGAAGACGAAATATAAACTATCCATTGGCATTCAATTGTGGCCGTTCAAGTAAGGGTCCCAATTCGATTATGTTGGGGTGACGTCGTTTTTTAAGTATATGCATGAGATTTTCATCTATGGCTGAGTTGCAGTGAGTCCGACGGCTAGGGATAAAATTTGTAGTTGGAAGCGGTTAGGAATAACGCTTTATGTTACTTCCGTTAAGAGCTTTGAGCTCTTGTAGTTGGGTCTGTCATATAATTGTGTAAATACTCATGACGTAACTTTGGAGAGGAATTAATGAAATATCGGAAGAAATCTTTCTCACTCTCTCTTCTCTATCTTTTCTTCTAGACTTTCTCTGTGATCTTCACTTTTCTTTTAACTCATTCTTAGTTACTCATTCTACGGAAAAACATAACATTCAATCTCAGATTTAAAGTGGTCTTGAAAACATAAAAGAAATTAGAAATCCTACTGATGGAAGAAAAAACAATGTTGCAAGCAAACGATCAAAAAATTCAATATCAATTTGACAATGTAAGCATTCAAACAGGCCTACAAAACTTGTACTTAGATTTGGTCTATGCGTAGAAGGCGGTACAGGTCCAGCTAAAGCAGATTATTGAACAAATCCAAGCATACAATAGTTACAAATTTGTTTTAGGAGATGCTTCTATAGCTTAAGTAGTTATAGCAGAAAAAAACTCTATATCCTCTGGTGCACAGGTGAAATATCCTTCATTATCTAACATTCAATTCCTCAGCTCAATGGAGATGAACCGCGAGGATTGATCAAAAAGTATCATCATTACTTTTATGTGGTGCACACAATTCCCTAGGAGCAGAAGGTGTCATTAGCTTCGATACATCTCGACGACAAGGCGGAGTTATGGTTTCAGGGAATAATTAAAGACAGAGGTTTACCATCGTGGAACCAGTTCATACAGTTGTTATATGAAAGGTTTTGAAGGCATAGATTCAGGAACTGTGTTAGGTGAATTTAATACATTGAAACAAGGTACAAACTTTGTGATTCACACTTAGAACATTTTGAGGAGCTGAAATCTCTTGTGTTGATATTTTAGAGCGATTTTCCTAAATCATATTTTGTTACATATTTCGTTAATGGATTGTGAGTGGATATTAGCAGTGGTGTCTTACAGTTGAAACCTACTAGGCTCCATCAAGCAGTGACCTTGGCTAAGAATCAGGAGATTACGGTTGATGCAATTATAAAGCGAGCTAATCCTACAACAAAATTGTGGTAGTCTAGTAAACCTTTTATAATCCCAAAACCGAACAATATGCCAACTCTTTCCTTGTCCAGTTCACCAAAATACTGCACGCCTAAACCAACGCCATCTCTACCCGTATGCAAGATACTTTCAGAGGTGGAAATGCAAGCGAGAAGAAGCAAGAAATTATACTACAACTGTGACGTTCAGACCTAGGCAGAAATGTAAACACAGTTCATGTACTGCATCTTGACTGAAGAGGAAGCTGTAATGCCAGGAGATTCAGAGGAGGAATAGGGTAATGATGAAGAAGAAGAAAAGACATGACAATGCGGCTTTCAAATTGCTCCATCGATGAAATGCCTTTCAAATTAGCTGTAAATTGGAACCTACCACTCATATGGTTGTAAGTGTAGCTAATGGATATAAAATGTTGAGTCAGCTACACTGCCCTACGTTCACTTGGGAGATACATGGCCATAGGTTCAAATATCCCACACGAACATTGACTTTGGGAGGTTGTCATATGAGGCTAAGAAGTGGTGGAGGGAAATAGTTGTTCTCAGGTTGTGTGGCCCTATTGTTCACCTCTTCTTTGTAGTTCATCCCTTCTTGGGTGTCCCTGGGCCTCTACTAGTAGTCTTTGGGTGACAAGGGACCGTCTTGGCCATTGCGAGGATATGAGGGGGTCGTAAGGGTAATGCATGTTCTACAATATACTAAGCCACAACCTTGTTTGCAGCTTGAGTAGAGGCGTCTTCCACCAGTTGGCGAAGTACCTTGGCAGTTATCTGAATCAATAGTGGTGGAGGTGGAAAGCCAAAGTCTTCACAATCCCGCTCAGCTTGGGCGCTCGTTTGTTCGCCCTGAAGGTTGTAAGCAGATGGATTTTCTGGTATGTTGCAAACATGCATGTGGTTTTCATATCCTCCTTTGAGCTCTCCATGTCCAGCATCCCTATTCTTAACTCGCGAAAGTATTCATCTTCATACTTGGAAAGGTGTCATCAAAAGGTGTCAATTTAATGCAAAATGTGAAGCTTGAGATCTAAACAAGTCACACTTTTGCACAAGGTACAACTTAATATTTTTCTCTTCAATTGCTTTTTTTCTCCAGAAGTCCCCTTTTACAATGAAATTAAGGGGAATTATACTATGCTAGCAATAAATGTAAAGGGGTGTAAATCAATTTTATCCCCTTAACAACCACTAATTTGTGGATACAATTTACTATGTAGGGGTAATTTAGTAATTATAAAATAATTCAAACTGTGCGGTCTTGATATCTCGTAGCTTGTTATGAAAGATCTCACTTTTCTTTTGAATTGCTTTTTGATTAATCTTCTTGTCTCTATCAATGTTCAATTAAATATAAATATTTAAAATATATCATTATATTATTTACAAAATTATAAAATATTATCGATTAATTATATGTATAAATTTGCTTATTTTATAGTACATATATATGTTCAATATAATATTTTAATTCTTTCTATAGAATTACAAAAAAGAAGAAAAAAAAAAAGGTTCAATGCATGTAACAACAACACAGGGAACAAATTATTGAATAGTTATATAATAAGGATTGAAAGTTTATACAAATTATTTAATTCCAAAAAATATAAATTTTGGGTACTATTTATTTTAAATAAAAAGTTTATAAAAAAGTAAAATTATATTTTAGGGGAATGATTGCAATACACTTATTTTAAGAGGTATAAATAATAAGGGGGTTTTTCATTCTAAGAATATCGATCTATGTTAAGAGGGTGGTTTTCTATTATACCTTTCATGGAGTTTTTTTTTTTTTGGTGGGTGGGGGAGGGGGGGATACAAGCATACTTTAGGGGTGAAAAGTAGATTTAACTCTAAATTCTATGACAAATTTATTGATTAATTTTTATTTTTTGAAGAAAAAAAATATTTATTCATATTGTATTGAATATGTTAAATTCAATTTAAGATAGTAGTATTTTTAAAAATCACTTTTAGAAGGTTATAAGCAATTTATACAATATCATATGTTATTACTGAAGAGAATATTTTTTTTTAATGGATAGACTATAATTATATTGTGAACTTTAATTGTCAATGATTAATATACAACAATTATTACTATCAAATAGGGAAAAATTCAAAAAATTCCCCTGTGATATTAGAAATGTTAAAAAAATTCAGTGAAAAATAAGTATCAACTACACCCTCTGTGATATGAAAAAAAAATTAAAAAAACCCTGACGCAGACAGTGTAATACACTCGCGCTGGCCGCAAGTATGGGTTTGAAAATTCATGTTTTTTCATAATTTTGCCCTTACTCTACATAATATATATTATATAATATATAAATATATATAATTTAATACATTTTAAAAATAATATATAAATAATTTATTAATAATAACATATATTTTATATCTATATCTAAATATATAATTATATTATATTTTTTTAATTAAATAAATCAATCAATTAATTAAATATTTTTTTTTAAAATTGCAGCAGGTGAAGCACCGCACTGTGGGGTAATCGCCGCCTCATCCCTGGGCGACGACGGCTGCCCATGTCCAGGGCGACGCATCGCCATGGGAGCAAGGTGTCGCCCTCTGCTTCTGGGCGACGCCGGTCGCCCAGACGGGAAGGTGTCGCCCTCTGTCGGGGCGGCGGAAGAAGGGGGGGGGGGGGGGGGGGGGGCGCTGGGGGTGGGGAGGAGGGAAGGGGAACGGTTGGGGGGGGGGGGGTGGGGGGTTGATTATTATATTTATAAAATAATATATTTTTTTTATAAATTATAACAATATATATATAATAAACATAGTTTATATATAATATTATAAATCATTACTTTTTAAAATAATATTTTTATAAAAAATAAGCATAATTATTGAATTAAAATTAATATTGGGCATGCAATGTTATTTTTCGGTCAAAAATTAAAATTTTGGCCACTGAAATACTAAATTTCATCAATTTAAAATTTAATAATTTTATAAAAAAATGGGTTATCGAATTAAAATTAATATTAAGCATATTTAAGGGAATAAGAAAATAATTTTTCTATATAAATTTTAATATAAATAAATTTATAGGTATATTTTTTAATAATTTTTTTTCTATATAAAATTTTTAAAATAATTTTTATATATTATATGTATATTTAATAGGCCTAAGTTGACCAAGTTGACTAGGAGGGGCATTTTAGTCATTGCCCTATGAAATTAGACTCTCTTTGACCAGGGGCTGTGTGATATATTTTTTGTAACATAGGGAGTGAAATTGATATTTAATTTTCACAAGGGTTTTTTTTATCTTTTTGGATAATATAGGGGGCAAAAAATAAATTTAACTCCTATAAATATACATAACTAACTAATAATTCTTATTATAATAACTTCATACATATATTGGTGGAACTCGAACCGAAATTCAGTTAATCAATTATATTAGACGTGGTTGGCTGTTCAAAGATCATTTATAAGACGGACAAAATACCAAATTTAATATGAACAATCAGAGTATTTCGGGACCAACACATTTTCTATATTCGAATATATATATATAATTAAAATATAAAAAGAAAATTCCAATGTGAACATGTCATCATGCACCTACCGCAAATGCAGCCCCTGGGTTGCTTTACCATAACTAGAAATTGCAGTTAAAATAATAATCAAATGACGTAGTACTTCACTTGAGGACTATATTTAAATTAGGATAAATTACAGTTATTTGTCGTGAGATTTAATAAAATAATGAGCTTTGTTTTTATAAATTAAAAAATTAGAAATATCTTATTTAAATAAAAATAATTGTGTGATCCATAAACGATGAGGTAGACATTACTATATTATCCTTATTGATTATTTTTTATTTAAATATTTGAAAAGATATTAATAAAATAAGAGTGGGTAAAATAAATACTATTTAGCGTATTAGTGCATAAAAAAATTGTACAGAATTTGAGAAGAAATTATAGAAGAGTTTTAGTAAATTCATTAAAAATATTGTAATTACTATTAGATCAAATTTTTTTAAAACAAAAAATGAATTAAAGAATAAATTTAAATATTTAAAAGTTGGTACAACAAGAGAGTTATCTTGTATAATAGTATAGGTAAAGATATTTTAATATAAATATTGTTGAAAGATGTTAGATCATCAATGACGTCAATGAAGTCGGTTGCAAGCAAAGCCATTGAGGATAATGGAACAATGACAACAGTTGAAGTGTTGCTCTTCACACTTAATTCGGACAACAATAATTTTTCAGTTATTTACATTTAGAGTCCTTTTGAAAAGCGGAATTACGCTTTTTTCCAAAAAAAATTAAAATTATACTTACAATCCTCTAAAAATTTATCGGTTATGCTTGAACTTCTTTTATTATAGTTTGGATGAAACATATTGAAGTTAGGAAAAAAAAAATTACATTATTGTGTAATTTTACCTCTGCTTTAATATTTTTTATGTACTAATCTTATACTTATAAGGAAAAAAATAGTAATGTTAACCTTATTCTATATATATTATAATATATTACATTCAGCCCTTTATAATACAAAATTATACATGAGAATGCTGAATTAGAGGTAAAATTAAAATTTTATGTATTTTTTTTTATTGACGTCAGCATTTTCAATTAGAGAAAAGGCAAGGTACCCGCTGTGATATGGGTATGTGCAAAATAACCCCTTGTGAAAAAAAAATACAAAATTAGTTTTTTATATTTTTAAAATTGAAGCAATTTACTCCCTTAATGTAGTGCACACGCCCCAAATGCGACTGTACATGATTTTTAAGAGTATTATACTATTTTTATATAATATATTTTATGCGAGCAAAAGTGTTCGTCCAGGAGGTCTGTAGACTTGAAATCATTAGACCGAATCTTTAGCAAGCCTAAGAAAGAGAACATGCAAAAAAGATGTTAGCATTCCTATGATCAAGTTAGTAATTTATAGAAGTAGCAATGGGTGCTTAAAGAACAAAAGAATAATTTTGTTGTGGTGAATGCTTGAATGAGTTGAGATGTTTGCTTGTATTTGAAAAAAAAAACCCTCTTTTCACAAGTAGGGGAGGGGGGTGTTATAGTTGTGATCCCCAACGGCCGAGGATAAGTCTTCTTAGAGTCGTGGAAATGTTGGCAAATATCTTTAGAAAGTTTTAGCTGTGTTGGTGGATGAAATGCTTCTCTCTCACTTTGGTATAAAGCCCCAAAGAGGTCTCGTTGGAAGGGCCCCAAGGTATTACCACTCTTTATGTTTTTCTTTATGGTTTCATTATTGTTTACTAGTTTGACTTTGTTGTTTAGTTGTATTGTATAGCGAATGGCATTTAGCAAGTTGTTTCTAAACAACCATCAGGGTAGTCTGGGGAGTCGTCCCCCGCGGCTCCTTCTTCCCAAGTAGCCGGAGGGCGCCTAACTTGCAGTGACTCTAAGGGAAAGCGACCCGACTCTACCCCTGAAAGGTCCTCTAAGGGGGCCAAAGATAGCTACTCTACTAACCATCCTCTAGAGTCTCTCAGCAAGTGGCGACACGCTCAACTACCACCCATCATCCCCGACCCCTTTCCCGTAGAGATGCAGGAGGTTCCTCCCCTTATTGGGACCTTTATTCTACTTAGTGTGTTGTGCAGGAGCTTGAGAAGGAATCTGCATTATTCTCAAAGTTTTCGAGAGGGGTGTAGATGTCAGGGGACAACCACACCCTGTCTTTCGCTTCTCGGGAGGAGTGATTGGCATGCTATCTTGCCATGTAACCAATGTATCTCTCATATTTTCCCTTTACTGTTTTGGAGTTCTTGCCCTCACATATTTAGACTTTTTGCCTTTGTACGTATTTTTCAGGCGATTATGGTACTAGTGAAGATACTATTTAGTTCTTAAGCCACTCGTCCTCCCCCTCCTTCGGATTGGAAGAGGAAGAGGTAGGAGGATAGGGTGGAATACTTTCTAGCAAATATGGCCAAGCTGAAGGATATCAAGAATGAAGCCCAAGGAAAGTGCAAATTTGCTGAAAAGGATAATGCACAGCTACAACAACAGCTTTTGGATATGACCAAGAGCCTGTATGAGGAGTTGTTGAGGGTGGCTAAGAAGGCTCGCTTGAACTTTCCTAATTCTTATAAAAGCCAATGATTTCTACTGCCAGAGTCGCCTATCCGAGTATCAGAAGTCGGAGGACTTTAAGAGAGAGGTAGCTAGAATATCCATATCCTTCTTGGGATATAGCTTTGAGACCTGTCGAGGCCAGTTTGTTCCGGAGGGGGGGGGGTAATTCTCCCCCGAGGTACAGACAATGTTTTTAGATTTTGAAGAGCCTTAGACGGTACCCATGATTCCTTCGTAGCCCACCTCCGTCCACTACTGAGTCTCTTTCAGTGGATTCAATAAACAAGCTAGTCGACTCTTATCCATATTTAATGAGAATTTTCCAACTATTGAATGATATAGCTGGAAAATTCTTCTTAGATGAGGATTTGGACCTCCTCTTAGGGATAATTATGGAGGAAGTGCAGACACTTCCCCCTATTAGTGCCTCGACAACCATGGAGGTGGATGCTCCTCAGGAAGAATCCCCAGAGCCTCCTGTCAAATCGAGAGACCCATCAGCTGTCTCCAAGGAGCCATGCGTTAGTGAAGTTGTCGTCCCCTTGGAGTAAGAGCCGAGATAGAAGAAGAAGGTGAGGCAAGAGAAATGATGTATACCCCTCTTTTTTAAGAACAATTTCTCTAGGGTGCCCCGTATAATTAGGGATGAATAATTTTTTGATTTTGTTGAATTCTTCTCTCTCCCCCATTAACTGATTTCATTAAAGGAGGTCGTATATGCATATGCTTACTTTTTCACATTTTAATTAGAGGCTTGTCGCCTATGCTGTTGTTTTAGGCTTGTGTTCTGAGGGTTTGCAGTCCGCATGTTTGCTTTTAAAACTTTTCTTCTATAGGTAGAATAAAAATAAGAGAAAAAATAGAAGTATAGAAAGGTAATATAACTATTGGTGCAAATTCCCCTTTCTAAATTATTCTCTTTCCTCCTAGGCTTTGTTGGACACCTATAAAGGAAATCATGAAGGAAGGAGAATGCCTGCCAAACACTAGGCTTTTGATAGTAAAGACACCTATTGAAAAATAAGGCTTGTTTTATGCTCACTACGTCTGCCTACAGTGAAGCAGTTTATATTTTGGAGTTATGCATACTTATTAGTAGGGCTTATTTACTTCTACATTTCTATTTGAGGTATGGTACCTATTGGTAAAGCCTGTTTCGGAGGAGATGTCTACCTAGGGGTAGGTCTTACTTCTCAGAAAAATGCATGCCTTATCTATTAGGATGATGCTTGCTTGGGGGTAGGTTTAATTTTTGAAGATGTTGCATTTTCCCCCAAAACCAGTTACCAACACTTCCCTATTCCCTCAAAACCTCATCACCACCCCCCCACCCAAAACCCCCAAATCCCCCCCTTCCAAACCCCTCTCCCCTTCTCCGTTCCCCTAAACCCCATCGTTAGCCCTCCCCTCCTCCAACCCCCCATCTCTCTTTCTATCTGCAGCTCATAATCGACTTATATGACCTAGGAAATGTTGGAACCCGATTGAAGATATGATGACCTATCAAGAGTTATAGTCCCTTAAACCTATCTGGTTGTCAGATATACCGCCCCACCTCAACCTATTAGTACAACATGGAAAGGAGGGCCATGTTATGGCTACCTCAACCTAAGAGCATGAAGAAGATCACATTCACATCCCAACAACCCTCTTCTGGATGTGGACCTTATCCTCAAGAAGAGCAACCTAGCTCAGGTCTCCACGGATAGCCTAACTTCTTGTAAACCTCTGCCAACCGCTTCCTACGGAGCAACCACTGACTCAAGTCCTAAGAGCCACATCTCACTATCCGAGCGGGAGCTAAATGTATAAAAGCCAGTCTACCCCATTTAGTTAAAGGTGATATTTTTTGGCATAAGCATACATACAAGTTCACTGTTTAAGCACTTTTATCAGCAAAATTACCCTCTTATCTCTTAAGCAACCATTGACTATTGGTTTTTTTTTGTGTTTTCTCTGTACATGTTTACTGACTTGATCGTCGTAATGCTAACGTCTTTTTTGCAAGTCCCCTTTCTTAGGTTTGCAAAGAATTCGGCCTAAAAACCTCCAGTCCAAAGACTTCATTAATGAGCGTTTTTTGCTAGCATTAAGTGGCGCCATTTGTGGAACTAAGATGTAAGAATCAATGGCGACGCCGAACAATAGTCCTAATAAGTGAAAGGTCGTGGTTGCGCCCAGCGATGCCCATACTCTTCAGGTGGTCTTAGTGACACCCTTGGCCCTCGCTAGATCCACAACAAAAGGACTTTTAAGACTTACTAAGCCCTTGGCAAACCTCCCACATAACAGTACATCCTTTGACACCATCTCAAAAAAGCTGTCATCGAGCATGTTGGAGATTATGCAGTAGATGACCGCCTCGAAAGTTTGAGTGCGATTAGTGGTTATGACCTAGCTGCCTGTGATGGCTCCTATGCATGCATAGGCACTAGACAGGAAGATAGACTCCTAACTCGAGAGCCACTGCCCCCTCCCCCCGGGCCCGAGGAGCAGGGCCAGCACCCACCCAAAATCACTGGGAGAGATCCCCCCTCAATGGGTTCCGCTTAAAACGCTTGCTAAAAAGGGCTTCAGGATGTCTAGCATCATGTGTGGGAGTCCCCATGTAAGAACAAGGTGGTATCCCTTTCACTGAAAGGGTCACAATGGACGAGCTACCTGTTAATTGTTGAACCCTAGTTATCGAGGAATATGATGGTACTACAGCTTCCCAGGAGCATATGTCTAGGTACGAGAATGTGGCCCTCTTACATCGCTATATGGATGGATCAAATGTCAAGTAATCGTTACCACCTTTGTAAGAACTCCAACAATATTCCAACCAACTGCCTCCATGATCAATTGGGAGCTTCCAGGAGTTTTTATCTCTGTCCCTGCACCAATTCGCTCGTAATAGAAAACATTGGAAGACAGAGCTCAGCCTCTTCACTATCAACCCTAAAGAGGCTGAGTCCCTAAGGGATTATCTCCACCGTCACAACATGGCGGCACTGGACATACCTTCAGCCACTTAGGAAGTCAAGGTCGTAGCCTTATCATAGGTATTGTTAGATGAAGATTTCTTCAAATTCTTGGCCAAGAAATCGGTCCCAAAGTTTGAATACCTCCTGACCCGGACTGCTACATTGACATGGAGGAAGTAAAGGAAATAACAAGAAAAAAAGAGCAAAGACCCTAAGGTGGAGGTTTCCTCAAAGAAGCCAATGTTAGAGTCTCGAGATAAGAAGCCACCGTTTTAGAGAGGGTACCCTATGCACACTCCATTGAATGCCCCCATTGCACAAGCTTTTATGGCAGTTGAAGGGAAAAGATTGCTAGCCTGGCCCAAAACGGCTAATGAAGGGCCTACCTGACCCAAGTTGGAGAAGTACTTTGGTTCCACAATGATTAGGGCAGACAATAGAGGAATGTTGGCATTTAAAGAATGACATAGAGTGGCTCATCCAGATATGATACCTATAAAATTTGTGTGCAGAAAAAAAGTGCAAGGCACAAGGTCTTACTAGAAATAGGATAACGACAATGGGGAAAGCTCAAGAGGAGCTTAGTCTAGATCCCCTTAGGAAAGAAGAACATAACCTTAACAATTGGGTGCCTTTAGGATCCTAATCCCCCATGGAAGGGGGTTATCCGCATGATTACAGAATGAAATATGGGAAGAGATTCCCACAGAGCAAGAAAAGCCTAGATGTGGGAAGTGGAGAAAGTCATCCCAAATGAAATACTAGATAGGGAATCAATTATTGACATACCAATCATCCAATTTGCGCCTATTGAGAAGGTTGGTTTTGGCACTACCTCACAATAACGCCTTAGTGATTACGGCTACCACGATAATTACAAAGTAAGTCAAATTTTCATTGACTCCGGCAGCTCAGCCAACATCCTCTTCAAAGGAGCATATGCTTAAATGTAATCAGGTGATATTCTTTTGGAGCCAGTAGATACCTCCATATATGATTTCATGAGAGAGGTGGTCCACCCTCAGGGTGTGGTGACAGTTCCCATCTCCCTGGGAGCGGAGCCCCTCAAGAAGACCTGCCTAGTAAAATTCTTATTAGTGGATGTCCCCTCCATATACTATGTGATCTTGGCAAGACCTACTCTCAACATCTTCCAAGCAGCGGTTATCCATCTTGCACATGAAGATAAAAACCCCCATGCAATGGGGAATAGGAGATGGGAAATTTGCTTCAATCATGCAAATATTATGTAGAAAGTGTGTGAATATGACAAAAGCATAGTCCAGAGGACTTGTCTATGGAAGAATCCCGTTAACATTAGGGAAAAGACCCTATACTCCCAAAAGAAGCAAGCCCCGAGGAGGAGGGTCCCACTAAGGTACAACCCCGCAGAAGAGCTCCTCATCATGGAATTAATACCAAGGGATTTGGAAAAGACCACTCATATTGGCTCTCAGATGCAAGGGTCGATCAATTGGTAAACTCCAACTCTGGTTGCAAACTCTTAAGCATAATGAATGTCTCCTAGGGGTACCATCAGATTATGCTGGCCTCTGAGGATACAAAAAGGTCTGTTTCATTACTTTCTCAGGGACATTTAGTCATGTGGCAATTACCTCCTCAAGGATATTTTGTTCGGACTTAAAAACACACGGGTCACTTACCAATGGTTGGTAGATAAGATATTCCAACCCCAACTAGGAAGGAATGTAGAGATATGCGTAGATGACATGTTAGTGAAAAGCAAAAAAGACAGCAACCATGTTGTGGACCTAGAACAGACATTTGAAGTCCTTCGTAAGTATAGGCTTAAGCTCAATCTTGCCAAATGTGCATTTAGAGTTAAAGGTGGACAATTATTAGAATTCATGTTAACAGAAAGAAGCATTAAGGGAAACCCCCTCAAAATCAAAGGAATCTTGGACATGAAAGGCCCTACCAACTTTCATAAAGTACATTGGTTTACAAGGAAGGATACCGGTCCTTAACCGGTTCATCTCTAAATCTGCCGAAAAAAGCTTCCCTTTCTTTAAATTATTGAGAAAGGCTACAATTTTGGAATGGGGCCTAGATTGGCAAAAGTCACTCGAATAGTTCAAAAATTACTTAGCAGGTCTCCCGCTGCTTATCAAAACCCTCCCCAAGGGACACTTTGCATTTATACATATCTATGACTCCTCAGGCAAAAAGTTGCATCCTTCTCAGAGAATAGGAAGAGAACTAAATGCCCATATATTATGTCAGCAAGGTGCTTAATGAAGCAGAAGAACGTTACAACCCTCTCAAAGAAATGGTTTTCACCCTAGTGGTAACAACTTGATAATTGTGACCATATTTACTCTCTTACCCAACAAGGGTAAGAACCAAGCATCCCCTAAAACAAACTTTGGAGAACCCAGATACCTCAAGTCATTTGTAGATTTCAAGTATTGGTATCATGGTTATTGTAGATTTCAAATATGAATGCGCATCTTACTTTAGTAGTCCTATTTGCATTATATTTGCAATATTGAATTTATTTTCAATTTTGTGATCTGTCAAAGCTTGAATTAGGTTTTCTCTTAAGAATTAATGATTGGGAGAAAATTTGGCGGTTTTTTTTTTTAATTTTTCACCGTTACTTTTTCTTTTTAGGGCAATTTTGAAGCTATGTGTAACTCACATGCCATTTTGTTCCGCAAAGAACGGCTACATGACTTCCACACGACAAACCTTTCATTTTTTTAGTTAGCAGGACTAGTTTGCAATAAAAAGTTGATAAGACTAAATTCAAATATTTTGGTAAGGGATAATTTTATTTCTGGTATCCTAACTATATTTTTCTTCCACTTTTGGTAATTCTAATTCTCAAATCATCAGACTTAGTACCTAATATTTTTATTTTTCATTTCTATTTCTACGCTCCATTAGTTTGACCATCAAACTATCAGTCAACCCAATTTTAAAGGAAAAAGTAAGTGGATTTATCAATAAAAGACTGTTTTGGCAACCACAAACATCAATAAACAAGAGAGGCTTGGAGAGTTGAATTAAAGAAAGTTTAGGAGAAAACGAGATGAACAAGGAGAAAACAGTTCCCAACTGATCAGTACTTTACTATAAATAGTGATATAAAAAATAAAAATTATTTTTTGACGTAGAAATAAGTATATTATCATATTTTTATTTACATGTTAATTTATACGATATATTTTTTCTTTCAAATAAAAGAAAACTTTATTTTAACAAATAAAAAATCCAAATCAATTTTATTTTGGTCAAAATAAACATAGACCCACCAAAAAATTATCAATATTATTTACACAAAACCGCCCAGTAGAAAAAAACACTCGCATACAACTAACTCACAGTGAAATGCTACTCATGTAAGTAATTAAAGTAACAAAGATTAAGGCAAACTGACTGCAAGAATTACTATAAATATTGAAGAAAAGAAGAAAATGCTTACCAAGAAATGAATTCATTAAATGACAATTAAGCCTTTATATAGGCAAAGTAAAACACTCCATGTAACCACTAACTTAGAGGGATAAACCCTAACCCACATCTTCTGCATAGTGGAGCAACAAACTAACAAAAAAAATAAAAATAAAATTAATTAAACAACTAAAGTAATTAACTTGGTCAAAGACCAAAATCCACTATCCCACTATCTGGTGTTGATTTTTAATACTCCCTCTCAACACCAGCTTCTGCTTCGTTCACCATGCCAAGCTGCTGACGAAAGATCTCGAACTTGTTGCCATCCAAGCCTTTTGTAAACAAATCTGCAACTTCTCTTTCGGTTCCAACATGCTTCAACTTAATTTCTTCTTTAAATCTTTCACTCTAATGAAATGGTAATGCACTTTCACATGTTTAGTTCTGGCATTAAAAATTGAATTTTTCGCCAATCGTATCGCCGACAAGTTGTTGCAGTATAGTGGGACACCATACTCTATTGGTTGATGCAACTCCTTCAATAATTGTACAAGCCAGGTGATTTCTTGAGCTACCATAGCCGTTGCCCGGTATTCTGCTTCGGTCGTTGATAAAGACACCGTCGGTTGTCTTTGCTACACCAAGAAACTGCTCCAGACCCAAGCATAAAGACATAACCAGTAGTTGAGCGTCGAGTATCATGGTCACCTGCATAGTCGGCATCACAATAGCCAACTAATCTGCAGTTTTCACCATTTTTTAACACAATACCATATCCAAGTGTACTTTTCACATATCTAAGAATTCGACAAACCGCTTCCAAATGAGATTTTTTCGGACTTTGCAAATAGCGACTCATCATCCAACTACAAAAGAGATATTTGCCCTTGTCAGAGTTAAGTAGATAAGACTACCCACTAATTTTTTATACATAGTCGCATCTTCCAAGTCTTGACCTTCATTAGTGCACATCTTCGCGTTCGGTTCCATCGGTGTCGAGATCGGTTTGCTATTAAGCATTCCAAATTTCTTCAACAAGTCTTAAGAATATTTTTGTTGATGAAGAAACATTCCTGTTTCACAGTGATCAACCTCCAAACCAAGAAAGTGCTTCAGGTGGCCAAGCTCTTTCATCTGAAACCGAACTGACAAACTTTCCTTAGTTTGGAGAACTTCTTCCTCATAATCTCCCGTGATAATTAAATCATCTGCATATGCTAGCACAATAGCTAGCTTTCTTTCTTTAGCTTTAATGAACAAACTAGAATCTGCAGAAGTCATCAAGTAGCCACTATGAGTAAGAAATTCAGCAATCTTACCATACCATGCTCTTGGAGCTTGTTTGAGCCCGTAGTGCGCCTTTCGGAGCTTGCACACATATTCCGAATGATCTGGACTTAGAAAATCCATTGGTTGGTTCATGTAGATCTCCCGATCTAGCTCTCCATGTAGAAATGCATTCTTTACGTCCATTTGCCACAAGTTCCAATTTTTGCTAGCTGCAAGTGCTAGAAGGTAGCTTTGCAACTGGACTAAACGTTTCATCATAGTCTAGTCCATATTGCTGAGAGAATCCTCGAGCTACTAGGCGACCTTTATGCCTCTCGATTGATCCATCAGTGCGGCGCTTTATCTTGTACACCCATTTGCAAGAGTTAGGTTTCACACCATTTAGTTTTGGCACAAGCTCCCAGGTTTGGTTTCTATCGAGTGCAGCAAGTTCTTCTTCTATAGCTTTCCTCCATTCTATTTTTCGAAAAGCTTCCTAAAAAATCTCTGGTTCTTGTGGCTCTATTTCTTCTACTATGGCAGCATTTGCATACTTTGGATTTGGCTTGCGAGTTCTTGTTGATCTTCTGAGAGGAGTTTCTACTACTATTTCAATTGGTTCACACTCCTGTTTGCCAAGGATTTTGGGCAATGCTTTCTTTTACATCTTGGTCACCATTTGCAGCTTTAATTTCTGAAATTAGCTTGATTTGAGAGTCTTCTAACTCATCTTCAATGACACTGGAATTTGGTAGTACTTCCTTGCTGGAGGACCACCAAGAAGAGGCTTCATCAAACACAAAATTTTGAGATGTGTAACATTTCTCGATTGTTGGGTCACAACATCGCCATCCTTTTCTTTGACTGTCGTACCCTACAAAGATACACCTGATAGCCTTTTTCTCCATTTTGCTACGTAAGTGAGCAAGAAAAAATATATAGCAAATACATCCAATACTCGAAAGTGACCAACAGAAGGTTTCATATTCTATAGTTTTTCAAATGAAGACAAAAGAAAACCTTTGTTGAGGAAGCCTGTTGATAACGAATGCTGCCGTCTTCATTGCTTCTGCCCAAAATTGTCCAGGAACATTTTCCGCATGAAGCGTACTTCGACATATTTCTGCAAGGTGTCTATCCTTCCTTTCGGACACGCCATTTTGTTGTGGAGTGTAGGGACACGTAAACTGCTGGTGTATTTTGGCCTCTCGAGTGAAATCTAAGAACTCGTTCGAGGTGTTTTATCTTCCATTGTCGGTTCGTAGGCACCTAACACCTCTGTCAATCTCTCCTTCTGTTGACTTCTTGAACTCTTTAAATTTCGTAAGAGTTTTAGACTTATTCTTCATAAAATAAACCCACACATACCTCGAGAAGTCATCAATGAAAGTCACCATGTACTTCATCCCTCCAATTGAAGCTTGCTTGACCGGTCCAAACACATCAGAATGGATCAACTCTAATGGTTCCTTCGCTCTAAAATTGGAATCTTTGTACGGCAGTTGGTGTGCTTTACCATATTGGCAGCCTGCACACACGGTGTCTTTTCTCACTTCGAGTTTCGGAAGTCCCTTCAACATAGACTTCTTCATCATTGTATCTAGCTTGGAATAGCTAACATGGCTAAGTCGCATGTGCCACAAATCTGCAGTCTCATTTCGTCTTGTCTTGTGTACGTATGCGGTTTCTACCGACATCACGTAGACTGACTCCATCCTTCGTCCCATCATCACCAACTCACCGAGAATCTCCACATTTCGATAGACTTTCACATCTTGTGGACCAAACAAAACAATATGGCCAGATGAAGTTAATTGTGCAACCGAGAGAAGATTTTTCTTCATACCTGGGACATGAAACACATCTTTGAGCGGCACCTCGGCCTTATTGTACTAGGGAGAGACAATTGTATGACCGATGTGTGCTATCGGTAATTTTAAGTTGTCTGCCATCACAACAACTCGATTTTCCACATATTTTGACACGTTCTTCAACTTTTCTTTATCACCGGTCATATAGTTGGAACACCCTGAGTCGACAATCCAATCACTCTCATAATTGATTTGATTGGATATTGTCGCAGCAAATGCTTACTCATCTTCATCTACAGCAAATGATGCCTCGAAATCCAATTCATCTTCAGTTTTCGAGGTGACAACATTACTTTCTGCGACATTCCTCTTTGACCAGCAATCTCTCTCCATGTGACCCTTCTTCCCACAATTATAGCATTTTCCTTCGAACTTCTTGACGTTGCCATGATTCTTTGAGCCTCCAGCAATACGAGTGTTCCTTTCGCTTTGGTGATTTCTAGCCTTGTCATCACTCTTCTTGGATCCTCTGGCCTCTGAATTCCTCCTGCCTTTATTTAGAGTGTCTCTTCGTCATTCTTCAGCGAGACTCCTCCCATTTGCTTAGCTAAGCTTCTTGACCTGCAAGCAAATTTTCGAATTCAACAAGCAATGGATAAGTTGGCCATTCTTATACAGCAGCAATGAAACTCCTGAATTCTAACTTCAAACCATGAATGATAATTCGCTTCATTCTGGCTTCACCAATAGAAGCCTCCGGATCCAGTTCAGAAATCTCTCAACATAGTGACTTCACTTTGTGAAAATATTGTGCAACGATTAGGTCCCGTTGCGCCAACACAACAACTCACTTTCAATTAGTTGGAGCTTCGTATCATTTTTCTTGGAGAACAACTTGGCAAACGTATCCCAAGCTTCTTTAGGAGTGTTCGTTTCATGGATATGCTCCAGCACATCCTCTTCAATCGTTGTCTACAAAACGAACATAGCTTTGCCAGCTTTAATCTTTCATTTTTGTAACATTCCATTCGCATCTTCTGCTTCTGGTGGTTCACTTCATTTTCATTTACGACCTCCCATAAATCCTAACCCTGCATATAAGACATGATACAAGTAGACCAAGAATTATAGTTGTTGTTGTTGAGTTTCTTGATCCCACGATGACTTGAAGATCGCCCATTGCTGATGTGGTGTTGTTCAATGAAAATCCACGAACTTGACAAACCTTGCGCTGATACCAGATTGTAGAAAAAAACTCACATACAACTAACTCACAGCGAAATGCTACTCACATAAGTAATTAAAGCAACAAAGATTAAGGCAAATTGACTGCAAGAATTACTATAAATATTGAAGACAAGAAGAAAATGCTTACCAAGGAATGAATTCATTGAATGGCAATCGAGTCTTTATATAGGCAAAATAAAACGGGTTAAATGCAAATTACCCCCCTGTGTTATACGAAATGAGCAAATTACCTTCCTGTGAAAAAAAAAAAAACAAATTACCCCCCTATGTTTTCAATAATAAAGCAAGTAAGCCCCTCACGCGATGTTGTTATTCACGCGCGTTTTTTTTAGATATTTTTTTTATTTTTTTTTAGATAAAAAATAATATTTATATCCTTTATAATAGCCATTGGATCTGAATGAATCTAAGGCTCAAATTTAATTAATAAGATCAATGGTCCAGATTTTAGTAAATTTGATCAACAGTTTAGATTAAAAGTATATATTTATATAATAAATATATATTTCATAAAATTTAATTAAAAATATTTATATCAATTAAAATTATATATATGTGTATATATATGTATATATATATAGAGAGAGAGACAGAGAGAGGAGAGGAGGGGAGTTGAACGGAGGAAGGCGGTGTTGGCGATGGGAGAGGGGGAAGATGGGAGGCGGGCGACGAGAGGGAGATGGGCCAAGCGACGAGAAGGGGGCGAGGGGGGGGGGGGCGGGCTGGGGCTGGGGTGGGCGACGGGGATGGTGGGGAGGCCGGCGATGGGAAGGGGGAAAGGTGGGGGGGGGGGGAAGCGGGCGACGAAAAGGAGGCGAAGGTGGGGGCGGCGACGGGGAAGAAGGGGAGGTGGGGGTCGGGGCGACGAGGAAAGGGGGAGGTGGGGGGCGGCGACGGGGAAGAAGGGGAGGAAGGCTGGGGCGGGCGATGGGGAAGAAGGGGGAAAGGTGGGGACGGGTTGGGGCGCCAGTGACGGGTTGGGGGAGGGGAGGGAGGCGATGGGGAAGAAAGGTGGGGAGGGGGGTTGTTTGAATTTTTTAATTTATTTTATTTTTTAAATAAAAATATATATAACTATAAATAAAATATATTATAATATTAGTATATACTATATTTAAATATAAATGCGTGAAGTGCAATTTCAGGGGTAGGGGGTATATTGTTTTATTGTTAAAAACATAGGGGGATAATTTGATATTTTTTTAACAGGGGGGTATTCTGCACATTTCGTATATCACAGGGGGTAGCATGCATTTTTTCAAAAATAAAACACCCCCATGTAACTACTAACTTAGAGGAATAAATCCAGTAACCCACATCTTCTACATAGTGGAGCAACAAACTAACAAATAAAATTAATTAAACAACTAAAATTATTAACTTGGTCAAAGACCAAAATCCACTATCCCGCTATCTGGTGTTGATTTTAATACACCGATACTCTAATTTAAGAAAGATGAAAACTGATTTATTTTCATTCCTCTCTTTTTATTAAAATATACCTCAATTCAACTCTCTCAAGTCTCTCTTGTGTATTGATATCTATGACTGTCAAACATGACTTTATATTGACAAAATTTCATCTATTTTTTTCTCCAAAATGGGATTGAACATTAGTTTTGATGGTTAAATTAATGGACTGTAACAAAAGTGATAAAAAGTGCAAATTAGGTAGTAAATCTAATGAAAGTGAAATAGATGTATAGTTAAAATATCAAAAATGAAATTATCCAATTTTGACAACTACAAAACCAAAATTACGTTCTCTATGTTGTGGGACTCAAAATACATTTTCTCATTGCATCAACAAGTCCAATCAATAGCTCAGTTTATGTCCTACTTAAAATCGTGCGGAATACAAAAAAACATCACTTCTTAATCTGAGTCCAAGTATCGCACCTCAATGTAATTTTGTTTTTTTAGTTTTTTATTTTTTTGCCCACTTCAGTGATTGATGAGGTAGCAGTCGCCCCTCTAAACTAACAAGAATATTTACCCTTAAATTAATTGATGGACAAAGTTGTCCCTCATTCCATGAATACTTATATAGTTCTAAATATGTATTAGTATTTTACACATTAAATTATCATCAAATTATTTTTGAATTAAAAATATATAATTTTAATCAAAATATAAAAAAGTATTTAATAGATGAAGACTCTAAATTAAAAGTAAATTAATATAATAGACGTGCAACAAATATAATATCCCAACGACGAACATATACTTTAAATTAAATTGACAATAGTCTTAACTAGAAGTGGAACACTTTTATGGAAAAACGAAAAAATATATTTTGTTATAGTTTTTTAAGAAAATGCATTTGAAAACATGAATAAGTAATTATTCATTTTTATTTAAGTAATTAATAACTTAATTTTATATTCAAATTAATAATAACTTTTTACATGAAATTTTTTTATATACATACTCATTAACTTTTGTCTATAAGATTTGAATTACTTAACTTACTAATTACATTTACTGTATTACAATAAAATTATATTTTTTTAATTGGAAAATTAATTAAATCTAAGAGACAAAATTGTTATAAAAGAAAAACCTTTGTACTACTAAAATATACACACACACACACACGCACATATATATATATATATATATATATATATATATATAAAAGAGCAATTTTGTTTAAATATTTAGTTTTAGAAAATAAGTGTTATTAGTTTAAGGGAGTGTATGTTACCTCAAAAATAGTCAAGGGAAGCAAATTGTATTTAACCCATTTTGTAAAAACAACACCACCTCAAAAATGGTATGCCTTGAAAAAGATGATGAAAACTAAAACTACCATACAAGCTACTCATTTGTACAAACAGGGATAACCACCAAAGTGAGATTCACCCTGATTACATCCATATAAATGATTCCCCTGGGGAAAAATTATTCGAAATGATATTCACATTTCTTGATTTACACACTAAAACTACTACACAAGCTATCCATTTGTACAAACAGGGGTAACCAGGCTATAGAATTCATACCCAAGGTCGAAAAAGGGTCGGATCTATCCTTTGATATCCATCTCTGTTTCTTGTTCTTTCAGTCGAGAAGAGGCGCATGGATGGATCGACATTAGGTCACGAGGATGGTTTTTCAGCAGGAAGTCCAGCCACAAGGCTATCAAAAATCTTCAGCCTCCACTGGCAAAAGATATAGTTGCTAGTAGATGCCATAACCACAGCAATTATGGCTTTTAACCAGGAATGGAGAATCCCTTCTAAATCTCTACCTTTAAGAATGCAAACAATGCTCTGATGAGGACTGCTCCTCCCACTTAAAATCTCCACAGGTAGTAAGCACAGTTGAGAGTATGTAATCATCCACCTCAATACCCTCAGCTTGCATTCGATACATGAGCTTCAGAGCCTCACTACAATGCCCATTTTTGGCGTAAGCTACAATCATCGCCCTCCAGGAAACCAAGTTTCTCTCAGGCATGCTATCAAAGACTTGAATTGCCTCTGAAAGATGTCCGCATTTGGAATACATATGAACCAAAGCACTGCCCACAAACACGTTAGATAATGCTGGTTTCTTATTTATGGAGGAATGGATAAGTTTCCCTTGCTTAATATTTTCTAGTTTTGCACATGCTTTGAGTGCTGATGAATATGTAAAAGGGTTGGGCTCCACACCTTCACCCAACATTTCTTTCAAGTACTCAAGGGCCTCGTACTCATGACCTAGGTGAGCACAACCAGAAATCATTGCGGTCCATGAAACTACATCTTTATCAGGCAGGCTCTGGAGAACTTTCGATGCAGAAGCATAATCCCCACTTTTACAATAAAGCCAAACAAGTGCACTTCCAATGAAAATATTGTTTGGTTCAAAATTCCTGAAGATTTGGGCATGCACTTCTTTACCTGTTGATATTGCCCTGAGTAAGCCAGAAGTTCTAAGTAGGCTAACCATGGTTAAGTTGTTCACAGATACCTTTAATCGTTTCATCATGCGGAAGAGTCTTATGGCCTCTTCTCCAAGCCCATTGCGAGCATAACCTGCTAAAATAGTATTCCAAGTGATTGCATTTTTCCTTTTCATTCTGTCAAAAAGCATCCTGGCATCCTCAATTTGCCCACACTTAGCATACATATCCACCAATGAAGTCTCTACATAAACATCCAGATCATATGCCTTCTTAGCCACAGTACAATGTAACTGTTTACCGAATCTTAATTCTTTCTCTTCACCGCAAGCATTCAAGACACTACAAACAGTGAACTCATTTGGGTCAAGTCCACCCAATAACATTTCTGATAACATGACAAAAGCCTCCTGTCCTCGTCTGTTTTGTGAACAAGCTGTAATCATGGTTGTCCAAGCAATCAAATCCCGTTCCTTCATTCTGTCAAAGACCTCAAAAGCACTATCCAAATCACCACACCGAGCGTAAAAGTGCAAAATAGTACAATCCAATATGACATTACTCACTTGGCTCTTTACGATATAACCATGTAATTGTCTTCCAAGATCATAATCACATGTCCTGCTACACAATTTCAACAGGGAAACATATGTCTGTGAGTTCCCATGCAACCCACTATCAACAAACTCAATGAACAGCCTCAAAGCTTCGTTTCCTATACCATGTTTCTGGTAGCCGTTAAGCATTGCAGTCCACGAAACAACATTTTTCTCCAACATATTATTAAATACCCGTCGAGCTGCCACCAAATTTCCAAATTTTATGTACACACTGATCAAGTTATTATTAACAAAAACTACTGGTTCTTTCATCCACTTGATAACAATAGCATGAACTTTCCTAATCTCTTCAACATTAGAACAAGACTGGAGCCAACGGCCTATCGTGCTGGAGTCTAGAGGCTGATTGGTTGGATCAGTGTCATATGAAAGCATATTGTTGCTACTGTCCACATTTGCAGGAGATGCAGAAAGAGTATGAGAATGGGTCAGGAAAGACAAGTCCTTGGAGATGGGTAGGCTTCGCCAGTTGCTGGCAGTGTTGCTGCTTTTTGTTTTCGCAAAATAGTTTTTGTATTTTGGATCAACAAGGTAAGGTGGTTGGCTTTGATTTAAAAATATGTGGGGTGAAATATATGATAGTGAGAACATCGATTCTATTTGCTTTCTCCAAAGTTGTTAGGTTGTATGCACTGTTCCTTCCTATGACGAAAATGAAAAACATATGTCAAAATCTCGCAAATGTTAGAGCTAACATTAAGTTGCATCATTAGAGAAACTGAACAAGAAAAGTAAAGTCCTCTACTATAAAGCTCAAAAAATCAAGGTAAAAATTTCTCACTTGTAGCCAGAACATGTTCCCATTAGTGACATGGTCATCATTTTACAAGAATAACGGAATAACAAAATATAAGTACTTGTCTGTGAGTGAGGATAAAAGAGGTGAATGTGGGACATGCACTGCAAAACTGTGATTTCATGCTACACCTATGTGCATCAGTAGGATACATAAACCTTCTATTGTTGGGTGAATTCAAGACAGTATATTTGATACGATTAAAGGTTCCAAATTTTCACAAAGTACTAATAATTCATGCTACTACACAGTTTTCAAAACTAACCGTTTTCCTAGGTGTATTCCAAATGAAGGTCAAGAGTTTAACAAGCAATTTATATTGGTACCTAAGATTTACGTTGGTAATCTAGATATAACTTGTTAACTTATATCTTGACAGTATACATATTTTATGAGATATACTTTTAGTTTTCCATTCTCCTAAAAGTTTGATGTTATCTCCATTAAGACTTGATCTTTTGGCTCATCAGCCTTAATATAGGAGCAATATGTCTAATATCTGAAATATTTCAAGTTAAGAATAATATAATCTTCAGGTAGAAGACTTTATGAGAAAATCAACTCAGGTTGACACAGACATTTCAACATGACAGGCCTAAAGAGTAGCTTTGGCAGCCCATTATATCACTTCACTGTGGAATTGAACTTTTGGATACTGATACACGCTGACAAGTAGATTATAAGCAAATATTCTTACATTCAGTTCATACATAATTATTCATGAAATTATGCTGATACAAATGCTTTTTGTAGCCCAAGGGATTTAACATAATGATTGTTACCACAGTGGGATTGAACTTTTGGGTACTTATACACGGAGACAAGTAGATTATAAGCAAATATTCTTACATTCAGTTCATACATAATTATTCATGAAATTATGCTGATACAAATGCTTTTTGTAGCCCAAGGGATTTAACATAATGATTGTTAGAAATGCTTCCTATTTTTAGTACTTATTAATTAATAATAACAAATCCTAACATAAGCAATTCAATGACACGATGAAGAATAATATAATATTTAAATTATTAGATGCCATTTTCTCTTTCATTTCTTTTCGTCAAACCTTTTTTCTCTTTCTTTTATCATCACTCACTTATAATATACCATTTAATCTATTTTAAAACACATTAAAGTATGCAAAACACAGTCATTAGATGAAATTCATATAGTACAAAACTAAACCCAAGGTGAGGATTCAAAAATTCAATCAGACGCTCAGGTATAACTGGTATCAAACTAAAATTATTGGCAATCCTTCAACGTATCAGTCCATATATGAACCTATTTGCCTTTGGATTTCAATGAGGAAATAGGAAAGAGAAAGGAAAACCTCTAATATAAGATGATTACGAAATCATATGTTTTGGACCTTTTTGCATTAATATTATTCTTACTAGAATCTAATCGCAAAGATACAAACATAGGATTAGTGATGGATTAGAGATTTCAAATATCAAAACCATGTAGGATCTGCACTAATCCTGTATTAGAGCTCGCAATAATATACTATCTTCAAAGGAAAAGAAAGGAAAATGGAAAAACAAAGCAAGTTTAGTTTGATAGCATTAGTGAATTGAGGTCAAAGCACTCATAGTCCATTAATATGTGGATGTGTAGATCTCATATTTTCAATACATCATTTCCTATAATAGAAGTTCACTCAATATCACCATTGTTTCTTTCTCAATCTTTTATAAACTAAATAGGCTAGATCTATAATGAATATTCCACTCAATTAAGCAACCAAAGCAGGAACCAGCAAAGCCAAAAGAAAGGAGCTAGTTAAACCAGGACAATGTACACAATCACAAACTTCCTTTCCATTCACGTTTATGATGAAGCTCTAAGTTGAGATTTCAAGTTCACATACTATACATAAACTGAACCAACAAAGATAACCCCTGAGTTTCTACCAAATTTCAGGAACTGCAAATAAAAAAGACAACAAATTAACACTTGAATTTCTACCAAATATTCAGGAACATTACTTTACAGTTTTCATACTCTAATGTAGCACTTTTGCCCAACAGAAGAGATAAGGCAAAATAAAGCGCATCAAGAGATGTTTCTTCCACAACAACCTCCCACAATGTTTCATAGGAGGTCCACTTTGAAGGCAAACATTGAAAAATTTCAAGTATTTGATGAAGAAGAAATTCATTCTTCCCATAAAATACAGGGTGGAAGACTTTCTTTCACATCTTTCCAACCCATCCACAGGCCTGCAAACACAAAAGGTTCGACACAGCAGTCTCCTTAATATCCTTCTTTACCCTAGAACTAAACCCCGAAACTATCTAGTCTATGGTCAGTTCAAGCCGCAAAATTTTCTTGGATTATCACTACCTAAAAACCCAGAACTTGGACTCCCCTTTCTATTTCTCAACCAGCAGTAAAACAACCAAATGACCTACAACCCATTCAAAACCTAAACAACTAAATTTGTAAATTTGCGAAGAAATAGCAAAATCCAGATTTAGCGCTTCAATTTAGCGTTCTTACCGAGTGAACAATGTTGAACTTCGAATGCTGCGGCCGTGCAACTGCAACTAGTAGCGCCACAAAGTGGAATTCCTACGATGCTAATACAGCGGCGCGTGTGGAGATAAGAAGAAGAAAAATATCTATCTGAGTCAAAAGGGTCTAAACAGAGACTGAGAAGTGAGAAGTAGAAAATGAAAGGATGTTTGCACTCTGGAGTTGGGAAGAAAACCGAAACTGAAAAACAGGTTTTATCTGGGTTTAAGGCTTTTTGTTTGTTTATTTAAATTGAATATGGCAGGGAATTAATGTTTTACGAAATATTTTAAGTTGTATGTTTGGTTTTGCTCTTATAAAGTAAAATTAGATACGATGCCACGTAATATTCGTGCACGTAATTTTTAATAATATTTTTATTTTATTAAAGTTCATAATTTGGTCATTTATATTAAAATTTATTATTACCTTACAATCTTACATACAAAAACTGTCTAATAACTCTTTTTAATACATTAAATATCAATCCATATTTTACTCAAATTAAATAAACAATTGACGCTTTCTACAATATTATATTTATAATGATTATTATATATACATGAAAAATAAATACTAATATGTTTTTCCAATTTCAATTAACAATAAACTTAAACAAAATGAGAGTAAATTAATTTTTGAGTACATGTAATTGTATGGAATTAATTTTCTGAATGAACTAAATTGAGTGGTTGATTTAACATGGGTTGGGAAATTGAAGGGTATTTTTTGTATTAAAATAATTTGGTGTAGTGGTATGAGAACTATTACTTTGTATTTATAAGTGCTCTTTTCTTTATAATAGTATAGATAAAACAAAGACAATTTTATACACTTTATGGGTTAGTTCCATTTTATCCTTTATGAAAACACTAATAGATATTAAACTAATAAATAAAAAAAGGATAATATTACATTCCGAGTCGGGGGTTTGTTCAGCACATTTATTAGAACTAGTTGTCAGTGTACATGATTCCTACAAGTATATATAAAAAAGAATTATAGTATAAGATGAAGAAAAAAATAAATTTGTGAAAAACAACTAATCATGATGTAAGGGTGATACAAGCAAAAAATAATGGTGTTTGGTCCACTTGGAGTGAAAAAGTAGTAAAATAAAAAAGAGACAAATTTGTTGGTCCACTTGGAGTGAAAAAGTAGTAAAATAAAAAAGAGACAAATTGATAGTGTTATTGCTTGATTTTTGTGTACAAATGAGAGGTTGATATTGAAAAAAAGTTCTCAATATGAAATTATAATATTCCTTTTAGTTAAAGCAGTAGTATGAAGGTGAAAGTTGTAATATGTAGGCTCAAAGTATAGAAACATCAAAAACCATGTCATCTTCAAGGGGGGGGGGGGGGGGGGGGGGGGGGGGGCTCTTTATTTATAGGCAACCTTAAGATGGTAGGAGAAGAACATGAATTTTAGGGGAGCATAATTTCAAAATGGTTAGATAATGCTTAATCCTCCTCAAATTCGGGGAGAAAGTCCCCAACAGTTGAAGAATCACCCGCGGAGTCGAGGTGAATCAATTGGAGGATCCCTTTGGATTCGGGGAGTCAGTTTGAGTCTGCTACGAATGAATGCATCTTTAGGAATAAAGATGCCTTCGCAAATTTTCAAGGATGGGATTGAGAGACCTCTTCTCCTAGTAGGAGTCCAAGCTTATAGATTACTTCTCTTTGGAGGCACGTGTCTTAAGGGGGTTGTTGATCCTTATTCGATTTTATGAGGCGTGCCTCCAGAGATCCTATGTGGACACTATGTGACATAGGTTTTGACTTTGGCTAGGGAATTTCAAGCCCCTAAACTTCCCTGTGGGTCTGTGAGGCCTTCTTGGATCGAGACCTCTCCAATTTGGATCTGTTTGACTACTTTTGGCCAATTTCTTTTATGGGGCCTCCTATCGTACTCCCTGGATGCTTTACCTGAACTGGGCTTCCTTGGGACATTTTGGCCCTCTCCCAAATAGAGCTTCCTAGGGTGCACCATGGTCTTTGCATTCATTCTTTTTTTTCTTTTTGACCGCTTGGTCTCTTTGGCCGGTTTATTTTTATGGGCATCATTCAGCCCCCCCTCCCCCCAACTCTAAAAAGTGGAGATTATAACACTTATTACAATTGGCATCTTAAAGGCAAGAGACTAGCATGAAGAGGGAGCTATTTTTTTTTTTTTTTTTTTTTTTTTTTTGAATTCCTATAAGGAAATGTTAGTAGCATACTTAGGAAAAGAAGAGCTTACTTCATGTCCACATGAAGTAGGACTTGTCTGAAGGTGCCCGTTCGGAACAAGGTTTGAGTGGCTCCACGAAGAAGGGCTTAACGGGTTCCTTTTATGCCTATATGGATATAGGGCTTTATTTTTCTTCAAGAAAAATATAATAGAGATGTGTCTAGGGACAGGCATTTAGTCTAAAAGAGTTCCTGTATGCGGGCAACACTTATTCTAATAGGATACCTTCCTGGAGCTAGGGCTTATTCTGAGAAGGTGCTTGCCTGGGGGCAGGGCTTATTCTGAGAAGATACATACTTGGAGCAGGACTTAAAGGCCTCTCCAAAGGGGGGATAAGGTGTCTACTCGGAGTAGGGCTTATACGCTCGTATGGAGGACAGTGACTTTTGTGCCTATGATAATGATAGGGAATTTTTGTGCCTACACAGGGCAGAACCTATGTGCCTCCGCGGAGAAGGACCTAAGTGTGCCTGAAGCAGGGTTTAGGGTGCCTATTAGAGGCAAGGCTAATTCCTCGAGGCTTGTGCACTACAAAAAAAATTATTTTATAGTAATGGCCAAGTTAATAATTTGGAACAATTTTTGAAAATTATAACGGCCTTTGTAACGGCACCCCCTACCACAGCTTTTTTGGGCGTTACAAAGGCGTTACAAAATCTTTGTAACGCCCTATTTGAAAGTCGTTACAAATGAGACCGTTACAATAGTAGTCTAATTGCAAAAAATGCATTTGGACTTGCTTTTGGAATGGCCAATTTAATTTTAATTTAATTGTTATTGGAATGACCTTTGTAACACATATAGGTATGATTGTGCTTGAATGTTGACACGGTTTTTGCAATACTCTTTGTAATGGTCATACATTATGTTGTAATGGTTGCTGTATTAAGCTTTGTATTTCTTTTTTCAACTGTTGTTATAACGGTCTTTGTTACTCCTTATGCATATGCTGGTTTGAGTTTTGCAACTGCCTTTTGCACTGCTTTAGTAACGGCTTTTTGGACGGCTTTTTTCAAAATTGATAACTATTTTTTGCACGGTCTTTGTAACGGCTTATGATTATAAACAGTAATTCATATTCCAACAGTTGTTACAAATGCAATGACAACAAAATATTTTTTATAATATTTAACTGTATTTAATCTATTTTAATATTTATTTTTGTAAAAATAAATTTGTTTTGTTAATGTCTAGGTAGTTTTAATTTCTTAAATGTGCAATATTATATTAAAAATCATATAATATAACAAAAAAATAAAAATAATTTAAATACAAAAAATAAAAATATTACTTTTACGTTGTATTTTTACAAATAAAAAAAAGTCCTAATCTAAATCAGCATTCCCTTCGGCCGCGTGTTTGTCAGGGTCACCATCAGGTACCGGGGGATCAGCTGGAGGCTGGGGCGCTGGAGGATCAGGCCAGATGGGATCCATCGCATCCACTCCTTGAGCCTCGCTACCGGATCATCAAGGCCAGGGTGCGGCGGTTGTGGTGGCGAGGGCGATCGATAGACCAGTGGAACTGCTGGATTGTGATGGTCCAACAACTGTATGGTAGACCTCAAAGCCGAGACCGAATACTCGGCCCATCTTTCGGTCGATCACTGCTGATAGCCACACCTGTTGCTCATTCGGGGCCACCGAGCCTTAATTTTCGGATAAGACAGGGGGGATATTATGTAATTTTTCTAACAAAAAAGGTAAATGGGAGAAAGAGATGAGAGACTGGAGATGAGGAGAGAGAGAGAGGAGAGACTTCAAGGGTAAATTTATGGAAAATAATTAATATGAGTTTATGGGATTACTAATACCAACTAAATAACCTTGATTCATAATACCGTATATCGTGATAAATAAGATTGGGTCTAGTATTAATATCGGGCTCTAATAATTTTAACCAAACATGTGATTAGGTATTGGTGTGCATGAAAATAAATTGGCCTAAAGAGGCCCAAGCAGTCCAAAAAGAAGAAAGAAACCGAAGGCCCATGATACCCACCAGGAGACCCAGGATATCCCATGTCCATAGTAATCTAGGAGGCCAAGGATGTTCCAGCCCACTGTCTAACTGGGCAGGCCTCGACAGCCTAAGTAACTCAAGAAGCTCAGGAAGAGGAAAGGAGACCTGGGATATCCCCAGACTCTAGGCCTAGGACATCTCCCAGACTCAAGGCTTGGGACGTCCCCCGACTCGGACCATGATTAAGGCCCACCAAAACATTCAGCCAAAAGGCCCACACATGTGGCAGCCTACTCTCCCATGTGGCACCTCATCAACCTAAGTGTCAGCATCCACCTCCGACCAGGTCGAGGAGAGATACGAACAGACAGACGGACACACACAACAGAGAGACAGCAGGAGGACACTCTAAGACATCTTGGACACGTCTCTAACGTCCCTCACACCTCTCTAACATCCCTCTCAAACAATTTTCAAAACTCTTTCTAAGCCTATTATCAAGTGTTCTTACACTTTTCACTAATCGTATTCACTATATCACGATTTTCATCACATTCACTTACTCTTTCACTTTAATTCATCTTAAATCCATACTAACTTGGGCGTCGGAGAGCTAATTCCTTTTTTGCAGGTCCCTCCTTCAATATTTACATTCACTTCGACCCAAGCCTCAAACAATTGTCCAATTTCATTGGACTCGTACGTTTTTTGCACGCATCAGGCATGATAAATAATTTTATCATGCCTAATCATATTATTTATCATGCCTAATCACACAAACCAATCGGAGCCATAGTGTTTAATATCAATGATGAGTAAAATATTGTTCTTAAATTAATAATATACAAATTCTTTAAATTAAAAATTTATATTTATCTATTCAAATGTTATGACTCGATTAGACATTGAATTTATTTTATCTTTAAAATTTGTTTCGCTTATTTATTTATTGGGTCATCTTTGTTCTTGATATTTTAAATTATATATTTTGGAATTATTGTATTCAAAATTATTTTTGCAAGTTTGCCTTTTAATGAATAACTTTTAAATTTAGAAGATAATTTATATCTCACTTAAAATTAATGTTGACATAATTTGCAATACCATCTTAATTTATTTTTCTAATATAAATTGAATAAAGAGATTTTTTTTTAATATACTTTTAAAAAATATAAATAAACAATTTTTTTGATAATATAAATTAAAATTAATCAAAATGATTTATTAAAATAATGGTAAATATTGATACCAATTAAGTCCAAACAATTTTAACGGGTTCAAATTTTTATAGAAATATCTAAATAGAAAAATATATATTAATTTGAAATTCGAGTTGACATTTACAATATTTTTAAAAATTTATTTGTTTAATGAGTTGACTATTATACCTTGTAATGATAGTCATTGATTTTCATTAGATAAGAATGAGTGGTCCAAATTTTATAGTATTTTAAATATATATTTTATATTATATACATATAGTTATATATATACAGTTATATATTTATATATATTAATACACAATATATATATATATATTAATACATAATATATATATATACATATGTGATTATATTAAAAGTGATTATAGGATAATTATTGGAATTGAGTTAAAAGTGATTATATTAAGTGTCACAATTTTATGTTTACTTGTATTAATTAAATAATGAATATAAATAATATATTATTTACTTTTGACTATATTTTGAGATTGAATTGTGGACTAATTTGATTGTTTCCAAAATACCCCCAATTTTTTTCTTTCAATTTTAATATTTTTTCTTGTGTTAAGATGTAATATATTTACATGCATAAATATAAGTCAATATTATATGTTATATAAAAGTTAGGACTGTTAAGTATATATATATTTCATAACAAAAGTTAAATGATATATTATATAAAAATTAAATATATGATATTCTATAATTTAAATTAATTTAATATATAAAATAAATATATAATATTAAAATTAATAAATATATACATATATATACACACATACATATACTTTCCCTTCAAAAATCGTAATTTGATGAATTTCACCAAAATTAGGATCAAAATTGCAATTGGCATGGAAAAATTGAAAATAAAATAGAAACTTAAAAAATAATAAGACCTCCATATATTGGACATGATTGTGGTGGGTTTGCAATCACCTTCTAATCACCCTCTATAACGGGCCTTGTGCCATTATAACGGGTTGAGCAAATTTCAAGTAAACAAAAAATTATAAATGATTAGTTCGAATATCAAGTTTAATAATTGAAAGTAAATGAACACTTATAATATTACAGGGATAAATTGCATTTTCCTCTACTATATATCCATTTTATATATATTTTTAATTATTTTTTCTTTATCTTTTTCTTTTTCACCAAATCCCTCTTCCTCCTCCTTCGTCACCCCTCTTTCTTCTTTTCTCATTGCCATTGCCACCTGCCGGCGGCCGCCAATACTGCTGCCCCTGGCTACTCCTACCCGCCATCCTCCTATTTGGCACGAGCTTAAATTGTGACCCTAATTGCATTTTTATTGAAATATTGCGTAAAGCCCCCAATTTCGTTACTTGAAAAACAGAAGGGAAATGGTAGTCCTTACCTCTGTTGCCAAATCGTTGAAGAATTTAAAGATTCAGAGTTCTACTACACATCTGTTCAGATTTCGGAGCATTCGAACCCTTCTGCTGCAGTCAGCTTCCGAGTCTGTGAAATTGCAGCAACTCACTGATTCTGATTCTGGTAAATTAGAATGTTTGTTTTCATGCTGTCTTGTTATTTGAGGTATTTTTCTGAATTGATTCCTTGTTTATCGTTTGATTCTCGATCAGAGTTTTCTTGACTGTTTCTGCATTTCTGGTTGTCTTATATTGTTTAAGTAATGATTGAATGGAAACTAAAATTCAAACCTAACAGCGTTTTGCCTCCTTTGCTGTAGCTGCTTAGGGGTTTAACTAAATTGATGAACCTCAACTATTTCGGGTTTGAGCTTGATTTGGATAATGAATTTAAAAATTGTGTTTGAAGGTAGTTTAATCTTACAGAGTCAGCACCAACCATCTATAACCGAAGCGATGAGTGTAGTTTGTAGTAGCTTAATTTCTTCACCGTAAATATTTCTTAGCTTACGTCAAGTTTGAAATTACGAACTGTAAATTCCAGGTAGTTTCTTATGGTTACAAACGGGAACCAGAGTTAGTAATTGTGATACAGTTTGCACTTCTAAGCATCTAATTTTCTGAGTTTGTATCAATGAAAATCCCGCCAAAGCTAATAGGTTTAAAATGAAGTCATTATATGGCAGTTAAAATAAGAAAAATATTTTTTCAAAAAAATATATACATGTTTCGATGGGCTGGGGGTTAGGGCAGGGGTAGACCTTATAAACAATAGTTGGATGAATCAAGATGTTCGAATTGTCTTGCCACCAGTTGAACTATGCTTTATTTACAGGAATTCTGGAGGTTAATTTGGAAAGGCCTGCAACAAAAAATGCTATTGGAAAGGATATGCTGAGGGGGTTGCAGTATGCATTTGAAGTTGTTAATAAAGATTCTGCCGCAAAAGTTCTGATGATCTGCAGTTCAGTTCCAAAGGTGTTCTGTGCAGGTGCTGATTTGAAGGTAGAATGTTACTTCCAGACCATGCCTATACATATGGATTTTACTAGATATAGCTGGTGACAAGTTGATGTGTATGTTGGATTAGAAAAATACAGCTGTAAGTTGGAACATCTTCTAACTGTAAAAAGAGATGTGGAAGAACTAAGAAGCTTATTTACTAGACCTATCATGTTCCACAAGCCTTTGGACGTAAATGGTTACCTGAGCTGAACCTGACATGCTATTCTACTGAGCCTTATCTTTTTGCCATACAGAAACCTCACTACTAGTTTCTGATTTAGCGAAAACAACAATAGTCTGTGAATTGAAATAAAGTCCGAGTAGGCACTGATATAAGTATGCATTTTCCAGCTTGAATGAACTTAGAAATTGAAGACTAACCTTTGTTGCTATGAGAGGCTTCACTGACAGAGAATTGGTCCTTTTTCTCCTGGGAGTTCAGATTTGATCCTGATCCTATTCTAAGTTGGCTACTACATGAAGAGTAATCCATGACTCTAGCTTTTCCGTAGGGGCTACTACTAAAGATAAGTTTACAATACTATTGTGGTAGATCTTAATGTTTTGGTGGCAGAATACAATATTCATGTCATGAAGGCCAAGTTATTGGTATCCATGAACTTTTCAAGGTACTCAAATTTTGAGCAAGGCTTGCGTGGCTTGCCTATCAACCCTTGATGAGCTTTCTTCTATTGTTTTTCTTTTGTCCATAATAAAAAGGAAGAATTTCATCATGCTTGATCATGACCTTCTTGTGGGCAAACTAGCACAAGGAGGAATGGTTTGTCCGTTCAACAGAAATTTCTAAATTCATATGAGTTTCAGAATATGGTATTCCTACTTTCAATTTCAGATATTTAATTTTAGTCTTGTAATTTATATTTATAGTCTTGACGTTTTTATATTAAAGCTTATGAGAGGTTGCAATTCCAAGAGCAATTCCTGAGATTACATTTCCAATCAAAGCTAGCAATCTCATTTTCCCAGGAGGATAAGAATTTATGGCAGTTTTTCCAAGATACAAGTAATCTAATTAATGTTGAAACTCATAGTTAAATAGCATGGATGTTAACGATGCAAGTGATATTTGCAAACCGTCATTGCTGGTTATGCTGTAGAAACTCTTGTGCTTGTTCATTATACTATTTATTTGTCTGTAGATTTTTCATTTCTTGTTTTCTCTCATGAAATTCACTAATGTTTCATCTCTGTTGTTTTTTGGAATATGGAGGAGCTAAAATCTTAATTCCCTTTATAAGATGCTATCAGATGTGCGAAGAAACTTGAGGATATCATAGATGGTGTAATCTAGTTGCTCGGCCAAATTGTCTCCATTGAATTGTTTTGTCATGGAGCTTTCTCTGCTTGAAATTTTTGTATCCTATTTGCACTTCTGTCAAGTAGTCATGAATCCTGGATATTTAACTTTCTGTTACCTTTCTTTATCAGGTCAATCTTAACATTTTATGAAACTTTGAATGTGCTCTTTCCTTCTTTTGTCTATATATCAGGGTAGCTTGCTTGGTAATGCTTCTTTTGAAATACTGAATTTGTAGGAAAGGAAGACAATGAGTCCATCTGAAGTTCAGAATTTTGTGCACTCACTACGCTCGACGTTCTCCTATTTGGAGGTTTATACTTATCCCTCTTGTTTGTTTTCTGGCAAGCTCCCTTGGACGGATCAATCACTTCCGTTTAATTTAAATAACCCAACAAATGAGGCACCCATGAAACTTTTGTCTATATGCTTGCATTTAATTGGTGCTTGTTTTTTTTATTGAGCTCTTTCACTCTTCCTTTATTAACAATTGAATTTGAGTAAAGAAATTACTATAATCAGGAACTTTATATTCCTACGATAGCGGTGATTGAAGGTGCTGCATTGGGGGGTGGGCTTGAAATGGCATTATCTTGTGATCTTCGGATATGTGGTCAGTTAAGATTGTTGTGCTTAAACATGCAGTTGTACATTGCAATGTTTCTAACTTGATGGTTTCACAATGAATGGCACAGGGGAAGATGCAGTGCTAGGATTACCAGAAACAGGACTGGCAATTATACCTGGGTATCGCCTATACACCATCTCTTGTTCTGCAATTTACTGCTTATCCATGTAAACCAAGATCAGATATCATCTTATATATGATGATGGCTCTTACAATCCAATCTCTGCTGTATGATCTATGCACTTTTCTTCTTACTATATGCATGTAACTGATTCATTAGTCCAACAGCACGAGTCTCTTTTTGGGCGCCACACACAAATTTTTGATAGCCGTCATTTAAAGCCCCTTCAAGTACTTGGGCAGTACACAATAACTTTTAGCAGTATCTAACTCATGAAGAATAGCCTCTTCCAGGGCTGGGGGAACACAAAGGCTTCCTAGATTGGTTGGAAAATCAAAGGCTAAGGAACTTATATTTACTGGTCAAAAGATTGGTGGCAGAGATGCCATGTCCATGGGTATGTCAAATTGGAGACTCCACATTTTGCCCTTCATTTTCTAATTTAAATAGGGGTTAATTAGATTTTGTCATGCAAACCATGGCCTCTTTTACACTTTGGCATTTAAACTTTTGTTTTTGTCAACTTATCATCTCAATTTTACGAAATTTTGCATTTTGCCATTTATAACTATTTTTCAACCAAGTTTTTTGTCGTGCACATGTGATATTTAAGGGTTATGTGATGTGATATGTTTCATATATGCACAAGATGTGATGCTTTTCCATATGAAAAGTCAAAAAAAAAAAAAAATGGTCATGTATGGCAAAGTGCAAATTTCGCAAAGTTGAGATGTTGATACAAAAATACGTTTTGATGCAAAAGTGTAAAAAAACGAGCATAGTTTGGATGTAATTTACCCTTTAAATTATGACTGATGTGCACTTTTATTAGCATGCCACTCAAACTATGTGCGCTAAAGATAGATTTCTATTCAGGACTTGTTAATTACTGTGTCGCTGCCGGTGAGGCTCGCGCAAAAGCTCTTGAAATTGCTCGGGATATAAATCAGAAGGTAAGTAATCAACTAGTGTAGATTTTTTCATGTAAGCAATGTGAAATTTTCCATCTTTGTATGCTAAGTCTGCTCCATTCATCATAGTTGAAGTGTTCACTCTTCCAGTGGTTAAAATGGTAAGAACCTCATCAACTGCAAGTGGATTCAAACAGTTAATGGAGAAAACTCCATGCAAAATTTAAGCACCAAACAATCATTTCCCGAACTGTTGGAAATTCATTCACTCTCTATGTCATAGATTTTCCAAACCTAAATCTTTCAAGCGCAACCCCCCGAGTTTATCATTCTTAATGGGTATCGAGATGATATTCATCGTGCGAAGTGAAGTGTTGTATACTATATCTGGGGGAAAAATGATTCAATCACCATGGTGAATGATGACCATAATATTTGGACTTCTTGTCACAGGGATTGTAGTTAGGTAAAAAGTGCCTTTAACCTTTTCTGTCGTACTTCCTCACATGGAGTTAAACTTGTTTATGAATATTAACCTCCCTACTGCCTCAAGAGAACATGCCGTTGTTTCTACATTAAGAACACTGAAGCCACTGAAAGCATAATTTTTCAAACTAGTTACTTGTTTCACTGGACTCGTCTTATTTCTACTTAATGCATTTACGTCTCTTTCAAGAGAACATGTCTCTTACATCTCTTACGCCTCAAGAGAACATGTCGTTGCTTCTATATTAAGAATACTGAAGACACTGAAAACATAATTTTTCAAACTAATTTCTTGTTTCACTATAGACTCGTCTTATTTCTACTTAATGCGTTTACGTCTCTTTCAAGAGAACATGCCCCTTACGTCTCTTACGCCTCAAGAGAACATGTCGTTGCTTCTACATTAAGCACACTGAGGCCACTGACAAGTGACAACATAATTTTTCAAAATAGTTTCTTGTTTCACTATAGACTCGTCTTATTTCTATTTAAATGCATTTACGAGTGTCCTTCATGAACACTGAAGTTGATTAATTGCTAATTTTATTTGTAGAGTTTGAGATTAATATTTATCCGTTAGGGAGAATAGTAAATGCAAAAGGGTCATTTTATCTTTGTTCTTTGGATATCAATCTCTTCTTATAACAGGGGCCATTGGCAATACGAATGGCAAAACGAGCCATTGATGGTGGAGTGGAGCTAGACATGGCATCAGCATTAGCGTTGGAGGAAGACTGCTATGAACAGCTCCTGCACACCAAGGATAGGTTGGAAGGCCTGGCAGCTTTTGCTGAGAGGCGAAAGCCTAATTACAGAGGCGAGTGAAACGCTGCACATTGCAGCTCAGTTAATAAAGCTATGAAAACTCTAGGCGCAATTGATCAAACACTGAAAATTGAAAATTGAAAACGCATAAATATCTTATTCCTTGAAATTTCTGCTGCTTTATTTTGTGTTGTCTGATTTGAAAAACTCAATCTTTTAGGCTAGTCATATGAGCCCGGATCTGGTGGAGTCTTTAGGGTCTAAATAGTCCAAAAAGAGGTTCAGTAATCCTAAAATGATCTTCAAATGAGCCTGTAAGACACAGTATTTGAGAAGAACACCAGAAAAGTCCCGACTGTAGTTTTTTGTGATGCATAAGTCAGTAATGTTAGGCTCATAATATAACTAAGGCATCAGTCTCTTAAGTCTCATTTACTTTGGATGATTAGTCATGATATCATGACTAATCATTCTTTATTTTTTGTTTATTTAAAAAAGGGCCGGCCCGTGAAATATGCATGAAGCCCGGAAATAATAACTGTTGAGTTGTGATTGGAATCCAGATTTGAGGTAGGGTATTAAAGTGTCATGCCAGCCCATCAAATTTTGATTAAAAATTAAATTTGAATTTTGCCCTCAAATGTCCCAAAATAATTTACCATATTGTCCCTATTTGTACATAAAACAACAAACTATCCTGCTGATGATGGGAGATTTCTTGAAGAAAGAAACACAAACTCTGCTTCTTTGAAGAAGAGATGACAATGGCAGCCGAGCTAAAATTCTGATGAATGTGATTGTTTTGGAAAAATACACATATCCTACTCTTTAATTTACGATCCATTTTACCATAAAAAAATTTCGTTCGATTTGCTATATTGTATCTTGTTGCTCGTAGTTTTTACAACAAAAAAAATCTCTTGTTCTGTGCGGCGATGGAGGTGAAGACAGTGGTGGGGAAAGAAACGGGGGGTTGAGGCAGCGGCGGAGGTTGGATTTTTGGTAGAATCGGGGAGGGAAGGCGAGAAAAGGGTTGGCATCTTCTCATCAGCAGACAAGGACGGGTTCGGGAAGAGAGAAGAGGGAGATGAGGGCGGCGGTGAAGAGAGGCAGGATGGGTGTAGAGAGAAATTATTTTCTTTACAGAGAAGAAAATGATTCTAGGAAGAAGATGGGTAGGGTTGGCAATTTCAACCCGAACCCGAAAAACCCGCCCCGGACCAGCCCCGTATGGGGCGGGTCTGGGATGCCATTTTTTGGGTTCGGGGCGGGTCTGGGGCAGCTAAAACTTGCCCCGACCGGGTCCGGGGCGGGTTACGGGTCCTGTCTCGAACCCGTCCCATTGGACCCAACCCTGGCCCCGGTCCAACCCTGCCTCTTTTTTTATTGTATATTATTAATATATACAATATATTATAAATAAAAAATTATCTTATTATATATATGAATCCTAAATAATTTTTGCATATACCCAACTATATATAAAAATATCAAAACTAAAAAATTAGTTGATAAAAAATTTAATAATTTAAATGAACGTATTTTTTGTCTTATCCAATTCATTTTAGATTGAAAATTATATTAAAATATTTAAATCTAAACTGATATTATTTCTTAAAAAATATTAATTTAATGTATTCTTTGTATAAATTAATTAGGTCGGGATGTGGCGAAATTTTTAGCATGGCGAGGCGAGGCGAGGCTGGGACGGGTTATGGGCTGGCAAAAATTAAATGAGGCGGGTCTGGTACGGGTCTAGGCGGGCGGGGGCGGGTTATGGGGCTGACAAAAATTAAATGGGTGGGTCTGGTACGGGTCCAAGCGGGATGGGGCGGGTTATGGATCTGGCAAAAAATAAATGGGGCGGGTCTTGAATCCGGGCGGACCCGTACCAGACCCGCCCCATTGCCATCACTAAAGATGGGCTAGACGGCGTGAGAGAAGACCTTTTTTGTAGAGAAGAAAATGACTCCAGGAAGATGGGTTGGATCATTTCTTTTGATTATTACTTATAATAATCATTATTATTATAAATAATTAGTTATCATCAATTAATTAAAAATTTTATATCCTTTAAAAAAATATTTTAAATTTTCACTTTAAAAATTGTAATAAGTATTTATTGTAAATTTAAATTTGGATAATAACAAATAAATAGTACATAAATTTTAAAAATAAAATTTTCTTTTGATGTTAAAAATTTATAATAATTTGTAGAATTAATATAATATCAAATATATATTTTATATGATTTTATTATGTATATTTGTATATTATTACTATAACTAAATATTATTTTGATGGAGATAAATATGATGTTGATAGGAAAAATAATATAAATATAAGATGCATATATAAAACTATTTAAAATTTTTAAATATTATTTTGTTTTTATCACAAGGCAGAAAAGTCTATTGCTAATTTAATCAATTCCAATATGTTACATAGTAAACACGAGATAGGCTAATACTTTCATAATCCAATTTTTAATAGTAAAAAGTAAACATATCACAATACAATCAATCTTATCACTATCACAATTTCAATCACAACTTAATATATCACACTTTTATTCTATCACCTAAAATAAATGAGGCCTTAGAGGACACCCCAATAGCTGAGAACCCAGTATTTCATAGATGAGGTGTTTGGTTTGAAATCAAATTAGACACACGTACGTGAGTGGATGCACGTGTGGGTAAAAAAAGGAAGATATCGTATCAAAATTATATTTGGAGCATGGAGGCCAATTGTCTTTAAGTATGATCAAATTATACAATGATATACGAACTATTGATGCAATTTTGATTGTGCGTATAGTGAATACGTAAATACTTGGGTTCGAAGCCAGGTCGAAGTTAGGTCGATACGACTGAATGCTTTAGACGCAGATTTGAAGCCATTAGGGTTTTAACAGCATGATTGGAAGTATTTGTAACGTAAGGAATAATCCATGTCTTTTTGTAGCGAGCATTTTTCATGCCTCTTGAAAAATTCTAAATCTAATCAGATCTAGTCAAATTTAAACTAATCAAGTGGCATAAATCCAAATTACCCCCATAAATATAGGAAAACGGCAAAACACCCCTCTGGAAAAAAAAAAAAAAAAAAGGAGCAAAGAGCCTCCCCGACCTTTTAATAAAAAAGCAGATTACCCCCATTTGCTTATCAGCGTAGTTCACTCGCCCATTTTTTAAACTGGTTTAGCTATTTTGGTTTACAACTTGTCACTTTTACCCCTAATAACTAAATATAAAAGCTGAAAAATAATTTCACTTTCTCGTTCTTTATATTGCAGCACACTTCTCTCTGCTTTTGGAGGTTTTCCTCTATGGATTTTATGTAGTTTTTACGGAGCATGTGCAATTTAATTATTTAATAATTATGGGTAAAAGTGATAAGTTACAAACCAAGAATAGCTAATACCAGTAGCAAAATGGTCGAGTGAATTACACTGTCCAACAAATGGGATAATATGCTTCTTTACTAAAAGGTCGGAGGATGTTTGTCTCTTTTCCTTTTTTGTACGGTTTTTTATTTTTTATTTTTTCCTTTTCTAATATTTGAGGGGATAATTTGGAATTATCCTTGTAATAAGTATATAAATTTGTCATGTAATACATTATATTTATTAAAGTTAATTCAATTCCATACAAGAATTTCTCGTACCTTTCAATATTTGGGCGCCCGACGTTCTATTTTAACTAAAACTTCTTAAAACTTATAACACAAAAGCAACTTCTTCCTTACATGGTCAAATTACCAAAACCTCCAATGTTTGTCTTGTTTGATACAAATCTCACCATCAAGGGGTCGGTGGGGGTTCATGATACGTGCCAAGTCCTAAAAATCAGGTGGACAAATCAAACCTGCCAACTTACGAATCTAGGACTGGAAATTTAAACATGACACACAAACTACACATGTTCCATGTAAACAGTGAACCAACTCTTCAGGACCACTTTCTTCGTCCTAAACATAAGAGCTCTCACAAAATTCTATCTATTCTTTTCCATAAAGTCCTCCCGGGATTCATCATCTTAGCCCTCTGCGTTCTCTGGAATTACTACAACCTCGTCGGGACGAATTACAAGTACGTGTCGACTATCAATGAGAAGATTGCGAAATTTTTTAAAATAAAGCAATTCACCTCCTTGTTTAGGGAGGTAAATAACTACATTTTAAAAATACAGAGGGCTAAATTGTTAATATTTTTTTGGGTAAATTACAACGACCTATGTTGAGATTTAGCATAATTATGAATACTCCCTTATTATTTGAAAAATTACCAATACCCACCTAAATTTAACGACCGTCTAACAATTAGCCTAATCCGTTAGGTTTCCATTCATTTTTATGGTGAACTGACCAAAATACCCTTATAGATTAAAAATTATAATTTTATTTATTTTTTAAAAGAAATAATTTTTTTGGATTAAGTGAATGATTTTTTTTTAAATTTTAAAATTTTTTCCATCCATCTCGTTCGATTTTTCTTATAAGTTTTTAATTTTTTTTAAAAAATAAAAAAATACAGTAAGGGCAAAGTTGATAATTTCATACCTCCATCCAAGGATTACATCAAACATCAGGGGGTACTTGTAATTTTTCAAACAACGATGGGGTATTCGTAATTATGCCAAACTTCAGGCGAGACAGTTGTAATTTACCCTTTTTTTTTTTTTTTATATAAGAATACAATTTGCTCATTTATAATATTATAAGAGAATTATTTATATTTTTGCCTGTATCAATCATTTAACTATCCGATACATTTATTGACAGTGTACAAGAGCACTCAACTATACCAACAACGGAACAGTTACGTACACATATTAGCAGCAAGAATAGTAAATAAGTCAAAGACTTGTTGAAATAAAGGCATCATCCCAAAGTCATGTTCTCAAAGAAAATCAACACTTCAAAAACTACTCCACTTTTCACCAAACATTTCAGATCAAGAAACCTTTAAGCAGGACAAGTGCTCCACTCTAAACTCTCTTGATAGCCATAGCCAAATGCCTTTCCTAAAATTTTAGTCCACCAATACAATGCACTTATTATATAATATATTTAATTTGATTTGTGATGGAGGAGAAGTAAACCCGTCATAAAAGGAAAGATCTCTCTCTAGGAAAAAAGAAAGACATCTCCATAAAAGGAATTATCGAAGTCAAACCTGACGAATTATTTTAATTATCAAATTACGAAAAAACCTTTAATGAGTCATGTAAAAGAAGTAGGTAAAGGATAAAAGAGTACTTTGCCTTCACCTACCCATGTTGAATTACATCCCTTTAATAAAAATCTAATTGACCTCACTTTTTGGCGACATCAATTTGGATAAAATATTAAACGCGATATACTTTTTGTTAAAACTGCACATTATGGTTGAAAAGTGGAAAAACCATAATTAATGCTAATTAATCACGACTCCAACGATTATTATCCGTTGTTTTTACATGTGAGCGACCAAAACATTCAGTATGAACCTGAGTTATTGACAAATTGAAATAATAAAAAATTATAAAAAAATGTTATCCCAATTCGAGTAGGGATGGAGCTCAAGAATTTAAAGGGAGAAGATAGATTTTTCTTGTAAATTGTTCGCTATTCATTCCATAGCCATTCCTCAAAATATAGTGCCTATCTCCTAAGCTCACTACAACGGTTCCTTGTGAAAAGGATCATGCACCACTTGGCTCTATCTAAGCCTTTCAAAAAGATAAGAATTCTAACACTATGCCAGTTATATTCCTTGATTTTTCTTCATTATAATAATATCTATTATATTTCTAAATTCTACCTATATAGTTCTATTTATCAATTTCTAGAAGCCAAATATAGTTTGGGCCGTCCACTTCTACCACAAATATTTTGATTATAATTAAAATTATATCAAAGATTGATTAATCGTATCAATATACTTGAATTTTTCTGTTAGTTTTGGTTGGCCATGGTCATTAGGATTAATTATATTAGACCCCTTCTAAAAATGCAAATTACAGTTTTCCTCCCAAAAAATTTGAAATAATACTTACACCCTCTTCGAAAATTCTCCATTTACACCTGATTCTCTTATGTTAGGGTTTGGATGAAAATTGCCGACATTAGCAAAAAATATTACATAAATTTCTAATGTTGACCCTCATTCAGCATTCCCTTGTATATATTTGTACTTATAAAGGAATATATATATATATATATATATATATATATATATATATAGTGATTAAACATCATTATATTATTTTCTTTATAAATAAAAAATTATTACATAAAAATATTGAACGAAGGGTAAAATAAAAATTTTATGTAATTTTTTTGATAACGCCAATATTTTTTGTCCAAACCCCAACGAAAGAAGAACATGTGTAAATAATGAATTTTCAAAGGAAGTCTATATGTAATTTCAAAACCATTTTAAGGAAAAGATTAATTTCTCATTTTCGTAGGGGTCTGAGTGTAATTAATCGTATTATTTATCATAACTTTTAAGCCGTAACAATTTATAACGTAAGGAATACTCCATGCCTTTTTGTAGTGAGCACTTCTCATGCCGCTTGAGAAATTCTAAATTTGAGCAGGTATACTAAAGCTTAAACTAATCATATAAATAATTATATAGTACTCTTATGATGTAATACATTATATTTATTATATAGTTCATTCGGATTCCATCAAATATGACTTGGATACAATAATTTCTCATACCTTTTAGTATTTGGCCGCCTGAATTGAAGGTCGATTCTAATTAAGAAAATTTTTGTTCGGACCTGATTTGGTCGAATTTATCCAATCACAGAGTAGGAAAATTCTTACACAAACCAGATTTAGCCGAACCAAACCAATCACCGAGCAAGTGTATCACATTTGCCACGTGATTGATCACTTTTCCTGAACTGTAAATCAATCATATGACAAATGTATTGCATTTGTCATTTAATTAGTTCAGATTTGGCCGAACCAGGTCTGGGTAAGAATTTTCCCACAGAGCAAGTATTACATTTAATACTTGCTCTGTGATTGGTCACTTTCCACCAAATTGTATACTAATCACGTAACAAGTGTATTGCACTTATCATATAATTAATTTAGATTTGACCAAGACAAGTTGGAACAAAAATTTCCCTTTAAACTAAAACTTCTTAAACTAACAGAAAAAACAACAAGTTTCTTACATGGTCAAATCATCACAACGTTTGTCATGTTTGATTTAAATCTCATCCTCAAGGGGTTGGTGTGGACCATGAAACGTACCTAGTCCTAACAATCAGGTGGACAAATCAAACCTGCCAACTTACAAATCTAAGACTAGAAATTTAAACAAGGCAGACGGGCAGACAGACTGCACATGTTCTATATAAACACACCAAGTCCTCAGGACCACTTTCTTTGTCCTAAACATGAGAGCTCTAGCAAATTTCGTCTCTTGCTCTCACAAAATTCTATCTATTCTTTTCCACAAAGTCCTCCCGGAATTCATCCGGCTGCTCATCTTAGCCCTCTGCGTTCTCTGGAACTACTACAACGTTGTCAGGACGAATTACAAGTACGCGTCGACGATCAATGAGAAGAGCCCCAAATTTTCTTACAGGAAACGGGCGAGGCCGGAGCTGTGCGAATGCAGCATATGTTTGTCGGAGTTCGCAGAAGGGGAAGAGGGGAGGGAGGTTGTGGAGTGCAAGCATGCGTTTCACAGACGTTGCTTGGAGACATGGCTGCGAGGGTGCTACACGGCTACGTGCCCGTTGTGCAGGAGCTTGGTGGTGCCGGAGGTGGTCGTGGCGGAGCATCAAAGGATGAAGACGCAGTTGGAGAATTATGAAGTTGAGAAAGAGTTGGCTCTCATCTTACTAAATGCTTTCCATGTACGAGGAAGTTGTAGTTATGGTTTCTTTTAGTCTCCAAGATTCTTCTTGATAGATCAGTGCCAAAATGTAAGGTTTTGTACAGATTGAATAGAGATGGATTAGAATTGAATGTAGTAGGTAGTTATCATCTTAATTGTGTTTTTCTATCAAAGGGATTAGATTTCTTCCACGAATAACATTGGTGAAGCCATTTGGTTTAATTATACTATGATTTGTGAAATTATATCTGATACAATAAATTAGTAAAAATTAACAGAATTTTCTAATATCAGGAAAAAGTTAAATGAAAACATCTATATTTTATCCCCGGTTGATATATTATTGATTTATTATAGGTTAAATAATTCTTTTCTGACTAAACTACTCTATACATCTTCACACTTTGATGCATGTGAGGAAGTACATCTTCATCCTAATAAGGGTAGTTTGATTAGAAAAAATTTGTTTGATCCACAATAAGCACGCATGTCAATCGGGGATAAATATAAATTTTCATTTAAACTTTTTTTTTTGTCGATATCAACAAATTATATAAATTTTACTGACAGACGTATTTATTTGTTTGGTGAAAATAAATGTCAGGAGGCCCAATTTGAGTATGAACTCAGAGTGCCCCCGAAAAGCATAGTCTGAGTAGAGCCCCCAGTGCATCCAATAGAAAGCATATGGAGGAAGTAAATTGGCTTAGAGAAGCCTAAGCAGCCTAAACCAAAGGACCCCCAAATCCAAGAAGGCCCCATAGGCCCACAAAAAAGCTTTGGGGCTTGGAATTCCGCAACCAAAGTCGAAACCTAGATCACCTAGTGTCCATGCATGGCCCAAATGGCATCCACATAGGGCCTTAAAGCCACACCCTATAAAATCAAATAAAGACCACCAGGCTTAGTGGAGATACGTGGCGCCTTCAACTTGAAGTAACCTCCGAACCCTAAATTTTGGGATTCCGACTAAGGGAAGGTGCCTCCTCAACACTTTGCCAGAGGTCCAAGAAGGCATCCTTAGCTTCATAAGATATCATTATCCCCAGCGGACTCCAATCGCCCCCAAGGATTACAGGTCTCCAACCAATAACCCTCCATCGAATTTATGGAGGATTCAACGTATCCAACCACCATGGGTAATCCTCCACCAAATCTATGGAAACCCTTTACTGCATCCGTGGGGCATCAGTCTTATCCAACTAGCTGAGAATTGCCTATAAATTGAGGGCTTATTTCCCCGTGGGAAAAATCAATGCTAGGTAGATCTTCTACAAGTTTAGTTTCATACTTTGAGTTTCATACTTTGAACTTCAGTGTCATTCTCTCATTTGCACCCAAGGAAGAATGAGTAATTTCCTCTCATTTTTAGCAATGTATACTCTCTTTCATTATTTTGTATACCAACTGGACACAAGTACTAATTTGCACTTGCATTAATTAACATTGTTTCTGGAACACAAAATTGAGATGTAAGAATGATAGAAGTTACCAACACTGAAACTAGCACTTCCTCTTATACCTCTTCTAGGAGGACGCTCCCCCTCCTAATCGACCATACTCAAGTAATAATCAAAGTCGTCGTCATTTAGGACCTGTCATCAATAGGCCTGGCCCGACCTAGGTTACGTTTTCATTATAACGGGCTACAGTAATACACACAACTCATATGTCCTAATTTGTTGTTGACTCACTACTTTTGATAAGGACATTTCAAACAAACTTTATCTTAGAAGTTTGTGTAGGTCAATTTGGGAAAGTGCTAGATACGAGGTTTTTGTGTACGTTGAAATTTTTATTTAAATTAAATTTGATCAAATTGAAGCAATCATAAATAATATGCGTAATTAATGTATTTATTATATAATTAATCACACTTTTTAAATTATATATTAATTATACAATAAATATATTATATTTATTGAAATCTGGTTGGATACGATTTAAGTCGAATTTCTCGCACATTGTTTATTTCCGCTGAAAATTGTCAATATTGGTATACGGGAAGGAGAGGGACCTCTTTCCAAGAATTTTCGTACAAGCATCCAACATCAACATCGCATATATTAGCGCCAGTTCCACGTTGTAAGATACTGCAAGATAAAATGCTTTAAAATTCATAGTCTAACGATAGAGTTCGGCAGGCATTAACTCAAAATTTTTGTGATTCTTTGTTGGAGTCACATAAATATAAGGATAAATTACAACCAACTTTATGGAGGTTTGACATAATTACGAATACCTTCTCGTTGTTTGAAAAATTATAAATACTTCTCTGATATTTGATTAAATTATATATTCTTTGGATGGAGATATGAAATTGTCAACTTTACTCTTACAGTATTTTTTTATTTTTATTTTTAAAAATTTAAAACTTATAAAAAAAATCAAAATAGGTGGATGAAATTTTTTAAAAAAGTTATAAAAAAATTATCCACTTAGTCTATAAAAAAATCAAAATTTTTTAAAAATAAATAAAATTATAATTTTTAATCCATAAGAAAATTTTGGTCATTTTGCCACAAAAAATAGATAGACAACTAACAGATTGCGCTAATTGTTAGACAACAGTTAAAATTAGGGGATAGTGATAATTTTTCAAACAATGAGAGGATATTCGTAATTATATCAAATCTCAAGGGAGGTAGCTATAATTTATCCTAAATATTAATACAATACACCCACTTTTAGAATATATATTTTTATTTGCATGTATTATTTGACTTAAAATTATCAATGGATTTAATTCATATTTTAATTGTTTTGAACAATTAATATATCATATTTTATATAAAAAAAGGGTTAAATTCAATTTACCCATCTATGATGTGTGAAATAAGTAAAAAACATTATATGAAGAAAAAATTAGTAAATTACTCTCTTTGTTTTGAAAAATTAAACAAACTACCCTACTATCACAATATAGGAGGTAATTTATTACTTTTTTTTTTGTTGCTTATTTCTTATATTACTTGGCCGTAGCTATAATTTTATAAAAAGTAGAAAATATTTGTGTATTTCGATCTAACCTCAAAAGATGTGAATGTAATTTATCCTTAATTGTATACCACAAAATCTTTAGAAAATAAAATTTAGAAATGAGATAAAGAATACCATAAAACATCACAGTCTCTTGATAGAATTCACTTTTTTATGTATTAATGGTATACAATGACTCATTTACCCCTCAAAACTATGTATATGTGCCTCACATGACCAAATTTTGGTGAGTATTTGGCTGAAAAGTTGAGTGATAGTTCAACTGTTCAAGCATACTTTGGCTCTGTTGCGCATGTGTTTTTCATTACTTTTTAAACATAATATTTAAAAGAGACAAAAATATGAATTTTGGGACTAACTGTGCTAATCCCTTGAAGCTTGGGAATATACAGTTAAATTAATATTTGATAAATTAATAATTAATTTTTCTAAAATAATAATTATCTCTGTCTCGATTTGGGTCGTAGGTTTGAATTAATAATTTTAATAAATTAAAATAAGATGATAATTTTTTGGAAGACCCTTATATAAATTGATGGTCCCTTAAATATTATAAATAAATAATTCTATAAATGCAAAAATATATTTTGTTCTATAATTTTGTTAGCACTTTTATTCTTGTAATTTGCTTCATTAAGACTGATATATATGACCCATGAGATTTGGGCCCAGTACATATTTTGAGGAGGCCCATAAACGTCGGTAGGGAGAGGCTCAAGACTCCCCCTACTGACCCAACAACATGAACGAAGAAGATGACCCCCAATCACCTGTCGGCCCAATCCAAAAGCACGACCCAGTGGATGTCGACCCATTACAGGCAGTCCACGCAAGGCATCCACGTAAGCCGCCACCTCGGATGATCCATCCTGCCTGGAAGACACGAGTCAGGGAGGTTCCTTCAGCTGCCCAGACTTCTATAAGAAGAAGGACTCCTAACGCATCAAAAGACGTCCTAAGAGCCCTTGAGGACAATGACTCCTTTCCCTAGCGACAACTCGCATTACAAGCACATCCATGGAGGATAAGATTAAGTGGAAGCCTATCCCAACCACCTACACCAGTTCACCTTGAAACCCAGGGACCATGTAGACTCCCACTCGAGAGAGACACCTCCCCTATATATAGAGGTTTTAGTCCTAGGCAGGGGGAAGTTCTCCTCTCTCTCGAATCCTCTGCTTTTATCATTAATACTTTGTGTTCTATTTGCACTCTGAATACGATTGACATTACGGATTTAATTATCCTATCATGATTCCTTATCTTAACTCAATTTCTTTCAATTATTTTCTCTTTAAATCGGTACTAACTTGAGCATCAGAGTGCTAATTCGTTGTTTTGCAGGTTCTATTTCTTAAACTCTTTTTTCTCCTGGGCCCGGCTTGGATCACAAGTCCAAACTCATCGGACCCGTGCTACTTTTGCACGCATTAATTGACGCCATCTGTGGGAACACAGAGTTCAAGATGGGAGTTTCAATAGAAATCCCCAATAATACTGCGAACAAGCAGAAGGCCGTGGACACCTCTAGCAATACCCAGGCCCTGCAGGTGGTTATCGGGATGCCCCCTACTACAACCGCTGGAGGATCTACTCCTACCACGTTAGTGCAAACACCACTACCCCCTAGGGTTGTAGGCCTTACGGCCGATCCCTCGCGCTGCAGCACCTCCTCGGACACCTCTACGAAGGAACTGCTCCCAGCTTTGTTGGGAGCTATTCAACAAATAGTCTCAGCGGCTAATCGGGAATAGGTGGCAGCACTAGCCCCGGCTCGCGTAGCCACCTCACCGATGCAGATGCCCCTAAAGAAGAAGTCGAAGGAGACATCCCTGTCTCCTTGCCCCGAGTGGACAGAAGGCAGGGAGCCCCTCCCTTGCCGCCTCAGGACGTCCCTCCATAGTGGCTAGCCCGCTTTGAATGTCTCCAGAAATCTTTGCAGGACGCGTAGTACTAGATAGGAGGAACCCCTGAGGATGAAAGACAAGGCGTCCCCTTCACCGAAGCAGGGATTGCGGATGAACTTTAGGCTAACTGCCGCATGCCAGCTATTACCGAATATGATGGCACAATGGACCCTCAAGAACATCTTTCGTGCTTCGAAAAATGCAGCTCTCTTACACTGATATACAGACGGAATCAACTGTCACGTCTCGTTACTACATTTGTTAGAGCCGCCTAACAGTAGTTCAATCAACTGCCTTCAGGAGCCATAGGAATCTTCCAGGAATTCCAATCTTGTTTTTACATCAATTTGCCAGTAGTCAAAAGCTCAAGAAAACCGAGCTTAGTCTGTTCACTATACGATAGAAGGACAATGAACCTTTGAAGGAATACCTACAAAGATTCAACACTGCTGCCTTGGAGGTGCCTTCTGCCACTCAAGAAGTGAAAGCTAGCGCCATTTCACGGACTTTTGGACGAGGACTTCTTCAAGCCCCTGGCCAAGAAACCTGTATCAAAGTTTGATGCCCTCTTAGCCAGGGCTACCAAGTACATTATCATGGAAGATGCCCAAACCGCCAAGAAGGAAAGCCGTGGAAAAAAAGAAGGAAAGAGGCGAAGGAAGAAGCCCCCTCCAAGAAACCCCGATGGAGTTGAGGGACAAGAAGTCCCCTTTCCTGCAAAAAGTGAACGCAGTGTACACCCCGCTAACCGTGCCTATTACCCAAGCCCTTATGACTGTCAAAGGGAAAAACCTATTGGCTCGACCCAAATTGTGGAAGGACGGCCCCCACCATCCTAAATCTGATAAGTTTTGCCATTTTCATAACGACTACGACCATACTACTGAAGAATGCCGACACCTCAAAAATCAAATCGAGAGACTTATCCAGAATGGATACCTGCAAGACTATGTGTGTTGGGAGAAGGCTCGAGGTACGAGACCCTATCAAAAATGGGAAGATGATAAAGCAAAGGAGGCGAAGGCCCCCAGCCTAGATTCTTTTCCTAAAGAAAGTTCCAAGCATGATTCAAGCAGCAGAGCCAAGACCAATGGTCCCCCTCGGAGGGGAGTCATACGGATGATAGTAGGATAACCTGCTGGAGGCCATTAGGCTCGTAAAGCACAAGCCAGGGAAGAACATGATGTATCTTTAAAAGAAGTTTTAGTTGTGGAAGTGATGGAAGATACCCCCTTATCCAATTCAGATGAGCGGAGAAATCAAGGCCGAAAACTCATCATAATGATGCTTTAGTCATCACTACCTTACTTGCAAACGATGAAGTAGGGCGTATTTTCATAGATTCCGAAAGCTCAGCAGATATACTCTTCGGAGAAGCTTACGATTAGATGCAGCTAGGGGACATCCCTCTAGAAAAGATGAATACCTCCTTATACGGGTTCACTGGAGAAGTAGTCCACCTAAGGGGTATGATCTCGCTTCTTTTGACGTTTGGAACCCAGACTCCCAGAAAGACATGCATGCTAGCTAAAGTTTCTGGTGGTAGATGGTGTCGTCTGCCTACAACACTATCCCAGGGAGGCCTATCTTGAACGCTTTCCAAGCCATAATCTCTATTTATCATATGAAGATCAAGTTTCCGGCACATAGAGGTGTGGAAAAAGTTCAGGGAGACCCCCTCCAGTCATAAAAGTGTTATATCAAAGCTGTACGTAAATGACAAAAAAAAAAAAAAAGTACCGAGGAGACCCACAAGGAGGCCCCCTCCAACAAACGAAAAAAAGGAAGCTCAATGGGAAGAGGAATCCGAAGAAAGGGAGGGGACATCCCCCAAGGTCCAACTAGCGAAAGAATTGTTGAATATTGAACTTTTTCCAGGGGATCCAGGAAAAATTACATGAGTTATTTCCCAAAATGGAAGACATGATTCGAAAGGAGGTAATCCAATACTTGCAGCGCAACATTGATATTTTTTCATGGACCCCTCAAGATGTTAAAGGAATTGATCCTAGTGTCATTACTCATCATCTTAACATAAATCCCTATGCTAAACCACTAAAACAAAATAAAAGACACTTTAGACCTGAGAAGGACAAGGTAATCCAGGTGGAAGTAGACAAATTAATGACAGCAGGATACATTAAAGAAATACAGTTCCCTGAATGGTTGTCTAATGTTGTCCTGGTACCGAAACCTGGAGGAAAATAGAGAATGTTCATTGACTTTAGAGACCTCAACAAGTCAAACCCCAAAGATTTCTACCCTCTCCCTCGGATTGATCAGTTAGTAAATTCCACTTCTAGGTGCGAATTGTTGAGCATGATGGATGCCGTCACAAGGATACCATAAAATCATGTTGGCCCCGAAGATTATAAAAGGTTCAGTTTTGTAACATCCACTGGCACATTCTATTATGTGGCCATGCCCTTTGGACTAAAAAATGCGGGAAGTACTTATCAGCAACTTGTGGACAAAATATTTCATTTCCAAATCAGAAGAAATGTCGAAGTCTACGTAGACGATATGTTGGTAAAAAACAAAGATGCTCGAAATCACTGTGCAAACTTGGAGGAGACATTTGCTGTTTTTAGAAAATACAAATTAAAGCTCAATCTGGAAAAATGTGTATTTGCAGTACGGGGAGGCCGCTTCCTCAGCTTCATGGTTACTCAAAGGGGGATCGAAGCCAATCCTCTCAAAATAAAATCCATTTTAGACATGAAGGGACCAACCAATATTAATGAAGTGCAACAACTAACGGGAAGGATCGCCGCATTGAGTCGTTTTATTTCCAAAGCCGTAGAGAAAAGCCTACCTTTCTTCAAGGTATTAAGGAAAACAAAAAACTTCAAATGGGATGCCTCCTGTCAGCAAGCTTTTGAAGAACTCAAGAAGTCCCTAGCAGGACTCCCCTTATTGGTCAAGCCTGCCCAGGGAGATACCCTCTACCTATACCTTTCAGTCACTCCTCAGGCTATTGGCTCTGTCCTAGTCTGCGAGGAAGAAGGGAAACAATTGCCGATTTACTACTTCAGCAAAGTGCTTAATGGAGCAGAGAGTTGGAATGCCCCGATCAAAAAGTAGCCCTCGCATTAGTAGTCACAGCTAGGAGGTTGCGCCCCTACTTTCTCTCACACCTTGTCATAGTCAAGACAAAACTACCCTTGAAGCAAATGTTGGAAAAACCAGACACTTCCGGATGTTTGTTGAAATGGGCTGTAGAATTAAGCGAGTACGAGGTCTCATACCTTCCACAAACAACAATAAAAGCTGAAGCCTTAGCGGATTTCATTTTTAAGATGGCAGAAATATCTTCGGGGGACATCAAATTTGATTTTAAAGCCTCCAACAATGAAGCAGAATATGAAGCCTTGTTGATAGGCATGAAAATGACTTATGAAGCAAGAGCCAGACCCCTGGTAGCCTACTCGGACTCCCAATTACTAATCAAATAAGTAGAAGACATATGTGAAGCTAAAGAGGAATTGATGCTATAATATTTGCAGCAAATGGCCGAGCTCAAAACAAGCTTCAAAAGTTTTCGGCTCACACAAATCCCTAGGGAAGATATCAAGGCCGACTGCCTCTTCAAACTTGCTAGTTCTTTAGAAGACTTCCGGACGATACATATTACCATACAGTATCTCCTCGAGCCAAGAGCTCCTTTAGCAATCCAAGCGATCTCCTCTGCCCAGGATTGGAGAACACCTGTGGTCAAATAACTGGAAGAAGACTCTCTCCCAGACAATAGATGGGAGGTTGCCAGGCTTAAAACACGAGCCGTCTATTTCTTGTTACAATGAGGAGTCATTTACAAAAAATCTTACACGTACCCCCTGCTTCGATGTTTGTCTCAACAAAAGGGATTCCATGTCCTCAAAGAAATACATGGTGGGTGTTATGGAACTCACGGGGGAACTTAGATAATAGTTAATAAGGCTCTAAGGGCAGGGTATTTCTGGCCAACTATGAAGCAAGATGCAAAACACTTCGTGAGCAAATGTGAACAATGTCAGAAACATTCCTCCCTTATACATCAGCCGACAGAATCACTAACCACTATGCTATCACCATGTCTCTTCGCACAATGGGGGATAAATATAGTAGGTCCTTTCCCTCTAACCCCCGGCCAAAGAAAATTCCTCCTAGTTGCCATCGATTATTTTACCAAATGGGTGGAGGCAGAACCTCTTGCTCGCATCACAGAAAGAGAAATGATGAAATTCATATGAAAAAACATCATCTGTCTATTTTGACTCCCCAGAGAAGTAATTTTCGATAACGGTCAGCAATTTCAAGGACGAAAAATACAAGAATGGTGTGAGGGATTACACATAAAATAAAGGTTCACTTTCGTATCACATCCCCAATCCAATGGAATAGTTGAAATCACCAACCGTATTTTAGTACAAGGAATTAAAAGAAGATTAGAGAGGGTTGGTGGAAGTTGGACAAAAGAGTTGACTAGTGTCCTATGGGCGTACTGAACGATCTCCTGAGGATCTATAGGGGAAAGCCCTTTCACTTTGGTATACGAGAAGGAAGCCATCATCCTTGCTGAATTAGGGATGTCTTCTCATATAATTATGCAGTTTTCGAAAGATTATAACACCCAACTCCTTAATGAGAACCTGGATTTCATCGAAGAACTAAGGGAGAAACCTTTATTCGTACACAGAGATACAAAAATTTCATGATCAATGCCTACAACAAAAGAGTAAAAAGTAGAAGTTTCCAGGTTGGGGACTTTGTATTACGAAGGGGGGACACGTTAAAACCAGTTGGAAAACTAGATCCTATCTAGGAAAGACCCTTATAAGATTTTGGGAATAATAGGTAAAGGGGCGTATGAAGTAGAAGATCTTGAAGGATGCCTCCTACCTCGCCCATGGAATATACACAATCTCAAAAAAATTTACGTATAGAGAATGACGCTCCTTACACCACCCTAAGTCCCCCTGGAGGACACCCCCTAAAATAACTACTAGAGGGTCGCCCCCCCTTAAAACTCAAATCCTCCCGAATGATGCACTCTGAAATGCACTAAAAGAATTCCCTTTAAAGCTAGGGACGTACCCTCACGGAGGTACAAAATTCTTTTTAATTTTTACATATTTTCAACAAGGCGAGGCAAAAAACTTCATAGGAGTAAGCCCTGTAAAAAGTTACACAGGCCTCCATCATCAAACAGGGACTCCGAGTCCCCACTAAAAAATCCTCATATGCTTTTCACTCATCTATAGCATACAGGCGTCTGACTTGTACACAACTCTCAATGTATGACATAAAAACTTACCCTGTTTTTAAGAATGCAATATGCAGGAACTACAAGTACAAGAATGCCCCCTATAGAAGAGGTATCACCATACTAGGTTTCTTTGGACAAAACTAGGATACCTTGTTCACCAAGCAGCACAACATGAAACGACATAACAAGGAAGGACCAACATCACATTACAGGCCCCGACCTAAAACATGGCAGGGGGAGAAAGCAAAAAGCATAATCCATAGCAAGAAAGTGAAATTATCTCATCTCCATCCCCAATTGAGGAAACAAAAAGCAGAATTAAAAAGAGCCAATTTATTTATGAAGGGAAGCAGTCAAATTATATCTCTTCTTTATAATCCCCATAGTTATGTCACTCGGAGGAGGGATAGCCACGGTTACTGCTAAAAGTCCTTCAACAATGGCTGAGGGAGAGCTTCCTTCCTTGGGCTCCTTAACCCCTTCTTTTGGGAAGTCCCCCACTATAGAGTCAATTGCTGCTGCGGGAGGGGGACCTCTCTTTATATCAGTAGTGACTTCCCCCAAAACACGGTCCAAAGTCTCCTCTGCAAAACCACACCCCCAACATCAATATAATTTTCAAAATATCCATAAGAAAATAGAGAAATAGAAGGAGAACAACCTGAGTTGGGGGGGAATGAATCGCTTATGGGAGCTGAAGCAAAAGGTTTAGGAGAATTCTCCATTACAGTATCGAGATCGAGGAAAGAAGTTTCCTCACCGTTAGGACAATACCCATTTGCCATAAATTGCTCTTTGTAAGCAGCAAAACCATACACAAAGTAGGGACCAGCAACCTCGGCCAATTCCTTCTAGTGCGCAGTGGATTTCTTATATGTCTCCAAGCGATTGACCCAATATCCCTCCAAATAGCACTGGTCGTCCTCAGCGTTGGAAAAATCCAACTTCGTCTTTGTTATAGCTTTCTGGATGGCCCGCTCATGCCCGGTCACCTCTTTTCTTAACTTCTTCAACTCCTTCTCCTGCTGTTGATTACAGTTGACGAAATCTTTCTTCTCCTCCTTCAGTTTGGCAACATCAGCGTTCAAGCGTTCTATTTTGTCCTCTAATTTTTGCCATTGGGATTCACTCTAAGAGATATAAAGAGACCCTAAACGGCGACATACCGAAATCTCCTGCATATAAGAAAAAAACAGTGAATATTGCAGTTGAAAAAGAAGAATACCATTCCGAAAAGTACCTTGAGGAGGTAGGAGGAGTTCACCCTCTCTAACTCTTCTTGGGACAGAGGGGCTAGCAACCGTCTATGACCCGAAGACAACACCGCTCTCATAAGTTCACCAGTCAGAAGGAGGTTGTTTTCCCTCTCTAACTCTAGAGATTGAGGGGTGAGAAAATAGTTGGTGGGTGCACGAGAATATCGAAGAGGAACCCCCTTTTCGTCCTTCAAAGCAAAAGGAGGCCCTAAAGGTAACTTAACTGCACCCAAAGGGGGCGTACTGAAGGACCCTATTCGTGATTTCTTTGAGGAACCCTCAAGACCAATACCTGCAAAAGGGAGGCAAGTCGCTTGGGACTCGCTTGAAGGAGGAGTCCTATTAGGCGAATGGGAAAGAGTTTCCCTACCACGGCTCCCACCAGCTTGACTACATAATTGTTTTCCAAACATGATGTTCGCTGCACAAAAATAAAAATCAGGACAAAGTACTAAAGGAGTTTTCCAGAGGTTCCACCTAGGACTCAAGCCAAAATAACCTAAAAATCTCTCATCGATCAAGGAGCAGTCATCGTAGGGATCCTCATTCAAGGTTTCTCGTAGGGAACACAAGGTGGCTCCCTTTCCCCAACTTCCACATGGGGAGGAGCCTCTTCCACCCAACGATAGGAAAAACTTCAAGGGGACGAGCCAACACAAAAAAAAGTTTCTTTCCCAATTTTTGGGGGCATTAGATTCTGGTAAAAAGGACACTCCAGAGCGAGGAGTAAGAAGAAAAAAAACTATCTTGGCATGTTTGAGGTGGAAACACTGGGCAAAAACTTCGGCAGTCACCGAAAAATCATGAAAACGCAAGATCATAAAAAAACCAGCCAACATCCTAAAGGATTTAGGCACCAATTGGTTCAAAGGAATTTGAATAAACGGGCGATATCCAAATAAAAAGGAGGTATGGGAAATCGCAGCCCCAACTTAATTTGAGCAAGAAAAAAAGCAAGACAGTTGTCCGGTGGAACATGAGAATGATTGGAGGGACTAGGTGTATAAATAACAAAGGAAGGGGGAACATGAAAATAAAAAATTAGGCGGTCGATATCAGGTTTCCTCAAGATGGAGGACCTCCAATGCATAGATGAAGGCACGGCCTCCCTCTTTCCCTTATGGGGGGAGGATCCCTCTCCTTCGTCCTCCCCTGCATCACACTCCTCGCCAACACCGCCTACCTCCACCCTCTCAGTCTTCTCACTTATCCCTGTTCCCTCATCTCCAATATTTTCCACATCTAATAGACGGCGGCCGCCGCCGAAGCCTGCCTTAAACATCTTCTCCGACCCCTATGGGAGAGAACAAGATCAGAACCCATCCTCCTAAAAGTTGCCTCCGAAGAGCCTTGGTCCGAAAGAACTTCCTTAATAAAATGAATGGATTCGTCCGAAGAGGCTACGGATTAGGTTATGGCAAAGAGAAAAGAAAGAAGGAGGTTTTCAAGAAAAGAGCAAAGAAAGAGCAAGAATACTTACAAATATTGAAGATGTCGCTGCCAGTTCTTCAAGAAATGGAAAAAAGGAAATTAGGAGAAGAAGTTACTCAGATGATTAAAGACATGGAAGAAATTGTAGCCCTCAATTGGATGGTTATAAGCCATGTCGCCTAAGGGAAAGGAAGAGAAAAGGGCGATTGCCTTAGTACTAGCAGCCATAATGGCTAAGCGCAGACTCAGCCGTTATGTCACCCCTGGCAAAGCTGCCCGGCACGAGGCCCCATATTTTCAAAAAAGAGGATGAAAGTGGGAAAAGACGTGGCAGAAGAAGGCGAATGCCCTGAATCCCTACTCTAAGAAGGAGACAATGATGCCCCTCCTCCTTAGAGTGGGGGGGACTAAATGATATATATGACCCAAGAGATTTGGGCCCACTACATACTTTGAGGAGGCTCATAAACGTCGGTAGAGAAAGGTTCAAGACTCCCCCTACTGACCCAGCAACATGAACGAAGAAGAATACCCCCAATCACCAGGCCGCCCAATTCAAAAGCACGGCCCATTGGATATCGGCCCAGTACAGGCAGTCCACGCAACATATCCATGTAAGTCGCCACCTTAGATGATCCATCCTGCCTGGAAGACACGAGTCAGGGAGGCCCCTTCAGCTGCCCAGACTCCTATAAGAAAAAGGACTCCTAACGCATCAAAAAATGTCCTAAGAGCCCTTGAGGACAAGGAATCCCTTCCCCAGCGAAAACTCGCATTACAAGCACATCCATGGAGGATAAGGTTAGGCGAAAGCCTATCCCAATCACCTGCACCCATTCCCCTCGAAACCCGAAGATCATGCAGACTCCCACTCGAGGGAGATACCACCCCTATATATATAGGTTTTAATCCCAAGCACGGGGACGTTCTCCTCTCTCTCAAATCCTCTATTCTTATAATCAATATTCTGCGTTCTATTTGCACTCTAAATACGATTGACATCACGGATTTAATTATCTTATCATAATTCCTTATTTCAACTCAACTTTTTTCAATTATTTTCTCTTTAAATCGGTACTAACTTGAACGTCAGAGTGCTAATCCATTGTTTTGAAGATTCTCTCTTAAGCTCTTTTTTCTCGTGGCCCCGGCTCGGATCACAAGTCCAAACTCATCTGACCTGTGCTACTTTTGCACACATCATAGGCATTTAGTTCTTTTTTAATTTGATGAATTTAGTCTAAATATCTCACATTTGGTCTTTTTTTTGACAAACTTAGTCATGTGTTGAAAATTTTAGTCCCCTTCACACTGTAATAAATCTTAGTTTTTTGTCATGTAAATTATAAGTTGTAGGATCAAAATTTTCAATTCAAGACTGAATTTGCCAAAAAAAAGACCAAATGTGTGATGTTCAGGACTACATTAATCAGAAAAAGAACTAGATGTGTAAATGGAGAAAGTTATAGGATAAAAAATACTAATGATCTAAAGTTATAGACCAAAAATATGAACTTGCCTTCTATAAAATTACAAATACAATTAGGACAACTTAGTAAAATTGATTCTATTGTTGTTTGTTTCCTCATAAAATTTAAATCTCACTGTATTTCATCTCTAACTTTCATTATTGCATCCAAAAGCTTTGATGTTGTATTCTCATACTGCAACAAAAAATTGCAAAGAGTTATTGCCGTTATGAATGATTCCTGCTGCATAATTGGTTGCAAGGCATTGTATCATTTTTTTCCATTTTTTAACACCACTAGCTACAATTTTTTTCTATACTTCGAATCTCTGAGTATGTATCAATTTCGTTTGGATAATCCAATAGATAATTGACATCCATTTTGTATCAGATTCATGAATGTCTTGTTCAATAGTTCATTTAAATTCCTAGAGGCTACTTCATACACTATAAAAATAATATTTAATCATGGTTAATTGTCATAATTAAAAATAAAATAGCCATAACAAATACTCATTAACCACAGTCATGCAACGATCATGACCGTGGTATCTATGAGGTTGGCTAAAATATTTGCCATAGCTAAAAGTCATGACAAATATTTTTACCATAGCTCTTAGCCATGACAAATAACCTTTTTTATGGTAGAAAACCTATATTTTGTATTAGTTTTTTTAACCGTGGTCAATAAAAATTATTTGCCATGATTTTTTTTAGTCCAAAGTTGTTAAAGTTGTAGCCAATAGTCATTTTTTCTAGTGATATGCGAATGAATTTTACAATGCCGAAAACAATTTGCTATTATCTCTTGCTGAACATTGATCGTTCAAACTGAGACTACAAGATCGATGGCATTTAAAACGTTAACATAGTATTTAGATTCATTTTTGGAGTGTTTTGTTGTGTTTTGTGGAGATAGAGAGAAAAAAATAAAGATAAATAAGTAAGTGTTAGAGATAGTGTGTATGTTTGGATATGTTTTTGGGATAATTTAAAATAAATATTGTATGTTTGATGTTGTGTTTTGGAAGACAGAAGTAACTCTTCATTATCAAATCATGTCTTTTTTATATATATTAATATATATGTGTATATATACAAATATTGTAATGTTTAATGTTGTGTTTTTTGAGACAAAAATTAATGTTCATTGTCAAATCATGCATATTTTATATTATATTGGATGAATTCAAAAAACGCACGGGTCCAAAGGATATGAACTGTCTTTCAAAGTTTGGACCAAAGCAAATGCAAATCCTAAAAGGGGGGCCTGCAAAAAAGGGGTTAGCACTCCAACGCCCAAGTTAGTATTGAAATTTCAAAAATATAAAGATAGAAAAGTAGATAAATGCGATATAAATGAAGATATGGTGAATGATATAGGTGTATAAGTGTATGAACACGTGATAACGTGATTGTGGAGTGCTTAGAGAGTGTTTAGAGAGTGAGAGAGATGTGACAGACATGAGAAAGACATCTAGAGAGTGAGAAAAGTGTCAAGAATGTGTCAGGGAGGTCTCTTTAAGGTGAGGTCAAGGTGTCCTCGTAGGATAGAATGAACCTGTATTTATAGGGGAGGGGGATGCCCCCTTTCGACTAGAGTCTGCACGTTCCGTCTATTCTCGGGAAGAGTGGATAGGAGTTGTTAGGATAAGGCTTAATTTGTCTTTATCTTGGGTTAGTTATACTGTTGAAGCTTATCTCCAAGTTGGGGGATACCCTGTCCCAGATTCAGGGGAGGCTGTTGGAGTCTTTTAGGATTCGGAGTCTTTCTCCAGTTTTAGGAGACTCCTTGTCTCCAGTGAGTCCCAGTCGCCAAGGAGAGTCCTCCCAGGGCTGATGTGGTCGAAGGTCGTTATTGACATATAGGCTAACGAGATGCCATGTAAGAGAGTGGGGCTGCCATGTGTGTGGGCCTTTATTTTTCTACAAGATAATTTTAAATAAAAACAAGCATATATTATAAATATGTATTGCGTGGATCGAAATTATTGTACCTCCTTAAAGAAGGTCTTATTTAAGGGGACGCCTCTTTGGAACATGACTTAGGAACCTCACAGGAGGAATAATAAGGTGTCTGCCGGAAGCAGGGCATAGATGCATCTGCGGAGGAGGGCTTAGGGTGCCTGCATGGGACAGAGCTTACAAATCCCCCACAGAAGAACCTAAGGACCTGCTCGAAGGAGGGTCTCTGTGCCTGTGTGGAAGATAGGACTTTTTATAGGAGGGATGCCTTCCTCATGAAAATACAAGAAGACACATGTTATACATCGAAGGTGATTAAATAAACCTCCAATATTGTTAAGCTAAAATATTAAAGATACTTATTGAGAAAAACTTGTATGTGAAAATTTATTCGGTGAGGGGGATTGCCCATTTGGGGGAAAAGCTTATGTTGTGATGGGGGATGTCTGCTTCACAGAATGGCTTATTCTGAAGGGAATGTTTGCCTAAAGGCAGGGCTTATTAGGAGAAGGTGTCATCGTCTTCTTGTTTCTTGCGTTTTTCACCAAATATGATGTTTTTGTACTCCCTAGCCTCCTCCAAGTTTATGTATTGTTCAGCTAGTTCCAGGAGATTGTAAAATTTGGCAAGGGGCTTCTTAGTTAAAGACTTGAACAAATTCTCATTTTGTAATTTGTACGTAAATGCACAAATTAATGTATTAGATGTAGCATTAGGGACCTCTAGGGCCATTAAATTGAAGCATTGAATATACTCCCTCAGTGATCCCTTTCTCTTTGTTGTAAAGAGAAAAGGCTCATGATGATTTTTTGATATCGTTTACTACTGGCAAAGTGATGGAGAAAGAATGAGCAAAATTCTATGAATGATTGGATGGATCCCGAGGGAAATTGATTGAACCACTGTTGGGATGACCGTGTGAAGGTGTTTACGAACACGCGGCACTTAACCCCATCGGTGTAACGGTGGAGAAGGGCAACATTCTCAAAGTAAGTGAGGTGCTCCTGCGGATTTGTGGTTCCATTGTACTCTGGAAGGTTAGGTTTTTTCCAGTTAAGGGGGAGTTCGTCTACCAAGATTACTTCGCTGAAGGGGGTGCCCTCCTGCTTCTCCAAGGGGACCCCAAAGACACACCTTTGCAGGTTCAAGAGGTCCTGCTCAAGCTTTTCAATATGTGCCATCTAGTCCTTGGGGACACCTTCTTATGGGGAAGGGTGCTCCCGCTTTCTCACTAAAGGAACGCCCTGTCGCAAAGGTCTCTGCATATTGAATAGTGGATTAATAGGAACATTAATATTAAGTAATGATAATGGTGGGGCCGTTGAAGTAGGGCCTTGAACGGAGGTAGTAAGCATCAGGGGGAGGTCCTCCAACAGGAGGGGGACCATCCTTCTGGAGATCTCACGCCTTAGATCAATGTTCCCACAGACGGCGTCAATGATGCATTCAAAAAACGCACAGATCCAAAGGATATGGATTGTTCTTCAAGGCTTGGACCGAAGCGAATGCAAATCCTAAAGGGGGGGCCTGCAAAAAAGGGGTTAGCACTCCTACGAGCAAGTTAGTATTGAATTTTTGAAAATATGAAGATAGAAAAGTAGATAAATGCGATATAAATTGAGATATGGTAAATGGCGTAGGTGTAGAAGTATATGAACACGTGATAATGTGATTGTGGAGTGCTTAGAGAGTGTTTAGGGAGTGAGAGAGGTGTGAGAGACGTGAGGAAGACTTCTAGAGAGTGAGAAAAGTATCAAGAATGTGTCAGGGAGATATCTTCGAGGTGAGATCAAGGTGTCCCCATAGGATAGAATGGACCTGTATTTATAAGGGAGAGGGATACCCCCTCCCGACTGGAGTCTGCACGTTCTCTCTCTTCTCGGAGGAGTGGATATGAATTGTTAGGATAAGGCCTGATTTGTCTTTATCTTCGCTTGGTTAAGTTGTTGAAGCTTATCTTCGAGTTGGGGGATGCCCTATCCCAGATTCGGGGGAGGCTGTTGGAGTATGTTAAGGTTTGGAGTCTTTCTCCAGTCTTGGGGGACTCCTCGTCTCTAGTGAGTCCCAGTCGCCAAGGGGAGTCCTTCTAGTGCTAATGTGGTCAAAGGTGGTTACTGACATATAGGCTGACGAGATGCCACGTAGGAGAGTGGGTTATCACATGTGTAGGCCTTTTGGGCCGAATATTTGTCAAGCTTTGATCATGGTCCGAATAGGGGGATGCCTTGTCCTCTTAGGCCTTTTAGGATGTTACAGACATCTTGTTTCTTTCTTCTTTTTGGATCGCTTGGGCCTCTTTGGACCAAGCTATTTTTATGCACATCAATATTTATGTATACGTATGTGTATATATGTTATATATAGAAAATCCAAAGATAAAAAAATACACAGTTAAGGTATAAAAAAATGAAAGCAAATATTGAGTGTGTTTTGACCCATTTTGAAGATGGGCGAAAAATGAAACCAAACATAGTGTAACCTTTTCTGGATCAGATTCTCCCACAACTCATAGCCCTCTAATACCCTACGGTGAAATCTCCTGCAATAGTGCATCTTGAAAGTTCTTACTAGCCCTACATCACATGGTTGGATTTTTTATGTCATGTTGGGTGGCTAAAAGTACAATTCAACATTATGTAGCCCTTCAATATTTTTCAAATGGGCTGAATAATTATCTACTACCAATCATTGTACATGGAAAATAATGTAGGTTCGTTGAATCAATTTTTTTTAAATTAATAAATTATTAATTAATTAGTTAATATCTTTTAAATTAATAAAATTATGTGATCTCAATATTATTAATTTATAGAGATTTTGGTACAGATGAAGACCTCCTTTTGTTCATGCCTTTGTTCCCTCCAATTTGGCCTTTACATGCTTTCTCACATGACTTTTCCTCTTTTAGTTTTTTTGACAGTAGGATCATTTTTATAACCCATAGTCAAAGAGTCGAACTAAAATTGGATACATTAAGAAGTTTTGAATCAAAAGTTGTGGCACTGCTCTATTATATGTGGAGTTAGAAAAACATGTTTCTCTATGTAATTCAGGCTTAAACACAATTTTCTTCCTCTATATTTTATATTTTAATGTTTTAGTCCTTTATTTTTTTAAGATAATAAATAAGTTCAATAACTTTTCAATGTTTCGGCATTTTTTGATGCTTCAGTCGGCGGAGTTTGCAAATATTATCGGGAAAATAACATATGTTCTTCACGTGCTTTCTTTTTTAATTTTTATTTAGGGGCTTTTGTTCCCATTGATCAATTTCTGCCAGCATGAAAATGAAATATTGTTTTGTACTTTTTGTATTTTGATGTTTTAGTCTTTTACCTTTTTAAGGTAGCTAATAGGTCCTGTAACTTTTAATTTTTCATGATTTTGGTCTACTAAATTAGAAAAAGGCATGTGTAGGGCACATGCATTTTTGTGGCAACATTTGCGACTTCAGATATTAAAGAATGAAAATCACAAAAATTTAAAAAGTGCAAGACATATATGTTACCTTAAAACGATAAAAAACTTAAATAGTAAAATGCAAAAAATGCAATACAAAAATTACATTTAATCCTAATATATACAACTATATATGGATGTCGTACACCACTTGATTCAGTTCCATAATGTGGGTCACACGTTAGAACCATATTAATTGTTTTAATTAGAAATTACGATTGTCACAATCATATTATGGGTTTGAATCCTTGCTAAGAAATTTAATATGATTAAATATCCGACTTGACCTGTATTATTGATTTTTATGTGATTATAAGAATTCTAACAGGTACACATGGCTCAAGTGCAACTCCTTGACAGGTCTTTGTGGATGCTACCATACTCTCTCATTTTGTCATTTATATATATGGCATAGCACTAAAGAACTTTTATGATCATCAAGTTCAAAAGGTTATTGCCTTTCTCATAAAGACATTCTTTTAAAGATAGAATGAAATGCTTCTTAGTGCTTTTAGGAGTTGTAAGAAAACAAGAAAAAATGCGATTTATCTTTGTTTGATATAAAAATGAGTAAAACAAAAAATCTGTAAAAGAAAAAAAAAATTATTCAAATGAAGCAGATTATCCCTTCATTAATATTGGTTTAGATAGGAGATAATTTACTTTATTTAACAAAATACAGAAGGTTAATTTGTTGGCTAAAATGCATAAAATCTGCATGTGTTTTAAAAAGTCTGCTAGAAACCACCATCTGTTTTTAAAATAGGCTAAAATCCCACCCCTTATATTTTCTTAAATGTAGCTCAATCGCCCATTTCCATTAAATATAACTAATGGCGTTAACTTTTTTTAAAAATAACCATTACACCCTTATTTAATATATATTATTTCTTATTTGAGTAACCGTTGAATCTTTTTTTATCAAATAATAATCGTTAAATCTAATCATTTAATCTCAACCGTTATCATATTAAAATAAAAGGTCTGGAATCAATAAATTATTTAACTTATATTATATATAAATAATTTAAAATTATATTATTATATATATAAAAAAATAATAATAAAAAAACTAACTACCCCACCCCTTGCTGCCAACTCGTCGCCCCCAAATCTGGCCGCTCAAATAATGACTAAGGGCGACGGCGACAGTCACCCATGATCTTTTAATTAATTTAATTATATTAATTAAATAAATTTTAGTTAATTAAAATCATTTTAAATAATTATAATAATTAAATATATATTTTAGCTAATTAAAAATAATTTTAAACATATAATTAATTTAAGAATAATTTTAAATATTTTTTAGTTCTAAATTTTTAATTTTAAAATAACTAAGAAATAAATAAATTAAACTAAAAATAATTCATTGAAATATTTTTAAATATAATTAAAGAAAAGTTTTAAATTTCAGTTTTAATAATTATAAAACTTATTTTAAATTTAAACGTTATTTATTTTAAATATTTTTAACTAAATAATAATTTAAATTATTAATATTGTATAATTTTTATAATTATTAACATTTATATTGGTTAAGATATTTCAAATATGAAAAATGAATTGTGAAGGAGGAAATATATATATTCACATTTTTAAAGTAAATTATAAAACTTCAAGAATTTATATAATTTCTTTATATTTTCAAGTAAATAAATTTCAAAAATATTTTATTTTTTATATAGATGAAAATTCAAAAAAAAAAATCATTCAAAACAAGTAAAAGATATACATATGAAATATATCAACACCACAATTAGTAAAAAAACAATTCAAAATAGGTTAAAAGTAGCTAAAAACACCTCCAAGCTCACAAGGAGCGTGTGTAATGCACTTTCCATGAATTACTAACGGAATTGGTGTTTTTTGGTGAATTTTGCAAAACATACAGGGGTTTTAGACCATTTTTAAAAATACAAAAGTATTTTTTAGTATTTTCAACAAAATACAAGGGTAAAATACGTTTTAGCCTAATTTATTAATTTTTTTTCATAGAGTATTTTTTTTTCTTATTTCACACATTAGAGAAGATAAATTGCATAAGAAAACGGAAAGAAGGGTAGAGGGCAAAAATGACAAGAAATTTATTAAAATAATGGAGAAAAATAACAAAGCAAGAAGAACTACTACATAAAGAATAATTCTTCTTCAATCATGGGATTCGCCCCCAAAATTCAACATTTTCCAGTTGAACAGATGAAATGCAATGACTTCTCATATCATACCTCCACCACCCATTATCTGAGCTCTGTGTGAAGTACACACAGTTTCCCCTACACCCAATCTCTCTTGAATTCCCCCATCTACAACACTCATCCAAGAACAGTACCTTCCCCTCAAGACTTCCGACCTTAATCCACTTAAGTTTCTGTAAACAAAGTCGAAAAACCTCGACGTCATCCACAACCCTAAGTGACTTCTGATACATCAAGAACACCAACAGGATTTCTCCATCCATTCCAACCAAATACTCTTTGAAGAACCTTGTACTTGCCGACGGCCCAGCCCTGCACGAACCGACGTCCGTGATCGCACGACGTGAATCCATCTCCTGCATGACTGCAAGACTCCCCTGCAAACTCAAGCCATAGAATTTGTCATCAAATGCGATGATATTGGTGAACTGCATGCATCTTTTCTCGGCGTCAAACGGGTCGACTGTCGTCCACTTGTGTCTCATCCACGCGTGTACATAATCAAAATTGATGAAAACAACCCCGTGCAATTCGAAATTGGGTGTTGATGAGTTGCTGGACGTGTCGCTCAAATGGTAAAGTTGAGGCCATTGGAGGTCCCCGCTGCTGTGACATCGTCTTGTCGTCGCTCGCCATGATTTCGTCGTGCACGGATAGCTCATATTTTTCAGAAGAGATGATTTCCGGAGGAGCATGTTGAGGAGGTATTGGGACCTTCTGCCGATATTGGCTGTCATTTTGGTGGGTGATTTCTTTCCCTTGTTGTTCTTTGCTGCCATTGTTGCAGCTGATACTGAGAAGCAAATTGTCAACGATGAGGGTTTGGTTTGAGCTGATCAAGAAGATGGTGGTTTTGTAATTGCATAGCTTGCCAGCCTTGGTCTCCAAGTTCTCTCAGTTTTTTATAACATTGCAAGTCTGGCATGGAGATTCGAGAAAGCTATTATAATTAAGTTCCCAGAAATTTAAAAATTGCAAGGGAACTTGGGACGTACTGCACGTTTCAGGAAAATTCATTTTTGGTCCCTGACTTTACCTTTATTTATATTTTTCCCCCTAGATAGGAATATTTTGGAAATTTTCACGAAGTTCAAGTTTTTTTTGGTTTAATTTAGGGAGTGTTTACAAGCGCTTCTAAAAAGTGTTTTTCAATTTCTAGCTTCAAAAAAGTATTTTTGAAGTGTTTGGAATACCAACTTCTACTTGTAAAACAGATAAAAATAAAGTGTTTTTAAGCCAAAAGTTAGAAGCACCTTGGGAGTGCTTTTAGTTGCTTTGATTTTTTTTGTAAATAAATCCAACTATATTTTTTTACTACTTTACCCTTATTATAATAACATTAATTCAACTTTATATTTTTAATTTATTTTAAATTTTATATTTAAAGTTGATATTGGAGTTTTCACCATGTATGATTTTCGGGGAAATCAAAGGTCATGTGTAATTTGATTGGATATAATGAATAAACTCAAGAGCCCATTTAAATAAAAATTATTCAAAAAAATACGCGTAAAAAAAAAAACTTCCTATTTTTCAAAATGATGCAAAACGAACTCTCTTTCCATTTTTCTTAACCTTTTACCCATAATATAATTTTAATACCCCCTATATAACCATTGAATCTTATTTGTTATAGTATGATTCACATTTTTGAACTAATTTACATTTTACATAAATCAACAGTTTGGATTAATTAAATACAAAAATTAGTATCTAGATCTTACGTACTTGATTTTATTCTAAGATTCAAATTTAACATATAAATCTCCGCGAGCTTGCTCGCACTTATAATCCCTCCTTCCGTCTTCTTTTTTGAAACGAAATACTCCTCTAGGAAGATGGATTCTATCAAATGAAGTCTTGATATGACGGGCTGGCAATGAGTGCACAAGGGAGAAGTGGTGTAATTGGTCTTTTATGGCAAAAGAACATCTCGGTTTCACTGTTGAGCCATAGTAACAATCATATGTTGTCCAAGTGCATACTGTTGATGGTTTAATTTGAGGGATTAGGTCTAAGAGGATATTACTGCAACCAGGATCAGAATAAGATAAACGAGTTAAATTCATTTTGACTTCCTATGGTATGAAAAAATATAAAAAAAAATTATATGAAAGTTTAAGTATCAAAATTCACTCTTATGTTATGAACAATGACTCACACAACCCCTGGTCTCAAAGGGTTTTGATGGAGTAGAAGCAGAATAGTTAATTTCTGAATTCAAGTTATAATTTCTGTTAGGAGTAGTTAATTTCTGTAGGACTGCTCTTAATTAGATACTTGCAGTTAATTAGTTGAGGGCAGTTTATTTCATCTTATTTCACCTATTTAAAAAGTGAAGCATGTGGTTTTATAGATGAGAGACGTACAGTTTTTTCTTCCTTGACTTCTAATAATAGAGTTGTGATTACTATATGGAATTCTCATTGAAAATTAGCATGGCACCAGAGCAGTAGACTCTGATACTCTTGTTTCTTTCTAATTCTACTTCTTCCTTTTTCTTGAAAATTTCTCCACACAAAACATCTTTTTTTCATTCATCACCATGGGAGACAAAACTATTACTGAAGGCACTACAACAGTAGACCACAAATTGCAACTGATATCTGACAGTATGAAGCTACAAGGAGGTGATCACCCAAGCATGAGTCTGGTTTCAGTGCCTCTTGATGGGAACAACTATTTTTCTTGGGTTAGAGCTATTAAGTTAGCATTGGGAGCCAAAAAACTAGGCTTCATTGACGGGTTTTGTCATAAACCAACAAATGACAAGAATGAGATTGAGCAATGGCAAAGAACAGATTGTATGGTTGTTTCTTGGATTTTAAATTCCATATCCAAGGATATAGCGGAAGCCTTCCTCTATGCAACTTCAGCGCGGGACCTGTGGCTAGAACTCGAGTCAAGGTTTGGTGAAAGCAATGGGCCCTTGCTTTATCAAATACAAAGAGAGATTGCATCCATCTCTCAAGAAAATATGTATGTGGCAGTGTACTTCACAAAACTTAAAAAATTATGGGATGAACTAGCAAGTTTGGATCCCATACCTTCATGTTCTTGTGGAGCAAGCAAGAAAATATCAGAAAAAATTGCTTCAAACCAATTAATGCAGTTCTTGATGGGGCTTAGTAATGCTTACGATCACGTCCGAAGTCAAGTGCTACTAATGGATCCGCTTCCAACTGTGGGGAAGGCTTACTCTATGTTCTTGCGGGTGGAGAAACAGAGGGAGGTGTATTCGGGAATTTCTGGAGAAGGTGTGATGGCCACTCAATTTGGAGAAACCACAAGACAAGTTCCCAACAAAGGACCTGTCAAGAGACGTGGACTCGTTGACAAGAAACAGCTCTATTGTCAACACTGTAAGAAATCAGGACATTTAAGAGAAAACTGTTTTGAATTAAATGGCTTTCCAGATTGGTACAGGGATCTCATGGAACAAAGGAGGAGAAATGGCAGACCTCCTAATGCAAGAGTCATGAATGTGCAACTGGAGGATGGAGAAAGTAGCATTCAAGGAACTCCGCGTAGAAACATAAAGCAATCTTTCTGCACTCGTTATAACGGAGGTAATGAGGGCGCTGCAGACTTCAGATGTTAATCTACATCGCTCCAAATTTGTTGAATATGATGACTTTGCAGGTACTGCACTAACACTTACTAAAAATAGATCATTGCTTTGACTCATGGATTATAGATAGTGGGGCTTCAGCCCATATGTGTGCAAATGCAGCATCCTTTAATCAATTAACACCCCTTAGAAATAAGGCTTCTATCAAACTTCCTGATGGAACTACTCAAGAAGTTAAATTCGCAGGAGATATACACATTCATGGTGATCTCACACTTACACATGTTATATTTGTTCCTACTTTTAAATACAACCTATTGTCTGTTAGTAAGTTGTGTAAAGATAGACATTGTAGGATTATTTTTACTCAACAGAAATGTGTTGTGCAGGACCTTCAGACTAAAGAAGTGCTGGCCGTAGGTAAACAAGAAGGAAGACTATATCTCCTAGATAAAGAATCGTTCTCCAAAGACCTCATTAAACTTACTGATACACTCAATAATGTTCAAGATTCCACAAATCCCGAAAAGGAGCAATGTATTAGTAATATCTGGCATAATAGATTAGGGCATGTTAGCAATGATGTACTTAAGCACATGCATTTGTCTAGAAATAAAACATCTGATTTGATCAATTGTGAAATCTGTCCATTAGCTAAACAACATAGATTACCTTTTTCTTTGAGTGAATCTCGAGCTACCTCCTTGTTTGAATTAATTCATGTGGATGTTTGGGGACCATATAGACAATACTCTATTTCACACTGTAACTACATGCTCACTATAGTAGATGATTATAGCAGAGCCACATGGACATATATGATGCTGCATAAATCTCAAGCTCATGAAAAGTTAGAAAATTTCTGTAACATGGTTGAGACACAATTCAGTGTCAAAGTTAAACAAGTTAGAACCGACAATGGAACTGAATTTGTTAATGAACAATGTCAGATTTTCTTTCACAATAGAGGAATCATACATCAAAGGACTTACATTTACACTCCTCAACAAAATGGCATTGTCGAAAGAAAACACCAACACTTGCTGCAAATGGCTAGATCCCTCATGTTTCAAGCCAAATTACCACCCAGATTCTGGACTGAAGCCTTACTAACAGCAACCTACCTAATAAATAGGTTGCCTACCTCTATTTTAAAATGGAAAACTCCATACGAAATGTTGTATAAAGCCGCACCGAATTATAATCACATAAAAGTCTTTGGATGTCTTTGCTTTGCTACGAATGTGTTGCCTTACAAAACGAAATTTTCACCCAGAGCATTCAAATGTGTGTTCTTAGGCTACGCTCATGGGAGAAAAGGTTATAAAGTAATGAATTTGGAAATTGAAAATATACACATAGCTAGGGATGTGGTCTTTCATGAAACAACCTTTCCCTTTCACAACATAACTGAATCGAAGTTCTATGTCCCTTACCAATGATCACTCAAGATGAAGAGATAAGAAAACTACAGGACATTGAACATGATAAAGGAACAGTTGAGGACCTTACAACTCAACAGGAACAGTCCGTCATCCCTAGAAGGTCTGGAAGACAAATTACTAGACCCACATGGATGAACGATTTTATCTGTAATAAAGCTACTGACACTCCTATCCCTATTGATATCTCTTTAACACACATGCATAGTTGTTTCGTGGAAGGATTATCTGTTTTGCAGGAACCAAAGATTTTTGTGAAGCGTAAGAAAAACAAGAATGGAGAGAGGCTATGCAGCAAGAAATTGATGCTTTAGAAAGAAACAAGACATGGGAAATCTCAGATTTGCCTCAAGGAAATTATAGGATGCCGATGGATATACAAGATCAAGCTCAGACCTGATGGAACAATTGAAAGGTGTAAAGCTAGGCTAGTAGCAAAAGGTTTTAGCCAAGTGGAAGGCATAGATTACAATGACTGTTTTGCACCAGTAGCAAAAACAGTCACTGTAAGATTATTTTTGGCTGTGGCAGCAGGAAGAGGATGGCCTTTACATCATTTGGATGTCAATAATGCCTTCCTCCATGGCTCTCTGGATGAAGTTATATATATGGATGCACCAGAAGGTTACAAAATCCCACCTGGACAGGTTTGCAGGCTGAAGAAATCTTTGTACGGTTTGAAGCAGGCATCCAGACAATGGAATCAAGAGTTCACTAATAAGATTAAAGCTTATGGATTCATACAATCTAGTCATGATCATTGCTTATTTGTCAAAGGATCAGGTTTACAGTTAATTGCTCTTTTAGTATATGTCGATGATATTTTAGTTACAGCTCCTACAGAAATTCTTATACAAGAAGTTAAAGGGTACTTGGATAGACTTTTCTCCATTAAAACCTAGGACCAGCAAAATATTTTTTAGGCCTTGAATTGGCAAGATCACCACAAGGTCTAATAGCCACACAGAATAAGTATGCATTAGACATTATTAAAGATGTTGGATTACTTCAAGGAAAATCTGTTACTACACCTCTACCTCCAGGTTTGAAGTTCGGCACAGAATTAGGCGGGGCTCTACAGGATCCTGGTACATACAAGAGATTAATTGGGAGACTATTATATATAGGTTTTACAAGACCAGAGATTTGTCATGCAGCACAACGACTAAGTCAGCATGTCCAACACCCATGCCAACAACATTTGGATGCAGCCTTGCATCTAGTTAGATATTTAAAGGCTAGTCCTTCCACAGGTTTGTTCTTTCCTTCGAATAATGATTTCAAACTTAAGGCTTATTATGATGCAGACTGGGCGGCATGTCCACTCTCAAGAAGATCACTCACAGGATATTCTATATTCTTGGGGATAAGTCCAGTCTCATGGAAGACAAAGAAGCAAACAACGGTGGCAAGATCTTCTGCAGAAGCAGAATACAGAAGTGTGGCAGCCACAACCTGTGAAATCACTTGGGTCACAAATCTGTTACAAGATTTAGGAGTCAGAATTGACACTCCAGTTCTATTCTTTTGTGACAATAAGGCGGCATTACATATAACTGCAAACCCGGTATTTCACGAAAGGACTAAACACCTGGAAATCGATTGCCTTGTTGTTAGAGACAAGTATAAAGAATGCCTAATTCAGCCTACCTACATAATTTCCAAACAACAAATTGCTGACATTTTTACAAAGTCCCTACCAGGCACCTCATTTCTACACCTAAAATCCAAGTTGGGCTTGATTGTGTTGCATCCACGCCCAACTTGGGAGGGGGGGGCTGATGGAGTAGAAGCAGAATAGTTAATTTCTGAATTCAAGTTATAATTTCTGTTAGGAGTAGTTAATTTCTGTTAGGGCTGCTCTTAATTAGACACTTGCAGTTAATTAGTTGAGGGCAGTTTATTTCATCTTATTTCACCTATTTAAACAGTGAAGCATGTGGTTTTATAGATGAGAGACGTACATTTTTTTCTTCCTTGACTTCTAATAATAGAGTTGTGATTACTATATGGAATTCTCATTGGAAAGTATCAGGTTTTTTGAATTTTTTTTCATATCATAGGGGATGAAATTGATACTTTATTTTTCTCAATTTTTTTTTTTTAACATTCCCAATATCATAGGGGGGTTCTCTGATTTTTTTCTAAGATAAACCAATTGAGGGGATCTGCTCAGACGGCTCGAAAGACATTTTACTCTGCCCTATATGTGCTGTGGAGATTTCAACGCGATTTCAGTCCATAACGAAAACGATAGTCTTACCCCAACTTCGTCTGCTCAAATCAGGGATTTGTAAAATGTTATTGAGGAGGTAGAATTGAAAAATCTTGGTTATCTGGGGCCTCAATTCACTTGGTCTAACAATAGAGAGGTTGGACGACTGTTAGAGTAAGGCTTGACCGAGCTACGGTAGACTTTAGATGTTGAAAAAAATTTCAGGATAAAGCTGTTTTCGTATTGAAATAATTGGATATACCAGACTTGAAGTCAATCACATTCATTGATCATGTATATATATTTATATCACATTCAATGAAACAATTATTAGAAATAATTCAGTACTTAAAGCAGTAAAGACGTGAGTTGTATACCGTCAACTCGGTACCAGTTATACCTCTCCGTCTATCATACTTCCTTCAGTTAATTCCCCATCGTTATCCTGATACTCCATAGGGTCCTCTTCGGGATTCTTCTCTGGTTCATCAGGAATCATCTCAGGCAACTGGTCAATGTGCTCTCTAAGATCGTCTACTTGATCACGGAGTTGTTGATTTTCCTGTTGAAGTTGTTCAACTTCATCCTTGTGATCTGCCTTTAGTGTGCCAATTTCCCATCTAAGGATAGAGTTTTTGCGTTCCAACTGGTCAGCCCTTCCTTCGACCCATTGTTGGTAGTAGGCATGTCTTGATATGTCGCTCTTTAGTTTTTCCATCTCAGCATTACTATCTCTCAATTGCTGTTGTAGTTCAGCAATGAGACTAGTAAATTGCTCATTGATGACAGTTGATGGTTGGGGTTGCTGGGAAAAGACATTTTTGTATTATCACACTTAACCGAATCGCAATTAAATAATTGCTTGCCTTGAAGAAAATGAATGCCCTGTATCAATAGTGCACCGGGTACAACGTTATTTCTCCCAGGATAAGACGGTTTCAGTTCTTTCGGTTTTAGCACTATACCGAAGAACACCTCGAACAACACTCAGAAGCACGTTTTTTAAACTATAACCTCAAATCTTGGACAAATCGAGAGAAAGAGGAAGATATCTCAAAGAGTGAGGAAAACTAGTGTTGTTCTGTTGCTGTTGCTGTGTTTTACAAATGAATTTTCCACACCTTTATATAGGCAACCAAAATCCACTACTTTGAATGAGCCAATAATGACATTTTAATCAAAATATATCTAACAGCCAAAACGTTTGGATTTGCAACAATAGCAATTCAATTATAGTTAAAGAAAATGAAATTGAATCTTTGACTATTTTGAAGTCCAAATACATGATGTTACATTACTTTTAAAAATCAAATTTCATTATATGGATTTCTTAACACAACAATCCCCCACAAATACATAGATTTGAACTCAAGTTTCTATGACTTGCTTTCAACAATGGTACCTTCCGGTTTGAACCACTGCCAAAGTTATCTGACGTCAGCTATCACCAGGTCAAATGGAACTAAGCCTTGAATTTGAGCCTGTGAGTGTGACAACATCTGTCAGTAACAACAAGCCACCGGCTTTGTGTTGATCTTTAGGGTTGACACTATAGGCCATGTGTCCTGATCCTGTTCATGAATGTTTTCAGGAATAACCCAGTTCCTTAGTTGTGGCCAAACAACTACATTCACTTAGTTGGGCGTCTCTAAGGATGCACTACTAGCATCTTGTCTAATAGACTTGAACCCATTCGGAGCTAAACTCTTACTATACTTGCAGTACCAGCACCTTTTAGAATTACAGGGGATAGACTCCAGATACAAAGTATCAATCTATTTTGGTGCTCTGACACACCCTATGACTTGTTAATACCACATTGAACCTTCTTTGTGGGATCTCCACTTAAAAGGTTGGGTTGCCATCATAGTTACATTATTGATGGGTTTTCAGTCCCATCCCCAATCTGGATTTATTTACTTGTGACAGATCCAATCCTTTCGTCAAAGGATCAGCTACATTGTCCTTTGTTCCCACAAAGTCAATGCCAATTACTCTGTCTGACACTAATGCCCTTATAGACTTTAGTCTAACTTGGATGTGTCGTTTGGTCTTTTGGTTGAATTTACGACTTCTCACCTTTGCAATTGTGGTTTGACTATCAGAATGTACTGCAATAGGTGGAAGAGGCTGACTTACAATGGGAAGTTGCGATAACAACCCAAATAGCCATTCTGCCTCGGTACCAGTCGTATCCAACGCACATAACTCGGCTTCAAAAGTAGATCGGGTTATCAAAGTCTGTTTTGCAGACTTCCAGGAGACTGTGCCCCCACCTAAGATAAAAACATACCCTGAACACCCATTACTCCCAGAGTTTTTGGCTATCCCAGCTAGCATCACTATATCCCTCAAGAACAGCAGGGAATCTGCCATAGTGAATGGACAGTGACACTGTGCCCTTTAGGTACCTTAGTACCCTATCCAAAGCACCCCAATGGGTTTTGTCAGGACAACTAGTGTATCTAGCCAGCTTAGAGACAGAAAATGAAATATCTGGTCTCGTGCTATTTGCCAGATACTGTAAACTCCCAATAATTTGGGAATACCTTAGTTGTGCAACCGAAACACCACTTTCATTTTTGAATAAAGCTACAGAAGAATCATAAGGCGTTTTTGCAATTCTACTGTTTTGATAACCAAATTTCTCAATTATCTTCTCAACATAGTGAGATTGAGAAATGGTTATCCCATCAGTTGAACGAATCAACTTAATACTAAGAATCACATCAGCCTCACGCATATCCTTCATTTCAAACTTATTCTTAAAAATGACTTGGTTTCGGTAATTATATTGAAGCGTGATTATCATTCATATTACGAAGATTAAAAATATCAACATGCTATTAAGACACTACTAATTTCACAAATAGTAGTCAAGCAAGTAAGAAATGAGTTTTTGAAAACTTTTAAGAATAAACGCCTGACGCCATGCCACCATACCATCTAACCGTATACCCACGGAAAAGATCTTCTTAATCTTTGCTAAGTAACCACTGAAATCATACTTGAGTCATAGTACACCCACTTAGTATCGTTCTGAAAGTGAGATTCAGATCTACGCTTTCTATACTAAGTGTTTTTATTACTCACGCCTGTTTTCATCGTTAGTTAGATTTAACACAATAATAAGCACCAGTGCACTAAATTACTCCAGTTTAATCAACATAACGAAACAAGTCAATGGCTTACTTTAGCAACTTGTGTAAGCACACAAATAATATATTGCTTCTTGAAGGCTAGCAATATAAGAACCCCCACAGTTGCTCTGTTCCTTGATTTGATGAATAATCGTTGTAACATTTGAGCAACTTATTGGTTCATTGGTCTTATCATGGTCTTTCATTTTTCTGAGTAAGTCAATTTAAAAAAAATGAAACATTAATCAAGTCCTTGGTTAAAACCTTATCCATTTCAATACATTTCATTTTCTTCAAGATTGTTGAAAAAAATTTCAGGCATAAAGCTGTTTTCGTATTGAAATAATTGGATAAACTAGACTTGAAGTCAATCACATTCATTGATCATGTATATATATTTATATCACATTCAATGAAACAATTATTAGAAATAATTCAGTACTTAAAGCAGTAAAGACGTGAGTTGTATACCGTCAACTCGGTACCAATTATACCTCTCCGTCTATAATACTTCCTTCAGTTAATTCCCCGTCGTCATCCTGATACTCCAGAGGGTCCTCTTCGGGATTCTCCTCTGGTTCATCAGGAATCATCTCAGCCAGCTGGTCAATGTGCTCTCTAAGATCGTCTACTTGATCACGGAGTTGTTGATGTTCCTGTTGAAGTTGTTCAACTTCATCCTTGTGATCTGCCTTTAGTGCGCCAATTTCCCATCTAAGGATAGAGTTTTTGCGATCCAACTGGTCAGCCCTTCCTTCGACCCATTGTTGGTAGTAGGCATGTCTTGATATGTCGCTCTTCAGTTTTTCCATCTCAGCATTACTATCTCTCAATTGCTGTTGTAGTTCAGCAATGAGACTAGTAAATTGCTCATTTGATGACAGTTGATGGTTGGGGTTGCTGTGAAAAGACATTTTTGTAGTATCACCCTTAACCGAATCGCAATTAAATAATTGCTTGCCTTGAAGAAAATAAACGCCCCGTATCAATAGTGCACCGGGTACATCGTTATTTCTCCCAGGATAAGACGATTTCAGTTCTTTTGGTTTTAGCACTATACCGAAGAACACCTCGAACAACACTCAGAAGCACGTTTTTGAAACTAGAACCTAAAATCTTGGACAAACCGAAAGAAAGAGGAAGATATCTTAAAGAGTGAGGAAAACTAGTGTTGTTCTGTTGCTGTTGTTGTGTTTTACAAATGAATTTTCCACACCTTTATATAGGTAACCAAAATCCACTACTTTGAATGAGCCAATAATGGCATTTTAATCAAAATATATGTAACAGCCAAAACATTTGGATTTGCAGCAATAGCAATTCAATTGCAGTTAAAGAAAATGAAATTGAATCTTTGACTATTTTGAAGACCAAATACATGTTGTTACATTACTTTTAAAAATCAAATTTCATTCTATGGATTTCTTAGCACAACATTAGATGCCAGCTTTGTTTCCTACAATGCAAGTTCAACACCTACGTATCCCAGGTCTACTCAGATCACTCCCCTGTTGTTGTCGGAGTACATGACAGGGTTACAAATAGGGGTCATCAAAACCGAATTTGTAGGCTCGAAGTTTACTAGATTTGGCCTTAGGGTTGTGAGAGGATTATTCGTGATAACTGGGGAAGTAATGCATCAAGTATTGACTCTGAAGGATTATGGGAGAATGTCGATAATTGTAAGTTGTGACTTTCTAGATGGAGTGACCAAATGTATGTTAATCTTGAAAAAAAATTCACTTCCTTAGGAAATGAAAATGGCACGATTTAATGAATCTCTCACAGCTAAAACCAAACTTAAAAGATCTAATCTCTTGGCCGAATTAGAGGAGTTGATTAGTGATAGGGAGATTAACTGGAAATAATGCAGCAAGACGGAGTGGCTGTGCGAAAGGGACAAAAATACATGTTACTTTCACTCCGAAGCCTGTAGTAGTGGAAAAGGAATTAGGTCAAAAAGCTCAGAAATGTTAATAGAGAGTAGAAAACGATGGAGGAGGATATCAGAGATATTATTTTGAACTATTTATTGAATATATTTTCTTTGCTAGAACCATCTGATAGAGATAGAGAATAGTTGTTGAGGCCGATGCAACCTCGGGTCACGGAAGAAATGAACTAGTGCCTGATTCAGCCCTACTCTTATGATGAGGTACTCGTAGCCCTTTCTCATATGTCTCCTTTGAAATCTCCAAGCCCCAGATGACCTTCCTCCTATCTCTTTTCAGAAATATTGGCATATAGTTGGTGCTGATGTGGTATGTTGTGTCCTTGATTTTCTTAACTCTCATTTGTTTCTTCCTAGATTGAATCATGCTTTCGGTTGTTCTTTTAAGGCCTTGTTTACTAAGCTGATAGAATTATACAACGCTCGGATAGAATTGGGATTGCCCTCTCCATTGGTTGGGATTGGATAAACAATCTCTTATTTACTTACATCAAGTTGATGTTACTACCCAAAAGGATTAGAACGTACTTTTACAAATTTACCCACAAATAAGACAAAAGACAGATAAAAAATTCAATGGTCCTTCTCCTGTAAGGCATAGGATCCAAAACCCTCATTATTGTGTTAACCATTGTTGGTCTATTTTCATTCATCTAGAACTTGAAATTCGCTTAAAACTCCAATTGGGTGCACCATTTCAGCTTAGAAAACGGGGGCACAAGTACATAGCAAGAGTAAAATTAATTCTCGCTTCATGTTGTTTGAAGATCACTACACTTGAGAAATAGCAAACAGTTGGACCAAAGGATACAAATGCTAGGAAACTTCGAAAATCTGCATCCTTAACCTCTTTTGCGTGCTAATCGCCAAAACGTTGGACTCCACAATTCACCTCCACCTTCGCCGGAGTTGAAGAAAAAAGAGGAAATGCAAGAAAGGAGAATAAATAACCAGACTTCCTAAAGAAATTATAGCAAACCTTGATCTTTGAAAATTAAAGATAAATTTAAAAACATGGCATTGAACTAAAATAATGGCTGAAGCTTCTCACCTGAGCAAACTTGAACTATTTGAAATGGAGACAAGGAAATGGTGCTTCATTTACAAAAAAAAGATGTTGGCAGTGCATTCAAAAGATGGAGGAAAATAGGGACAAAAATGATATTTGCCAACTAAGATTTGGGGCAAAAAGGGAATGTAAAATTCATTAAGGAAAGTGATATAAGAATCCCGACTCCTTGGTCGGGATTTTAATGCGGGCAGAATCTAGCTTAATAGCGGGCCACAACCTTTCTCTAGGGCCAGCAATTATTTTTGTAAACAGACCACTAGTGTGGAAAAGGCCAAATATCTAGCCCAATATTGGTTAGTAAACAAGGCCTAAGTGTACTCCATAATCTGTCTCTCAATTTCGTCCTATCAGTTCATGCAACATGGTGTACAAACTAGCTTCGAAAACGAGATAATTACAAAAACTGAACCATAACTTAGGGGGAAGTAGTTTAAGGTCTCTAAATTTGACCCAGCAATCTGTGCCCCGTATCTTCAAAAAAAATGCTGCAATTTTTATCCTCTGAGTAAATCTAAACAATTTATTGACAATTTTACCCCTTTATAGCTTTAAAAATAGCAGTTTAGTCTTATTTCACTATTTTCACGTGTTGATGCATCATGCTCGCTAAGAATAGTATCAGAACTATGGTTTATTGAAAAAATATTTGTTTATATTCCATTTATATAATATTTACCACTAAGGAGGAGATTTCTCAAGAGTATGGAAACGAATAAAAGTTCGAATTGCGATGATAACAATGAATATTTCTAGATTTTGGAAATACAAAGAAGGAATTTTCTTGTGAAAATTCTTGAAAAAGTGTGTCAACAATCCAAAAAGGATTGACCTGGATTTTCTCACGAAATAGGAAAGAGAGGATTCGTTGCGGAATTTAGAAATCCACCAGATACTACCAAGAAATGCGGTGAAGCGCTTGCACTTCACTGAAGTCCATGGTAGAATACTAGCAAGGAGAAACAGAACGAGTAAATTCCTTCACTAATACAATTCTAAATATTATGATTAATGGAACTGACTGGAAAGAACTCAAATCGGATATTCCAAAATCTCACAAGATCTAAAAAACTGTTCAAGACTATGGACATAGGTTAATTTATATACCTATGAAAATAAAAACTTTGAGCCAGAAGATGACGAGACCCTTAAGATCCTACAAGATTTACACAAGGATCTTATAGATATGAAGACAAGTTACAAATCTAAGGAGAACCAAAAAGAGACCCTTGAAACATTCATATCTCGACAAGAATGAATCAGGGATGCCTTTGGACCAGTATCTCATCTGCACCAGAAGGAGAACGCAATGGAGATTTTGAAGCCAAAGACTATAGAAGATCTAATCCTTGCATCCATCAGATCCATAAAATAACGGAGGTAACAAGGGCAGATCTATTAGATCTACAAGAATTAGCGGAATTCTTTTCCTAACTTAGCATTGCAGTAACAAGGGAAGATCTATTAGTATATGGAGGGAAGTACATGTTCAAATGATCCTCCACAAGATCATCTAATGAGAGAGAGTATGGATCTCCAAGTTCATGGGCACTAGATTAAGAGAAAATTTAGGAAGAAATCCAGTTAGAGTGTCTGAGAATACACCTTGGGTAAGGACCATGCTCCAACCCTTGCATCTATACGGCACCATACTCAACTTGGATGTTATCGTCTTTCAAAACATCGAGAAGTTGATTGATGAATGAGTTGCAGCCATGAAATAACAACAATTACCCTAGAACTCGACAAAGAAAACTTCATAACACTATTGAAGTTAAACTTGAAGGGTTCTGTGCAGATTAAATGGATATATACCTAGAAGATACTAAAGCTATTACCATTGCTAGAGAATCTCATAGTGCAATGGGCAGAAAGGCTAGGAAGGCTTATCAAGATTAACTTCATTAGAGATGCATACTTTGAAGAAAGTGGGACTGAAAAGACTAGAGAATACGCACAGCTGCTTTTGACCTTGAATTAAAAAGTATTTGTTCAATACATTATATAACTCATATTATCTAGTTGGAAAAACTAATGGTGAAAGCAGTAGATTAGCGTAGGCTCATATTCTACACGTTAATTGAGCATATAATCTGACAGCTTGTCGCTAGATCGACAAGTAGGAGAGAGTAATTAGCTGTAAAAGGTCTTTCTTGAGGATTCGGCGTCCATTGGAATATTGACCTATCCATAGGTAACCCAAGAGCGAGAAAGATTCTGCGCCTGCAAGATGATTGACTCTCGATATTGATGAGATGCAGGATTTTCTTAAAAAACTGCTGGCCCTTTTAGTAGTTAGCATAGGCTCCAATTGAGCCTATAAATCGATGGATTCAAGTCACTTGCTTGACCAAGAGTCATCTGAGCTAAATTCTGCTGGTGACACTGCGGACAATCATATTGAGTCACAAGGGAAGGTACAGAATTCTAGCATTCTAAGTCAACAAACCATGCAGCCTCTGAGGTCATAGAGGAGAGACCAGCCTTAGGTCAATGACACACTCTTCTCTCACACAGCTAATACTAATGATATTTCTGCATATTCTTCTATCTCTGCTTCCGCACGGTCCACTATCAAGGCTAATGTGGGAGATCTCAATTTCCTCGCCAACAGTGTATAACATAGAGAGAGAAAGACATCTATTCCGAGAATATCCAAAAAATACAATTGGGTATAGATCTTTGAGGGCTCTAAACCTGAGATGTCAAGGCTGTTTATGGGATTTTAAGGAGAACACTTGCGCTTTCACGCTTCTATAGCGATGGCGCATCCCAAGCCTTATCCGAAAATTTCACAAAATTTCCATGCAGTGGATTATGTAGAGTTATGTTATAGGCAGATTCCATCAAATGCATATGCCACTTAACAAAGGAAGATATCTGATATTATATAAGGTTCCAATTTGTAGCGCTCTACGGACAAGATGCAGGGAAAAGGGTCTCATGCACCATATATCATTTCATCAAGCTGATAGAGGCATATATGCGCTGGCTTTCAATATAACATCAAAGTTTCAATAGGAGAAAATGAATCCCCTTATTGGTATCTCGCATCAGCGGAAGATGTATATCGTTACGCAGAAGATACCTGTTATGGACTTCTATTTTCACTGTATAAGTGTTCTAATAAAGGGAATCAGCTACTAAGTTACGCAAAAAATATATTCCGAGAAAAGAGATATGCTGATTATCGTGGGAAATATCATATTAAAGTCTGCACTGCAAAGTAATGTACAACAATAGACTATTTTGGTCCGTGTGTCAAAAAATAGGTCAAAAATGAATAGGACATTTTCAAATTTCTACTGATTGTCACAACTGCTATATCTAGAAGTTGTGCTATAATTTGGCGCATAACGCAATAAACTCCATCCAAGCATATGTTGGCTCTTGATACATGTATTATTATATATGAATAATAAAATGGACGCACACTTCGATTCTTGGATTTCTAGTATATCACCAAGTAGAGGAGAATTCTAGTGTTGGTATACCTCACCATATACGTAAACTAGCCAAAAGCTGAATGACCGGCGAAAAAAGAAATACATTATAAGGATAAAAAGATAACTTTACTAATCATAACACAGAAAACAGAGAAGCAACCAACCTAGGTTTTGAAATACCACTCAACTCATATTGTATAAGAGAATTCAGAATGCTAGATCCTCTTTGTCTTAGCAGGAGTATATGTCCAACAAGAACTTAGAAGGGATTGCCTATCAGCTTCAAAAAACTGATCGCTTACAAAAGTAGTAGAGTGAGAATCGAAGAGCCGTTTGCTCTTCGGTTCAATATACACTAGTTAAACGCTACAAAGAGAACTGAAACTACCCGTACTTATGAAGCAATCCTTAGTTGAGAAGAAGAAAATAAAATGAACCGATGTACGCAACTGCGGATGCATGACTAGATTGACATGACGGGCGGCAATGACATATCCGTTAATATGTAGATTTTCTGACAATGAAGCGCAAATGGACAAGTTATTTTACAAATTGCGACTCGTTAAAAAGAATGAATAACACTACTCTATAATAAATAATTGTTGCTCCCATTTATTTTTGTCAGCCCAGTCAAACATCATTATCCAACCTTGGGAATCAATACCCAGTAGCTGACGAGAATATGAAAGCTAAATATCTTTAATGACCGAGACGACTAGTCTCATTGCTGAAATCTACAAGCAGCAATTGAGAGATAGTATCATCACATTAGTAGTTTCTTTTCCACGATATAATATATGCACTTGTTCGTTTGCAAAAATATAATAACGACATCTAATCACATCAAGCACAATGCCACATATCTGCACAACAAACCATAGGCGAAATCCACCTATGTGGAAGGAGGCTATGATAGAACCACTCTGGAGTTCCTATGCGAATTCCATCGCAAGAACTCTCAGATCCCCACTTGAGATGTGAGAAATTTCTATGGCTCGGAGCTCGTATCTACAAAATGCTAGACCATTGGAGAGGTTTGCTTAGTTATACACAAATATCTATTACCAACACAGCACACTTACACACTATAACAAGGTCACCTCTGTGATTCAATGGTAAGAATCCTTCTCTATCTTTTAGATAGCACTATTCGGATCCAAGATCCTGCTGGCCTGACGCAGTGAATCTCTGTATGACACCAGACCGTGAAGCCATAACTCTTACTCCGGACGACACTGTTAGGAACTCTTCAGTGAATTAGATTATACTAGCGGAGGAATAAAATAACTTAAATACTGCGTCCCGATGGTGAAAGGAGTTGAAAAATTAAAATCATGGAAAGGAATATGATTATCAATTATATAGATCGGAGTAGGTTAAAATAATATTCAGGAGTACACAATAAACAATCAATACTCGCTGTTGGAAGATATTAGTCAACTCGGAATTCCTAACAAAGCACCTTAACTACAACTAAACGTAATTGTTCCACTAGCCTTCTAAACACCCGTACCAAATCAACTTTACATGGTAGTTAATCATAACACTCCTATAACTTAATGATTGCTAGTAGTACCACCTATGAACTCGCATGTCGATATTGAGATAGTGAAATTCATAGAATGAGCGCCATAACCTCTAAGCATCAATAAGGTGGAGGCTCAAATTCTATAGTCTAACTGAAGTCTTAATAGCACTCTCCAAATTTTATGAGATATATCAATACGCTTAAAACATTGCATTATGTCTATATGAATCATTATTTGGTATCAATTCTAAGCTAACTTGAGGTATAAAGTAAAAAATTTGAATAAGGAATTATAAAGAGTAATAGTTGGTAAAAGGCAATGAGTTTTAATTAAGACAACTTCTACACGTGGACCTTAGGATATTACAATGTTCCATTTTTTTATTTAAAATTGAACTTTTGAGATCACCAGAGCAAACCAAAATTGTTATAGGATGGTCATTCCATAGTATAAAATTTGGACTTCAAGTGTCACAATGATTCTATATAACTAATTTTTAGGAGTAGAAATGTTGGAATTTCCGCGACTTCAAGTGATGTTAAAACAGTTTAGACTCCGTTGCACAACAAAGTTAACTTGTCAACTGCAAAATATCTCGAAAGAGAGCGAATACAGAAGCAAACCTGCTGCGGGGGCTTTTTTACTGTTTTAATGCGTCAGCTCATTGATAGGGAGAGCGATTCACTGAGATTTTGGGTTTCCTGCACAACTTAGGACACACAAACATAAATGGCTAAGAACCTACTTATGATGTACCTTCATAGTGGTTGAGTGATTAATCACTGGTATATATCAGATTCTGGAGAATATCTAAATCCAAGAGTCATAATGGATAGTATAATTAGTGGCCACCCACTGCGTTGCTCTATATATACTATGATTTGTGCTCCAAGGACGTGATGAACTATGAATCGATGCAAAAAAAACAGGCTGTCTGAGAGTAATAAAGTTAATAACATCTTATGTTCATTGCAAATAGAGAAACGTTAGCATCACATAGAATTACAATCTCTACTATCCACGAAAATCGATATACTTTAAGGTGGCGCTGGAGATGATGATCAAGATACGTGACACTATTTCCAAGCCAAGAATGTATACTCTTAGTGCAAGTCTCTATAATGGACTCATCATGCCAGCAGATTCTACGAGTATTACGTCAGACTTGGATTATCATGTTCAGAGCGCAGCCTCGAGAGAAGTTTAGGTTTCAGTAGTTGATCATCATGGCAAAGTGCGCAGCCAACTATATGGGTGTGGCTGGCCTCTGGTTCAAAACTGAGCTCTGGTGTGCCTATTTTTCTATAAAATGTAACGTTACTAATTACTCCTGTTACCCATGACTCATTATATGTCAAGCAAGCACACAAACACAGGTTGTCATAGATGAATGCTTCTACATTCATCAAGTTAATATCACATTCATAAATGTTGCTAAATGGTTCCCAAAAGCACCAATTTAATTGATTTTCTGCTCACCTATTCTAATAGAAAAGACAGTAGACATAACTAGTAGTGCCCAGGCTCTGCAAGTCGTACCAGGGATACCCCTGGCCCCCGCTAGTGGGATGACAGCCCCAGAACCTCGCAGGCCCGCTGATCACTGACTGAGCCTCCACGCCTCAGTACCTCTTCTGAAAGTTAGACCAGCCCCTAGGTAGGCATCCTCTTCAAAAAATAAGCCCTTGTCCCCAAGCAGGCTACCCCCTCAAGGAATAAATCTTCACATACAATCTTCCCTCAAGGAGAATCTTTAATATTTTAACTTAATAATTTTGGAAGTTTATTTTACCAACTCCGATGTGCTAATAAGTGCCTTCTTGTAGAGATTTCATGATGGAGGCGTCATTCTTAAAATAAAGCCATGTATTCTGCACAGGCATAGAGGCTCTCCTCCTTCATGCAGGCACTTAGGTCCTTCTCTAGGGGACTTGTAAGCTCTGTCCCATGCAAGAACCTAAGCCCTCCTCTGCGGAGGGTATCTAAGCCCTGCTTCCGGCGCGACACCTTATTTTTCCTTTGGTAAGGTCCCTAAGTCCTATTTCAAGTAGGGCATCTTCAAATATGCCCTTCTTCGATGGGGCATAATAATTTTGCTCCTTGCAGGACCTATTCGTAATATGTACATGTCTTTGTTATTTAACATTCCTTCGCGGAGAAATAAAACCCTATATCGAAGTAGGCACAAAATGCACCTGTTAAGCCCTCCTCACCAGAGACACCTTCATAAAAAGCCCTACTCTGTATAGGCACAAAATAAGTTTTATATTTCTATACATTCTTATGCTACTAACATTCTTTGCAGGAATTCACACACATAAAAAAAATCGGGTCTCACCTCTAAAGATATCTACTCTAATGTATTTCAAAATCTCCACTTATAGAGTGGAGGGGGGACTACTGATGTACATAAAAATAAGTTGGCTTAAAGAGGCCCAAGTGACCTAAAATGAAGAAAGAAACAAAAGGACTAGGGTACCCCCAGCCAGAGGCCCAGAACACCCATGCCCATAACAATCACTGGAGGCCAAGGATGGTCCAGTCCATAGTCTAATTAGGTAGGCCCGGGCAACCCAAAAAGTTGAGGAAGAGGAAAGGAGACTTAGGACATCCCTGGACTCGAGGCTTGGGACATTCCCCAACTCGAGGCCTAGGACGTCCCCCAATTCATCCCATGGTTAAAACTCAACAAAATATTCGGCCCAAAAGGCCCACACACATGGCAAGCTACTCTTCCACGTACACCTCATCAACCCAAGTGTCAGCAATCACCTTGGACCATATCAGCCATAGTAAGGAGAAACTCCCTGGCGGCCAAGACTCCTTGCAGAAGAAGGGTCTCCTAGACAAATAGGACTCCTACTAAAGCACTCCTAGTTGCAGATAAAAATGACCTACCTCTTATCCCAACCATCCCAACCAGTTTACGCAAGATTCTCGAGTGTGGGATACAGTCCCTACAAATGGGAGGAACTCCCCCTATAAATACAACCTTAGTTCTCCATACGGGGAACACCCTTGGTACTCTAAAAACATACCCCTCTAACACCTTCTTGAGACTTATCTCCCTCTAAACACCTCTCTTACTCTCTAAATTATCTTTTAAGCTCTCTAAATATATTTATCACGTGTTCCTACACTTTTCATCAATTTTGTTCATCATATCTCGATTTATACCGTATTTATTTATTTTTCTATCTTCATATTTTTGAAGATCCAATACTAACTTAGATGTTGGAGTGCTAACGCCTTATTTGCAGGTCTTCCTTCAATTTGCATTCGCTTTGGCCCAAGCCTTGAATGATTGTCCAGATCCATTGAACTCGTGCTTTTTTAAACGCATCACATGGATTTAATTAGCTACTTATATAATTATAGGAAATTAAAATGTAATTAGATTATGAGTTTAATGAATTGGTTGATTTATACCTTTATACTAGTGTGTGTGGCACGCTCAATTTAGTGTGCATAATTAAATAAAAAATATAAAAGATAATTTATATTTTTAAAAATGTATATTAATTGAAGGAATTAAAAATATTCAATTTTTTTTAAAAAAAGTTATAAAGAGTTAATGGATGTTGAAAAGATGTGGGGCTTAGAGGAGTGGTTTGGAGAAGAGTGGGAGGTTGCGATTTGGGAAGTTAACAAATAAATAAATTAATTAAATTAAATATTAAAAATAATATAAATTAACAGACCAAAAAAGTGAGACACCAAAATAATGCTCTCGCTTAATATTAAAGTATAGATAATTGAAAAGCACCATTTTTGTGTCTTCAATTATTTGGTCTGTCAATGACTTTTAATTATTTTATTAATCTCTCTCTCTCTCTCTCTCTCTCTCTCTCTCTCTCTCTCTGGGAGTGTTTGCAAAAACTTCTACTTTAAAAAAAGTGATTTTTGTAGAAAAAGTTGAAAGTTGTAGCAGAATCAAAAGTGGGTAGTGTTTGTAAAAAAAGTGAAAAGCAGATAAAAGCTAAAGTGGATAGTGTTTGGAGAAAAATCACTTTCAAAATAAAGTTAATTAATGAAAGACTGTTTTGTCCATATATGTTATAAAGATACTATTTTTTAGCTTATTATTTCACTTGGTGTTTGTCATTAATATTTATTTTTCCATAAAAAAATATAAATTTTATTTTGATTAGTATTTTATATTTATATTTTTAAAAATATTAAAAAATATATTTAATTTAATAATGATCCCATTAAGTGATATAATTATTAATTCATAAACTTGCATGATTGCAAAAGGTAATTATTTTATTAATTAATCAAATAATATATATATATATATATATAATTAGATGACAAAGCACATAAAATATTAAATATGTGAAGTGTAAATTTAATTATTCTAAAAATTTAAATAATTTTAAAACTTCGATATCAACTTTAAAGTTGTAATTTTAAAAATAAATTAAAAATGTTAAGTTGAATTAAGGTTATTATAATAAGGGTAAAGTAGTCAACAATAAAATTGAATTTATTTACAAAAAAGCCAAAGCAGCTAAAAGCACCCCAAATGTGCTTCTAACTTTTGGTCTAAAAGCACTTGTTTTAACCGTTTTAGAAGCAAAAACGGGTATACCGAACACTCCAAAAGTACTTTTTTGGAGCCAGAAGCTGAAAAGCGCTTTTCAGAAGCGTGCACAAACTCTCTCTCTCTCTCTCTCTCTCTCTCTCTCTCTCTCTCTTCTCGACTTCCCATTTTCTCTATTCTTAACTTCTACATCTCTTTTTCTTCTCTAAATGTTTTCAATAATCTTTTATAACTTTCTTATTGTTCATAGTATTGTTTTATTTATTCAATCAATATATTGTTTAAATTTCAATGATTTTTTTTTAATCTAAAACTAATTACACACACATTTGAATGTGGCGCATGTACTAGTTAATATTATATAATTCAAATTATTATTCGAATAAAATATACTTTGCCCTTCTGAATTATCCCTGATGTTACACTTACCCCCTAAATTAATAAATGTGACACTTACCCTTTGGTTGGACAAAAATGCCCCTCATGCTTTGAATAATTATATTATTATTAATATATATATATATATATTAGTATTTTGTATATTAAATCATCACCAATTTTTTTTAATTAATTTTTTAATAAGGAAAAAATTTAAATTACAAGTTGAATATAAATTAATAGATATATATATACACATAGTTGATAACACAATAGATATAATATAACCAACAAAATTCATATATGCTTTTTAGAAAAAATTGACAAATATATATATATATATATATATATATATATATGCTTAACCAATAGTTAAATATCTTAAAAAAATGAATAAATTTAAATATAAATATTTTATCATATTTCTTCAAAAAAATATCCAATAAATCATTTAAGTGGTACGTGAGGTGGGTTTAGAATGTTGTGAGACAGTTTGGTTCCTATCTACCGTTGGTGTTGAAGGGAAAACTGCGAGGAGCCAACCCTAGTACGAGAGGACTGGGTTGGGCCAACCTATGGTCTATGGTTTCGTTTCTCTCATACCCTCATGGCTCATCGTCGGATGAAGAAGATGGCTCCATACAGAAAAACAAGGCTTGATAACTTCTAAAAGATTGATTAAGTATAGATTAGAAAAGATAAAGCATAGGGGATAGAGGGTATTTAGTTCAGTACTAGCGATAAATATTTCTAGGTATTATTCGCGCGGCAGAACATCCTAATTCGATTTAGCTCACTAAATAGCTTGCACTTTAATGAGAGGTTTACCTTGCTTTGCTGGTGGACATAACCAAACTAGCAGCACTAGTTGGAGGGTAAGGCTAGCTTATTGAGTTCACTCTGATAATGCTTGATCACTGAATTTGACGTGCTCGCCTCTTATCCTAAATCCATGGTAGGTCCAAGATAAATCTATGGAAAATCCTTGGTAGCCTGCACTACTAGTAGAGGAAGTCACTCTAGGACCCCAGGGGCAAAGAAAGAAAGTTGATCTATAGGACAAATGGCAAGACTCTGAGATTATGCCTACAAAACTCACGGCGGTTCAATACCCGAATCGGAAGCCATAGCAATCCGCGGAGAGGCGGTGTCGAGTCCATGCAGACTATCAATTAGTCTAGTCGTTCCATGTCTTATTTCTTAGGGGCTTCGGGGTTTCATACGAATTTTTCTATTTCCTATTAATGTTTCGAGCCACTGTCTCTTCAAGCCTTTTAGTTGTTCCTGGACTTTCGCTAGGTTTACCCAGTGGATTTGGAAAGAAAAGTTGTTGGCAAAAGCTTAGGTTAGGTGTGAAAGGTATTCAATTGCCACCAGCTCTTAAGCACACTCATTAGCATTAACTGCATGGGATCGAAAGACTTCCAATTTTGTTTTTTTCAAAACGGAACAGTGTTTCGTTCCAAAAAAGCACTTTATCTGTTTGAAATAGGAAAGGCGACTATTGATGTCCTCGTCCCATGCCTCGAATAGTGCAATGTCGAGGGCACGGGACGCATCCTTGGAATCTGCGATAACGATTCCTTTTTTATTGCAAAAGACTGTATGCTTTGTGTAGTATGGCCGACTCCTCTTTTTCGCATGCATGGTTGATAGCCTCAACCGCATGAAAAATTCGGTCATGCTCGTTTCTTTCTTCTGAATTTTGAACAATTTCGGGTGGACCCAAATGTAGCGTCAAATCTACTTCTGGGTCACCAGCCGCCCCGCCCCAGAATAAATAATTAATAACTTAATTATATTACCAAATTAATAAAATACTTTTATGAAATTATTTTGTGTATTTTTTATACTCATTCATTATAAAATTTTGAGTCTTGTAAAATATAATAAAATCCAAACTATTTAATTTACTAATTTTCTATTACTTTATTATACACTTAAAATTCAAAATTGTTAGAAAAAGAAATTCTTTGAACTATATTTATAATAAAGGGCAAGATTGTTCAAAAAATTAATTATAGGGGGTAAGTTATACATTTGTTAGTTTAGGAGGATAAATGTCACATCAATTACAGTTCAGGAGGACAAAGTGTATTTTACCCTTATTGTTGTTGTTATTATTATTATTATTATTATTATGATGATGATGATGATGTTGGTCTATACTTTGTTGTATTTCTTTCAATTTTTATATAAAATATATTGAGTTCAAATTCAAATTGCAATAATTTTACAAAAAAGTGCATTGTCTTTTTTTTTAATTATTCTTACTTCTATATTGTCGGTTGAAACCATAATCAACCAATTTACAAAAGAAAATAGAAGTCTGTTTGATTTTCAACAAAATATTTGGAACTTCGGTTCGAATTACACTACATTTGCCAAATAATATTTCAATTATTAACGTTAATTGGATAGCTTATAATTTCTTTAAGATATTTTCAAAAGATTAATATTTTACAGCATATTCTTTTTTAAATAAATTTTATAATCTTATTTTATGTAAACATTTAATGAAGGGGATGAAGACGCCTTGATATGATGTTGGATTTTCAAACCAATGACTGGTAGCTTCGCTGACTTTAGATAGTTTTACCTGCAACTTGTTGCTTCTATTTAAAAGGTGGCATGGTGTTTTTTTTTTTTTTTTTTTTTTTTAAAAGCAATCAATTATTATTAATTATAATAATTCTAATTCTAATTAATAATATCAAATAAATGTCTGAACAACATCTATTATGTAGTAGAACAATATCCTATATATATAGTGGGGTTCGAACCCATAAACTCTAAGATCATGGAATTTCAATTTCACCAACTCGACTAGGCCTTATTGATATTATTGCGGTGTTTATAATTTTTTTTTTTTTTTTGGTTTGAATGACAAATATAAAAGTTATAAAAGAAATTGTAAGTTAAATAGATGGTGAAAGACTGGGAGTTTTCAAAAGGTAAAAGTGGAAAAAGAAAATAAAGTTCGACTATTTAGGAAAATAACTTAATGTTTATTTTTTTTTTTAATAAGTTGTGAAAATTGGTACATAGTTGCTTAAATTTTTTTCTTAGATTAAATTAATTTATGTAGCTCAAAAGCAAAAATTATAAATTATACTACTTTTTTTCCAACTCATTTTCAGTAACTAGCCATTGTGGCATGCCGTCCTTGCGTGTATATAATAAATAATTTTTTATACTTTAAAATATACTATATAAGATAAAAAAATTTTTATAAAAACTAATATATTAAATTTAAAAAAAGAAAGAAAGAAAGAAAAGAAAAAAATTAATTTATCAATTAAAATAAAATTTAAAAATTTGAATAAGTTAGTTTAAGGGCATTTTTGACTTTATAAAAAAATCGGTGTGGCGGTGTAAGTAACCGCCGTTTGTGAGTAAAAATGGTCTTTCTTTTTGTATATAGTATAGATAAGATGATAAATATTTATTTTAAAAAGATTGCAAACACCCTTATATGTTCCTTGCACTAGAAAAAGAATTACTATTGCCTACTATCTTATTGGCTATAGATTGAAGTCGTGGTAAATAATTATTATTAATTATGATTAAATAAAAATTAATGTAAAAATTTAACTTATTCATCATGAAAATTATTTTCGTCATGGTTACTAGCCATGGTAAATGTCTTTGCGATGGCCTTTTGTCATTACAAATATATTAGTCACATTCACAAAAACTAAGATTAACAATCGTTGCGTGGCTATGGTCAATATTTTTTTGCTACAATATTATTAATTTTTAATTACAATAATTAGGCATAATTAAAAGTTGTAATTATTATAGTGTTGACTCAATAATTATTTATTTCAAAAGTCAAAAGAATTTGTCACTTTCCATTAGTAACAAGTTGTGCAATCCACTTGATCTCAATTCTTAGCTATGTTTAGAAAATCTCAACTGCATTGATTTGCCTCTTGCATAGGATTAAGATAAATTATACATATGTTTCATAAGGGGTGTTATTGTAATATTTTTTTAGGAATAATTATACTCTTTTCTTTTAAGTTCGATGTAATTATATGTAAATATTTTGTGGTTGGAAAAATTATATGTAGTACCTTTGAGGGTTGTTTCTGTCTAACAAATAAGTCCTCCATTAATAAAGATTCACTGAAAATTTATTGATATTAACAAAAAGAACTTAATAAAAATCAATGTTTACCCTCGATTAACTTATTACTGATTTATTGCCGGTCAAATAAATCTTTTTGTGACCAAACTACTCTTGTAACGGTGAACATATATATCCTCACATGCACTAATGTGTGAAGATATATAAGGATAATTTGATAAGAAAAAAATTTACTTGACCTGCAATAAATCAGTAATAAGTCAATTGAGGATAAATATAAATTTTTATCCCTTTTTTGTTAATATCATCAAATTCAGTGAATTTTGACTAACTGAGGGACTTATTATTAGATGGAAACAAACCTTATGAGTACTGGATGTAATTTTTCAAATTATAGGGGGTCTACGTATAATTATACCAAATATCAGCTAAGGGGAGTGTAATTATCCCTATTCGTTAAGGCTTGTTTGTGGAAATTTTTGCCTCTGAATATAGTGTGTAGTTGTAATTATAACTACATACAACTTCAATGGATATATTTATAATTTTATAAAGAGCAGAGAACATTTGTGTATTTAAACCTAGCTTTAAGGGATCTCAACGTAATTTAATCCTAATATTAATTCCTACTAAGATGAGGGATTAATGTGAAGATGGAAACCAAAAATTAAAAATAAAATGATAAACACATAATAATATATGCAAGAAATTACAAGATTTTAGGTATATGTATTTTGTCAATAAAAGTAATATTATAAACTTTTAAGAAATGTTTAGTAAATGCTACATAAATTGTAAACTTTGGAAGGAGAAAAAGAAAATAATATGAAAAATAAATTAAAAAAAATCATGTTATTTACTTACTCATTATAGTTTTTTATCACATTATCATTAAATAAAATATTCATTGTGTGACATCAATAATTCATACCTACATTTAATATTAAAAATGCTAGCCCGTAATAGTTCCAGAAAACGAGGACATGAATTGAATGATTCCATAGAAAAATTTGTGAAAAAAGATTAATGTCTAGAAGAAAATTACATGTAATTTTGAAATTAGCATCTATATGCACGTGCTTTTATCGAATAAAAAATACGTTTAATGTAATTTACCTTCATATAATATTATAAACGAGCAAAATACCCCCTTATAAAAATAATGCCAATTAACCCTTCTGTATTTTTAAAATAAGCAATTAACCTCTTTAAACAGGGAGGTGAATTGTTTTATTTTAAAAAATACAAAGGGTAAATTATTGTATTTTTAATAATAAAGAGAGATAAATTTTTCCTTTTTCTTCCAAAAGGAATAATTTGCTCATCTGCAATGTCACAAGAGGATTGTTTGCATTTTTTTTAATAAAAAATTAAAACATTAACGCATAAAAAAAATTGAACGTAGTCCTATATTGTTTCTCCGTACTTTAACTTTTTTTTAAACTGAAAATAATGAACTATTATTTATTAAATATATCAATTATAATAATTAATATCAAATATTTATATCTAACAACAACTTCCGACTACGACGATCATATATGGGGCCTCAATTTATACACAGCTATAGCAGACATTTTTATATATACCCTGCCAATTTTAGTCCAATAGGTATAGAGATGATTGCAATTTTGGTACTATAGTTTAGAGCTTTGCAAAAACAAAATCACAACTTCAATACCATACTTTACAGAGACTTGCAATTTTTGGTACCACTTTGCTTTTGGCCTTTAAAACTTTCAAAAAGTATCAATTCAGTCCCTAAAACTTTTTTTTTTTTTTTTCGCAGAACTTATTCCCTTCACTATTCAATTTATCAGGCCCAACATGCTTCCGAAATAAAATTAAACCTCTATAAATTCATACCTTTTTTTGACCGCTTTGTTGCCGGGTATTCCTCGGTTTTACGGACTTCTTCCAACCACACTACCGCAGCAGATGGTTCGCAAGTCCTTAGCTTCAGCGACAAACAGCAGCCCTATTTCGTTTCCTACCTTAGGGCGTAGAGATATTTCCAATATAGAGATTTGATAAATTTTGGTTTGACAGGTTGAACAAAGCCTTTCTTTATTGAAGAAATAAAGGAAATATTACATAGATACTATTTCCTCCGTTGGAGGAGACAACTGTTTAGCCTCTCATGGTGTAGAGGGTTGAACTCTTTGGGGAAACCCCCATAAACTAAAAATTGAAAATTTACAAAGATAGAGGCTTTGGAAATTATGCTTTGAAGAGTAGGGGAAAATATTTGATGATCCCATTCTGCTTCTCGGCTTTCTTATTTATAGCCATCCGCGGACTTCAAAGGCGGACTTCAACTTGTTTTGATGACGTCACTGCGTTCGTCATCTGGATGACGTCATTGCTTCCGTCATCATCCTTTCCAGCTGTATTCCATAATGGCTTGTTGGCCATTCAATTGCTAGCTGGCTCTGACTGTTGGCTTTTGTTGGTTTCTGCCGACAGTCTCCTTTTTGAATTTTTACATCTTTCGATTTTTATTGTTCTTGTAAAAATTCTTCCTTTTACCTTTGTCCGGGTTTGGTTCGGGTTTCTTTTGGGTCACCCGTATCTTTGTGCCGAACAGTGGTTTTTCCTGTTTCTCACAGCAAGGGCATACATGGTTATGCCATTGCCCAACATGCAACATGTTGCATGCCTTCATCCTTGTCGACTCAGTTGCAGGTAGCTTGTTCTCCCATATAGCATTCTTTTTTTCGAACATACTTTCTGCAAACTCAGTGCTCTTTCCTGTTATGGAGTTTAACAGGAACGATCCATTCACCTTGTTGGAGAAGATTTTGAATGGATACTTGACTTTGTCCATCTCGGTGAGACAGACCCATAAACCCCAAGCTCTTCTGGTGGAAATATCGTCTTCGCTAATAGCTGACACCAGTGGAGCTTCTTCTGTGGTAGCTTTGATTCTGTTGAAAGCCACCATGTCTGGTCTCTGCAGCTTGATGAAATGAAACGCTGGATGAGACCCCTTTCCTGCCATCTCTGGAGCTGCTGAAATGAATTTTAGCTCCAAGATATCTCCTCTCTTTAAGTGGGGATTGTTTTGCCATGAATCGTATACCGCCCACTAATCCATTCCGGTAATTTGGAGATTTCCGAAAAACTTGGTGACATAGTATGAACTGAAGCCAGAGCTCCAAACTCATACCATTCTCGAACTTCTTCGGGTTTTGATCCTTCCATCATCCAGACCCTATTATATTTTCCAGTGGTCTCGATAATGGTCTTGCTTGGGTTGACACCTTTGCGGGAAATTAATTTTTCCCACATCCTCTGATAAACCTGCCAAGCAGAAGAAGATGAAGAAGATAATTCGTTAGTATTAGTCTTAGAAATGCCTGTCATTGGCCTAAGACTAATCTCTCCCTCTTTAACCCAGAGGTGCTGGGTTGACTCGAATCATCAGAGGTTTTCACTCCTGTGACTCGTCCGTCGCCGTTTCACCAGAGTCTGATGATGGCCTTGTGCAAGCAGTACTTGAATCTGCCGCTACAGGTCTAGAGGCCTGTACTCTAAGCAGGTTTAGAGCCCTGCTCTCTCAACTCGCGAGTCATCACCGAGGGCGATGCCTTTCGAATTGGTTCTAGTAGAGCGTTCCATAGCGCCGTTGAAGCTACCAAGGAACTCCTGATATTTGTCTGGACTTTATCCAGATCAGCTCGCTGGACTTGTCCGGCTACTTGGGCGTTAACCGCTAGCCGTCCAAATTCTCGGTCAAGCTCCTCGAGGTCTCTGAGGTGCCTGAGTCTAAGCATTACGGAGTTTGCTTCAGCTCCCTCCATCTCTTGTCAAGAAATCTGCAAGAACATTTTCATGAGATTTAATAACGATAATATTATAACAATAATATTGGCATTCAGCTTGCCATCTGATAATACGAGCTTTCTCTATTTTTTATTCCAGTTTATTTTTCAGGAAAGCTTTAACATTAGTATTATCAACTTTCAATGTAAATTCTTTAGCAAGTAAGAACAAAGGCCATTTCTTAAAAGCCTTCCAAACTGCAAAGAATTCCTTCTCATTGATGTGCCACACTTGGGCTTGTTGTTCGGTGAACAGCCCTCCTGTGTATCTACAAGGTTCTTCCCCTGTAGTAGTCTTCTTCATGAGTACTGTTGCCCATCTGTAATCATTGGCGTCTGTATAGACTACCAATTCATCCTCGTCCTGCGGTATTGCAAGCTTTGGCAGATTATTGCAAACCTGCTTTAGCTCACGAACCCTTTGTGTGTGGATTTCCTCCCATTTCCACTTTGCACTTTCCGTTTCTTTCAAAAGTGGTCGAAATCCTTTCTGTATTTTGCAAGATCCTTTATAAAGATACAAAGTTTACTACTCCTAAGAGCTCTGTAATTGCTTCTTATCTTTGAGTACATCTGGAAAATTGCGAATTTTCTCCACAAATGTTCCTGCAACTCAATACCTGCTTCGTCAATAAGAATTCCTAAAAATTCAATCTTATTGACTGCTATAGTAGCTTTCTTTTCAGAAAGTACTAAACCTTCTTTATGACATGCATCAGAAAATATTTCTAAATGTTTAATATGATCTTTCATATTTTTAGATGCAATCATATGTCGTCAATATAGACAAACATGAACTCAAATAATCTTTAAAAAGATTATCCATTTTTCTTTGAAATATCTGGGGTGCATTAGCTAAACCCATTGGCAACACATTCCAGATATATTGACCTTGTGGCGTGGAGATGCAGTAACTTCTTTGATTCACTCTCCATTTTAATCTGATAAAACCAGATTTGCAATCAAATTTAGAAAACACTTTTACACCTTTAATGCAATCAATTAAGTGCTCTCTACTTGGGATGTAATAACCATCAAATTCAAGTATTTTATTAATACCTTGATAGTTAATTTACCAACCTGGGTTTACCTCGCTTTATCTCGCCATGGTTTCTTACCAGAAATCCAGGGCTACTGTAGGCAGAGATTCCAGGCTCAATGAGTCCAAGGTTGATATGCTCCTTGATAATGATCTGCATATCCTTCTTGTCCTCCATGTTCATTTGAATAGGCTTGTATCGAACATACTCGTATTTGCACTCTTCTTTAATTTTCAGAGTAGCTTCGATCTTGTTCCTATCCCACCATGCCAGAGGATTTTCACTGAAATTTCTCTGGATGAGTCGCTTGACATTCTCGAGAGAAAGAATGCTTTCTTCGCTTATGTCCATCGTTTTTAGCTCTACCAGGGCTTCCCTGAGGTTCTTGATTTCTTCCTCAGATTCCTCGTAAAGGCTATCGCTATCGATAAGTCCCTGTTGCCTGTAAGACAAGAGAACTTTTCCAAATTTCCTTTTATCCTGCATTTTTGGATTAGTCAATTTGGCATCGAAATCACCACGCTTGCTGCGAAAATTTATAGGCATTATTCTGTTAAATGCCTTTTCTCTTCGCAGAACCTGTATCTCATTACCACAGTTAGTAGTAAAGATTAACAGATTTCTCTGATTATCCTGCATATATCTTGCAAATGTTTGAATAAAATTATTACCCAACAAGATATCAGCACCTGTATCATGAAAGTAAATGGGAGCTGTTTTTACCCTGAACCAGGGCGTTCCAAATGCTCCCCCGATCATGATTTTTGCTTCTCTGATTCCTGTATTGAGTATTAGGATTTTCTGTGAAAAATCCCTTCCTACAATAACAGGTAAAGTTTCCCTTGCTTCTTTAGGGAAAACTCCAGGTTTTGCTGTGCAAATCCCTGATCCTGAGTCAATATAAGCTGCAAAATACTCTGTCTTATATTGATCGTATAACATACCAATAGATATGTATATAGAAAAGGGGCTTGTCATTCAATCCTTATGGTTACACCATCAAGACTGAACTCCATACCGTTACCTTTTCTTCCCCATGGTTTATGATCCTCGAGGAAACTTAACCCCAAAGTCATACACCCATTTTCTCTTCCTGCGACACCTGCAACTAGAAATTCATGGCCTGCTATTTCTAACATGCCTTCATATCTACCAATAACAGGTTGCTGCAAATGATATAAGTCATCACAAGGAAAAAGTTATCATTCTTAGTGATGTCAAATATAACTTGTATTTCTTTCCATCCTTCAGGGCATTTAAGTTTTACGTTATCTACCCTAATCTCTTGAGGAGTTAAGACTCTTGCTAAGTCTTTTTCTTTTCCTTTGTAGCCTGTTATCCTATCTTCAGAAAATGACATTCTGCTACCATACTCAATCCTAGAACTTATTGTTCGATCTAAGACTGGGTGGTCTTTTATAATGATATCGACACCACCAATTCTAGGTATCCTGATTGGGTCTGGTGCCATTACCTTAGCAAATTCCTTGAAAATTCTAGGAATCTCAATATACTCTTCCTAAGGAATAAATCCGAATGATGTGTATTGGAAAGGGCATAAGCAATTCTATAAGTTATAGAATATGGTCTATTTCCTTCTTTCATTAGATCTTTTCTTTAAAATCCTGATGAAGGGTTAGGACTCTACTAAAATCTTGGTCAGCTAGGTTGTATGCAATCCTAGGATGAATATCAAACATCAGTTTTCCTGCATACAAGTTACCTATCATTGTCCCAAGACAACCATCTCTTAAGTTATTGATTCTTCTATCCATTATCGATAAATGTATTTCTGAATCAATTCCTTCTTTAAAAGTTGCTTTTATTACTACTTCAATAGTTCTATGTGGATCCATTTCATAGTAACTGCTACTTCTTCTCTGAGCCTACTTAATTCTTCAAGAATTTCTTCTTTAGGAATAAGCTGCATTTCCATCACATTACCAGTAAATTCTATGGGAATAGCCAACTCACCTGAACTTACTTTGTAGATTATGTGATGTTTCCTTTGGTTTAGTCCTATCTGGTTGAGGACTTTACCGATTCCTCCAATTCTGAATCCATCATATGGACTAAGGTTGGAGTCTTGACGCATGATTCTTTCCATGGTTTTGTTTGACACCGTCATTCTGGAAAAGAATCCTGACAGGCTTTCAGAGGTCTGAAGCCTATCTTCCTCATCGTGACTATTCTGACTCGGTTGAAGATCCATCCGACTCAGTCACCATTTCCTCCTCATAGACACTTTCGTCTGAAGGAAGATCTTCAAATTGGTATATTGGTACCATTCACCATAGTAGACCGCGTCTAATATGTCATCCGTGGCTTCAAATTTTCTGATTTCACCACGTTTCTGCGGGCAGTCTGGAGCGATATGTCCTCTTGCTCCACATGTCCAGCAGTTGCAATCTTTGAAACTTTCATTAGTTCGGGTATGGGCCCGTCTGAAAGTTTCTTCGTAGGGGTTCGTCCGGTGGATCTTGTATCTGATCGTCTAGATCCTTGGGATGAACCCTTGTTGGTCCACTCCGTTGCCCAGATTTGTATGTTCTGGCTTTGGTTTTGGACCACCATGATCTGCGCCTGAAAGGAATTCTTCTAGGATTCCTGGAGTATAGATCACTCTTATGTTTCCTCCTTTTCCTCGGCTCACCTGATTCTATAATAGTAGGAAAATCGTTATTATCACAACAGAGAGGAGTTCGTTTAATTGTACCTCTCAGTCGTTTCATGTTTTTCTGGATGGATGCCTGATAACACCAATCCTTCAACTTGTCTTTGAGGAAAGACATTCTCCTTGCTACTGAATCCATCTGTCCCTCTGGTACTTTGTATGATTGTATCAACATTTCCCTCCATGGACTACAGATTTTAGCAAAGAACATTGGAGCTGCAACATCCACTGCTACTCCACTCTGAAAGAAATATTTATGAAACCAATAGATATATTCATCTACTGCGCAAATACTCCTTAGTTCAAGGCTGAAAAGAGCTTGTGCATTTTCTCTAGCCTTTTCTGTTCTACATTCTTCGAAGTATCCATCTCCGATGAAGTGTATCTTGATAAGCCTTCCTAGCCGATCCGCAATTGCACTTTTGGAATCTCCGGCAAGGATACTGGCTTTAGTATCAGCTGGGGTATTATCCCATCCGATCTTCACAGAACCCTCTAAACTCAACTCCACTAATTTGATGAAGTTTTCTTTGTCGAGTTCTAAGGTAGTTGCCGCAATCTTTATGGCTGCTACCCATTCGTCTATCAGCTTCTCCATGTTTCGGAAGTCGATAACATCCAGATTTAGAACAGCACCATATGGATGTAAGGGCTGAAGCATCGTTCTTGCCCAAGGTGTATTTTCAGGTGCTCTCCTAGGATTTCTTCCTGGATTCTCTCGAAGTCTAGTTCCCACAAACGTTGGTGTTGTGTTTGTGTGGAAATCTGCGCTTTCCCTCATCGGGTGATCTTGTGGAGCTTCATTGGAACATGTGCTCCCTCCGGCGGTGGTAGTGCTGGAGTTACTTCATTGGTATGAATATTGACTAGATCCACAATCCCAAGTTGGGAAAATGACTCAGCCAATTCTTGTAGATCTGACAGATCCGCTCTGGTTACCTCCATTATTTTATGGAGTTAAGGATCTCCTGGATCTGTTCCTCCGAGTCTTTGGCTTCGGGATCTCCTTTGCCTTCCCCTTCTGGTGTAGAAGAGGTACCGTCCCAAGGGCATCCCTGATCCTTTCTTGTCTGGATATGGATGATTCAGGTTTGTCCCTTTGGTTCTTTTCAGATCTGCAACTTCGGTTTTCAGATCTGTAAGATTCTTGTGTAAATCTGAGAGGATCTTAAGAATCTCTTCCATCTTGTGGCACAAGGTGTCTACTTTCATAGGTACGTTGGATAACCTATGTCCATAGTCTTGAACCGTTTTCTGGATTTCCCTCAGATCTTGAGAGATTTTCGAGGTATCGGCCTCGATTTCTTTCCAATTAACACTCTAATCATAATTTTTAGAGAGATATTGGTGTAGGTATTGACCTTTTCCATTCCTCCGGGCTGGAATTGGTCCGTTGATCTCAGTGGTCTGCAACCGCTTCACCACTTGTCCTGGAACTTCCAGTAGGACTTGGAGATGTCTGGGTCCTTCTGGGTCAAACTCCGGGTTTATCTCTATTGGATCCCCGTTCTGTGGTTCCTCGAGAGTCCGAGGAGCTGCTTTCATCTTACATGGACCTTTGTATGGACCATGGTCACATTTATACAGAATTTCCCGAAGGACATTCTTTCTCTGTTTTTCCAGAATCTGGAAATATTCCCTGTTATCATTGTAACTCGAACTTTCGTTCGGTTCCATTTTCTCTTGGAAAGTCTCCTCCGTTAGTGGAAAAATATCTAAATATAATATTAACCATTTATTTTTTCAATAAACCTAGGCTCTGATACCATTTTCAAGCGTGGGTGAATTTATAACTCATTTAGATACTTTGGCGTTGTATCCTCTTCGATCTCAGATCTAAGAATTCCCTTTCAGGATGAACTTAGTAACTGATTAGATCGTAAGGTCTTCCAGCCTAATATATCTGTTTAGAGTTTTACAATCAAGGGGACTAGATCTGCGAAAATCAAACCTTTTTGGGGCTAAAATGATATTTTTAAAAGATAAGCCATGGAAAGAGGTTTCAAAACATGAGCTGTGGTATCAAATCTGCAATTTTTCATAACTTATGGTATGAAATCTGCTATTTTGAAAGGTATGGTACCTAAATCGCAAAGTTGCCCAAACTATGGTACCTCTTTCGCATTTTATCTCAATAGGTATATTTATAGAGGTAAAGTAGATACCTGGACACTGTTTGAAATAATTATATCTAATTAGTTAATACCACGCGCCAAAGTACAAGAAAATTGTACTTCTATAAAAACAAATAAATAAAGTTATAAATTATTTGAATTTTAAGCTATAAAAATAAATAAATGTTCAATAACCTAAAAACACGAAATTGAATGGGCATAAAAATAAATTTAAATTATTTTACTAACTAAATTTACCAAGAAAAGTGAGTATTTTTTTTAGATTAAGATAATTAATGGTACATGACTTACCTAAATTAAAATAGAAAATATGATTCTTCTTTTTAAGTGGCAAAATGAAAAATAATTTTTTAAGTATTATTCGACATAAAAATAAAAATAAAAATAAATAATTATACATTTATTCAAATTTAAATAAAAATTTTAAAAAATATTTTTCTTACACAACAAAATAAAATTCAAGGAGACTATCTAAGTATGCACATACATTACGCTTACTTGGCTATATTCTATTTTTAATTTGTTTTGTATTATATATAGAGTGCACAAATTCTTCGTACCATTTGCAAAACTACAAATACACTCTTGATGAAGGGTGCCTATGTAGTATATCTTAGACGGCGGTACATTATACTTTTTGGTCCTTATACTTTGGGCTAAAATTAATTTAATTTCTAAACTTTTCGAGACGCGATTTTGATTCCTAAATTTTACAAATTGTTACAATTTGGTCTACGTATTAAAATTGAGGATAAAGACGTTAAGGAACAGGAAACCGGATGGACCAAAATCATAATAATTTGTAATGATTACGAACCTAAATCGTCCCTCAAAAAAATTAGGGACCAAAATCATAATAATTTACAAAGATTAGGGACCAAATTTCCTGCCTTAAAAAGTTTGGGAACCAAAAATGAATTTAACCCCCTCAAAGGGTGTATTTGTAAGTAATATTCTAATTAAGGGTGTACTTATAATTACGACTACAACATGAGGAAGTAAATTTGTAATTGTGTAAAAAATAACGAACCAAATGAGTATCTATACCTTTATATTAAGGGAGAGTACCTAATTGGTGTCTCTCCCTATTTGGTTTGTCATTTTTTTTTAATTATTTCAGTTTTTCTTTTCTTTTCTCAACCTTTAGCTTTCTTTCTGTCTTCCCCTGTTCACTCAATAACTTTCCATAATCTTTATTATTTTACTTATTTTTTATTTATTGAATTATTATATATTTTTAAAAAATAATAATTATATTATTTAAATTTTAATTGTATACACAAAGAGTGTGCCATAAATTACTAGTATAAATAACAATCTCTACAATTTCTCCCTCACATCTCAGTTCTCCTCACTGGCCAAAAAGACAAAAAATCAAAAACAAAAACAGACAAGAAATGTCTGCTGGATCAACCAAAACCTTTCTGGGCATAGACAGAAGAGTTAGACTCATCTGCTCCACACTCCTCCCTCAAGCCCTCAGGTTCATAATACTGCTCATCTGCATTACATGCAAACACTACAGGCGCATGAGCTGCCACTACAAGTACATGTGTACTATTGAGGGAAGAAGCTCCAAGTTCATTTGTAGAAGAAAACCGAATCAAGATTCCTGCGAATGCGCCATTTGCTTGTCGGAAATTCGTGTCGGCGAAGAGGGCCGAGAGCTCGAATGCCAGCATATATTTCACCGGGGGTGCCTCGACCGGTGGCTGAGATATTGCGATGGCCCGGCCACCTGCCCGCTGTGCCGGAGGGCGGTGTTGACGGAGGAGGTGGTAGCGGATTACAAACGTGTGCGGAACGAAGGAGAGAATTGTGAGTTGGAGAAGGAGTTGGCTCTTATCTTGTTGTCTACCCTGCATCATAGGAGGTGTAATGAGTTTTGATCCTCCCAGTCCTGCAGTAGTATTTGACAGGAAAATAGTATTTTTTATCCCTAACGTTAACTCTTTTTCACTTTTGACCCTATTGGTTACAATATTGTCATTTTTTATCTCATAATTTTAAGAAAGTAGCAGTTTTTGACACATTTTCATTAGATGTTTGATGGAAAAGGCCATGTGGTCGTCAATTTTGGTTCTAATTCCATTAGATGTTTAACGAAAAATGTCAAGTGATGGCTAAGTGTATAAGACAAAAAATACTACTTTCGAAAGTTATGAGACTAAAAGTTACAAAATGAAGACCAAAAATGTAAAGGCTCTAACAACACGTGCTGTATTCCATTAAAATATATAACAAAAATATGTCTTTAAATTCAAAATGTTACTTTTTAACAATTATTGAATCAAAAGTAAGAATTCCAAAATAAATAGAAACAAAAATTTAAAAAATATTTTGCCAAAAAAATTTCTAAATTATAGGACCAAAAAATATTATTTTCTTGTGATTTGACTTATGGGGTTGTACTTGTAATAGTTGTTACCCATCAAAACTGAAAATGAAAACATAAACAAATAGGCTATTGCATAATTTCGTCCTCCAACTTGGAAATCCTATGATGTAAATTTTTAATTTAGTCCTCATTTATTGAGTCCTACACAATAAATGTGGTATTGGGGCAAATTGCAAGCGCTCATCTTGTAATATTGATATTGTTCAGGTTCTGAGAAAAAAATAAAAAAAAAGTTCATTTTGAAAACAATATATATACATACTTGTTGTCATAGCAGCTCGTTTCTACATGCATATAATAAATAATTTTTTACGTTTGAAAGTATATTATAGATAAAAATAAAATATATAAACTAACAAATCATATTTCAATAAGAAGAAGAAAGGAAACAAAAGAAACCCAACTTAAGTTATTATCAACACAATAAAAGAATCGGTTGAAGTGGTGTTAAAAAATCAAAGTCATTTTTATTTAACTTAGTTTTTAAAATTATTAATTAGTGATATAATTAAAAATAGTATAATGATATCACTGACCGTTGTTTATGAGTGTGTAGAGCTTTTCATATATTAGTATATATACATATATATAATATTACGTAGAATCACTTAATTTTATAAAAAATTTCGAATTAAATTTTAAAATTATCGAATTAGGAGTATAATTATCATATCTAAAAATTGATTGATGTCACTAACTTTTGTTTGTGAGTGTAGATAGCCTTTTTATTTCTTTTATATATTAGTATAAATATATGTTTTTGAATTTCGTTCAAATTAAAATTTAACTATTTTTATTTAAAGATATAAATATTACAATTTAAAAGGTGTTAAGTTGTACTTTTACTTTTCACAAGGTTAGTACTTTGTTGCTTGGATGATCAATATCACAGGTAGGTACAATTAGGCAATATTATGCAATAAAATCTTATGCAAAATTATCACAGGTTAGTACTTATGCAAAATTGTTTACTTTGCATATAATAAGGGCTAAATTGCATAACACCCCTACATTTTAGTAAAATAGAGCAAAATCTTTTTGTATTAATTTTATAGGCAAAATATCCCCTATATTATTTAAAATATAGCAAAAAAGCCCATTCCTTTTAGAAACTAATGGAAAGTGTTTGACACTCACCTATTGCACAAGTGGACTTCGTTTTTGGCCTGTTCTATGGTTACTTTAGTGCAAATGTCCATTTTGTCCCCCTTCTTGATATGTAAATATATTTTAATAAATTATACATTATTAATTAATTTAAAATATTATTTAATTCAAATTATTTTAATAAATTTTATATAAAAAATATATTAATTAAATATCAAATACCTGAAATTTTATATAAAATTTTAAAAGTTAAAATTTTAAATTGAAGAATCACTGTACAAATTAAAATAAATATACTAAAATTCATATTATAAATTTAAATATTGATATATATATATATACAAATATCAACTAAATTATATAATTATATATTATTAACTAAATTAATTATTACTTAGCTTAATATATTTAAATAAATTATATCTATTCACAAAATATATTAATTAAACATAAAAATATCATATTATTTTTTTAAAATTAAATTATTTAATATAAATAATTAGTTAATTAGATGATCCTTATAAGTATTTTAATAAATTTTTATTATTTTTTTAAATCTTAAAAAATTATTATTTTTACTCATTTTAAAAATAAAAATTAAAAATTCACCGCATCCTTGTCGTCGGGCATTGCCCACTGGCCACCACTGACCGCCATTGATCTAGATCTGGGCAATGGTGATGGCCCAACGAAGTGGGCGACACCCGTCTACCAGATTGGGGGCGACGTCGCCCCCTTCTGCAGGGGTAACGGCCTTTTGCTCTGGGCGATAGGACGTCTTCCAATTATGCACGGCGATGCGTCGCTGCCAATAGAGGTAGCGGCTACACTATTATATATATATATATATATATATATATATATATATATAATTGTATTATATATGTAATTGTATATATATTATATATATGATTGTATACATAATCATATATATATGTGTGTGTATATAAAAATAAAAAATATATTTAGGTTATTTTAAATTTGAACCGTTGATTTTTTAACTATTGAAGATCAAGGGCTATTATAACAAAGGTATAATAGAAAATTCAACAAAAAATTTATCACTATTAAACCTAATTAATGGAAGGCGAGAGTGAGCATAATATTTAAAAACATAGGGTGGGTTTTGCATATTTTTTTTCCACAAGGGGGTCTTCAGCTAAACTTTTAAAATACATGGAGGTTTTTTATGCAATTTATCCCATAATAAGGGAGATGACATGATTGGAGTATTAGACACTTTGTTTACATTCTTATATTTTATATAGTCTTAAATCCAGAATTTCCATTCTCCAACCCTCCGCCTGGCCTAAAAAGAAAATAAAAATAAATCTTTAGCTCAAAGAATACACAAAAATAGTTGTCTCACCTACTTTAGATCGCCCGTTGATAGTCTAACTTCTATCTCCATCAAGACATTGATGCAACAAACTTTATACAGCAGAAATAATTAAGCAAACTAACAGGTCAAGTGATCTAAGTTCCTTTCATGTGCAACCACAAGTGTCAAAATATTAGAATAGGTGATCAGAAAATTAATTGATTTGGTTTTTTTTATGTAATTTGTCTTTGAATAAAGTGAGTATTCATTATTTGACAATTGTATTTATTGTGCTTACTAATTATGTTATGTTTAACATCACAACAGAGGCCACATATCAAATTGTCCAACCTAATATATTGGTTGCACATTGGATGGCGGCTATGAAATCAAACATGACAGTTGGGTTCGAAACGTTCCAAGTCGAGGATCTCGAGATTGGGCATTGAGAGTCCTATTGAGACTTGCACTAAATATTGCATTCATTGAATGAGTGTCGTATTTCATGGATGGCAGACGTGGATGTCTATGCAATTTTAGTGGGTGGTTGTCAAGTCGACTGAACTGACTCGGGAAAAGTCGTCATATGGAAGTCTTGGAGGCTTGGACGATATGACTGGAACTTTCCGGTCCGATAGTACGAGATTAGTCCTCGAACTTGAGGAACCATAATAGTCACATGCATATGATGGTTGTTTTTTGGATCTGGCGAAATATGACAGTATTTTGGATGTGGCTATTATAAGTCTTCTCCAATGCAATCAAAATATCTAGTGAAGATGGTAGATTCCAATATAGAATTTTTCACCTATCAGTATATGTCAATCAAGTCTTCTATGCGCTCTGTGATGGTTTGAGCTCTTAGAGTCTGTGGCTGCAGCGATTGATTGAGTAGGGATTAATGGTTTCCTATGTCAAGTAATAGAGTGGACGCATCTCGAGTTATTGAGCATGGTTGTCGAGTCCAGGATGGGAACCGATGCCCAATTCCATACCCTATACCAACATATACCTAGTCTCTAGTATCATTGACCGTTTCTAGATAACCACGAATGGTGACGGTAATTTTTTATTAATGGTTAATTGAAATAATTAATTAAATTTGAAGTAATTGTTGTGTTGGCACAAATCCAAGTCTAATTGAAGGTGAACCTAAATAGTGACACACAAATCACTATGGTGGAACTAATTTGGAATTAATTCTTAAGAAACGGATTAATTTAATTGGATTAAATTAATTCAAGGAAAATATACAAATGGTCGGATCATGTATTGAAAATTCATTTTATAGAAAGCTCAAGAATTAATTAATTTTGGGCTTAATACCTTTAAATTAATTGAATTAATTTATTAGGTTTGGCTTGATTAATTGATTAGATCAATTTATTAGTGTTTGGAGTTAGGTTTATTTAATTGGATTAAGTGAATCTTTGGATTTAGTTGGGTTAAAACTAATTATATTAATTATTGTTCAATGAACTTTGATTAGAATTGATTTAATTTCATTAATCAAGCCTAGTTCATGACTTGAAATCCAAGCTCATTTGAGGGAGGTTGGAGCAAGTTGAGGAGTTGAAACTCCTTCCACATGTTTGCATTTATGGCTGACAATGATAAACATTACGGAGGGTTTTTTCATCATGTTGGAGGTTATGTGCACGTGTGTTTGTTGTGGTTAAGGTTTATACTTACTTTATATAAACAAGCATGTATTTATTTAATTTTATGTTATAAATATTTTGATATTTGATGTTGCATGTAAATATGAATGATGTATAGTCTTTTTTGGTGAAAATTATATGTTAAACAAAATTGGGTATTTTTCAAAAATTCAAACTCATTTATTTATTTCAATAAAAAATTCGAATTACATGTAATTGTATTTTCTTTTTGAATTTTTTCTACTAGAAATAGATCTTAATGTGAAGATCACGTGGTTAAATTTTGTAAGGAAATGATTGAATAGGCTTTGAGAAAAATCAAATCTTAATTTGAAATTAGTTTGCTTTTCACAAAAAATTAGACTTGGATTTATTATTATTTTTATTTGCATATTCTTATGCTATATTGTTGAACATGAAAAGAGGTTCAAAATGGTATTTGATTAATCAAAATTGGATTTAAAATGCATTAAATGTGATTTTTTAAAGTTTTCACCAGAAATATATTAGTCATCGGAAAAACGACTAGCGCCACAGAAGAGAGAAAAAAATTGAGTGTTGATCGCGTTGACTGTGCGGCCAGTAGAGCTGAGCCGGCAGACTGTGTATTTTTTTCTATTTATTTTCTATCGTTTTGGGATATAAAGACCTAAATCAGAAAATTTAAATATTCCAATTTCAAAGAAATTTGACCTTTTTTTTCTAGGGGTTAATTATTTATTAAATTTTATAATTATTTATTTTCTATGAAAGATTAAATATTGCTTAGAATTTAGCATGCCTTATTATTATTATTATTATTGCATCTCTTAGTGATTGCAAATTATGCCTAGATTTGTTTATTTCAAATGGCAAATGAGTTGAAATTCGGGTGCTCATGAATAATGTGCGTTATTTATTTCGTTGTTCGAAATAATTTGTGGAGATCGTGATAATGCGGTATCCTCATATTTTTCTAGATTGATGTAGCAGGCCTGAACAAATGTAGTGTATTTTATGGGACATGTTGAGGCCCATTTTTGAGGCTATATAATTTTTTGGGATATATTTCGTTAATTATTACCATAGGCTATAAGATTATTTCGACATGAAACACCAAATTCAACTAATTTTATATTAATTATGGCATGTTTTACTGTTGTTGGGCATATGCAATTTTATTCTTGGACTGGTAATTTTATTATGATCTTTAATTACTGTGGGAGATGATTACTAACATGAACAAGAAATTTTTTATCCCACTGAATTTAAAGAAAGTAATACTATTTACTTGGATACGGAACAAAATTATAGAATGGTACCTAACACATTTGCATATGTAATACAGTAATGGAGATCAAACTAGTTTTTTCTGAGTTTCATGGTGATTGCAAATTAGATGGCCAAAACTTGCAACGTGGCATAGAAAAACTCAATATTTTCTGTATCACAAAAAGATTATTGATCTCACCATTAGCATGGTTGGGCTAATAGAGCCTGAAAATGAACAAAATGCCTAATATTGTCGCGAATTAGACGCATACAATAAGTGGTAGGAACAAGATATGAGTGTGCGCTTTACTATACTAAGTTGCATGCACGATATTTGATCGGTGAATATTAGAAGTACCCAACGACTAATGAGTTAGGGAAAGTTTTGAAGGTCGCATATGGTAGCAATTCGATTATGAGACTATGGGTCTTAACCCTTAGGTTCAATTGACATGTGTTATCCAAAACCATCAATGATCCAACATTTTGATGTGATGAAGAATATGATTCGAGAACTTTAGAATGCCAGTTGTGAGCTCAGTGATGAACAACACGTTTTGGTTGTCCTTAAGCCATTGCTTGAGAAAACTTGAGAACATGTTAAGCTGGTGCTAATGCACAATGAGCAAATAAAGACATTCGATAGTGTCGCTAGTTATTTGAAAATTGAGACTGATCAATAGGTTGCCTATTGCATATGCTCGATCAACGTAAGTCCCATAAATGCAAGCGCTGGAATAAATCCATCGGTCAAGTCACAGCCAAAGCCAAAAGCAGAACTTGGCCCCACAACGTGACAAAGCTATGAAGTGTCATCAAGAAAAGTGGGGTGGAAAGAAGAACATGGTAAAGGCCAAATGCTATAACTATTAAAAGATGTGTCACTTTGCTTGTGAATGCACTAAGCTAAAGAAGGTAAGGCCTAATACCAACTCTCCAAATTGTTTTGTGTGCCCACATGTTTTTGTGGCTAATTCTCTCATTGGTTGGATTGTAGATACATGTGCAACAAAACATGTGACAAGGTATCAAGCCGGATTTGTAAATTACTATCGAGTATTAGCATGCAACTATTATATTGCTACTGAATGGTGCATAAGAGGAGGTCCTCAGGATTAGTACATACAAACTCAAGCTCAACACTGGGCGTGAGTTGCTTCGTAGTAATGTGCAGTACGCACCGATGTAGTTTAGTTTCAAGCACTGCATTGATGGGACATAATTTTTCTTATATGTTTGAACAGATGAACTTGTCTATTTACTTTGGAAATGACCACTATGACTTAGGACTTATGAATAATGGGTTTTTCATGCTAGAGTTAGAAAATGAATATATTTTTTATTTTCTTTTTCTGTTAATATATATTATATCTATGTTTATGGCATGCGAGATTGGGACACATAAGACAAGAAGGGATGACTAGGTTAGCTACAGAAGTCTATTAGGTTCTCTAGCTAAGGTCAACATGTGAACCATGTATGGCGGAAAAAACCTGTCAAAAACCTTTTGGGAAGGTTAAGAGGGGTTACTCACCCCATAGAGTTAGTTGACTCAGACATATGCCGACCAATGAATGTGAGAGCACGCCATGATGTATTTTATTTTCTCACTTTCATTGATGACTATTCGCGCTATAGGTCAGTAAATCTCATGTGTCAGCGATAAGAAATGCTTGATTGTTTTAAGCAATTCTTAGCAGAGATTGACAATCAAAGAGAAGTGAACTTTAAAGTTTTAAGAACTGATAGAGGGCAAGAATATATTTATGAGCAATTTAAGCAAATTTGTGAGGAAAAATGAATCATATAATAATTAACAATTCCATACACTCCGCAACCAAATGGGGTTGCAAAGCGGAGGAATCAAACACTTCTAGAAATAGCCAAATCAATGATGGTTCAAGAAAATCTTCCTATATCTTTTTAGAGAGATGCAATTATGACTACTGCTTACATCTTAAACTGTGTGCCCTCCAAATCCATTACTTCGATTCCTTATGAACTATGGCATGGAAGAAAGCCCAATTTAGAAATTTTACACCTATGGGGGTTGGTATGGTTTGTGCATAGCACCTCTCATAAATATGGGAAATTGGGTCTTAGAGCTAGCAAACTTATCTTTATAAGATATTCTGAGCACTCTAAGGGCTATGTGATCTATGGCATGACATTCTGATAATGGCATGACCGAAATTAGTTCCACGATGTAGATTTCCTTAAGGAGGATTTCCTGAGCATAAGTGAAGTCAAATGAGACCTTGAACTATTGAGTTACTACATCCTCAAGCTAGCGCATCTATCACTATCGAGGGTGAGACTCCACAATATTACCTAGAAATCGACAAGGATAATGAAAGCGACCACAGATTGTGTGACAGTTGTTCGTTGGAGGAACATAACTCTCAAAATCCACAAATGTGAATAAGCAAGCATGGAGGAATACCGTGCCGTCTATACAAGATTGAAGGGGAATTTTTTATGTGTACTTTTGTGGATTTTGATGAACTAGTTACTTATAAGAAAGCTGTAACTTCACCAAATGCAAATGAGTGGATAATTGTAGTGGAAGAAGAGATGAGCTCTATGGCTAAGAACAATGTTTGGAAGCTGGTTGATCTTCCATTGGGACAAATGGGTTCTTAAGGTCAAACATAAGGCAAATGAAAGTATCGACAAGTTTAAAGCTCGTTAGTGGCAAAAGGTTAGAATAGGTGACCAGAAGTGAGTGTTCATTATTTGGAATTTTAGAATAGGTGACCTTCTTTTGTCCATGAAGTGAGTGTTCATTATTTGACAAAAGGTTAGAATAGGTGACGAGAAAGCCAATTGGATTGGTCTTTATGTAATCTGTTATGACAATTACGGTGTAATTGTAGTATTGTTTATGAATGATGTAAGTGTTCATTATTTGGCAATTGTATTTGTTGTGCTCACTGATTATGTGTATATGCTTAACATCAAAAAAGCCCACAAACCAAATTGTACACCTATGTAGTTAGGTTGCGCATTGGATGACAGCTATGAAACCAACTTATGAGGGTTAGTTTTGAAATGTTCCAAGTCGAGGACCTTGAGACTGGGCATCGAGAGTCCTATTGAAACTTGTACTAAATATTTCATTCATTGGATGAGTTCGTGTTTCATCGGCCACAAACGTTGGACGTCTGTGCAATTTTAGTTGGTGGTTGACATAGTTGTCAAGCTGACTGAACTGACTCGCGGAAAGTCCTCATATGGAAGCCTTGGAGGCTTGTTCGGTATGACTAGAACTTCTTAGCTCCGATAGTACTGGATTAATCCTCGGACTTGAGGAACCATGACAGTCACATACATACGATGGTTGTATCTTGGGTCTTGCGAAAGATGACCATACCTTGGATGTGGTTATTATAAGTCTTCTCTAGTGCAGTCAGAAGATGTAGTGAGGACGGTGAGTTCCAAGATAGAATCTGTCACCTGTTAGTATATGATAGTCGAGTCTCCTATGCGCTCTGAGATGGTTCGAGCTCTTAGAGTCTGTGGCCACAATAATTGGTAAAGTAGGGAATGGTTTCATACGTCAACCAATAGAGCAAACACATCTCGAGTTATCGAGCATAGTGTCTAGTCAAGGATGGGAACCGACACCCAATTTCTTGCCCTAGACTTAGACCGCGAGACGGATGATGGAAAGACCGTACTCGTATGGTACTCAGGAACCTAGATGTTCACGCCAACATTCACCTAGTCTCTAGTGCCATGGACCATTGGTAGATGGCCACCCATGGTGACGAAAATTTCTGATTAATAGTTAATTGGAAATAATTGATTAAATTATATTTAATTAATTATTGTATTGGACATAAACCCAAATCTAGCTGAGGGTGAACCTAAAGAGTCACACACAAATCATTATGCAGTTATTGGAATTAATTTGGAATTAGTTATAGAAGAATCGAATTAATTTAATTGGATTAAATTAATTCAAGGAGAATATATATAAGTGATTGGATCATTTATTAAAATCCATTTGATGGATGGCTCAAGAATTAATTAATTCTTGGGCTTAACACTTTTAATTAATTGGATTAATTTATTAGGTTTGACAATTAATTGGATCAATTAATTAGTGTTTGGGCTTAAATTTATTTAATTGAATTAAATCAATCTATGGACTTAGTTGGGTTAAAATTAATTAGATTAATTATTGTCCAATGGACTTTTGGTTGGGTTTGATTTAATTTGATTAAATCAAGTCCCATACATTCTTGAAGTCCAAGCCCATTTGAGGGAGGTTGAAGCAAGTTAAGGAGTTGAAACTCCTCACCATGATGAACATTATGGGGTGGTTAATTCATCATGGTTGGAGGTTATATGTAGGCGTGTGTAAAGGTGGTATTGGAGGCAAACTTGGTGGTTGGTTTTTTGTATTCAATATGTATGTAATATATAAAAACCACACACACATCCTATAAACAATACAAAGCCACGAAATTTTGCTCTAATTTTGCTCTAAAAAATATTCTCCTTTTGTTCTATATTGAACTTGGTTCAAGTTAGAAAATAAAAGAACCCAAAAGCCCTAAACAATAGTGTTTGTTTTGGAGTTGTTTTTCCTTCTTGTTCTTTGTTCTATCTAGCAATAAAAAAGAACTATATCTATTCCATTTTGTGGTCTGGACAAGATAGAGGAATTATAGTTTGAATTATCAAGTGAACATATGGGAGAACGTAAAGGGAACAATGCACGTTGTTGCTCTTCTAAAGGAACTAAAAGGTCAAGTTTGTTGTTAAATTTCTGTCTCTTTTTGTTTCATCCTCTAGCCACTTATCTGGCATGTCTATTTATTTGTTATTATGTTTTATACAAACACCGAAGGGCCGGGAACTTCAAAGGGAACACCCCTTTGAAACTGTTTTTTTGTAATTTTTAATTTCATGCTTCCGCCGCGTTCTCGGGCCATACCGATTCTTTCAGATGTTGGTATCTTGAAAATTGAAAGTTATATGTATAAGTTATGCGATTGAAAGTATCATATATTTATTGTGCTTACAAATATATGTATGATGCGATTTATATTTATTGTACATATAACTGTCATGAATATTTGAATCAAATTAATTCATAGAGTTTAATGCATTGTAATATGCATTTTCATTAATTAAAGACTAACCACAACATCTTTACTTTATGTTTATACTTCGAGAATTCAACATCACGTATATAGTAAAAGGGCATTAATTGTTTGATCATATTCGGTGCAATGAGATCATCCATTAGGAATTTTGTTGCCCTTGTATGATTAATTAGAATGAAATACTATGTTATGTTTCTTGATTCACCCACAGTAATTGGAAATTGGAATGTAACTTGATAGTTTCATCATAAATGCATAGAGATAATTAAGTTAGGAATTAGCCCACAGACAATTCTTGTTGTTGATTCATTTATCACGCATTTTACATTGGTAAGACATGATTAAGTTTGTTGTCTCTATTTGTAACATAAACATGTATATCGTGTTGTAGTCTTTCAACCTATGAATTTATCTGATATGAAGTGTGATATTCCAGAATTAAGAGGTGATAGTATAAAAGTGTGGAAAGAGATAATTCTTCTTCATTTTGGCTATGAAGAAAAAAGAAATCGGCTCCCGTTACTGAAACTAACCAACTAGATGAGGTTGATCTCTATGGAAAGTGAGAGCGATCTAATCTCCTCAGTGTGATGTTCATAAAGACTAAAATCTCGGCTAGTATCAGAGATTAGTTGATCAGCAAGATAATATCTATAAGTTGTTGAAGTCCATAGATGACCAGTTCGTGTTTTCAGATAACGCACAAGCCAACACCTTGATTATGAAATTTACTTCCAAAAAACTCACCGGTTTAAATATAGTACGTTAGCACATTATAAAAATGATGGACATTGTCACTACAAAAAAAATGCACGAATTGTAATGGCTTTTCTGTGACGTCCATAGGCCGTTCCAATTGGCACGACTTTTGTAACGGATCGGACGTGCTAACGTCATTGGGGTGGTAAATATTTTTTTATTTTATTAACGGCTATAACCGTTCCTAAGACCGTTATAAATTTTGTGTTGTGCCTAAAACTGTGATAATTTATTGGCCGTTACTAATTTGCAGTGGCTTTTGTAACGGCTTATTTTTTTTAATTTTTATTAATTTGGCCGTTACAAAAAGCAGTTACAAAAGCCGCTCCAAAAATAATAATTCTTTTTTAAAATTTATTAATTTGGAATGGCCAAATTATCATTAAAACCGTTACAACGACCGTTATAAAATAAGGTGGGATAAATGACGAGAAATAAATTTGTAACAATCTATTTAGACTAAGCCGTTACTAATTAATATTTTTGAAATCAATGTCAAAGAAATGGTGAGAATATTAAATCCGAATGACCATTACAAATACCATTACAAAGGCTATTACAAAGGTAAATTACAGGGTCGTTGCAAAAGCAGTTACAAAAAATGAGCCATTTAAAAATTTCAGATTAGAAAATACGAAATCTTTACATCCGGAAATCTGATCCATACCAAATTTAAATGTACACAAGTATGTGTCAATTAAATTACATCAGACGGTATGCTTTTAAATCACATGGTCTGATTTAAAAATACACCGAGTTGAATGATTACTATTACGTTCTGGGAATGATATTTCAAAATCCGTATACCCAAGAAGGCTACAATTTCACCGAATGAATTATTTTATAAGTGTGATCATATCTGACGGTTGGATCTTGATTTTAACGGACCGATTAACCCATGCAGTTAAGCACTGTAAGATGATAGTTACATCAATGTAATACTAACATTTATGAATATACAAACTTATTACAAATTGCGTACATATATCAATGTCAAATGCACGATTTTTTTTTAATTTATTTCAATTATATTATTTCACATAAATTGTACGTTGCCACAGCACACAATTGTCAATCAAACGGAAAATTTTTTTAAGAAATTAAAAAAAAAATTAAAAAAATTGGAACACCCTTTGTAACGGTTTTAGGAACAATGAACACCAAAACGCCGTCGTTTTTATATATTGTAACGGCTTTTGAAATGGATTTTGTAATGACTGCATTACACAGAATCAATTGTAACGGCCTTTTATATTTTGTAACTGCATTTGGAAAGGTTTTTAGAATGGCCAAAAATTTTATATATATATATATACAACACTTATAGATTTTTTCTTTCTCCCCTTCCTCTTCTTTCTCTCTCATTTCTCTTTCTCCTCTTCTCACCCCAAACCCCCTCACCCGCCACCACCACTCCCCCACCACCAATTACCGCCACCACTCCTCCGCCACCAATCACCGCTACCACCTCCCTCCCCTTCTTCTTCTCTTTCTCTCTCTTTTCTCTTTCTCCTCTTCTCCCCAAAACCCCTCCTCCCCCACCACCACTCGCCGCCACCACCTCCTTTACTACAACCAGGTTTTATTTTTTGTTTTTTAATTTTATTCTAAAAATTTATGTATATTTTGAGTTTATTTGATGAGAGGATGTTGGGTGATGTGTTTATTTGTTGGATGATGTTGAATATTTATGAATTATTTTGTCGATTACTGTTGTGAATAATTTTTGTGAATATAAACTATTTTTGTGTTTAAGTTTTTTGATTAATTTGTAATGAATAATATTTGTTGGATGATGCTTAATTATTGATTAATTATTGATGAAATTAGTGTACAATTTCCGCATTATTAAAAAAAAACTGAGATTTTATATCATTTCTGTAATTTTATTAAAATTTTAGAAATTGTTGAAGCATTTCTGAAATGTTTTTAAATTTCTGAATAACTGATTTTTTTTTAAATTTTGTAATTTAAAAGACTTTCAGAATTTTTTCAAAATTTCAGAAAAAAATTTGAATTTCGGAAATTTTTGAAATTTTTGGAAGTTTTTAAAATTACTGATTTTTTTTAAAATGTGTAATTTTATAAAAAAATTCCAAATTTTTAATAATTTCAGAAATATTTTTGAATTTTTGGAATTATAAAAAAATGTATAGAATTTTTTAAAATTATAGATTTTTTTAAAAGATGTAATTTTTAAAAAAATTCCCAAATTGGTGTATGGAATTTTTATTGTGTATATGTTGTATTATTAAATTGATTGTATATATATTGTATGAATATAATGTATGTATATATGTTTTATGTTTTAATTAAATTTCTGTAATTTTAAAAAACAATCAGAAAATTTTCACAACTTTTAGAGAAATTTGCACCTAAATGCAAGTTTTAGGAATTAGAAGGCCTTAATTTAATTTTAGGGAAATAGGAATTTTATGAAAATATTATAAAATTATGGACTACAATGCAATATTTTAGAAAAATTATGCACCTAATTATAATTTTAAAAAATTAGAGGACCTTAATGTAATTTTAGTAAAATAAGAATTTTATAAAATATTAATAATTAGTTTTTATTTTAATGATTTCTAATCATTTTTAACAATGATTTTGAACAAGAGACACAACTTGAACGTCATATCAATCCGAATTGGCCCGATCATCTAGTACCCTATCCAGCTGATCCCCGACACCCGACGGCAACGAACATGCGGCCGCAGAGGACCACGATTTAGATTAGAATTTTTTTCTTCTAATTTTGTAAAAAATACAATTTTAAAATAATATTTATATTTTTATAATAATTTTATTATTTTTGTATTATATTATGTGTTTTTTAAATGATATTGCACAATTTAATAAAAAATCATTTATTTAATTTTGAAAAAATAAATATTAAAAACATTAAATAAAAAATAAATAGTAAAATTAAATAAAATAAATATTAAAATTGAATAAATAAATATTAAAATAAAATAAAATAAATATTAACATATATTAAATTAATATTAATTTTTGTAACACATATACATTGGACAAATTTGATAGACCGTTACAAATACTGTTACGAAGACAATTACAAATACAATTTAATAAAGCCATTACAAAGACAGTTACAAATTTATTTTTTTAAAGTTGACTCTATAGTAAAATCTCTATAAATTAATAAGTTTGGGACCATGAAATTTTATTAATTTAGAGAGATATTAATATATCCATAAATTAATATTTTATTAATTAAAAGAGAGACTTTTTAAATTTAGCAAATTTTAGTACATATGTATTGAAAATAAATGAATTCATATACATTTCATTGATTATATTCATGCTTCAACCAATTCTTTGTACATAATTAATTAAATATATTCATGTATAATATCAATTCATTGTATACAATTAACTATTATATTCATGGAAGCATGTATCAATTCATTGGAATTACTTAAACATATATGTTTACATTAATTCATTGTACTTAAATAACTATTATGGCCAATTAAATATATTCATGCATGATGAATGAAACATATACTATATAAATCTCAATATGGAAATAAAATAATTCATAACACCCAACCATGTCTTCTCATCTAAAAGGCATTGCAAAATCATCCATGAATGATCAAATGCGTAAAACATTATGTGAGTATAAGAGAGATCATCCCACATGCACTCAAAAAGAAGCACTTGATCCTTTTATAAAGTTTCTGGCAGAGCAAGGTATTGTTGCTCAATATACCATGCTTAGTTCTCTAGATCAAAATGGTGTAACCAAAAGAAAAAATCGAACATTATTAGACATGGTGCGAAGTATGATATCTAACTCCAAATTTCCTAAGTTCTTATGGACGGAAGCTCTCAAAATGACAATGTACATATTAATTTGAGTTTCAACCAAGGCTGTCTCTGAGACCCAGTTTGAGCTATTTAAGGTTGGAAACCAAGTTTGAGGCATGTATTCATTTGAGAATGTCCGTTTGAGGTGAGAGTTTACAATCTACAAAAAAAAAAAATTGAACCCAAAGACCATTAGTAGGTATTTCATTGGATATTCTGAAAGGTCTAAGGGATATAGATTTTATTGCCCATCAAATATCACTATGATTATGGAATCAAGGAATGCCAAATTTCTTGAGAATGACTTGATTAGTGGGAGTGATAAAGGATTAACTATAACATCTGATATCGATCATTCAGGATCTCAACTTAAAGGATTATCCTCAAGTAACAGTAAGCACTTGGTATATAAGCTTAAGAAATTCATAAATGGTCTAAAAAGCCCCCGTTAGTGGTACTAAAAATTTCATGATGTTATTTGTTCATTTGGGTTTGTAGAGAATATCATTTGATCAACGTATATATCAGGAGGTTAGTGGGAGTAAAATCTTATTTTCTTGTGCTTATGTGGATGATATTTTTCTTACTACAAATAACAAAGGTATTATGTGAAGTGACACAATTTCTCTCTACGAATTTTGAAATGAAAGATATAGGTGAGACATTATATGTTATTGGTATAAAGATTCATAAGGATAAATCTTGATGCATTTTGGAATTGTCTTAGAAAACCTATATTAATAAGGGTTTAGAAAGATCTCGAATTATTCACCTACTGTAGCTCCCATTGTGAAGGGTGACAAGTTACATTTGAACCAATGCTATGGAATGACCTTAAATGGGAACAAATGAAGGATATCCCATAAGGATATCTTATGTACTCGTTCACATCACTATATTATTTTATTTTCAGGCCCTCCACCAAATCACTCCTTACCGCATTGTGAGGAAGGAGAATCATCCATAGCATACTGCAAGATTGCTGGAGAGCTGGACTAACTCCCACAGCTTGCAAATACTGTTCTGTTGCAGGGATCAAGCGGCACACCTTTTGTATAGATACTGCATTTATGTACGAAAGGTTTCCCATTTTGAACATCTACCACATGCTCTTGTATAAATTTTAGGAATAATAAAAAAAAAAAAAATCCCATATGGATCTACTATTGGAAGCCTTATGAATGCTCAAGTCTATACAAGGCCTGAATTGCATTTGCCATGTGGATGTTGGGAAGATATAAGAGTAATCTAGGTTTGAACCATTGGAGGGCTACAAAGAAAGTCATGAATTATCTTCAAGGGACAAAGGACTACATGAGTATAGGTGAACTGAGAATTTGGAAGTTATTGGATATTCTAATTCAGACTTTGCTAGTTCTGTTGATTCAAGAAAATCAACATCTAGTTATATTTTTATGATTGCTAGTGGAGCTGTTCATGGAGGAGTGCTAAACAGACTTTGATTGCTACTTACACTATGGAAGTTGAGTTTGTATGTTGTTTTGAGGCAACTTCATACGGCGTGTGGTTGAAGAGTTTCATATCCGAATTTACAACAATGGATTCAATCTCTAAGCCACTAAAAATATATTTAATAATTCAACTGTTGTCTTTATGGTTAAAAATAAAATGAGTGGACCTCAAAGTAAACACATCGACAATAAATATTTAACCATAAGGGAATGTGTTAAAGAAGAAAAAGTGGTCATTAAACACATTAGTACTATGTTGATACTAGTCGATCCTTTGACTAAAGACATGCCACCAAAGAGTTTTAAGGATCATGTAGCTAGAATGAGAACATGTCCCATGATGTAACTGCATTGCAATAAAATTGTTATGTTTACTGAAACTCTTATTTAGTTGTTGTGTTTTCTCACTTCAATTGTGCATATTTAAATCTGATAAAACAATATTATTTTGGGATCCTAAATAAGAATAGGACTTAGTTAATTATGTTGTGCTACCGTGTGGGTGAAAAATATGGTGCATTGTAATACATGAAAAATATTACTCAATATTAGAGGATAAGTCGCCATGATTCATGTACTTTATTTCTTGTTTGGACCCCTTTGGGATAGAAGTTTGATTATTGAATAGGTTGACCAAGTGTGAATGTTAAACATATGGTTCTAACATGTTGTTTTGAAGTTAGAGCATACATGATATATCCTATGGCCACGGCTTATCTCTGCATGATAGCTTTTTCTGGTGTGATTTACTATCCCACTTAAGTAACTTCAGGAAACTACCAATTAAGTAAACTTGATACATTTTTTATGGAGATGTATGACAAAATGTTGATTTTTATGGAGTTTTCTTTTTATTTTAAAAAGTGATTTGATGCTTGGGTCCCCTGAAATCCATCGTAAGAAAATACACCATCGGTTTGGTTGCACCAGATTTCAAAAGAATCCAACATCAATTTTCTTGCAGTCTTCCAATTTTCTTTATAGATAAATTTGCATTTAAATCAATGGCTGGAGGTGGGTATCCTAAAGTATTTTGCTTCCTCACTTAATTATCTAACATGTATATGATTTAATTACTACATATATGTTAGATATAAATTTTGACAGTAATTATTTTTAAAATGTATTGTTGTTTAGATGGATTTATGTTTTGACCATCTTGTTTCTTGCGTCATATTTGTTATGCTACAATTGGTACTCAAACCATTTATATATTTAAACCTTGTCTGATGCAAATGGCAGTTAGAGGTAGTCAAAGGCTTCAAAAACTAGCTCAACATTTTCTAATAATACTTGCTCTGAGACAAGAAAAATAAAAAGAGAAAAAAATGTTCCATAATCAGCTAACAATTACTCACATATTGATAATTGGCACAATATTTTAATGATTGCTCAAATAGTTGGAATTGGATAAAAATACAAAAAAAAATGGTTCATAGTTATTGGTAAAAGAAGAAGAAAACAAAACTACCATTCCAAAGGGTGATTAAAGAATAGGGTAAAACTACATTTTGCCATCCGAACTATGCCCGTTTTTACACTTTTGACATCTAAATTTTGTTTTGTGTCAACTTGTCATCTCAACTTTGTGAAATTTGCACTTTACCATATATGATCATCTTTTTGGTGATTTTTTATCGAAAAAGCATCACATGCTGTGCATATGTGAAAAAGATGATCATATATTGGTGATTTTTTATCGAAAAAGCATCACATGCTGTGCATATGTGAAAAAAATCACGTCAAATGACTTTTAAATATCACATGTGCATTGCATATGATTTTTTTTTAACAAAAAACTTGGTGAAAAATAGTTATAAATGGTAAAGTGTAAAAATTCATAAAGTTCAAATGGTAAGTTGACAAAAAAAAAAAAAAAAAGTTTAGATGCCAAAGTATAAAAACGGTCATAGTTCTGATGGCAAATTGTAATTTACCCTAAAAAATATGATATGCTTTTTGTCAACAAGAATACATCGATGGAGGAGAGAGAAATGAATGGAGTAGTCTTATATTTTGATTTGCTTTTCATAGGGCATTAATTACTCTATCAATGAAATTTCATTTATAAGTGAGGAAAAATAGAGATTGTGACATTAAATACAACGACAAAAACGAGATAGAAACGTTAGTGGGGGAAACTGGTGGGACACACATATTACAATCTTAACGAAGATTGTTATAGGGGTTGAATGGGGACTAATACCGGGCCATCCGATTTGGTAGCGGGCCACCCATTTTGCAAGTAAATAGTCCATCGGTCCCCAATAGGCACTATATCCAGCCTAACAGAAGCTGGTAAACACGACTTCATATCTAATTTTTTATCCATCAAATAATAATAATTAATATTGTCTTATTGTCATTATTATTTATACTTTCTTATTAAGGAAGAGTATGTTTTTTCCTGATCATGGACTGATTCATTTTGTAACATTATTCCATCATTCTTTTTTAATTTTTTCTCTTTTCATTGCCTCCGAATTGCCCACTCTTCTCAACTTTCACTAACTGTAACTCTTATAACTTCCTCATTTTTTTTAAAATTTTATTATTTTTATTTTTTCAATTAAATATAATTTTAAATATAAAAATTTATTTTTTATTTTTTATTTAATTATGCGCACTCATTTAAGCATGCCACGTACTAGCTCAATAATATTATTTAGAATGTTTATCTCAATTTATTTTATGACTCGTCTATATCCCGTACAATAAAATAAATGAGCCCTTGTATTTTGGTTGCAAGGGGTGGGAATGGTTGAATTAATTGAGTAATTAGTGAAATTAAAGATGTCATCGAGAAAAGCTACTTTTTGGTTTGATTTTTAAATTTTTATATTACTAAGTATAAAAATAATATCATTTTAGATGTAGATAATTTTAATAAAATAATTTTGATAAATAATTTCCTTTTAAATATAGTTTTTCATCTAAAATAAATTAAATAATACAAATAATACATTCAAGTATTTTTTATTATTTCAATAAGTAATATCATATTATGATCTATAAAAAATTATATAATTCAAAGACTACATTCATCTTATATTTTATTTTACAATAAGTAATTATATCATTTTATATATAGGTCCTTAACATAGTTTTCAATTACAATGAATTATATAATATAGACAATACATTCATCTAATGATTTAATTTCTCAATAAGTAAAATATCAATTTAAATTAACATAAATTTTCATTTAAAATAAATTATATAATACAAAGAACACATTCAACTAATATTTTTTTTCTCAATAAGTAATATCAGTTTAGATTTAAATACTTTGACATAGTTTTCAATTTAAAATGAATTGTATAAGACAAAGTATACACTCAACTAAATTTTTATTTTTTTATTAAGTAGTACCATTTAAAATTTAGTAATTTAACATAGGCTTTGATCTAAAATGAATTATATAATATAAAGAATTTGTTTAAGTAATTTTTAATTATTTTCAATAAATAATATCATTTGAAATTCAGGGACTTTAACATAATTTTCAATGTACAATGAATTATATTATATATAATAATACATTCATCTAATTTTTTAATTTCTCAATAAGTAATATCAATTTAAATTAATATTGTTCTTCTTTTTTTTTATCTAAAATGAATTATATAATACATATAATACATTCAACTAATTTTTCTATAAGTAATATTAAATATTATTGTAGATTTAGGTAATTTAAAATAATTTTTTTATCTAAAATAAATTACATAACACAAATAATATATTCAATTATATTTTTGTTTTTGGTATTTCTTATACGAAGTTGGCTATGTGTAATATTTTTTAAAAAATTACATATAACACCATAATTTTCTATTAATAATGTATTGCATATGTATAAATAAATAATAAAAAATATTTAAAAAATAATACGGGGAAAGTCCGGGGCAAAATCCATAACCCACCCCGAACTCGACCGGATCCATTAAATTCGGACCTGCCCTGCTAATAACATTACCAAACCGGCCCCAACCAAGATGGATTCGGGTTGAGGCCCCGATAGCCCTCGCTCGATTGCCATCCTTAGGAGGAAAGACGAGTGGCAAGAAATCGAGAGAGAAAATTTAATGAGAAGACTTCTTTTACTAAAGTAAGAAGAGGAAGAGATGCAGAGCAAGCAAGAGATAAGAGTGAAGAGAGATTCACACAAGCTAGTTATAAGGCATGTTCTAAATTTTTAACTTGGGGCTGGAAAGAATAGAAAAATAAATACAAAATTAAATAAAGGCGGCGCATCCTTCCGGACCAAAAATGGGTGGGTTTTCAATCAGACAAAGTACGAAGTCTCAGCCTCTATGGGAGGCGCGCTCCGGGCAAGTTCCCGCGGAAACAATCCAATCTTCGGTGAGTGCATTTCCTATTCCACTCCAACCGGTACAGAACTCTAGTTCCTTTTCAAAGAGAAGTCCGGGTGTGGCCTATTTATTTGTATGACCTAGATTTCACCCTCTCTTTAGGGAATAAAAGAGATAAGATGCAGAGAGCTTATTCGAAGAAGAAGCTCGAAGCTAACATCATATATATATATATATATATATATGGTAATACTATCAGACGGGTCTCCATGGGCTCGAGGCCCACTTCGGATCGGAGTCGAAGTTTTTGGATCCATTATCTATTCTACTACGAGGACGGGTCTTCATGGACTCGAAACCGCTTCAAATCTGATGGGTCCTAGTTTTTTGAATCTATTATATCTTCCACTCTTTACTTTTAGACCAGAACCCATTTCATTAAAAGTTGATTTAGAGTCAATTTTCTCGAGTTTGGATCCAATTGACATCCCTAATTACGAAGGGTATCAATGCTCAATGGCATTAACGGCAATCCGAAGGCAACATTGAGGAATATAATGGACTTCAACACGGCTCATCCTTGTTGGGGGTGTGCTGGACCAACTTCATTATTTCAGGCCATTAACAATGAAATCGGGCCAGATAAATGGGCTAATCCAGCCCAATCACCCCCTCATACAAGAGTTGAAGACAATTACACCGCCTCCATAATCCATGATCCACTAGAAACCTCGACAAAATCTCTTAACTTCTTTCCAACAATTCGGCATTGAACCTCTTGCTTCTCAAAACCACGAAGATGGAGCTGGCTTCTGCACCTCTCAAGTCATACTACGCTGTGTTTCCTGTACCCCCAGCTTCCAGAAACTTCTCTCTGTCTCTTCCTGTTTTCAGGGCTTCCATACCAAGAATTTCTTCACCTTTCTTGGCTTCTAAGGCCGCAGGTATGCGAATTGTATCGATTCATTTGTCGTGGTATCTATTTCGGCCATATGTTGTGGCTTTGCTTTAGTTCTAGCAAGTGATAAAAATACTTTTTTCTGGTATTCTTGTTTCCCTTTTACGGAACTTTGTGGAAATCTTGTCCAGCTCCAGTTAATTCCACTTGTTTATTGTAGTTATTATTGTTTTTTTGGGGGACTGGTAGGGATAGTTGATTGCCGAACATGGCAGCGGTTTTAATCTGGGATCGTTGGATACGCATTTTGGTCGTAATGTTAACTGAAATCCTTGATTCTGATACTTAACTCTAGCGGCTGCTGCATATTCTGATGTACTTAATGATATGACTGATAACTCATCTCAACAAAAGAAAAAAGGGAGCAAAGTGAAAATATCCATGATAGGTGCAGATGGGAAATGATTCAAGTAGAAATTTGGAATTAGTTAATCTGTTTAACTAGTGCCTATGCTGAGCTTCTTTTTATTTAGAATTGGAAAACAAGGGTCCTGGAGATGGAGGTGGAGACTAAAGGTTTAAATAGAGAAAAAGAAAAGATTTTTGGTCCGATTGTTACCAAAAGGAGGTTCAATTTCATTTTCTTAGACGGGGATGATTTAGGATATGTTGAAAGGAATCACCTTTTCTTTTAAGTGTTTTTCGATCTGAAGAATATATATGTGTTTTAGATTTGATGAATATTGATTCTTGTTAATCACGGATAAATTGCTTATTTATCTTCTTATTGTATAAGTTTATAAACGTCTGTTATCTATACATTAAAAGCTTTAATAACCCTGAAAAAGATGTTGATTGGTGTTCATTCATATTTTATCCTCTTGTATAACATAGCTGGATATACAATCCAAGGTAGAGTTATAGTACTATTACTTGAACATGTTCATGCTCAATGATGTTATGTGAAGTTGCAATGTCTTTCAACAAGGAGCAATGAGTTTCGAAAAGAAACATTCATTTAATTTGTTTATCCACAGTTACTTCTTTCGGATGCAGGCTTTCTCTTCCCATGTGAGAAAGAAAGAACGCGTACTTCCTTTCTTGCTGCTGGTGTTGGCAATACAACAGCTGTAACAGATGAATCTGCTCAAGAACATATGCCATTAGGTAAGAAACTCAATTCAGAAGCTGAGGATGGAGCTGTTAGGGAAAATGATGAGGACCGCAAGGATAGGAATGGGGCTGGTGAACAGTTGGATGATCATAAAATGCTTCGCATTTGCGACAAACTGATTGAGGTCTTTATGGTTGACAAGCCCACTCCAACTGATTGGAGAAGGCTGTTAACTTTTAGCAAGGAGTGGGATAATATTCGGCCACATTTCTTTAAGCGATGTCAGGATCGAGCAGATAGTGAGAGTGATCATGGAAAGAAACACCAGTTACTTCGGCTTGCAAGGAAGCTGAAAGAGGTACCATGTTTTCTGTCAATTCTGAAATGGGTTTATACAGGTTGGATGAAAAATTTTGATGCATTTTTGGCTTTTTAAAACTAAAACATTGTAATCTAGATCGATGGGCTGCCAAAGATCAGTTGATATTCCCCCTGCCCCCCCTCAAACACTGCCGGTGCCTTGTGGGTTTGGCATGAATCCCTACCCGTTTATTAATAAAAAAGAAAAAGAAAATTCCTGTACAATACTAAAGCTGTAAATCAGGAGTACTTACTCCCTTTACAAAGCACAAGTTCCTTTCTAATAAAGCAATAAAACCTATCTACAAAAAGCAAAAAACAGATTACTTCCTTTGCCAGCACAGGTCCCTATCTAAAAGTTTAATCTCACAAAAATACAAGTCTAAGCCTATCTAAAATTACGTATTCCCTTCAACACTTTGTGTGCATCATTTGCTCTCTATCATGTGCAACTGCTGCAAAAATCTTGCCCTGGTGCGAATCAAATCCACCAGTGTGCTACAGCATAGTTACGAGCAATAAGTGTCTTCCTTTGCATAAGAACCCAATTAGTTAGAATTGTGAGTACAAATGCATTCTTGTTTGTCAATAAGCTGTTGCAGCTCCAGACTCTGTATGCTCAGGGTTTTGGCCTCTAGCAGCACAAAGCTCAGGGTCGAAAATTCAGCATTATTCTTTGTTATGTGTCTGCCCGTTTTCACGCAGCTGCTCACTACTCTTTTATCTGTGCAAGCTCATCTCCCTGATGCTAGAGAAGTTCCTGCACAGAAACAGAAATCAAACCAACAGTAAGCCAGCCTGTTCTAATGTAATTACAGTTAGCTAAAAGATATGAGTATGAAGTGCATCCCTGTTTGATTGAAATCTGTTGCTGCAACTCATCCACCAGTATTGCTCCATGCCACAGTGGCACAAGCATGTTGCTGCAGCTTCAGAATTCCTCGGTTCTGCTGCAGTCTTGAGGACACTAAGGTCCCTGCACTCATATCCAAGCACAAAAATTCCTAGTTCTAACAAAATAAAACTCTGTGTAATAGCACCTTTTTCTGGAACTAAGTCTATATTAATTCTGTGTTTTTCAGCACTTCCTGTTAAAATACGTTATAAAGCTTAAAGAGCTCCAGTCCTGGCATCTTATGTTCACTGTTTTATTCAACACCACCCATACTACTTCCTCGAAGCTGAGCAATCTTCAAGATGAAGCTATGCTTCTCCTCTGGCATTCCACCACCATTTCTGTTGAAAGTAAGCAATCACAGAAACAACTGTGATTGTTCAGTCAAAATATCAACATGTATATTTGACTAACATGCATGAAACTAATCCTTCCTATTTAACCACATGCAGAACCCAAAAATTCATTTAATACAAGTCTGGCACCTATCGGTTAATTTTGAAGACAGAAATCCAAAGCAGCACAAAATTCCCAATTCTACACTTACGACACTTGCTAATTAACTCTGAGCATGAAAGACTTCCCTGTTAACATCTGTTGCATCCATCGTTCTTCCATAATGGTGCTGCTGCAGCGAGTCCCTCCCTGCTGCACTTTCCTCGTTTATTCAATCAAATTTCTGCTATCGTCTAGTAATTCAAAGAAGCAAAACATTCCTAACTCTGAAGGCATTAAAAACTGTTAAAAATTTCAATTAAGAGAAGAAAAAACAATCTGTCAAGTCTTTGTTAGTGCAGCTGCAGAAAAAGTTTGCTGCTGCACTTTGATATCATGAATGCATCAGTAAATCCACTGATACTTCACCTCATTTCTGCACTGTGGCTGTTTGGGGATGAAGCTCTGCACCCATGCTTTCCCGCAATATTATGTTCAGCCCTGTTGCTTCAGGCTGCTCCTTAACTTGCGCACTGTTTACACTCCTTTGCTTCCGCATGATTGTCTGAGAGCATCATGTCACGTAATTCCTGTTTCTGGAACTCCTTTTATGTGATGCTGCTGCGTTGCTATTGTTCAATGCTCGATTCTGAGCTCAGCATTTGGAGTTTGTCAATTTTCAGCATGGGGCGGTCTGATAAAGCTACAATTTTGTAGCAACATAAACCAGCCTGGTGATGAGTGTTAGCGGCACTAAATAGTGCCGCAGCATGCTCAACAATGCCGCAAAGCAAAATAGACAGAATCATAAAATACTCCTTGCTGTTGCTTAGAGCTCGTGGCTGCTCCTCTATATTCCCCAGATTCCTGTTTGCATTCCTTCTACGTGTTGAATCTGTTGATTCAGTCTGAGAACAGCAGGTAGTTCCACAGGACTGAGAGCAAGTCTGTGCCGTAGCTACCTCTATTAGTTCGGAGTTTTTTTTACTGTTCGATGCACGCAATTGCTGCATCCTGCTGAGTGACCACAACACTTATTGCTACAGCCAGCCCAGCAGAAATCAACAGTAGCATTGCATCACAAACAAATTATATTAGTAAGTACTTCCTGCTGCAGCTTCCTGCGGCAGTCTTAAGGTCTTCATGCTGTTTGACGCTGTGATATACCAAGCAACTCTGCATACTTTTGCAACTCAATACATGATCTGTAAATTAACTCCAAGCTGCGTGAGCAATCCTTTCTTTATGTTGGAGCATCCTATTCTAAGTTTAATGTTTTGAGCATATCTTAGAATAATTTCCATATCCAATAAAATTACCTTAGGGCCATCTCTATGTCTTTTAGCAAAACACGTTTTTGTTCATCTCCATTTGATTTTTATCCAGGATGGTTGGTCATTTTCACATATCCTTATTTGACTTGGTACTTTTTGAGATATAATCTCAAGCTCGTTTTGGAAATTAACCAGAGATATTTATCCAGATTGACGAAGATATTCAAAGGCATAATGAGCTCCTTCATGCAATCCGAAAGTCACCATCTGAGGTTGGTCAAATTGTAGCCAGGCATCGTAAGGACTTCACAAAAGAATTCTTTGTCCATCTTCATACTGTGGCAGAATCATATTATGATAATCCAACAGAACAAAATGGTGAGAGTTCTATTTAGTTTCAAATGTAGTGTTTAACTACTTGTAATAATGGTTTAGTTTCTTGGTATTGGAATGAGGAGAATCATGTCTGAATCAGGATTAAAAGAACAGTAATTAGCATATATCTTTTCTTGTAAGACGATTCTCTATTCTTTTATGATGTGATCGGTTATATAAATCATTGATCATTTTTCAGCTGAACTTGCATACGAAGATATCCCATGATAAGATGCTACAATGTCTTTAATAATTTAAAGAGGAAGTTGCATTTTCTTGCCTGAAATATAAGAGTTTTGGTTCTGCCAGTTCATGATTGCTCAATAGACTGCTCCCAGTTAATGAGAAATTTTCTGACATCAATATTGGAGTGTCATCATCCTAACCTGTGCGCTTTTTACTCTGTTGTGATTGAAATTGAATCCTTATTCCATATAATACTTATTTTTAACAAATTAAACTCCTCATTTCCTCTGTATGGACCCTAAGTTCCAATGAAGAATCCCATTTTCTTTGAGGAAAATAAACTGGAAAAACCATGTTGAAATATGTTGTAGGTTTGCAACTAATGCATATCTAATTTCCTCTACTAAATTTATTCCCAGTTTTTTCTTGTCTTTTTCTTGTTCTATTGTAGAAATTTCTCATACAACTGTAAAATCTCATAGTAATATCTTCCATATTATCTTATCAGTTTCATTTTTATGTGCATGCATAATTTTCTGTGTTACCATTTTTTGTCCGCTTACCTGTGATTAGATTATTTTTTCTTTTAACGTGAATGCTACTCGTTGATCTCTTCAATATAACAGTGTGCTGTTATGGTTAGCTAAGGAAATTGTTTTAGCCTTAAGATTTTGTAAGATGTCCTGCATAGTTGTGTAGGATATTGTTTCATTTTCTGTTAATGTGTTTGCCTTTCTTCTTTGGTTTCCTTGATCTACTTTGAGAAAATCAGCCTGTGCTGTGGCATTGGCTGATGGATATTTCCCTTTAGTCTATGCTTTCACAGTATTATGGAAGGAAGAATTGTCAGTTTCTTCCTGTTGTTCATCTTCTATTTGGTTATTTGTTTTAAACTTTTAGTAGCCCTCTTGCTTGTAGATTTATGCACTGATAGTACAATTCTTTCTCCTTGGTTGTCTGGTCTGTTTCCCTTTTCCCAAATGTTTCTTATTAGTTTGATCTGCAATCAATTTCCGACTTTTGGTCATAATCTTGAATTCTATCTTGTTGTGACTCTTGGCCATGCAGCAATTTGATTGCTCCAAAATTAATGTAATTTGGTTTCAGGATCAAGTTAATACTTAAAGTGTATGCATGCCTTTTATGAAATACTTGCTTCCCCAAAATGTGTCTTGTTGATATAGTGAATGGTGGAGTTGTAATCTGCCTTTATAATTCTATTGGATAAATCATGTTAACATTTTTCTCTTCCTGGATGACTAGATGTGGCAAAGCTTCGCAGTGCGTGCTTAGCTGCTGTAGAAGCATATGATACTGCAACTGAAAATATAGAAGCGCTAAATGCCGCAGAGTTGAAATTGCAAGATATAATTAACTCTCCTTCTGTGGATGCTGCTTGCCGGAAGATTGATAATTTGGCAGAAAAAAATCAACTTGATTCTGCACTGGTTCTCATGATTACAAAAGCTTGGTCAGCTGCTAAAGAATCGAACATGATGAAAGATGAGGTAAATTCATTGCTCACCTCAAGGGAGATTATTTTCTTAATTTCTTGTAGTACCTATTAGGATAAATTATGTAGAGAAATAGAATAAAGGGGAAAAAGGATGGTGCAGGAGTGATCCCAATTTGCTTTCACATGCACATTCATTTATCATAAGTTTTAAATGGCATGCATATCTAATTTTCGCGATGACATTGAGGTTGAAATCATTTAGCAGAAGCAGTGTAACAGGGGCCAGTTCCCCCCACTAGTCTACTATACTATACCTTCTCCTTATGCCTAAAATACCTTCTGTTGGCCGATCGCGTTACCTGGTGACAATATTACGCCAACTTTCTCCTTCTGCCCATAGCTGATATCCTCAAAATCTTCATTCTTTTCGTTCCCTCATTTCCCTAAAGTTGAAAGTGCTTGAGGACTTTTCTCAGGCCTAAAACCACCTCCAGGAGTAAATGCAATAACAGTTGATCATTGCAGCATAAACCAGTGAACTAGTTCTGTATGCAGGCTTGAGGAGATGCAGTTCATTCTGAATGTTAATTCAAATCATTTGGAGTTCATTCACTACATAGCTCTGTTGGTTATGGTTCAGCTGGAACCTGAAACAAACGGCTTCACAGATTATTTACTAAATATTTTGTTCCTCGCAGGTGAAAGATGTATTATTCCATTTATACAAAACAGCAAGAGGTAATCTTCAGAGGCTTATGCCAAAAGAAATTAGGATACTGAAGTATCTGCTTACAATTGAAGACCCCGAAGAGCGCATGAGTGCTTTAAAAGATGCTTTTACCCCAGGAGAAGAACTTGAAGGGCAGGATATAGACTCCCTTTACACGTACGTATTTGAACCTTAACTATGCTGCCACCTTTTTTCATAAACAAAAGGGGAAAAGAAAAAAGAACAATGCATGAAAACTAAACAAACTATATTCAGACTGTAATTTAATATAATCTGGCTATTACCTGCTAGTTGCCTGACTGAGAAAAGTCTTGATCATTTGCTTTTTCGTTTTTATACTTCTTTTGTGTCCTATCCTCTCTGCTTGTGTAGCATGACAACATTCATGGTTCTAACAGGACGCCTGAGCAGCTGCATACTTGGATTAGGACTATAGTGGATGCATATCATTTCAGCAGAGAGGGCACTCTCATAAGAGAAGCCAGGGATTTGATGAATCCAAAGCTTGTCCAAAAAATGGAAGAATTAAAAAAGACGATCCAAGATCACTTTATGTAAGCTCCATCCACTGTTCGAGTCTGTCCAGCTGTTGTACTCCAGCGCCAGTTTCATGATACCATGGAAGATTATGATACTGAATACCTAGTCGCAAGTATTGACATTGACTGGGTAAGATGCTGTTGTGGCATTGTAGAGATGACGCATGCAGGATTACAATAACCTTGTAGGAAACTAGTTTTCTGGTATGATCTGCGCTTAACTTATGTTCTCTATCTGAATACATTTCTGAGCAGAGTGCAGCAAGAGGACGTAATGGAGGACACCACTGGTACATGGTCTTCGTCATGCAAATGGAACAAAATCACAAACCTAGTAGGTATTTTAGCTTTTTGTACATACGAATGTTTCTATATTATTCAGAAAATCCATTCATTTATGGGATAATTAGACAGACTTCTTGAGGTTTGCTTATAAGCTAACCCACTTATTGATTTTGAAAAATTATATGCGGACTTTGTTAGCAAGATCGGGCCCAAAGAAGTAACTGGAACTTTTAAATATTCTATTTACTCTTCTGGGGAATTCGGCCAAAAGATGAATCAAGAAATAAAGTATCGCATGAACGAACGTATCTCTTAATTTTGAAAATATAAAATATATCTTTCCATCTCTTCTTTTGATTCTGATCCCTCCTGTCTCCTCATTGTTTCTTTCCCTCCTCTCTTGTGTGTCATTATGCCACGTTCAGATGCTTATACAAAGGTATTTAAAATTATATATATGAGATGAGGTTAATATCAATCTTGAATTTATCATTGCATATGTGGCTTAAAATATATTAAGTGAATTACAATGATTTTTCCTGACATTTGGTGTAACTACAAATATCGTTTAGTTGTTTGACAAATTATAGATACGTTCTTATATTTGAGAATTTATAAATAATTTTTTGATTTCAACTTTTGTTTGACAACGAGTTCATTCTGTTAGTTTCAATTAGGTTATCGCTCTATTTTTGTGGCGAACGGTATTTTGGATTACGAATTATTATTTTATCCAATTTTTTGAATTTTCTAAAGTACTTTCATGGACTAATATTCGTTATGAATTATATATTTACCGACCCTCAATCCCTTTTTACGTTTTCAAACTTTTTTTTAGAAGGCTGGCTGGGAGCCCTACATGCTATTCATCCAAGACGCCTGAAGGGCCTATAGTGGTACTCCTTGTTTTGGTGGCCTTTCGATCGACAACATATAACTCAAACTTAAACTAGATCATCTCTTTCTTTCTTAGATGAATAACGGAAGGGATTATAGTATAGTTTCTAATGCAGGTAAATCTAGCAATTTTTAGTGTACAGGATCCTCTTATAGAGGCCAGTGCAGAGCATACTATTGACATGAGATAGAGGATACTTCAAATTGTATGAAGGCTTAAAAGAGGTTTTGAAGGAGATGAAGAATCAATCTTAAAAAGATATGAAAATAATATGAACAAGGATTCTGTTTATATAAGAAGGGTTTTAATTCTTCAAGTTATGAGTCCAACCGAAGTATGAAGACCCGAACGCCAAATAGCATAAAATTGATTGAAATATATACTTGGTGTCTGCGAAAAAGGCATGGCACACAAAATCTAGCTATTACAAGGATGTGATACTTGCGGCTAAAAATGTATTTTATCCTCCTGTATTTTGTTGAAAAAGTTAAAAATTCTTTTGTGTTTTTGAAATAGGCTAAAAATCTCCGCTGTATTTTGTAAAACTTTGTAAAAAAAGCTCCCCTTCCGTTAATAATTGACGGAAGGTGCATTTACACTCGCTCCTTGCACATTTGGGGATGAATTTTTTTAACTATTTATAAGTTTTGAAATTTTTTACTAAAATACCCTCATGGTATTTATCCATTTAATGTGTATATTCTTTAAATTTTGAGTGATTATTTTCCAATTTCATCTATTAAAAAAAATAATTTTTTAAATATATTTATTTAAAAATATGAAAAAATATATAATATTTTGAAATTTTATAAATTTAAATTCAAATATTAAATTAAATTAAATTTAAATTTTAAATTTTTTTTATAATTGTTAAAATTGAAATATAAAAATTATAATTGTTAAATCTAAAATTATTTTTAATTAACTAAAATATATATTTAATTATTATAATTATTTAAAATTAACTATATTTATTTATAGTTATTTAGATTTTAAAAATTACATCTTTATTTCAAAATTTTTTTAAAAAATACTTTATTACATAATTATATACAAATTTTTTTATTTCAAAATTTTAAAAATATATTTATAAATAAAATAAAAAAATTTATAAATTTTATAAAAAATGATTATACTAAATTTTATTTTTCATTTAAAAAATATTTTAAATTTAAAAGAAAATAATATTTTAAATAATGTACTAAATTTTATAAAAAATATTTTATTATATAAAAAGTATATTTAATTATATATACATTAAATTATTATTTAGGATACATATATTAATTTTTTATAATGAATATATTAAATTAGGTATTAATTTAAAAAAAGAAAAAGATATCCAATATATATATGAAAAAAATTATAATTAAATATCTAATAATTAAGTTAATTAAAAAAACTAATTATAATTAATAATTAAGTTAATTAAGATTAAGCTAAAATGCATTTTTCACCCACTTTTTTGCTGAAAACTTCTATGTAAGTTTCGGCGCTTTCTTGACGAATTTTCGACCTCCAGTGGTTCCATTCGAAACGTTTTCTTCAAAAGGAACATTTTTATATTTTCAATTTTGAGTTTTCGTCAACTGCAGAGACAAAACTCAAGCAACGATCGACGAACCTATTTGCCGTCAATTCGTCTATGTACGAAAATTGCTCACCACCACCACCAAACTCTTCTCTTCAAGACGATTCTAGCGAGACTGACCTCACTCATTTTGGTAAAGCATTTGTGAAGATCCAGCGTTCTTAAGATTTGTGCCGCAGATGAGTGGTAGGGATAGGGGTTGGGGTGGGGTGGGGTGGGTAGTTATTTTTTTTATATATATATAATAATAATATATTTTTTAATTTTAAATTATTTATTTATAATATAAGTTAATTAATTTGTTGTATCTAGTCCTTTCATTTTTTAAAATCTTACAATTGAGATTAATTGATTAGATCTAACGATTAATATTTAATCATAGAAGATTCAATGGTAATTAAAATAAGAGATAATATATATTAAGGGTATAACGGTCATTTTATAAAAAAATTAATGTTGCTAGTTAGATTTAACGGAGAGGGGCAATTGAGCTACGTTTAAGAAACACATGGGGTGTTTTTGGCCTATTTTTAAAACAAAAAGGGGCTTTTAGCCGATTTTTTAAAAATACAAGAGGGGTTCTATGCATTTTAGCCGATACGTGCCAAGCATGCAAGGGACGTCTGATACCTTAGAGGACACGTGTGAGACATGCACGAAGTGTTGGACATGTGTAAGACATGCATGAGATGCTGGATACATGTAACTGTGTCCTCTCTACTGCAAGACATGTGTATGACATTTGTGGGACTCTGGCTAGCACACATGAACCCATCTTATCTACTATTCGGTCTTACTTTGTTTTCCAAGCTTCGACATCATCAAACCATAAGTGGAATACCCGTAGGAGGGATTTTTCATTTCTTATGTATTAGATACGATCAAATCATTTTTATAAGACAAACTTCAATAGGAAAATAATATAATGATGTGAGGTACCACAAATACTATAGTCCATCTTTAAGTAATGGACATGTTCCTAGCAGAGTGAGGATGGTGACATAAAGGATAACCTGGTCTGAAGCATTTTCGATCAGGTGGTATATTAATTTCTGAGAGGAGTTTGGCTAGGTGCGAAAACATTTAGTTATTATTGAGACCATGGAAGAATCTCGGAGGAAATGTCAATGGACTTTTGGGAGTGGAACTGGACGCCATGAATATCGGGATGGTTCCTGTAGGAGTGATAAGATGTGTACCTGACAGCCGTGATAGGAAGTCAGGAACAAGATTGGCTTGTCCTTTGATGTGTTTTACAGTGCATTGGTATTTGAAAAACCAGTTCTTTCCTTTAATTGGTTGTGGCTTTGGAACGCTCTTGTTCCTTCGATCCATAATTTTCGAAAATGAAGAATTGTGTTTAGTATGGTAAAGTGATGTCCGATGAGATGGAACTTGAATTTTTTTAATTCCACTTGATAGCTAATATCTCCTTGTAGATTGTGTGGTAGTGTTTCTCGAATTCTTTAAATTGACCACTAGCATGTCCACAAAAATATTTTTTCCATTCTCTTCTTCAATAAGTATGGCACTTCAAAATTCATTATTGGCATTTGTTTGTAAGTTCCTATAGCATGTGTTGGGTTTCTTTAGTGGGAGAGGCTGTTGGCATATTTGCTTCAATTTTGCAATGCCGTGGTCTAAGCTTGTCACCAGGGTGGTGGCTCCTTTTTTAGTAGCTTAAATAGCTTGCTTGTATATCTAGAGCACTTCAGAATGAAATCCTTGGTATAATTGACTATATCAAGGAATTGCTAAATTTTTTTTGTCATGAAATTTTCTTCTAGGAATTTAAGAAGTTCCTGTGTGATATGTGGACCAGTTTGATGCTTTCGAGCAATGAACTTTATTCGTAGAAAATCCATATTGGGTTGCCAATTAAGCTTTTAAGCTTTTCTCTTCGAATAACATGATTCCATGGGCTTGGACTATATTATAGAACTGTTGTAGGAATTTCTCATGGGCTGGCTAATCTTGTGTGTATAATAAGATATCACCAATATAGGCCATGGTGGTAAGCAAAATGGGGTAGATATTTTTCTCATTGTATTTTGGAATAATAAGGTGCAATCTTAAGCCCAACAGGCATAACGATCTATTGGTACTAGGCATTGGGTAGGCAAAATGCCGTCTTATGATGGTCTTTTTGGTCAATGCCTAGTTGCCAGAAGTCAGATTTAAGGTCGAAATTGGATAATATTTGGGCTTTAGCAAGGTGTGAGTATAGTACTTGTGTCTTTGGGAAAGGAAACTTATTGAGTAAAAAGTGACTAAAAGCTTTATGATCGATGACTAAATTTATATTTTCTTCAAATTTTTCAGCTCTTTTATTGACATAGAAAGCTGGACATGTCTAATTTGACTTTGTTAGCTTCAATGAGGCCAAGTGCTAGAAGATGTTTACATTCTCTTTGCACAAGTGCAAGGTCATCAGGAGTTGTTCCCGGATGAGAAGTTTTGATATGATTAATGTCTTCATTAAGCTTGAAAAGTAGTTGAATGAAGAACTTTGGATTTTTTTCACAGCGGATGTGGACGCTTGAAGTCTGCACGAGAATATGCATAGCACTGTTTGAGTTGGTTTGCAATACCATTATAAGGTGCTGAAGCATCGACAATGGCAAATATCCTCGGGATGGGTGTGAATGGTTGAAAATATTTTTTGTACTTTAATCTTGTAAGAAGCACTTGAAGCTTCTGAGCTTTATGATATAGGTCGAAACCTATAAGATCTATACTGTGAAGCTTATTGTTAATAACATGCATATATACAATGTACTATGAAAATAATTTAATTGCAATAGGCTTCTTTGTGATCAGAGAAGTGGTAAAGATTTGGCCATCTACTGTTTGGAAACATTCATAGTGGGTACGTCAAGCATTAGCTGTAGCATGTTAGAATTCAACATAGTTTTTGTTGCTCCTGTATCAGTGAAGTCAATTGCTTTGACAGGTTTATCATATGGAGATTGTAATAAATGAATTTTCACTTGTCGGGCCGAAATGCTAGCTTCCAGTGTTGAGCTAGCTTGCATCATGTAGATGGAAAGATAAGACAATACGTCTTCTCTTTCGTCAACAGATCATTCTTCGTCATCCTATTCTAATGAGATGTCATTGATGTCAAACACTGTATCTTCCGTTTGTTCGTCTTATTCTCGATGGAGAGATTTAATGTTTGTGACATCTAGTGTATTTCTAAAATCCACAAGATCTGGCAACCATTCTGCTGAATTATCTTTCTTATTAGGATATTTTCTACAAAGTATCATTCATTACCACAGAGATAGCATCAATCAATTTTCTTTTTATGGAATGTTTTTCTTTTGAAGAACCTCAAGCATGTTTCCTTCATTTTGCCTCCTCTTTTGATATGAAGTGTATTTGGGGTGCAAGTACACATCCTCTTGCACTGGATCTCCAAATGAGATTTTTTGCAGGTTTTCTTTGGTACCATTTTCTTATCCATCAACCCTTTAAAGAAAGATTAAAGCAACAAAAGTCATTTGATGAAATTCACCGAGGCTAAGTTAAGGAACCTTTCTTCTGGTTGAGGCGATAATTCTTTGGATCTTTGGTTGTAGTTTTTGTAGTAGAAAAACTCGGAACACATGCTTGAAGTTAGTATCACTTAGGCCACTGAACATGTACAACTTCTCTAACATATGTTTTTTTTTCTTTAGAGAACAACACTTCATCTCGAAGTATTTTTACCTCGCCATCTTGCTAAAAACAAAGGCATCTCCTATGAACTTTTGGCGTATTGCTCCAAGAATAATAGAAGGATGAGTGACTTGGGAGAATTTTATTTGTTTGTAGTCTCCCAAGCTCTCAACCAATCTCTCAAAGTAACTGTAAATCTAAATCTAGGTGCAAATTCTTTAAAGGACTTTAGAGAGAGTTGCACCTTCTCTTGTAAGACGGAGATCAGTCCACTCCGAAAAGTTGTGCAACTTTTCTCTTTGTTGTGACATCATTAAAGGTGAACCAGGTCAATATTTTCAGCAATCTGTTCTTAAGGTGGCAGCTCGATTTTGCATTAGCCATAAGGATAAAGGTGATGTTTGCAAGGTTGTCATCAGAAGCCTTGTTTCCTTTCTGAGTTTGTATCAAAATCCTCTAACTTCATCCTCCTTACAATGCGGGTGGATAGGTTATGTTGTCTTATGAGTTTCAGGTTTAGAAAGTGTATTGTATAACTCAATTGAAGGTGTGGCGAAGGATTAAGGCGTTATAGTGTATGTTTTTTGCTTTGGTTGAGTATTCATAAGTGTACCATAAACATAGTTTTGTAAAGCCAATGATGTTGATGTCTGAGTAGCCTTTTGTTTTTTCTCAGGTACGTATATCTTACAAGGTTGTTTAGGAGGAGCTTTAGGAAAATCCGTAGGAATACTTGATGCCACAAACATGTATTTTGAACAATTAGGAGGAGAGGGTGGTGGAGATTCTCCAAATAATGGTTGTGTAGTAAACAGAGGTGTGAGGAAAAAGGAGGGTACAAGGGTAAGGATTTGGTTACCTTGTATTCTCTTTTTTTCTCACAGTCTCTATCTACTACACAACCATTATCCAAAGAATCTCCACCACCTTCTCCTCCTGATTATCCAAAATATTTATTCATGGCTTCAAGTATTCCTACGGATCTTCTTAAAGCTCCTCCTGAACAACCTCGAAAGAATACTCACCTGAAGAAAAACAAGATACTTCTCAAACATCAATATCACTGGTTTCACAACACTATGTTTATGGTACACTTGTGGCTACTTAACCAAAATAAAAAATATACACTATAATGCATGAATCCTTCGTCACACCTTTAATTGAGTCATATGATACACCTTTTGAACTTAAATCTCATAAGACAACATAACCTATCCACCCTTGTTGTAAGGAAGATGATTTTGATGACAACTTTGCAGAGATCGCCTATATCTTTATAGCAGATGCATAATCAAGTTGCCAACCTCAAAAATAGGTTGCTGAAAATATTGGAGAAAGAGAACTTAGACTCAGATCCAAAGACCTCTAAGCCCACTTTCACTGCACATCTTTTCAACATGGATCAATCTTCAGCTTACAAAAGAAGGTGAGACTCTCTCTAAAGTTCTTAAAAGAATTTGTATCTAGATTCATGAGTACTTTGAGAGATTCGTTCCAGAGCTTGGGAGACTATTATTAAATACAATTCTCCCAAGCCGCTCATCCTTCTATTGTTTTTGGAGCAATATACCAAGAGTTCATATGATATGACTCTCTTATTACCAAGATGGTGAGACAAGTATACTTCCTAATGAAGTGTTGTTCCGTAAAGAGAAAAAATCTAAACTACCAATTCAAGCGTATGTTAGAGAAGTTCTACATGCTCAATGATCCTAACTTCAAGCATGTGTTCCTAGCTTCTGTACCATAAAAACTACAACAAGATATCCAAAGAATGATTTTTTTAACCAAAAGAGATGTTGACCAATTTAACCTCGGTGAGTTTCATCAATTGACCTTTGCTACTTTAGATAAACTTTGCAAGTAATAATTTTTGTTTAAAGGCTTGATAGATAAGAATGCATGCAGCAAATCTTATTTAGAGATCTAGTGCAATAAGTTGTGTGTACTTGCACACCTAAGGCATTGTATCAAAAGAGGACACAGAGCAAAGAAAAGATATGAGGTTCTTCAAAAGAAAATCCTTCCGTATTAAGAAGATTGGTCGATCTTATCTCTCTTGTAAGAAATGACACTTTGCTAGAAGATGTCCTAACAAGAAACATAAATCAGAAAAAGGTTGTCCAAATCCTGCAGATTTCAGAGACTACATTAGATGATATAGACAATGAATCCCTCTATTCAGAACAAGGAAAACCAATAGAAGATGCATATTTGCCATCCATGACATCTCATTCAAAGAGGATGATGCATTCTCATTTGTAGAGGAAAAAGAAGATATACAGTCTTATCTTTCCATCTACATGATGCAAGCTAGCTCAACATTGGAAGTTAACATTTCGAGTCCATAGATCTAAATCCATATATTACAAGCTTCGTTCGATAAACTTGCCAAAGAATTGGCCTCATGATATAGGAGCAGCAAAAATTATTTTGAATCCTAACGTGTTACCAGATGATGCTTAGTGTACCCTCTATGAAAATTTTCAAGCAGCAGAAGGCCAAAGATTTTTCTCTTTCTCATCACACAAATTCATATTGGAATTTGATTTTTCGTAGAATGCATTGTATGGATGCATGTTATTGACAGTAAGCATCACGATAAAGATGTTTTATAAGTTTTGGCCTATATAAGCTTAGAAGTTTCAAGTGCTTCGTATGGGAACAAAGTACAAAATATACTTTTATCCATTCTCAACCATCTTGAGGACTTTTGCCATTGTCGATGCTCTCAGCAACTTATGATGATATTGCGAACCAATGCAAGCAGTATTGTGCAGATTCTCATGCGGACTTTAACCATCCACATTCGCTGTCAAAATATCATGAGATATTTATTCAATTAGCTTTCAAGCTTAATAAATATATTAATCCAATCAAAGCCTCTTATTTGGGAATGACTAATAGTCTTGCCCTTGTGAAGAGAGAATGCAATCAACTTCTAGTAATTGGCCTCATTAATCCAATGAAGTCGAATTGGCATGCCCAACTTTGTATGTAAACAAAAGAGTTGAACAAATTAGTGGGAATAGGAGGTTGGTCATTGATTATAAAGTTTTTAATCATTTTTTACTAAATCATAAATTCATTTTCCTGATGACACAGGTATTGTTCCTACAACTTGCTAAGCCTAGTATTTTCCAAGTTTGCAATTAGTCATTAACCCATACGATGATTATAAGACGTCATGTTGACTACCTAATGCCCAGTATAAATGGATTGTTATATCTTTTTGTTAAGGTTGCACCCTCATTATTCTATAAAATCATGATAAAAATATTTGAGCACATTCTTTGTAACTCCATGGTCTACATTGATGTATCTTACTATACACACAAGACCAACCAACCATTGAGAAAACTCCTACAACAATTCTATGGCATTATCCAAGCTAGAAATCATGTTATTTGGAAAGAAAAGCTTCATTTGGTAACCTTAGCATAGATTTTCTAATAATGAAGTTCATTGATGAAAAGTGCTAGCTCGATCCACATCACAAAGGAATTTTTTAAATCTCCAGAAGAAAATCTCACGACAAAGGAGATTTAGTAATTTCTTGGTCGAGTCAATTTTATCAAGAATTTCATCCCTGAGTGCTCTAGATATATAGGTCAGCTACTAAAAAAGGAGCCACCACCTTGTGGACCAGCTCGAACCATGGCCTTGCAAATATGCCAACAATCTTTTCTTGAGATACCCAACACAGGCTACAGGATCTTAGAAACAGATGCCAACAATGAGTTTTGGGGCGATATACTCATTGAAAAAGATTCCGAAAAAAATATTATTATGGGCATGCCAGTGGTTAATTCAGAGACATCGAGAGTTATCACCACATAGTCTATAAAGAGATATTAACTATCACTTATGGAATCAAAAAAGTCAAGTTCCATCTCATCAGACATCACTTTACCCTATTGATGAATAGCCCCGAAAATTATGGATCTAAAGAACAAGGGAGTTCCAAAGCTATAACTGTTCAGACTAAATGACTGATTTTGCACATACCAGTTCACAGTGAAACAAACAAAGGGATGTGACACTCTTGTTCCTGACATCCTATCACGTTTGTCAAGTACACATCTTATCACTCCCACAGGAATTATCCCAATATTCATGGCGTCTAGTTCCACTTCTAAAAGTCCATTTTATATTTTCTCCGAGATTTTACCATGATCTCAATATATCAAAGAATTTTTCATGGATCACATGTTTTTGTATCTAACCAGGCTCCTCTCAAAAACTAATATACCACCTGGTCGAGGATACTTCAGACCAAATTTTCCTTCTCTCACCATCTTCACTCTGCCAGGAACATGTCCATTACATAAACATGGACTATTGGATCTATAGTGCAGCATTATATTGTTTCTCTATTGAGGTATGTCTTAAAAAGATGATTGATCATCTCCAAGGCATAAGAAATGAAAAATCCTGTACTCCTATCATAGATCGATGATGTTGAAGCAAGTCAAACAATTCCGACAAGCTAAGACTGAAGGCAAGAGCTACAACATCACAATCCTCCATAGACATTGCTATGCAGGTATAGGTGAAGCTAAATCTTTACCACTCTACCACTAGTGGAAGACATTAGAGAGATCTTTAATATCGTAGAAGTCTGAGGAATAAGAGGTAGCAAAACACTTATATTTTGTTAACAAGATTTCATTTCCACACAACATCCCAGGCTAGTTCACACATCTCTAGCAATTAAGCCTATGTACAAAAACTTCGATAGTAACTCCATCCTGGAACCTCGATTCTCAAGAGCCATAGGATTATTGATCAAAAATCAACATTGAGAGCTAAGTCGCTAGCTTCCACCATGGAAGATAACCTACATTAGCATGACACAAGCTAATGTAATCTATTTTGGATGATCGATTATCTGAACATGACATAAGCATAGTGCTAATTGCTTTAGCTTTTTATGCCCTTTGGATTATTAAGGCGTGTTTGTGTCTCCCAGCTAAAGTCCCACAAGTGTCACAAATGTGTCTTGCAACCGAGAAGATAAAGTTACACATGTCCAGCATCTCATTAATGGACATGCCTCGATGATGTGGATGATGCTTAAGGTGCTTGCTTTACACATGTCCTTGAAGTGTCCAACGCTTCATGCATGTGTGACACGTGTCCTTTGAGGTGTCAAACGCCTTTTACATGTTTTACAAGTGTCATGTCTTTGTAATAGTTAGATTGGTTTGTATTTCAATTCGATTTTATGTTGTTTGGCGTCCGGGTATATATACAGGACCTTAGGTACTTTGGTTGGACTTAGATTTTGAAGAATTAAACCCTTCATACATAAATAATCTCTTTTTATCATCTCCATTTTTTAAAGGAGTAAAATCCATATTACCCATGTGATACTCCAAATGTTCAAAGAAGTCCTTGTGATAAAATAAATACTATATAATTTCCTGTAAAATTTAAAATAGTATATATTACCCCCTTGTAAAATTTCATGCTCCAAAATTACAACTGAATGTGTATATTTTGCCCCTAAATTATCAAACTACCCCTGTGATTAAATTATACATCTTTTAAAAATATAATATAAGAAAATATAATTTAGTTATATGTATATATATAAAGAAACCTAAAAGATATAAAATGAGAAAATAGAGATAACTCGCCGGCGAAGAAGAGATTGGCAGTGGGTGGGGTGACAAAATGATTATTGTCGGGCGTGCTTTTCAATGGTGGGAAGCACACATTGAGAGGTCATCGGATGTCGGAGAAAAAAGTGATAGAAATTGGGGGGCTGCGAGTTAGGGACCAATATGCACTTTTTTAAATTTTACAGGGGGTTATATAGTATTTTTTTTAATCACAGGGGCTTATTTGAACATTTTGGATATCACAGAGGGGTAATATGCATAATACCTTTTTTAAAGATTCAGCCTTCATCTCCTCCATAGCCTCGTTTAAGCCTTCTCATGTAGTTCTAAGTATCCTCCATCTCATGGCAATAGTATGCTGCGCTTACCTCAACAAGAGGATCTTGTGCATCAGAAATTGCTAGATCTACCTAATTAGAGACTATGTTATGGTCCCTTATGTTATCCATCTAAAGAAAAAAAGAGATGGTTTGGTTTAAGTTGAGTTCTATGCTGTCGACTGAAAGGCCACCATGGAAAAGAGTACCGCTATCGGTCGTGGATGGATAGACAGACTCTTTCTCATCTAGACTCCCTTTCAAGGGTCTTGGATGAATAGCATGTAGGGCAAAAAAGGCGGCAAAGTGAATAAAAATACTAGAGGTTTTATTCAATTCACCATCTAGGGGCTACATAATTATTTTTAATTTGAGGGGGTATTTGTTAATTTTTTAAATGACAAAGAGATTTTCGCAATTATACCAAACTTTAGGGGAGATAACTATAATTTCCCCAAAATATTATGTTCAAACACTTCCTCTAATTTTGTAGGATTAAAATATAAACAAGAAAAGGGCAGATTACACTTAGACCTCCTTTAAAAATGTGGAATCACAATTCTACTCAATAAAGCTTTTGAAATTACACTTGCACCATTTTTTGGGAATTTTTTTGTTCAACTATTCCCTTTGGTTAGGGTTTAGATGTTAAATGTTGACCTCACAAACTTTTAATTGTATACCTCATTTAGCATTCCATATAAATTGACATATAGACTAGTTTTTTAAATCATTAACGGCTTTTTTTTTTATCAATAGCAATAATTCGTTAATAATATTTTATTATATTATATCTTGTTGACTTTATATACATATATGTATACATTAAATTTATCTCCTTACAAGTATAAAAATATTAGTAGATTATATTTGTCAATACACTATACTAGTGCTAATTGAGCACGAAAATTGTAAGTTAATGTAATTTTTTTTATCGACGTCAACACTTTCCATCCAAATCCTAATAAAAAGGGACATAGTTGTAATATGGAGAATTCTCAGAGCATGTAAAAATAATTTTAGAAGATTTTTTTTAGGAAAATTATAATTTCACACTTTTAAAGGGGTTAAAGTGTAATTAACTTAAAAGAATAATGTCTGAGAAGGCGATGCAAAATGAAGAAAAGGAGAACAATTGTTTTGGGACGGAAATAAATACCAAATGGTTATTTTATTGTTGTTATGAGTATGATTGTCATACAACAAGGAAAAGGAGGAAATATTAATATGTATGGAAGGCAAATTGACAGCGAATGCACAGGCAATGCCTAAGCGAGGGGTGTAAGTGGCGATTATGACGCCAAATCCTTAAACCCCCAATTTCCTCCCTTTTCTCACCAAATCCTAAATTTGAAATTTTGTTCGAGTTTGAATACAAAAGTGGTCGGAATAAGGTTGTATATTGAAGAAGGTGCAAAAGAGAGTAGAAAATAGTGTTGGTTTGAAGCCAAAGCCATGTCAACTTGTTCCTTACCCACTTTTTTTTTTTTTTACTCTGTAAAAAGATGTTTGGAGTAATGGTCTTCTTTGGCTATGTATTTTAATGGGATAAATGCAATTTACCTTATTGTAATATGTGAATTGAGCAAATACTCTTTTTTGAAAAAAGAATTAGCAAATTACCCACATGTGTTTCAAAAATTGTAGCAAATTATCTCCAATCAATGGTTTAAATAGGGGGTAATTTGCTTCATTTTTCAAAACATAGAGGATAATTTGATATTTTATTTTTTAACAGGGTGTTTTTTTGCTCATATCATGGAGGACTAAATTGTATTTTTTTTTTCCATATCTTAATGGATGACCCTAAATGGAAGCCACTTTAATACATTGGAAAGGTATCTAATGTGGTCCGTACGTGTTGTCTTTTAAGCGTACGGCTATACATTCTCCCCACCCCCACCTCGAGGAGTTGAAAATTCTCTTTTGCTTTGTTGTTACTATTTTTTCAATTCCGCCTCAGCTCAGTAATATGGGAGTTCATCAACTTATTTTAACAATTCATAGGATCTTAATTGTATCCAGTCTTTTCTCTCTAATCACATTATTAACAAAATTTTAACTATATCTATATTCCAAAATGAACACAAAGACATTTTTACTTGGGCATGAACTACTGATGGGCAATTCACAATTAGATCTGGTTGTGGTAAAAAAACAATCATAATAGAACAATTTCACCACAACTTACTCGGTGCATGATCTAGAACAAAGACATACCTCCCAGAACAAAATTTCATGCATGGTTTATGGGCATTATCCCAACAGCATATTTCCTATTCTGTCGTCATAGGCTTGCAACTATTCACTTTGAAAGGATGTAGCGATACATTGAATATCTTTATACCCAGTGTAAGTTTTTTCAAATCAATTTCTCAATTGTATTGTCCTAGTATTTGCTTACTACACATGATTATATTACATTAAATTCATTAAAATCATCATCTCAAACATAACACTTCTTACACTCACTATGGTATCTTTGGAAAGTTTGCAAAGAGGGTCTTTCTAATAATGCACCTATTAACATTAAACAATTATGGAGATATATTCAGTTGTCAATAAAAAATATCTAGGTAAGCCAACCAAATTCAAATTTATTTTGAAACTAAATTGGACTACTCCACTGGAAGATTTGGTGAAACTTAATATTGATGGCTCGGCAAATTCAAATCCTGGACAAGAAGGAAGTGGAGGATTTTTAGAAATAATCAAGGATTGTTCATCATGGTACTCTCGTACTCCGTTGGAATTTTAACCAATTCAGTTATCGAATTACGAGCACTGCATATTGGTCTTGTAATTGCACAAAACAAAATTTTTTCCGTTTGATTATTGAAACAAATTCACTGTTAACCTTTTAGGAATACCAGAAAATCTCATTCTGCTGGTCAAGGACTGACAAGAAATAACTGAATAGGATGCATGTTCCATCAATTTTGTCTATCAGGAAGCTAAATCGGTGGCAGATACTTTAACAAAATGAGCAGCTACAGTGAATTTTTTTTGCCACGAAAACTTTGACCAGCATGTCCCCTTTTTGTATAAACTCTTGGAAGATGACTTGCATCAAACTTTTTTTAGATGCATTGCTTCCCCTTTTTTGTAAACTTTAAAATGCAACAATGATATATATTTTGTGGTGTTTGTTTAAAAAAAAATTCTATTACTCTGGATCTTATTTTGGGGGTAAGTTCATTAATTTGCCTGAGGCTAAGTGTAATGTTGGGAGTGTATAAAAATTTGGTTATGTCCTGACCTGAACAAGTTGAACCTTGGTTTATTTTCTATGGAGCAAGAATAGGAAAGGGGAGAACATATTATATCATAATGAAGAAGGGTTTAAAAACTTTGGATTGATGATAAAGACATAAAAACTCAAGTTTTAAAGCATGAAGAGGGACTTGAAATACAAGTCTGTGCTGAGATTGAACAAGATGTTGAGGTTCTGACTTCTGAACATGTAGGGGGCTAATGAAGGGAGAGGATAGGCCCGGAAAGCGCGGCGGAAGCGCGAAAAATTAAAAACTCGGTAAAACATGCGATAATTAACGAAATTATTACCCGATCAAGGGGTGTACCCTTGATCTTTTCCGGGCGTTCAGTGCATTAAATATTAAAACTATAGGCCAAGAAATCACGAGGAAAAACAAGGAGGGAAAACCATAAACGGAGTTTTACCTTTGTCGTTTTTCCCGTACGGCCTCTGTTTTCGTTTTCGGATCCGTCCACAACGAGACCTCAATTTTTGAGATCCTCCCAAGAATGACACACCACCACTAAAGGATGTGGAGATTTCGTGCTAGCAAAATCTCCACAGAAAAGATGGAGATCAAAACAATCGCTATGAATTAGTGTGTTTTGATCTCTCTTTCGTTTTTTTTGTTGATCTCTAAGACCAAATGAAAAAACTGATATGGAGAACATGGGAGAGAGAGAGAGAGGCACGAATTTGTGAGGTTTTGAGAGGCTAGTATGTGTTGTGGGTGTGGTAGGGCTTAATAAAGGTATATATATGACCTAGTCATACACATACTAGGAGTCCTAACCTAGTTAGACTCCAAAACAACCATCCTAACCCTAACCACTCCTTAAGCACGAATTTTGCCTTCTAAATCAGCCAAAGAACTGTCCAAAATTATCCTCCTTGACTTAACCAAAGTCCAACCAAGGCCTTGGGCTTGTATTAATAGGATCAAGCCCACGTCTTATGGACTTATATTAAATCTAATTTAATCATAAGCTCAACATTAAACTCCTTATCTTTTAATCTAATTAAAAGATCCAAGCCATGCTCTCTCTTTCAATTTACAAATCCAATTTATAAATTGGACCAAACACAATAAGATTAATCCAATTAATTTTACTAGCTAACTTAAAATTCTAATTAATCCAATTAATTAAATTTCAAGTCATCCATCCAATGGATTGGTCTAAATAAATGATCCAATCATTTATTCTCTTCAAAGATTAATTTAATCCAATTAAATTAATCCGACTCTTCTAGAATTAATTCCAAATTAATTCTATCCCACTATAGTGGTAGGGTGTGGCTCTTTAGGTTCACCTCAGCTACACTTGGGCATGTGTGACCAACATAATTAATTAAATCTAGTTTAATTAATTATTTCTGATTATTCCATAATCGAAAATGGCCCGATACCATGGGTGGCCGTCTAGCAACAGTCCATGGCACTAGAGACTAGCTGAATGTTGGCGTGAACATTTAGGCTCCGAATCCATACGAGTACAGTCCTACTATCAACCGTCTCCTGGCCTTAGTCTAGGGTATGGAATTGGGTGTCGGTTCTAATCCTTGACTAGGCAACTATGCTTAACACTCGAGATGCGTTTACTCTACTGATCCGATCTAGGAAATATACCTGATCGATCGCTTTTGCCAAAGACTTTTAGAGTCTAAACCATTTCTAGGTGCATGGGAGAACTCTCTGTCATATAATGACAGGGGACAGATCCTCTCTTGGAATCCACCGTCCTCGGTACATACCTCGATTGCACTGGATAAGGTTTATGATGACCATGCCTCACGACATAGCCACCACTTGCCATATCAAAGATACAGTCTTCATATGCACATGACTGCCATGATTCCTCAAATCAGAGGACTAATTCTCGTACTATCAGAATCGGGAATCCCAATCATACCGACCAAGCCTTAAGAGGCTTCCATATGACGATTCCCGCGAGTCACTTTCAGTCAGTTGACTACCTTGCCAACTAACCCACTAAAACTGCACAGACGACCTACGTCTCCTGCCGACGAGACACGGCTGTAGTACTTAGTGCAAGTCTCCATAGAATCCTTGATGCCCAATCTCGAGGTCCTCGACTTGGAACGTTCCAGACCGACCCTTAAGAGTTGGTTTCATAGCTGCCAAACTTATGCGCAGCCCAGCTCCACGGGTTAACCTTTCGATCCGTGGGCATTTCGTTGTGACATTGAAACCCCGTTCAATATCAGTGGTAAGCTCAATGAAACATATTGCCATCTTGATGAATTCTTACCGTATTCATCAATCTAATAATATTTGATAAAGATTGTCGAATGAAAAACAGCCAATCCAATTGGCTTTTGGTCACTCATTCCCACAATCTCCCACTTGACCATTAAGCCAATTACCCATGTCGTTCAGAACCTTCTGAGCATGAGCAATCTACGATATCGACTCGATTTCGTGGGTCATCTTTATTTTTTACTGGATCTATACGGTCCAACCGTGTATTTCCTTTCACCATCGCTACCTGCAGATGGTTGTTATCTACGAATTTTCGGGAATCTTGTGATGAGATCTGGGGTCCATAGCCTTGTTGTTCGCCTCTAAGGCTCCAACTGGCTCGGTTGTGCTAGGCATCACATCTGTCTAATGGATGTTGTTTTTTTTATCTAAACCACTTTTCTATACTGACTTGTTAAAGTCGCCCCACATTCAACTTTTAAGATGGGGCGTCTGCTTGAAATCCCTCCAAGCTACCATGCCTACCATCAAGTCCGAACGTGATTATACTTTGAGGACTTAACCATTATTCACATGAGTCTGGAAGCTAGTAACGCTTTAGCCTTCCAGAATTAACTCTCCACAAATCGTGTGTCAGACACACTTCTTTAATCCTTATTCAGGTATTAAAAACTGTTCTTGACAACTGTCTATTACCAATTGGTGTATTTCCAATATACGTTGTGTCATGCCCTAAGCATACACAATATCAGGTCCAACACACCAAACCAACACTTTCGTGTTGTCTTTGGCACAGACGTAGGGAATATCCAAGACATCTGAGCTTTCTCATCAGTCAACCATGACTGAGTTTTGAATAGCTCAACTCTAATGTAGGAATCTAATTCCTTTTGTGGAGAATTTCGTAAATAACTTTATATGTGTCTTAGTGTTTCTCAAACATCTTAACCTCATTCCAAATGGGAAAGACGTTTATACACTAAACACATTGGAACTCACAACAACTTCCATTGACGTTGGGCTCATTTTATCAAATCATACCTAGTATGATCTTTAGATAAAAACGAATATTCCCAGTTTTACGAAGTCTCAAACCTAGTTTGAACTAGGCTCCAAGCCATTGATTCCAAACGATGGCTAATATCGCTCCTCCTTATGTCCTTTTGGATTAAAATTCAATTCCATAAACAAATAATGACTGAGATATGGTCAGTTAGAGATGTAGTTGATTACGAATGATGCATTTGAGAAGTTATATGAAAACTTACTCCCACTATTTTCTTGACGTGTATAGGACCATCCTATTAACTCAAGTACTTTGTGGGGCGAGAGTTTCATCATACAATAAGGGCCAATTTGTTTCAGTGAAACACAAACAAACAAAGTCCAACTTAGTTTGATTTCTTCCTTATCAGAGACCGGTCAACCGTGGTCCTTTCCGGAAGAAATTCACCGAGTGAGAATCACATTCTCATAAAGAACTCTCACTAAATACACACCCTCTCGATTCAATTGAAAGGTGATCATGTTGGTTCACCACTCCGAGTCTAATTCTTTGAACCTCATCAAATAAAATTAGACTGGTGAACCCCCACACCGATCTTGTGTATTTTAGTAACTCACAAATATCACACTGGATCCCATCCAACATGTAACTGGTAAACTCATTTTGTCCCACAAAAGAGCTTTTGTGGTTTTTCTCCTTCTCAGTAAGGTTTTGAAAGCTAATAGATCTAAATCGGCTATTTCTAGTGCTCTTTGAATCCATCAATCTCTCTCTTCCTCAACTAGAATAGATTGACCTATCAGGACTGTAAGTTTGGACTCTTTGATTATCATTTTATTCTTTATTTGAGTATTTATAATCCAATTATGAAATGGTATATGTTTCACCCAGCAGACATGAATCCATTCAATGTCAAATAAGAGACTTTATTGATCAAAATATGTAATCAAAATTGTCCAACAATAATTGAAAACATTATTTCGATCATGCTAGGTTACATAGATATTATCCTAACATGATCACCATTAAGCCTAACTAAGCCCCTAGTCTTTTTAGCAACAGCCCCGCTATCGCTAGGCCTTAGGACCTTTTGTTTTGACTTTTCTACTCCTCATCATCATCTGCAAACCATTTGCAAATTATGAATTCATTGGTATCCAATACCAAGAGTAGAATGGTGATTATGTTAATACTCAATTAAAGATTTATACCTTCATTGGAGAGGAGCTTAGGACACTCCCTCTTCCAATGGCCCTTCTCTCGGCAATAAATGCAAACATCATTTGAAATTCTTGACTGATGAACCCTTTTCCTCTTTCCTTTACCCCCGCCAAGCGGTGTAATAGGAACACTTGAAGTGCTAGCAGTATTAGAAAACATCTCTCCCTTCTTCTCTTCTCGCGTCCGGCAACCTTGCCCTTCGCTTTAGAGCTTGAAGCCTCTCCCACTAGTATCGTCGGTGCAGATTTTTCAATCGTTGCCTCGTACTTGACCAATGTATTAATCAACTCATGAAGGCTTTCCTCAAGCCCATTCATGTTATAGCTGATAGTAAATTAATTAAGGGAGAGAGATAGTGATTACAGAATCAAGTCAACATACGTTTCTTCTTCCTTGAAATCAGCCTGGAGGTCTTTGAACTTCTCCACTAGGGAAAGCATCATCACTCCATGCTCACGTACGGACGATCCCTTAATCATTATCATGCCGAAGAATGCCTTCATCACGGCATATCTAATATGCCATTCCGGTGCCGCATAAAGTTTTTTTCCATGCGGTGCATTATCGACAAGACGTCCTCATACCTTTCGTACTGTTTCTGGATCTCATTACTCAATAAGCCCAGTACGATATTGTGTACTTTCCGGTTGTTCTCATGCCACTGAGTAAATTTTTGAACGTCAAACGTTCTCTGGGCAGGAACCCTTCCGGCAAAGTTCGAGGTAGAGATTTGTCCAGAACGTAGTCTGGTTCTTGAAATCGAGGACCATCCTCAGATTTCTCAGTCAATCAGAAAGTTTGTTCCATTAAATAGTAGCCTCAAGTATAGTTAAGTGGATTCTTAGAGATTTACAATAAATAGAAAAAATAAGTAGAGTATTATAATATTAGGTTCTAGTTAAGGACTTGGACTTCAGTCACTAACCTTCCCACTATTTCTGCGAAAGCCCATCACTCTCAAATGGGGTTTCGGTAAAATCATTTTCCTAGTGGGTTTGAGGTCCACAAGCGAAATTCTCCATGCCCCGCTTTTACGATTCACATGAAAATAGCCTTGTGGGAGGTATCCAATACCATTCTCGTCCTACGAGATTTCCAAGATATTTCGCCTCACCTTTTCACGTGATTCCGAGGACTCCAAGCAAATCACGTTACTTCGTGTTAGACCGACCCATCAACCAAATCATACCGCAAACTATCGCCCCCCATGACTCGTGAGATAGGGAAATAGAAGCGTAGTCTTTTCGTTCACAATAATAGTGCTGCTTTATTTCAGTCCAAACGTGCCATGACTCGTGAGACCACGTGTGGCTAAAATCAGCTTCCTCACTATATTACTGTGGATGGAAGGCATGGAAATTACATCACTTGGTATTAGTCCTAATCCATCAATCAAATCATAGCACACACTATCACCCCCCACGACTAGTGAGACAGGAAAATAGGTGTGTATTCACTTCGTTCATAGTAACAGCGCAGCTTCATTTCAGTCCACACGTGCCACGACTCGTGGGACCACGTATGGGTGAAATTGGCTTCCTCACTACATTGCTGTGGATGGAATGTATGGAATAACAAGCCATTGTGTTTATTTTCATTTTTAAGGTTCTAATATTATTAACTTGGTCCAACCAAGTGAGAGCTCATTTTAATAGTTGACCGAGACCTCATCACATATTAATATCTTGCATAAAATATATCCAATATAATGCATTTAAATAAAATGAATCACATGCAAAATAAAAGCCTAGCATGCCCCTGTTGGATGATCACAAGCCCAAAATTTATGCGACTCACTGAACCGGCAGTGGATCTATGGTCAGTCTAAGGGTAGGCCCACATTATTACAAGATATGTAACCCATTAACACATTATGGACCTTGTAATCTCTCTTTATTTATTCTTTTCCTTCGTGGGCTCCGTCCTTCTGGCCTCTTATCCATGGATCTCCGTGGGCCAACCTATGGCCTCCTCCATGGGCCTCAATCGTCTGGGCTTGCTCTTTACAATTATTAAAAAATAAAATAAAATCCTCTCCACCTATTCTACTCTCATTACAACTTAAAAACAAACCTCAATCAACAGTTGGGAAGTGCATCAATAGGGAGAAAGCAAGCTTAAACGTATTAGGCTAAAAACGAAGAGAAAAGGAAATAAGAGGCACACAAGCCCCAACCCAACAGAGAATAAAATATACACAGGGTCTAATGGGTTTCGTGATCATCCATATTAATTCAATTAACAAAATAGCACATTTTATTTCCAAAATAAACATGCACACAAATATAATGCAATCCATGTATTATAATTAATGACATCCAATATCATAAATTATCTACACATCAAATCTCTGGAATTTATATGTAAAATAATGCAACTTAATAATGGACATAAGTGCAACCAATGCAAAAACCAATTCTTGTTTGAAAACCCATTCAAATTAATTTTAGTAATTTAATCTTGGAAAATACCAAATCTCAACCAAAAGTTAAATTCACCAACATTAACTATTTCAGAAAAATATGCAGAAAAATCAGAAAAAATAAAAAATTAAAAAATTCTGAAAAAAAAAAATCGGGTCAGACGGCCAGCCGACCGGCAGCAAGCGCGCGGGCCTGCGCGCGCAGGCGCCCGTCCACGCACAGGCGCGCGCGTGCAGTCCCTGCCGTGCGCGCCCTGCGGGCGCGCTGACCGGCCGTGCTCGAAGGGCTCTCGCCCGCGCGCGCGCGCCTGCCAAACGGCCGGCAGCGTCGATCGCTGCTCCTTTTTTTCTTTTTCGAATTTTCTGAAACTTTTTCCTGCAATTTCTGAAACAACAAGAAAATAATCAATTTTCAGAAATTCCAAATTTCAATAAAATTTCTTATGCCCAAAATTAAAAGCAAAATTAAACACATATACCCTAGATCTAAATATGCAATTAAAATCCAAAAAACATGCTTCAAAGCCGATTAAAAACATGTAACATGCTGAAACACATAAACACGTTAGATTCTAGGCCTATACACCGAACTGGGCTCTGATGCCACTTGAAGGAAGCGGATCGGCCTGGGAAGCGCGGCGGAAGCGCGAAAAATAAAAATCGGTAAAACATGCGATAATTAACGAAATTATTACCGATCAATGGGTGTACCCTTAATCTTTTCCGGGCATTTGGTGTATTAAATATAAAACAATAGGCAAAGAAAACAAGAGAAAAACAAGGAGCGAAAATCATAAACGGAGTTTTACCTTTGTCGTTTTTTCTCGTACAGCTACAAGCATTGTCTCCTCTCCGTTTTCGTTTTCGGATTCGTCCATGATGAGACCTCAATCTTGAGATCCTCCCAAGAATGACACGCCACCACTAAAGGATGTGGAGATTTCGTGCTAGCAAAATCTCCACAGAAGAGATGGAGATCAAAACAATCGCTATGAATTAATGTGTTTTGATCTCTCTTTCGTCTTTTCTTTTGATCTCTAAGACCAAATGAAAAAACTGATATGGAGAACATGGGAGAGAGAGAGAGAGGCACGAATTTGTGAGGTTTTGAGAGGGTACTATGTGTTGTGTGTGTGGCTTGGGTTTAATAAGGGTATATATATGACATAGTCATACACATACTAGGAGTCCTAACCTAGTTAAGCTCCAAAACAACCATCCTAACCCTAGCCACCCCTTAAGCACGAATTTTGCCTTCTAAATCAGCCAAAGAACCTTCCAAAATTATCCTCCTTTACTTAGCCAAGGTCCAACCAAGGCTTTGGGCTTGTCTTTAATGAACCGGGCTCGATAGTATCAAACCCACGTCTTATGGACTTATATTAAATCTAATTTAATCATAAGCCCAACATTAAACTCCTTATATTTTAATCTAATTAAAAGATCCAAGCCATGCTCTCTCTTTCAATTTACAAATCCAATTTATAAATTGAAAACTCAAACTTGAAAATCCATTAAACTAAACTCACTTTCTTAACAGCTTCACCCTCAGCTTTAATTTCGTCCCATTCCTGGCCCAGGATTGGTCTAAATAATGATCCATCATTTATTCTCTTCAAAATTAATTTAATTTAAATTAATCCGACTCTTCTAGAATTAATTCCAAATTAATTCTATCCCACTATAGTGGTAGGGTGTGACTCTTTAGGTTCACCCTCAGCTACACTTGGGCATGTGTGACCAACACAATTAATTAAATCTAGTTTAATTAATTATTTCTGATTATCCCATAATCGGAAATGGCCGATATCATGGGGCGTCTAGCAACAGTCCATGGCACTAGAGACTAGGTGAATGTTGGCGTGAACATTTAGGCTCCGAATCCATACGAGTACGGTCCTACGGTCAACAGTCTCCTGGCCTTAGTCTAGGGAATGGATTTGGGTGTCGATTCCAATCCTTGACTAGGCAACTATGCTTAACACTCGAGATGTGTTTACTCTACTGATCCGATTTAGGAAACATATTCATGATCGATCAATCGCTTTGGTCAAAGACTTTTAGAGTCTAAACCATCTCAAGGTGTATGTGAGAACTCTCTGTCATATAATGACAGGGGATAGATCCTCTCTTGGAATCCACCGTCCTCGGTACATACTCGGACTGCACTGGATAAGGCTTATGATGACCATGCCTCACGACACAGTCACCGCTTGACATATCCAAGATACAGTCTTCATATGCACGTGACTGCCATGATTCCTCAAGTCAGAGGACTAATTCTCGTACTATCGGAATCAAGAATCCCAATCATACCGATTAAACCTTAAGACGCTTCCATATGACGATTCCCGCGAGTCAATTCAGTCAGTTGACTACCTTGCCAACTAACCCACTAAAACTGCACAGACGATCTACGTCTCCTACCGACGAAACATGGCTGCAGTACTTAGTGCAAGTCTCCAAAGGATCCTTGAGGCCCAATCTCGAGGTCCTCGACTTGGAACGTTCCAGACCAGCCCTTCGGAGTTGGTTTCAAAGCTGCCAAACTTATGCGCAGCCCAACTCCACGGGTTAACCTTTCAAACCGTGGGCATTTCGTTGTGACATCCCCAATATCAGTGGTAAGCTCAACGAAACAAATTGTCATCTTGATGAATTCTTACCTTATTCATCAATCTAATAATATTTGATAAAGATTGTCGAATGGAAAACAGCCAATCCAATTGGCTTTTGGTCACCCATTCCAACAGCTAATTGAACAAGCAGTTGAGGTTGTTATTGTCGAGGATGAATCTAATGGAGGGATTAGGGGTAGGGGTGTATATGGTGTAGGTCGAATAAATTTAGGAGACTTTTCACTCCAATTCAGTATTTGTGATTTTTAGAAAGTTTATCCCAAATTCAAGTCCAAGCCCGCGATTATCAAAGCTGCAATTAGAGGTCTAATTGGATCAGGGCGGATTGGGGATCATATAGAGTTAGTCACCTGTGCAAAGAAATAAATTCAAAGTTCAATTGTTCTAATTACATAAAATTTGTAGTGTCAAAATACATATTTTAAAATAAAAATATACATACCAAATAAATTAATATTATCCATTATATGGATTTGTCTCAAGTTGCAAGAAGCATTCTACAACGTAAACTATAAGTACCAACCATTGACTACTTTACAAGTTCTGACTTATCATATTGTTATTATATTACTAGCTTATTTAGATGAAAATAATTAATATTTTTAGATTTATTATGATTATCATTGTTCTTACTAATTATCTATTCATAAAAATTTAAAATATTCATTTGTCGAAAAAAACTTATTTATGATATATTTTAGTATGTGCGACATTATTTTTTTCTTTCTTTATGAAATAAGAAAGAATATTTTTTGTAAGGAAAATCAATTTCTTCATACAAGCTAATAGACTCATTACAAAAATTCAACTTTATTATAATAATTATTGCACTTCAGTATAAGAAAATCAATTTTTATGGCAATTTATGTTTGTGACAATTATTTTATCATAATAAATACATTTTTAAGTAGTGATAATTAGCAAAGATGTAAAGAAATGAAATATCAATTATATTGTGTAAAAAATAAATACTTAGTATGGTTACGTATTTGTTAAAGAAGAATACAAATAAATATAAAAGAAACTTACCAATTTTTTTATGAATAAAATTGACAAAAAACAGTCCATATATAGATTTAAATTATATAAGAAGCTACATGATAATATATAAATATTTAAAAAATATTATATAAAATAAAATAAGATGATTATTGAAACATATTATAACTAAAGAATGATAGAATCTGTTCTCAATTCTTGCATTTATCAATTGCATAAAAATAAAGAAGATTATCGATAACCCAGAATTAGTTAACTAATTGATCTTATTTATATATTTCTACATAAATATTATGTACTAATAAAAATTATCTTAATTAATATTATAATTTTTTTGAATATTAAAACTTTCGTATGAACATATGAAACTATCGTGATTGAACGTGGTCTTGTGGTCTACATAAACATAAAAATCAAACTTTTGGTAATATATATATATATATATATATATATATATATATATTTTTGCCAGCTCAAGAAAACCCTAACTAACTCATAATTAGTTAATTGTTGTGCAGTTCGGGTTAGGGCAGTCGGTTGGGGCGACCCGATGAATTTACTGAACACCATGGAAATGAGAGGGTTGATGTATGTGATGTTTCTGATAGTCTAATTGATAGTAATTATGACATGGAAAATAAGTGCAAGGATGATGAAATTTTGTTACGGTATATGTGCGTCTTGTTCGGATGGTAAGTTTGACAGCTACTTGGGTAGAGACCGTTGAACATCATTGGGGATGATGGGGAAGAATTTGGTGATGATTCATTGATTTTGGTGAGAATGATGTAGTTCGTAGTGAAAATAATTTAGATGTGAAAACATTATCTAATTCCAATCCTGTTGAAATGTATGATTCAACAGTTGAGGTAGGATGATTTTTAGTAAAAAAAAGAAAAAAAAAAAAAAAGCTGAATTTAGGAAAGCAGTCCAATCAAGACAAAAAGAAGACTGAAACTTACAACAAATGACAAAATCAGGTATATGATGTGTGCACTTGGGACGACTACAAGTGGAAATTAACAGCAATAAAAATTCACAAAAAGGGCACATTTCAGATCAATTACTACAATGCTAGGCATACTTGTCCATAGTCCATGTAAAAAATGTGTGTGGCTGAGCGAAAGGTGCAAGTCTCTACATTTTCTAGAGAAGACTATGTCTTTTCAATTGCACGAGAGTCTTGATGTGACCCACATTTATCATGTATTAAGAGCATAATTATAATATTCATATAATGATGATTTATCATGCTTTAAGTCCATGAGTTACATTATCATGTGATAAGAATTAAGAATATTTAATGTGAAAAGTGTAACCATTTTGATTATGAATTATATAATTAATCTATCACTTAGTGGGGCAACCTAAAAATTCTCTTAAACAATAAAGACAACGTAATATGAGAGGTCCCTAGCCTATATATATATATATATTATATATATAGATATATATGTATGAGCTTTTGAAGAATATATCCATCATATAGAACACAAGTATAAGAATTTCTTAGATTACAAGACAACTTTAAAAAATGAGTGAAGGACTACCTCAAGAGTTATCAAGCAATAGTCCAACCTGGACAAGCATGGCTAGAGGTAATATTCTATGAAATTTTCTTATATTGTGGTATCAAACCCGTACTCTAGCTATCTTTGTCTGGTAGTATTGTTCTTAAAGTATACCTATATAAACGTTTACTTATTTTCGTTCAACAAGTTTTCTTGATCAACTTAGTTATTTAATCATGATATTCATGCATTATATACTTTCTGTATTATGCAATACATGATTATCTTGTTAATTGATTTTTGAGCCTTTGGGGAAGAAGTATAGTATAGTTTATTCTTCAATTTGGTTCATGTGAAGTATATAGAACAAGAAGGGTTTTAACATATAAAGAAAATAATGTTTGTTATCTTGATGTTACAGAAAGTCTGCAAAGGTTGTTTTATTAATTATCATTACAATGAAGAGTAGCCTCAATATATCTTATTGTAATATTTTAGCATTTTAATTTTTGAGAGACTCTCTATTCTGATGTAACATCTATTGCACTTAAGTTGTTGAATAATCATCTATAACCACAAAAAAATATTTTTTTTCACAATTTAATTGGTATAAGATGATGAATACTATAATATATGAAATATTTTCTATATCCACAAATACGAAGTCTTTTATTTTATTAGATGGGTATTCATTAGTCGTATGACATTAAGTAAATTCTATACATGATACTACCTTTACCCACAGGGAGGACATGCATTTACTTTTATTTATCTCATAATAATAAAATTTATTTTCTTTATCATTGCAACCTTTTCAAGTACTTTTATGCATTTTTGTACTCAAATTCCTATGCTAAATGGTGACAACGTCTTGGAATGGAAAGATCAAGTTCTTTTGACTTTAGAGTTTATGGACCTTGATTTGGCATTCTGTGTGGATGAACGACCTATTCCTACAAACTCTAGTACACCTACTGAGAAAGCTTCTTATGAGTTGTGGGAGCGGTCTAACCGTTTAAGTTTGATACTCATAAAAAACATATCAACAAAGGTATTCAGGATCATCCCGAAATCCATTAAAGTAAAGGACTTTCTAAAGGCAATTGAAGACCAATATGTGCATTCTACTAAGGCTTTGGCAAACACTCTAATGAAACAACTGCCTGATATAGAATACAACTCTTCTAGGGGTGTGTATGAACATATCATGCAGATGAGGGACATTGCAATACAATTGAAGTCCTTTGACATTTTGAGTAATTTTGGTGCAACTTGTAGCCCGCTATTAATACTACGGTTATATCTCCCCTAATTATCATACTTAAAATAAATTCTATTTACTTGTATAAATATGTACATAATCATATTGCACACGTAATCACAACGTCACAACCAATATAATCACAACCCACGCCATTATAGATATGTACATATCAAACATCACAAAGTAAAACCATTGTAGTAGTTCACTGTCCACATTTTTAATTTCTCCTCTATACATCCTAAAATGTAAATTATATTTCAACTGATGACTTAGGAGAAAAACCGCATACTAGCCCGACCTGACTGAATGCCGGGTTTGGACCTAACCCTCGATAGGAGACACCTCAAGATCTACTCCTGAAAAATGTTAGCATAGGGATGAGCCTGCAACTCAATAAGCAAATAATTGGCATTATCTATACATGTGCGTCAAATATAGTCCAGATAAAACAAAATAAGCAACATATGTATAGTGTACTTAATTCAGTTTTAGCACAAATAAGCTTTATCTGATATGCAGTCAAATTAACTTTAAACCCAACACAATCAACCTTATTGCACAACATAACCAACTCACAATAAAACAATCCATTAAACGCCTTTTCTCCTAGTCTGCTTACCAGAAGGTGATACAGTGATTTTCTTCACCAATTCAATCTCACATTTCCACTTTTAATAAGTGGATTACCCCATTTATAAACCACACAGAGCCAACGTTGTCGTTATTTTCTTCCACGAAGAGCACCGAGGCCAATTTATCCACGAAGAGCCATCGGGGCTGTTTTTTTTTTCCCACATAGAGCCACCGAGGCCAATATATCCACACAGAGCACCAAGGCCAATCATTTTTTTCCACATAGAGCCTTTGGCGCCAACCAAAGGGGTAATCACATATAATTTATTTTAGTTCCCGTAACTCCCTCATTTCCACATATCACCATTCTTGTAGGCAGCTAGTAAAATAAAATCATATATTAACACCTTTCCATATACCAACAATGACAACACGTCAAACAACAAGTATAATATTTCAAATATATTCATTCCGCGCACATAATACCATCATTCGAATCAAATCATCCACCACTCATGTATTTTCAGATAAATCAGTTTCAGCTGGAACCACATACTTAAATATAGGTAATATCACAAAGAAAATGAACATATATGGATAATACTAATTATTCACTTATTTTGATCTAACAACGCTCTACTAGCAAACAAGGAGTTGTCCAAAATCCTCTACTTTATCCCCGAATTCTATAACGATTTATAATGCATACAATTAATATATTAAAAATATTGTAATTTCTAAATATAATATTACATATTATTTGTACAATTTCTAATTTATCATTTAGTATGTTTTTCTATCGAAATATAAATTTTTCGTACCGTTATTTTCTAACTAACTAGCTTCCCAAGTATATATTTAAGGGAAAATTATTTTTTTAGTCCGTTAAGTATGTCCAATATTAGATTTAGTCCAGTAACTATGCCCATTTTTTTTTAAGTCTAGTAAGTTTTAATATTTGATGAAATTTAGTCCTCCGGTGGTCGGATTTTTTATTTTTGGCCGGAAAAATGACATGTCATTCCAACTGGATATTTTTGAGGAGTTGGCAGACATGTTGGGAATTTTTAAGCTTATGTGGCAATTGAAATGAGGTGGAATTTTTCTTCAAAATATTTTAAAATATATTATAATTTATAAAATTAATTATTATTTAAAAAAAAAAAAAAACCTCCCCAAACCCCACCCCCCGGCGCCCCCTTGTTTCTTCCCCCCACCCCCTATCGCCCCTCCTCCCCTCCTCCAATCGCCCCCGCCCGCCCTGCGCCGCGTCGCCTCGCCCTGCGCCGCGTCGCCCCGCTTTCCCCTGCCCTCCTCCCCACCCCGGCGACCCCGTAGAGGGGGCGACGCCAATCGCCCGACCAATTTCTGGTCGGGACGACTGGCGTCGCATCGCCCCCAATCTGGGCGACTGGGCGAAAATCGCCCAGTCAGCTTGAGGCTTATGTGGCTGCACACATGGCTACACACATGGGATATTTGGCCGGACATTAAGCAAGAAAAAGACACGCGTGCAATTTCCGGTGAAAAATTCAAAGTTGGCCGGAAAATTACATAAAAAACCCTAATTCGGACTAAATTTCATCATAGTTTAAAATTTACTGGACTTAGAAAAAAATGGGCATAGTTATCGGACTAAAAATAATATTAGGTAAACTTAAAGGACTAAAAAAATCTTTTTCCCTATATTTAATTTATCGATTAATTCATAAGAATTCGTTTAAATAAACCCCTTATATCTTTTTAATTATCATTCTTAATAAAAAATTTAAATTAAATTATGATTAAAACCATCATTTTCGTTTCTAATAATATAATACTCTTTAAATATAATTTTCGGTGTATTTCTATGAATTTTCTATTTTCCTCGTTATTATACAATTTAATTACACCCGAAAGCATATAATTACACATTTGGTTAATAGGGCCGACTAAAGTGAATAAATTAACTATAGTATAATTAAATCTATCAAATCTAATAATTTAATTAAGCAACTATAATATTTTAAGTCAATTGGGACATAAATTCAACACCAATATAAATTGACAAAATCATAAAATACTCTAATTAAACAGTACATCAATCAGTATAACTATATTAATAAATGAACTAATTAAATAATATAATTATATAAATTAATAAAAATTTAAAATCAAAATTTTGTACCTGTTTCGTTTCCGCTTCAATAAATGTATATGTGTGAAATGTGTGTGTGGGGGTTAAATATGGGGAGGGGATTATATTAATTAAATATAATATATATATATATATATATGTATGTTTGTGAGGCGGTGGGGAGTGGTGACCCACCGCCACTTTCTCTTTTTTTTTAATATATATATATATATATTATTATTATTATTATTATTATTATTATTATTACTTTATTTTATTTAATTTTCTAAAATATCATTTACGTCCTTCCTAATTTTTTTAATTAAGTTAAATTACTCTCAATTAATATAATGAGCTCCAATTCACTCCGTTCAAGTTTTATTGTACTCCAATTTCAACCTATAATTTATTATAAAATTTTCATAATAGTTATCAGGGAAAAAGATTCGTTTGGTCCTCTAAGTTTGCCTGATATTAATTTCAGTCCATTAAGTTTGAGCATTTTAAATTTAGTCCATTAACTTCCCAAAAACACTCAAATCCAGTCCTCTAACAGGACCTGACAAGATCTGAGCTAATTCTTAGATGATTTTACCCCTCTACTATGAATTTCAGTCCATTTACAATATTCTTACCAAAATTTGCACATGCTCGCTAGAATGGTATCAGAGCCTAGGTTTATTGAAGAATATATTGTTATATTGCATATAATTATTATTTCCCACTAACGGAGGAGACCTTTAAGAGAAAATGGAACCGAACGAAAGTTCGAGTTACAATGACAACAGGGAATATTTCCAGACTCTGGAAAGACAAAGAAAGAACGTCCTTCGGGAAATTCTGTACAAATGTGACAATGGTCCATACAAGGGTCCATGTAAGATGAAAGCAACTCTTCGGACGCCCGGGGAGATGAATCCAACCCTTCTCGTAGGAGAAGAAGCTCAAGAAAGGGACTAGGGAACTCCAAGTCCTACTTTCAGTACCAGGGAATGTGGTAAAGCGTTTGCATGCCACTGAAGTACAGGGTCCAATTCCGGTCAGAAGGAATGGAAAAGGTCAATTCCTACACCAATTTCTCTCTAAAAATTATGATTAGAGGAATTGCTTGGAAAGAAATCGAGGCCGATACCTCGAAAATCTCTCAAGATCTGAGGGAAACTCAGAAGACGGTTCAAGACTATGGACATAGGTTATCCTTAACTCCATAAAATAATGGAGGTAACCAGAGCGGATCTATCAGATCCACAAGAATTGGTTTAATCATTTTCCCAACTTGGGATTGTGGAATTAGTCAATATTCAAACCAACGAAGTTACTCCAGCACTACCACGCCGGAGGGGAGCACATGTTCCAACGAAGCTCCACAAGATCACCCGATGAGGGAGAGTGCAGATTTCCACACCAACGCAACACCGACGTTTGTGGGAACCAGATTCCGAGAGAATCCAGGGAGAAATCCTAGAAAAGCACCAGAAAATACACTTTGGGCAAGAACAATGCTTCAGCCCTTACATCCATATGGTGATGTGCTAAACCTGGATGTCATCGACTTCGAAACATCGAGAAGCTGATAGATGAGTGGGTAGTAGCCATAAAGATAGCAGCAACCACCCTACAACTCGATAAAGAAAACTTCATTAAATTAGTGGAGTTAAGCTTGGAGGGTTCTGTGAAGATCGGATGGGATAATACCCCAGCCGATACTAAAGCCAGTATCCTTGCCGGAGATTCCAATAGTGCAATAGCAGATCGGCTAGGAAGGCTTATCAAGATACACTTCATCGGAGATGGATACTTCGAAGGAAGTAGAACAGAGAAGGCTAGAGAATATGCACAAGCTCTTTTCAGCCTTGAACTAAGAAAGTATTTGCGCAGTAGATGAATATATCTATTGGTTTCGTAAGTATTTCTTTCAGAGTGGAGTAGCAGTTGATGTGGCAGCTCCAATGTTCTTTGCGAAAATCTGCAGTCCATGGAGGGAAATGTTGATTCAATCATACAAAGTACCTGAGGGTCAGATGGATTCAATAGCAAGGAGAATGTCTTTCCTCAAAGACAAGCTGAAGGATTGGTGCTATCAAGCATCTATCCAGAAAAATATGAAAAGACTGAGAGGTACAATCAAACGAACTCCTCTCTGTTGTTGATAACAATGATTTTCCTATTGTTATAGGAGAATCAGGTGAGCCAAGAAAAAGGAGGAAAAACATGAGTGATCTATACTCCAGGAATTCCAGAAGAACTCCTTTTAGGCGAATATCATGGAGGTCCAAAACCAAAGCCAGAACATACAAATCTGAGCAATGGAGTGGACCAACAAGGGCTTCATCCCAAGGATCTAGACGAACAGAGACAAGATCCACAGGAAGAACCCCTACCAGAAGAACTTTCAGACGGGCCCATACCCGAACGAATGAAAGTTTCAAAGATTGCAACTGCTGGACATGCGGCGCGAGAGGACATATAGCTCCAGACTGCCCGCAGAAACGTGGTGATATCAGAAAATTCGAAGCCACGGACGACATACTGGACGCAGTCTACTATGGTGAATTGGTATCGATATACCAATTCGAGGATCTTCCTTCGGACGAAAGCGTCTATGAAGAGGAGATAGAGACTGATTCGGATGGATCTTCAACCGAGTCAGAATAATTACAGTGAAGAAGATAGGCTTCAAACCTCTGAAAGCCTGTCAGGATTCTTTTCCAGAATGACAGTATCAAACAAAACCATGGAAAGAATCATGCATCAAGATTCCAACCTCAGTCCATATGATGGATTCAGAATTGGAGGAATCGGTAAAGTCCTCAACCAGATAGGACTAAACCAGAGAAAGCATCACATAATCTACAAAGTAAGTTCAGGTGAGTTTGCTATTCCCATGGAATTTACTGGTAATGTGATGGAAATGCAGCTTATTCCTAAAGAAGAAATTCTTGAAGAATTAAGTAGGCTTAGAGAGGAAATTGCAGTTACTATGAAATGGATCCACATAGGAACTATTGAAGTAGTAATAAAGCAACTTTTAAGGAAGGAATTGATTCAGAAATACATTTATCAATAATGGATAGAAGAATCAATAACTTAAGAGATGGTTGTCTTGGAACAATGATAGGTAATCTGTATGCAGGAAAATTGATGTTTGATATTCATCCTAGGATCGCATACAACTAGCTGACCAAGATTTCAGTAGAGTCTTAACCCTTCATCAGGATTTTAAAAGAAAAGATCTAATGAAAGAAGGTAATAGACCATATTCTATAACTTATAGAATTGCTTATGCCCTTTCCAACACACATCATTCTGATTTATTCCTTAGGACAGAGTATATCGAAATTCCCAGAATTTTCAAGGAATTTGCTAAGGTAATGGCACCGGATCCTATTAGGATACCCAGAATAGGAGGTGTCGATATCGTGATAAAAGATCACCCAATCTTAGATAGAACAATGAGTTCTAGGACTGAGTTTAGTAGCAGGATGTCCTTTCCGGAAGATAGGATAATAGGCTACAAAGGAAAAGAGAAAGACTTGTCAAAAGTTTTGACTCCTCAAGAAATTAGGGTAGATAATGTAAAACTTAGATGCCCTGAAGGATGGAAAGAAATACAAGTTATATTTGACATCACTAAGAATGAAAACTATTTTCCTTGTGATGACTTATATCATTTGCCGCAACCTGTCGTTGGTAGATATGAAGGCATGTTAGAAATAGCAGGCCATGAAATTCTTGTTACAGGTGTTGCAGGACGAGAAAATGGAAGCATGATTTTGGGGATAAGTTTCCTCGAAGATCATAAACCATGGGGAAGGAAAGGAAACGGTATGGAATTCAGTCTTGATGGAGTTACCATAAGGATTGAATGACAAGCCCCTTTTCTATATACATATCTGTGGGTATGTTGTATGATCAATATAAGACAGAATATTTTGCAGCTTATATTGACTCAGGATCAGGAATTTGCACAGCAAAACCTGGAGTTTTCCCTAGAGAAGCAAGGGAAACCTTACCTGTTATTGCAGGAAGGGATTTTTCACAAAAAATCCTAATACTCAATACGGGAATACGAGAAGCCAAAATCATGATCGGGGGAGCATTTGGAACGCCCTGGTTTAGGGCAACAGGGACTCATCGATAGCGAAAGTTTCTACGAGGAATCTGAGGAAGAAATCAAGAACCTCAAGGAAGCAATGCAGGAGTTAAAGACAATGGACATAATCGAGGAAAGCCAACTTTCCCTCGAAAATGTCAAGAGGCTCATCCAGAGAAATTTCAGCGAAAATCCTCTGGCATGGTGGGATAGGAACAAGATCGAAGCTACTCTTAAGATCAAAGAGGAATGCAAATATGAGTATGTTCGATATAAGCCCATCCAGATGAACATGGTGGATAAGAAGGATATGCAAATGATTATCAAGGAGCATATCAATCTTGGACTCATCGAGCCTGGAATCTCTGCATATAGTAGCCCTGGATTTCTGGTAAGAACCATGGCGAGATAAAAAGAGGTAAACCCAGGTTAGTAATTAACTATCAAGGTATTAATAAAATACTTGAATTTGATGGTTATTACATCCCTAGTAGAGAGCACTTAATTGATTGCATTAAAGGTGCAAAAGTGTTTTCTAAATTTGATTGCAAATCTGGTTTCTATCAGATTAAAATGGAGAGTGAATCAAAGAAATTTACTGCATTCTCCACACCACAGGGTCAATATATCTGGAATGTGTTACCAATGGGTCTAGCAAATGCACCCCAGATATTTCAAAGAAAAATGGATAATTTTTTCAAAGATTATTTCGAGTTTATGTTTGTCTATATAGATGATATATTGATTGCATCTAAAAATATGAAAGAACATATCAAACATCTAGAGATATTTTCTGATGCATGTTATAAAGAAGGTTTAGTACTTTCTGAGAAGAAAGCTACTATAGCAGTCAATAAAATTGAATTTTTAGGAATTCTTATTGACGAAGCAAGTATTGAGTTGCAGGAGCACATTGTGGAGAAAAAATCCGCAATTTCCCGATATACTCAAAGATAAGAAGCAATTACAAAGCTTCTTGGGAGTGGTGAATTTTGCAGGTATCTTCATAAAGGATCTTGCAAAATACAGAAAGGATTTCCGACCACTTTTGAAAGAAACAGAAAGTACAAAGTGGAAATGGGAGGAAATCCACACACAAAGGGTTCGTGAGCTAAAGCAGGTTTGCAATAATATGCCAAAGCTTGCAATACCGCAGGACGAGGACGAATTGGTAGTCTACACAGACGCCAACGACTATAGATGGGCAGCAGTGCTCATGAAAAGGACCACTACAGGGGAAGAACCTTGTAGATATACTGGAGGATTGTTCACCGAACAACAAGCCAAAGTGTGGCACATCAACGAGAAAGAATTCTTTGCGGGTTGGAAAGCTTTTAAGAAATGGCCTTTATTTTTACTTGCTAAAGAATTCACTTTGAAAGTTGATAATACCAATGTTAAAGCTTTCTTGAAAAAACAAATTAGAATCTAAAATTGAGAAAGCACGTATTATCAGATGGCAAGCTGAATGCCAATATTATTGTTATAATATTGTTGTTATCAAATCTCATGAGAATGTTCTTGCAGATTTCCTGACGAGAGATGGAGGCCTCTGAAGCAAACTCCATCATGTTGAGACTCAGGCACCTCAGAGAGAACCTCTAGGAGCTTGACCGAGAATTTGGACGGCTAGCGGTTAACGCCCAGGTAGCCGGACAAGTCCAAAGAGCTGACCTGAACCTAGTTCAGACAAATATAAGGAGTTCCTTGGTTGCATCAACTGCGCTATGGAACGCTTTACAAGAACCAATTCGAAAGGCATCGCCTTCGGTGATGACTCGCGAATTGAGAGAGCAGGGCTCTAAACCTGCACTTAGAGTACAGGACTCTAAACCTGTAGCGGCAGATTCAAGTACTGCTTGCACAAGGCTATCACCAGACTCTGGTGAGAAGGCAACAATTGAGTCACAGGGAGTGCAAACCTCTGATGATTCAAGTCAACCCAGCGCCTCTGGGGTAAAAGAGGAAGAGATAGCCTTAGGTCAATGACAGGTACTTCTAAGGCTAATACTAACGAATTGATATCTTTATCTTCTGCTTGGCAGGATAACCAACGAAAGTGGGAAAAATTAGTTTCTCGCAAAGGCGTTAATCCAAGCAAAATGATCATCGAAACATCTGGAAAATATAACAGAGTCTGGAAGCTAGAAGGATCCAAACCTGAAGATGTCAAGGAATGGTATGAGTTCGGAGCTTTAGCTTCAGTTCATACGATGTCACCCAGTTTTTCGGAAATATCAAAACTTCCGAAATGGATTAGTGGGGCGGTCTATGATTCATGGCAAAATAACCCCCACTTAAAAAGAGGAGATATCCTGGAGTTAAAATTTATCTCAGCAGCTCCAGAAACTGCAGGAAAGGGATCTCACCCGGAGTTTCATTTTATCAAACTACAGAGACCTGACATGGTGGCTTTCAGCAAAATCAAAGCCGCTACCGGAGAAGCTCCCTGGTATCAGCAATCAGTGAGGATGATATTTCTCCAGGGCTTGGGGTTTATGGTCTGAGATGGACAAGTCAAGGTGATCAGCAAATTGTTGGGCTACCAGAAGCTGTCTCTGGAGGAATGACAAAGACAAAAAAGCACTGAGTTTGCAGAAAGCATGTTCGAAAAGAAGAGGATGCTCATATGGGAGAACAAGCTACCTGCAACCGAGACTACAAGGATGAAGACATGCAATATGTTGCATGTTGGGCAATGGCATAACCATGTATGCCCTTGCTGCGAGAAACAAGAGAAGCCAATGTTCGGGACAAAGATACGGGTTACCCAAAAGAAACCCGAACCAAACTCGGACAAGGGTAAAAGAAAGAATTTTTACAGGGAATGGTAAAATCCGAAGAATGTAAAAAATCAAAAGGAAGACTGTCGGTAGAAAACGACAAAAACCAACAGTCAGAGCCAGCTAGCAATTGAATGGCCGACAAGCCATCATGGAATACCAGCTGGAAACACGATGACGGAAGCAATGATGTCATCCAGATGACGAACGCAATGACGTCATAAAAAATAAATCTGAAATCCGCATTTGAAGTCCGCGGATGGCTATAAATAAGGAAGCGGCGAAGCAGAAGAGGATCATCAAATATTTTCCCCTACTCTTCAAAGCATAACATTCCAAGTCTATATCTTTGTAATTTTTCAAGTTCTTAGTTTATGGGGGTTTCCCCAAGAGTCTAGCCCTCTACCATATGAGAGGCTAAATAGTTGTCCTCCAAGGGAGGAAATAATAGTTATGTAATATTTCATATATTTCTTCAATAAAAAATGCTTCTGTCCGATTTGCTCACCCCAAAGTTTATTAAGTTTCTGTTCGGAAGTATCTTCTACGCCCTAAGGTAGGAAACGAAATAGGGTTGTGCTGTTTTGTTACTGAAGGAACCAAGTACCTGCGAACCATCAGCTGCGGTTGTGTGGTTGGAGGAAGTCCGTAAAATCGAGGACTTGGATACCCGGAATCAAGGCGGTCAAACCAAGGTATGACTTTATGGAGCTTAATAATATTAAGCATGGTGGGCCAAACTAGAGCATGTATATGGACTATATATTGTTTTTCTATAGAAGGGCAAAATGACCATAGAATTGACTGAAGGACTAAATCTAAGAGTTTATGGAAAGTTCCAGGACGAAATCTAAATTGCTAAAAGTTAAAGGATCAAAGTAATATTTGGACATAGTTGGAGGACGGAAAGAATTCTTTACCCTAGTTATCAGTTAGTCACTCAATCAAGTATAAAATCATAAGGATGTTACAATTCTCCCTCTTTAATAAAAATTTCATCCCGAAATTTAATAAATGTACCGACTCAGGGAATAAATATGGGTACTTCTCTCTCATGTTCTCCTCAACCTCCCAGATAGCTTCTCTTGGAAAATGATGACTCCACCTGATCTTCACCATTGGTATTTCTTTATTTCTCAATTTCTTTATACTCTGGTCCAAAATTTCTATTGGCTCCTCTACAGATGTCAATTCCTTCGAGACCTCTATCTCCGATTCACGCAGAATATGACTAGGATCAGATCGGTATCACCATAGCATAGAAACGTGAAACACATCATGTATCTGTGACAGCTCGACTGGTGATGCTAATCGATAAGCTAGTGGTCCAACTCGCTCGAGAATCTCAGATGGCCCATTATATCTCGGACTTTCCCTTCTTACCGAATCTCAAGATTCCCCTCCATGGTAACACCTTCAGAAAAGAATTTCCCCTACCTCGTATTCCATCTCCCTGCGAGGCTTATCAGCATAACTCTTCTGTCGGTCCTGTGTTGCCTTCAAACACTTCTTAACTGTATGTATTTTGTCCACCGTTTGCTGAACTAGTTCAGGCCCTTCAAGCTGTCTCAACCCTTTAATATCCCAACAGATCGGATTTCAGCATTTCCTTCCGTACAAAGCTTCATATGGGGCCATACCAATACTGGAGTGAACACTATTGTTATAAGTGAATTCCATCAGTAGTAGATGATCATCCCAGTTCCCTCTGAATTCAATTACGCAGGATCTCATCATATTTTCTAATATCTGAATCATTCTTTCTGACTGTCCGTCTGTTTGAGGATGAAATGCCGTACTGAAATGCAATTTCGTTCCTAAAGCTCTTTGCAAGCTTCTCCAGAAATGAGAAGTAAATCGAGATCTCTATCAGAAACTATAGAGGTAGGAATGCCATGTAATCTCACAATTTCCGAGACATATAACTCAGCCAATTTGTCCAAGGAATCATTTTGACGGATTGGCAAGAAATGTGCAGATTTAGTTAATCTATCCACAACCACCCAAATAGCATCATGTTTTCTGAATGTACGTGGTAACCCAACAACAAAATCCATTGTGATCTTTTCCCATTTCCATTCAGGTATAGATAGAGGATGAAGCTTACCGGCCGGTGCTTGATGTTCTGCTTTTACTTGCTGACAAAGTTAAACATCTCGCCACGAACTCCACTACATCATTCTTCATTATTGGCCACTAGTAATAGGGTCTCAAGTCCCGATACATTATAGTACTACCAGGGTTCATAGCATACGGTGCGTGTGTGCTTCGTGCATAATCTCCGTTCTCAATTCCTCTACATTCGGCACACATACACGTTTCCCATTCAATAGCTTACCATCATCTTGTATTATAAACTGATTGTTCTTTCCTTTTGCACCTTGGTCTTCATTTTCTGCAAATATGGATCCTTATCCTGTGCATCCCTGATTTTATCCTTAAGAGTTGGCTTTACTTGCATTGTAGCCAACAACATGTCACCACCTACGCTAAAGTGCACATCCATAGCTCTGAGGGCAGTTAAATACTCCATATTATAACAATCATACTTGCAAGTTGGTCCACTGTCTTCCTACTCAAAGCATCTGCCACAATATTTGTCTTTTAGGATGATAATCAATGGTGCAATCATAGTCCTTCAGAAGCTCAATCCACGTTCTTTGTCTTAAAATTAACTCTTTGTATGTTGGGATATACTTCAAACTTTTATGATCCGTAAATATTTGAAATTTCTCTCCATACAAGTAATGCCTCCAGATCTTCAGCGCGTGTACTATAGCTGTCAGTTCCAAATCATGGGTTGGATAGTTCATCTAATGTGGCCTCAACTGCTTCGAAGCATAAGCTATAACCTTCCCATGTTGCATCAAAACACACCCAAGTCCTTGTCGTGAAAGTCATATATACCACATATCCTCCATCCCTAGACGGAAAAGCAAGGATAAGTGCCGAGGTAAGTCTCTTCTTCAACTCTTCAAGCTGAGCACATTTGTCATTCCAGTTGAATGGTGCATTCTTATTCAACAAATTTGTCAGAGGTTTTTGCGACCACGAAGAAATCCTTCACAAATCTTTTGTAATAACCAGCCAATCCCAGGAAACTTCGAACTTCCAATACATGTTTAGGTGGCTCCCACTCCATAATAGCCTTAACTTTTGCCGGATCAGGTTGTACCCCTTCTTTCGAAACAATGCCCTAAAGCAATTTCCTTTATCCAAAACTCACATTTACTGAATTTAGCGTACAACTGTTTCTCTCTCAAAATCTACAGAACTGTATGTAAATGTTGCTCATGTTCCTCGCAACTGCTGGAATATATCAGAATATCATCAATAAACACAATCACGAATTGATTGAGGAATGGCTGTAACGTCTTGTTCATCAGAGACATGAAAGCAGCAGGGGTATTCGTCAACCTAAATGGCATAACAACAAATTCATAGTGGCCATACCTGGTCCTGAAAGCTGTCTTTAGAATTGACCCTTCTTCAATCCACAGTTACCAATACCCAGACCTTAAATCGATTTTAGAGAACACAGTGGCACCCTTCAACTGATCAAGTAAATCATCTATCCGTGGCAGACGATACTTGTTCTTGATTGTAATTCGGTTCAACTGTTTATAATCAACACATAATCTCATATTCCCATCCTTCTTCTTGACGAATAATACTGGTGCTCCCCAAGGTGAAATACTAGGTCGGATGAACCTTTTATCTAGCAACTCTTCTAACTGCCTCTTTAGTTCTTTCAATTTTGACGAAGCCATTCTGTACGGTGCAATCGAAATAGCTGCTGCCCCGGGAATAGTTTCTATTTCAAAGTCTACTTCTCGATGATGTGGTAACCCAGGTAATTCCTCAGGAAAAACATCAGGAAATTCCCTCACAACTGGAACATCTGATACACCCAGACTAATCTTCGTAACATCATGTACACTAGCTAGATAAGCTTCACACCCTTCTTTATTAAATTAAAGCCAGTTACAATAGATATTAAACAATTAGGTATGACTTTTCTTTCTCCCAATATAACCGTCTTCATCTGCCCATTGACTTCTACAACTACTTCCTTTATTTGACAGTCCACTAAAGCATGATTACCAGACAAACAATCCATCCCCAAAATAACGTCAAACTCTCTAAGGTTTATTACAACCAAATCTGCATATAGAGGACACTCTCCACTAGTATCGGACAAGATCTCACTACTGTATTAACTAGTATAACACCACCAGCAGACATAGATACAAATAAATCATGTCCCAATAGTTCTATACTAGCATGCACACAAAATGCAAAATCATGTGATATAAATGAACAAGTAGATCCTGGATCAATCGACACATGTGCACTAGAACCACAAATAGAAAATGAACCAGTAATAACCCTCGGGTGACGTAGGAGCTTGCTCTTTTGTAATTGCATACACTCTTGCTTGTGGTTGAGGCTGATTACTTTGCCCTATTGATACCATTGAAATATTCCCACTACCTCGACCACCTCTACCTCGTCCTCTATTCGTACCAGTCCGTTGTGAATTTTCTCCCACACTGCTCTGCGCTGAAGTCTGATGTTCCCTGGTATTATCTCGCCATGTAGGACAATCCCTGACAATATGTCCTGGTTGACGGCAATGATAACACACAATTGGCTGGCCCCCCAACATTCTCCAATGTGTCTCCTACCACAAATAGCACAAGTGGGAATAGATCTTCCACTGAATGATCTGGTTGGATCCCGTCTTCCCCTAAATCTGATCGAACTAGGCCCTCCTCTACCAGAAGACACTGAATGAGACCTGTTAATCTGACCCATTCCTCGACCTCTATACCAACCTCTCTGTAAACCAGAACCTCTAAAGGAAATTGCACCACTTTGTCCAGGTATAGGATTCAGATTACCTATCAATTTCTTATGTTTAGCTTCAGTAGAACTCATTTCAAGGGATGTTTCTTCTGCTCTCAGTGTCGCTTCAAGCAACGCGCCATAACTTGGAGGTTTAATTGCTATTTTCTCCCGGATTTTGAGTCTCAATCCTATCTCAAACCTGTATCTCCTTAGTTCATCAGTACTCACCTCTTTTGGAGTAACAGACAACTCATTCTCCTTCAGTTCAATAAATTCAACTTTCTTACGATTCCTGTAGACCGGCGGGGTATATTTGTCAGCAAATTCTTTCAAGAAGTCATTCCAAGTCAAGGTGATTGGACGATTCTTGCTCCCTGGAACTGTTTACCACCAATCCAAAGCATCTTTTTCGAACAAGAACACTGCATACCTCAATATTTGCTCGGAAGTGCATTCAATTCTGCCTAGCACTCTCTCTCCGTGTTTCTCAACCATTCTTCTGCTTCTGCAGGGTCAGTTGTACCCCCAAATACCTTTGCCCCCTGTCTCCTCACTACCTCATAATTTTTATAAACGACTGCATCTTGTGGTTGTGGTTGTGATTGTGGAGCTATCCTCTACATAATTTCTATGAATTTTTGCATAAAAGGATTTGCTTCTGGTGGTGGGACATTTCTATTTTGGGCTTCTAACCCCTGATGTTTTGATACATGATCATGACCCTGCACAGACTCTAATGACTCAGTTGGGCCAGCAGCACTTTCACCTGACACTTCCATCATATATGAAATGCACATGGAATTAGATTCCTAATATATATTTATTTATAATACCACATTTCATGAAATATTCCCCAAAGAATCTAATCCCTGCTCTGATACCACTAAATGTAGCACCAGCTATTAATACTATGGCTAAATCTCCCCTAATTATCATACTTAAAGTAAACCTGTTTACTTGTATAAATATGCACATAATCATATTGCACACATAATCACAACTTCACAACCAATATAATCTCAACCTACACCATATATATGCACATATCAAACATCACAAGTAAAACCATTCTAGTAGTGTCACTGCCCACATTATTAATTTCCCCTCTATACATCCCAAAATGTGAATTATATTTCAACTGATGAGTTAGGAGAAAACCGCATACTGGCCTGACCTGACTGAACGTGGGGTTTGGACCTAACCCTCGATAGGAGACACCTTAAGATCTACTCCTGAAAAATATTAGCAAAGGGATGAGCCTGCAACTCAATAAGCAAATAACTGGCATTATCTATACATGTGCGTCAAATATAGTCCAGATAAAACACAATAAGCAACATACGTATAGTGTACTTAATTCAGTTTCAACACAAATAAGATTTATCTAATATGCAGTCAAATTAACTTTAAACCCAACACAATCAACCTTATTGCACAACATAACCAACTCACAATAAAACAATCCATTGAACGACTTTTCTCCTAGTCTGCTTACCAGAAGGTGATATAGTTTTTTCTTCACCAGTTCAATCTTACATTTCCACTTTTAATAAGTGGATTATCCCCTTTATACACCACACGGAGCCAGCAGTGTCGTTATTTTCTTCCACGAAGAGTATCGAGGCCAATTTATCCACGAAGAGCCATCGGGGCCGTTTAGTTTTTTCCCCACATAGAGCCACCGAGGCCAATATATTCGTACAGAGCACCAAGGCCAATCATTTTTTTCCACATAGAGCCTTTGGCGCCAACCAAAGGGGTAATCACATAATAATTATTTCAGTTCCTGTAACTCCCTCATTTCCACATATCACCATTCTTGTAGGCAGCTAGTAAAGTAAAATCATATATTAACACACTTCCATAAACCACCAACAACAACACGTCAAACAACAAGTATAATATTTCAATCTATTCATTCCACGCACACAATAACATCATTCGAATCAAATCATCCACCACTCATGTATTTCCAGATAAATCAATTTCAGCTCGAACCACATACTTAAATATAGGTAATATCAGAAAGACAAGGAACATATATGGATAATGCTAATTATTCACTTACTTCGATCTAACGACGCTCTACTAGCTAACAAGGAGTTGTCCAATCCTCTACTTTATCCCCGAATCGTATAACGAGTTATAATGCATACAATTTATATATTAAAAATATTATAATTTCTAACTATAATATTATATTATTTGTACAATTTCTAATTTATCATGTAGTATTTTATTTCTATCGAAATATAAATTTTTCATACCATTATTTTCTAACTAACTAGCTTCCCAGGTATATATTTAATTTATCGATTAATTCATAAGAATTCATTTAATAAAATCCCTTATATATTTTTATAATTATCGTTCTTAATAATATTTCCTAAATTAAATTATGATTAACTTTCTAATAATATAACATTCCTTAAATATAATTTTCGGAGTATTTCATGATTTTTTTATTAATTCTTTGTTATTATACAATTTAATTATACCCGAATACATATAAGTACACATTTGGTTAATAGGCCCGACTAAAGTGAATAAATTAACTATAGTAATAATTAAATCTACCAAATCTAATAATTTAATTAACCAACTATAATATTTTAAGTCAATTGGGACATTTAATTCAACACCAATATAAATTAACAAAATCATAAAATACTCCGATTAAATAGTACATCAATCAGTATAAACTATATTTAATAAATGAACTAATTAAATAATATAATTATACAAATTAATAAAAATTTAAAATCAAAATTTCGTACTTGTTTCGTTTCCGCTTCATTAAATGTATATGTGTGAAATGTGTGTGTTAATGTGCATATGTGTGTGTGGGGGTTAAATATGGGGAGGGGATTATATTAATTAGGGTAAATTGCATAACACCCCCCTGTATTTTAGGAAAATAGCGTGAAATCCCCCTGTGTTATGTTTATAGGCAAAAAACCCCTGTGTTATTTAAAATACAGCAAAATACCCCCTTTCCGTTAGATTTTACCGGAGATTGAAGCACACGCGCTATTTGTGCGAATTGACATCATTTTTGGCGTTTTTACTGCTTTTTTTAGTTAACAAATATTCATTTTGCCCCCTTTGTTAGATTTAAATGTGTAAATGATTTTCCCACTCTTATTTTGCAGAGAACATTATTTTAATAATGATTGATTAATTTATTTATTATTTAGTTTTAATATATTCAATAAATTATATTTATTTATAAAATATGTTAACTAAATATTAAAATTCCTAAAATATATATTTTTTAATTTAATTTTTAAAATTAAAAAATCACAATATAAAAATTAATATACCAAAGTTAACTTTTTAAATTTAAATATTTGTATGAATAAAATGAAAATTGATTGTAACAAGTATATATTACTAACTAAATTAAATTATTTTAATTTAAAATATTTTAATAAATTATATTTATTTATAACATTTAATTATAATATCAAAATACTAAAAAAATTTAAAATTTTTAAGTTATATTATTTATAAGGAATATTAATTAAAATTTGTTTTAAATAAAATTAAATTTTTTTTATTATTTTTCAAATTTTGAAAAATTTTTTTATTATGATTTGTTATATGTATATATCTATATTAAGAAATTAATATAAAACAAATAATAATAATTAAAAAATGAAAAAACGTATCATCTTCCACATCGTCACCGCCTCCACTTTCGCCAGCGTCGCTTTCTTCCCGCCGCCGCCTCACCATGGATCTGGGCAACTGCCTTCCTGCCGACGCCTGCGCCATGGATCTGGGCAACGAAGGTCGCCAAGACGACCTCCGTCGCCCAGATCGAGTGACGACGGAGAGGTCGGGGGCGACGGTGCCGTTGCCCATTTCGCTTGCAGGGGCGACAGCGAGGTCGCCCAGGCGGCCTCGCTGTCGCCCAGAGACAGGGCGGCGATGCCGGTCGCCGCCGATAGAGTGGCGGCAGTCGTCGTCGCCTGTAATATATATATATATATATATATATATATATATATATATATATATATATATATATATATATATATATATAATAATATATAAATATAAAAATATAAATTTAAAATAATTTAAAATCTGGACCGTTCATTCATATATATTGAAGATCAATGGCTATCATCACAAAGGGTATAACATTCAATTTTTTAAAAAATTTAACACCGTTAAGTCTAACTAACAGAAGGAGAGAGTGTGTACTATTTTGAAAAACACAGGGGTTTTTTTGCCTATAAAATTAACACAGGGGGTTTTCAGCTAAAAAATTAAAACATATGGGGGTTTTATGCAATTTACCCTATTAATTAAATAAATATATGTATGTTTGTGAGGCGGTGGGGAGTGGTGACCCCACCGCCACTTTCTCTTTTTTTAATGCGTGTGTGTGTGTATGTATATATATATATATATATATATATATATATATTATAATATGTTATGATTATTATTATTACTTTATTTTAACTTTTCTAAATATTCTTTACGTCCTTTCTAATTTTTTTAATTAATATAAATTACTCTCAATTAATATGATGAGCTCCAATTCACTCCGTTCAAGTTTTATTATACTCTAATTTCAACCTATAATTTATTATAAAGTTTTCATAATAGTTATCAGTTAGTCACCCAATTAAGTATAAAATCCTAAGGATGTCACACAACTTTTACTCAACTCTCTTTCTAAATAATATGGTCATTTTAAAATCACTTATACAAAGGAAAATTGGTCAGTCAATAAATATTTGACACAAAGGAAAATTGGTCAGTCAATAAATATTTGACCATGTGCATTCAAGAAGAAGAGATTGAAAAATAAAAAATATAGAAGTTGCAAATCTTACGACTCAAAACAAGGGTAAAGGAAAGAAGGGCAAAATTGTTGCTTACGACAAGAAAGCAGATAATATGTCAAATGGATCTTTTGACAATAAGAATAGATCTTTTGTTTCTTCTGTAGGTAAATGGTACACAAAAAGAAAGATTGCCCGAAGTATAAGTAATGGCTTGAGAAGAAAGGTAATTTTATTTCTTAAAATTTTGTTAAAATTCCTAATAATACATGGTGGACTAATTCTGGATCTACAATTCATATTGCTAGTACCATACACGAATTTCTCAACTTAAGGAAATCAATGGAAGTGAACAAAGCATTATAACAAAATGCATTCACAAGTGGGGACTGTTGGAATCTTTTAGACTTATTCAAGAATGGTTATGTTTTAGATTTTGAAAATACGTTTCATGTTCCATCATCAGTAGAAATTTAGTCTATGTTGCAAAACTAGTTCTTTTAGGTTATTATTTTAATTTCAGGAAACCAAGTTTTTCCATTACAGAAATAATGTTATTGTTGGTGGTGGTTATTTAGATAATGGTTTATATGAATTTTACCTTGATTCTAAATTTAATTTACTCACTTAACTTTTGTAAATGATTAGGCACTAAAAGGTTTATTATCAAGGAATACTCCTCTATGTTATGGCACAAAGACTAAGTCATATCTCCATTAAAGATTAAAAAAGATAACTGATGATGGAATATTAAAGGATCTTGACTTTTAATTTTTGGTACTTGTGTGGATTGCATAAAGGGAAAGCAAGCAATAAGTCCAATAAAGGTGCGGAAAGGAGTTCTACAGTTCTTGAATCATACATACAGACATGTTGACCATTTTCACTCTACTTCAATGGTCAACGATACTTTGTGTTTTTTATTTATTACTATTCAAGATATATGTATCTCTATTTCATTTTTGAAAGAGATGAGGCTTTTGATGCTTTCTAGCATAAAAAAGTTGAGGTAGAGAAACAATTAGAAAAAAATATTAAGATTGTACAATCTGATAGGGGTGGAGAGCATTATGGACGGTACACAATAAAGGGACAAAAGCGGGGTCCATTTTCTACATTCCTTTAAAAATAAGGCATAATAGGACAATATTACACACTACAACAGTATGGTACTACTGAAAAATGAAATTGTATGCTTATGGACATGGTGAGAAGTATGATGGGTCATACTGATATTTCTTTAGAGTTATGGAGTGAAGCTTTAAAAACCACAATATGTATCCTTAATAGAATTCCATCTAAAGTGATCCTAAAACTCCTTTTGAGTTGTGGAAATGATGGAAATCTAAGTTAGGACATTTACATATTTGGGTTTGTCCTCTTGATTTTGAATTTATAATCTAAATATAAGAAAACTAGATCCAAGGACAATTACCAGATATTTCATTCGCTATGCAAAAAACTCTAAAGGGAATAGATTTTAATGATCTTCTCATATACCTAGAATGTTGAAGCTAGAAATGCAAAATTTCTTGAGGTCTTGAGACTACTTGGAGTAATAATCCTCATAACAAAGTGTTAGACGAAGATCACGTATCATCTAAGATGCCTGAGGAATTTATTTTATCCAGTCTGTTCAAAAAATTCAAGAAGTTCTAGAACAACCACCTACTAAATCAAGAAGAATGTAGAGGTCAGGAGTTAAAAAAACCAACAATTTCTAGTGATTATATTGTTTATCTTAAGAATCTGATTTTGATGTTGAACCTGAAAATAATCCAACATTTTCACAAGCCATGAGTAGTGAAAATTCTAATTTTTGGCATGATGTTAAGAAAGAGGAAATAATATCTATGGACAAAAATCAATTGGGAACTTACCAAACTATTGGAAAGATCTAAAAATGTTGGTTGTAAATGGGTGTATAAGACCAAAAAGAGGTTCATCTGGTAGAATCGAGAGGTATAAGGCTTGACTTGTTGCTAAATGTTATACTAAAAGAGAGGGTATTGACTGTCATGAAACCTTCTCTCCAATTCACAGAAGGGCTCTTTTCAAATTATCATGCGTTGGTGGGTCATTTTGATTTAGAGTTACACCAAATCGATGTGAAACGACTTTCTTAAATGGGGATCTTGAAGAGGAAGTATACATGAATCAACCTGAGGGTTTTTCACATGACAGTAATTTAGTTTGCAAGTTAAAGAAATCTATTTATGGACTTAAAAAATAGACTTCTCATCAATGGTATATTAAGTTTCATAACGTTGTTTTTTCATTTAGATTTAAGGAGAACATTGTTGATGCATACCTTAAAGTTAATGGGAGAAAATATATTTCTTAGTTCTTTATGTTGATGATATTTTGTTTCCAAGTAGTGACATGGGATACTACATGAAACTAAAAAGTTTATCACCAAAAACTTTGAAATGAAAGATATGGGTGAAGCCTCATATGTAATTGGTATTGAAATTCATCGAGATAGAAATAAGAGAATTTTAGGACTATCTCAAAAGGCTTACATTGAAAAAGTTTGATGAAGTTCAGAATGAGTGTTTGTTCATCTACTGCAGCACCTATAGTCAAAGGAGATAAATTTAGCATTCTCCAATCTCCACAAAATCCCTAGGAGGAGAATTAGATTAAAATATTCACTATGCTTCAGTTGTTGGCAGTTTAGTGTATGTTCAAGTATGTTCTAGACCTGATATTGCATTTGCAGTGGCAATATTAGGCAAATATCAAAGCAATCAAGGATTTCAAATTAGGGAGTTGTGAAGAAGGTTATGCGGTATTTATAAGGAACTAAGGATTTTCAACTCATTACAAGTATAGGGAATATCTTGAAGTGGTTTGCCTATTCACACTCTAATTTGTTGGTTGTCTAAATTCCCATAAATCCACTTTCGGATATATAATTTGGCTTGCTAATGGACCTATTTCATGAAAAAGTATGAAGCAGACATTACAACTTCGTCTAAACTGGAGACGAAATTCATAGAGTGATATGAGGCTGTTTCACAAGCTTTATGGTTGAGACATTTTATCACATGATTATAGATAGTTAATTCTATCTCCGAACCAATATAGATTTATTGTGCTAACTCAACAATCGTTTTATTTTTTAAAAATAATAAAAAATGACAACCGTAATAAGCATATCTACATTAAGTATCTTCGTAAGGGAGAAAGTAAATAAAAAAATTATAATTCAGCATATCAGTACAGAGCAAATAGTAGCCGATCTAATGACTAAAGCATTGCTGGCAAATTCATATAACAATCATGTGGATCGTATGGGTCTTGTCATTCTCATGTAATATGCTTTCTTAAAATAAGATGACACAAGTTTATTGTGCACATAAATTTAAATTGTGTCATTTAAGGATGGACCTCAAGTTTATGCCTCATACATAATTCATATAAGAATTGTTGCTCATAGTTACATAGAAGGAAGTGTTCAATTTAACGGACATAACCAACCACAATTGATGTTCCAACCTTTATTATAAGAGTATTCACACTAAAAAGTTTTTTATGGTTATATTCGGATTAGTTCTTATCATAAAGCGTGTGGGTCAAATGAGAGAATGTAAGTTTTATATTTTCTAGAGACTATGTCTCTTCAATTGCATAAGACTTTTGATGTGACCCACCTTTATCATGTATTAAGAGTATGATTACAATATTCATGTAATGATAATTTTTTATGTTTTAAGTCCACGAGTTGCATATAATTATGTAATAAGAATTAAGAATATTTACTGTAAATAACGTAACTATTTTTTTGATGAATAATAGAAAGGATAATTACATTTACACCCCCTCACTTATTGTCATTTTACACAAACCACCCCTGCCTTTTCAGAAATTACAGAAAACCACCCCTAATAGCTTTTAAAATTCCAAAATGCCCCTGTTGACATGGTCAAACTTTAATTTAATTTTTCAATGATAGAAATGCCCTTAGGGGTGTTTTGTAATTATCAAAAGATAGAGGGGGTGTCAAAGTAATATTTATGGGGATGAATAATATGGCTCTATATATTTTTTTATTATTATTTATATTAATTTATTTTTTAATTATTTTATTAACATTTTATTGAATCTATATATAAATTTATACCTCTTAATAATAAAAATATTAAATTATTTAATTAATATATTAATAAAAATTAATTACTAGCTTATATATTCAAATTAAAAATTATCACATTTGTATAAATTATTTTAAATTCTTAATATTAAAAGATTTATTTATTTTATTTATAGCTAAGTTTTATTAAAATTAATAAATTATACATATATGTATATATATTTATATAATATAAATATATAAATATGTATATAATTGAACATATTCATATGTATATATTTACATTCATAATAATTTAAAATATTTTAAAAAATAAATTGTTTATTTTACTATTCTACTATAATTTATTTTGAATTATAATTTATTAATTTTTTATATAAAATTTAATTATAAATAAAAATAGAGAATAATAATTTTAATTTAAGAATTCAAATTAATTTATACAAGTGTAATATTTTTTTATTTGAATTTATAGGCTAGTAACTAATTCTTATTAATATATTAATTAAATAATTTAATATTTTAATTATTAAGAGGTGTAGATTTATATATATTCAATAAAAAAAAGTTAATAAAATAATTTATATTTTAATTAAAAATTAGTATATATAATAATAAAAAAATATATGGAGTCATATTATTCAATTTTCTAAATATTACTTTGATTCCCCTCTATCTTTTGGTAATTACAAAACACTTCTAAGGGCATTTTTGTCATTAAAAAATTAAATTAAAGTTTGACCAAGTCAATAGGGGTATTTTGGGGTTTTAAAGGCTGTAAGGGGTGGTTTCTGTAATTTTTTAAAAGGTAGGGGTGGTTTGTGTAAAATGGCAATAGGTGAAGGGGTGTAAATGTAATTATCCCATAATAGAATTAATCTATCACTTAGTGGGGCAACCTAAATGTTTTCTTGATGGGAGAAAACAATAAAGACAAAGTAATATGGGAGGTTCCTACCAAAATATATATATATATATATATATAATGTGTGTGTGTGTGTGAGAGAGAGAGAGAGAGCGTTTGTGAACGATATATCCAATATGTACAATGAGAGAAAACAATAAAGACAAAGTAATATGGGAGGCCCCTAGCCTATAGATATACACACACACATACATACATATATATATATATATATATATATATATATATGCGTGAGCTTGTAAATGATATATCTATCCTATAGAATACAAGTGTCAGGATCTCTTAGGTTACAAAAATGAGTGAAGGACAAATAAGTGGTGTAAAAGATTCTCTATCTCAAAAGTTGTCAAGCAATAATTAAACTTGGACAAGCATGGCTAGAGGTAATATTCTATGAAATTTACTTACAAAAGGTATACTTAGAAATTCAAATTTGATCCAAAGGAAATGTGAAGGTTTAGAATTGATGTTATGAATGAACCGAGTTTTCGTGTGTCAAAAGATCAAGTCTATAGAGCAAAAAGTAGGTATTGAAAAAGTTAGAGAGGAGTTTAGATTATCAGTGTAGTACTATATGCCTTGGGGTTATGCTAAATAAGCTAGGAGAATTAAAGTTGGTTCTATTGTTATCTTGGGGACAAAGAATGAAAATGGAGAGGCTATATTTAGTAGGTTTTATGTATGCTCCGGTGCATTGAATCAAGGTTTTTAGGAGGTTGTAGGCCCATAATTGGAGGAGATAATTTTTATTTGAAAGGGCCTCAGTGGTGTCTTGCTTACAACCGTGGGAGTTGATCCAAACAACAATAATGACTCAAATTGCCTATGTCATTATGAGAAATAAGTGCACAAAGACTTGGGGATAGTTCTTATTGTGCTTCAGCAAGATTTTACAAATTATGAGAGACTTAACATATACTTTTATTCCTAATGAGCAAAAAGGTGTCATTCATGCATGGCATAATGTTTTCCTTCAATCAGTGCTTAGATTCTATGTGAGGCATCTACACAACAATTTGAAAACAATTGAATACTGGGGTTTAGCATTTAAAAATTTATTATGGAACGCAACCAGGACAACCACTATTGGAGAATTTAAACCTAGAATGTAAGAAATAAGACATCTAGATGCATCTTTATATGATTGGCTTAGTGATCAACTTCTACAAGAGTGAAGTAAATCACATTTCACTGAAGGGCCACATGTGATATGTTGTTGAATAATTATTGTGAATCATCTAACAATAATATTTTATTTCGAAAGGACATTGCTATGATTGAGTGGATAATGGAGTTGTTAATGAGACAACTTCAAGAAAAAAAGGACACGATAGAACAAAGATGGAAAGGGAAAGTATGTCCCAAAAATAAAAAAGGATAAAATATTCTAAAAGCATGTGGATAAAGTTGCAAACTATATTTCTATAAAAGCAGATGACAAGCATTACCCAATTAATTGCTTTAATAGGAGTCAATTTTATGTTGATTAGGAGAGAAAAATATTGTGTCATTACTTGTTAGGGGAGGGCGTTGCAGCGTGATCAAAAGTATAGTTCGAGGAAAAGTGTGGATTACTGTCGGGGGAGGGCGCTAGCTATTTGGGGGTACGGGCGACGAGCTATTGATCAGCGCAAGGTGGCACGACCATGCCAGGTTTGAATGAGGTAAAATGGAGAACATGATGTAGAGGGAGATAGACAAAAAGAAATTTATTTAATTTTTTTTTCTTTCTATAAGTGCTTTTCAATTTTAGTTAATTTTTTTTTTACCTAGTATGGAATAATAAAAAAAATATTAATACCTCTTATTTTTATTGCTTAAAGGTTAAGTTTAAAGTTTTTGTAATAAAACTTAAATGAAACTTATATAAAATATTTTAGCGAACAATATCATTTCAAAACTCATGATTTGGCATAAATAATATTTTATCTAATTTAAAAATAAATTCAAACATACAACTACATATCTCAAATCATTCTACTTTATCTCTAAAAACAAACACAATATACTACACAATTGTCAAAACACACCTACTTATCTTCCATTTCTATCTACTTTTACAAAACAAGACAAATCAGGAAAAATAATGGATCCAAACATACCGGTAGTTTGTTGAATGCTTCATTTTACTTAAAATTTTATTGTTATGTTGTTACAATCAATTCATCATTTTGTTTTTATATTTTATTTTATTTGTATTATTAGGTGAGAAAAGAACAAGGGGTGATGTAGTTAGGAATAATGTTGGGATGAATACACCAACATACCCTAATGCTAAAAATGTAATTCACAAGACATATCAATTTTTTTTCTATTACTTACAAACTATTGTTTGATAGTTTAGATTTTCTTTTTCAGGTACAAGTTGATACAGTTCCTGCACCTCCAACCATCCTACCTCCAATTAGGCAAATAGTTGTGCTAGACCATATTCAGGAGGCTCCTTTGCCATCCCAAACAAGTGTTGAGGGAGATACATCTGAACAACCCACAAGTACTTAATATGCCTAGCCCTTCAATGTACAATCATTTGAAAATGAGCAATCAGTCAATACCAACACAATCACAAACAATGTTCCAGCCAGGACTGGACATTAGGGCACTACCACTAACATGACATTCTTTTTTAGCCAGAAGTGCCAGCATTGAAGCCGCAAAGGTAATCATACTTGAAAGTGGATATAAATATGTGGATTTGTCCTAGTAGCCTTCCCAGAAATGAGATATGCGTGAAATGATTATAAAGTGCTATCTTTTAAGAAAAGGAGCATTTCTAGTTTTTTAGTAGTGAATTGTTAGAACATGCAGAAATAGGACATGTGATGGGTTGCTTATTTTTTTTTGTGCTTTTGGGGAGAATTTTTTCTATTCTATGACCGTACTACCTATATTATAATGCTGGAACAGTTTTTGCTTGGTGATTGATACTTTTCTTTGTAAGTGTTTTGTCTTATTTGCAGTCAATTCTACATATAAATTCATAAACCAAAGTTCTAAAATACAACATCACATCATAAAACACATTGGAGCAAAATTTCGTCGAACTTTACAAGTCAAGCAATCATCAAATAACTATAAATTGAACCTCAAGCTCTATATATTTAACATTCATAATAACAACTACAAATTCTAATTCAGAAACAGGCCAAACATTAAGTTCATTCAACCACACAAATCTAAGGATGTGAAAATCATATTTAGCATACAATAGCAGAATACCCAAGAAAAAAAACAAAAAAGTATTCCAAGAACAAGAAAGCCTCTCCACGGTCTAGTATTCCTCTTCTTCAACTTCTTGATATCTTCTTCCATTTTATTGATTTTTCTCAATAATCATGAATGATTGCCTTAACCCTTTGACACATTGGAGGATCCTTAAGTCAAATAATCAACAGGTCCTCTTTGGGAATTGAGGCACACAAATAAATAAAGGATAGGGAAAATTGCATTTTTGGTCCCACCGGATAGGTACTGTTGCAATTTTGGTCCCATGCGTTACGAGCTCAGCACTTTTGGTCCCACAGAAAGAAAAAGTATTGCACTTTTGGTCCCAACTCCGTTTAAACCATTAAGTGAGGATGGAAAACCACTTTTAGAAGGTTCAAGGTGGTTTTTTATGGTTTGAAAACCACTAGGCATTTTGGAGGGAATTATATTGATTTTGTTGCATTTTTCATGCATTTCACTATAAAATGACAAAATTTTCCCACTAAAATTTGCAAAAAATTAAGCTGCATATTTATATAGATAAAAGAAATATCTTTGCAAAAAAATAAATTGCACACTTATGATAGATTAAAAATATTATTATGAATGAAATATTAAATTATGTGATTGCAAAATTAAAATGACCTCAAAAAAATTAAAGCATTGCAAAATTAAAAGCAAAAAATGAACTAACTACATTTACGCCAAAATTCACTGTAAATTTAACCATGTTTTCTTTGTGCCAACTATGCACAAATATGCAATTTACATTCTAAAAGAATTGCCAATATTTGCAATTGCCAAAGAAAAAAAAAATTGTAGATTTGCCCAAAAACTAATTACAGAACCAAATTCAAGTAAATGCACTTGGTTACACAGCAAAAAATTTCCAACTAAAAAAATGTTTGTCATGGTGACAAACCTTTTTGGCAGGAATAAAACATGATTAAATCAGTATAGTGCTAATAGTGAATTTTGGCATCAATGCAATCAGTTCATTTTTTACTTTTAATTTTGCAGTACTTTTATTTTTTTTTCAACGTCATTTTAATTTTGCAATCACATAATTTAATATTTCATTCATAATAATATTTTTTTATTTATCATAAGTGTGCAACTTCTTTTTTGCATATATAATTTTTTATCTATTATAACTGTGCAGCTTAATTTTTTGTAAATTTTAATGGGAAAATTTTGCCATTTTATAGTGAAATGCATGAAAAATGCAACAAAATCAATATAATTCCCTCCAAAAAGCCTAGTGATTTTCAAACCATTAAAAACCACCTTGGACCTTCTAAAAGTGGTTTTCCATCCTCACTTAACGGTTTAAACGGAGTTGGGACCAAAAGTGCAACACTTTTTCTTTCTGTGGGACCAAAAGTGCTGATCTCATAACGTATGGGACCAAAATTGCAACAGTACCTATCCTGTGGGACCAAAAGTGCAATTTTCCCTAAAGGATAAATAACATATAACCCTCATGTGTTTTCAGTTAATAGGCTAAAGACCCCCTATATTATTTTAAAATATTGCACGCCTTCCCATGTTGTTAGTTTGTTATAATAGCATAAACTCTTGAACTAACTTTCAGTTTTGTCCCTACCTTTATGGTTGAAACTTGAAAGATAGAGAATGAGTTTTGACCGAAAATAAAGCCATTCCTGGCCTCACAGTTTTCAGTTTTCTCTTTAGACCTAATTTCCTCATGTACTTTCTCTCTCTAGCCACTCCAATCACCATCGACCACCACCTTAATACCTCTTTCCCTCCTCTATCCTCACTATTGGTGCGACCGGTTGCACTGTCCCACAACCACCAGCACTGACAAAAAGTTATTTCAACTATTTTTTAGAGAATGCACCTTACCATTAGAATTGCGTACTTTCGATCTATCTAACCCTCCAACTTTATGACCCTTGGTTCCGCCTGCATCGTGATCTTTTCCTCGGTCAAATGTCCACAAAACCCTAAAATTTTGCAATCCTCATTTGGACTGCTCCATGGCCAGCTGTTATTTTTTCGCCGGTATCTTTCCACCATCTGTCTCCCGAAAACTTTCCATTCTTGGCTAGGGGCCTTTTATTTCTTTACACCTACGACTGCCCCTCTTTTTTCTCTCCAATTTTGATTCATTCCGGTAGTGTTTCTTTGCATTGAATTGTCAAAGCCTTTCCAGAAAATCAATAGGTGGATGAATACTTATACAAAGTGCTCATACATAGAAACGTAAAGCTAAATCATTCTCCTTCAATTTTCGTGTTTTGTTATGCTTTTCAGATGTATTTTTTAACCTTCTTGTTTTGTGGATTGAGGTCTTCTGTCATTACTCTCTTTGCTACTAAAAGCTTGTCTTATTGTTTGATGAGCATAGATATTTGTAATTAAAGAAAAAATAAAATATTGTAGTCACTTAATATTTGTTATCAATAATAATTTTAAAATTTCCATTTAAATTACATAACTAATTCTAATTGATACAACATATTTTGCTTTTCCAAACCTATTGAAGGGATTTGCAGTATAATAATGAGCAATAAATCAATTAATTTAACTTCATAAAAAACTCGAAATCTTTTTGGTTATTGCACAACCCTCAACCATTGGAAATTCCAGTGTTTGCATAGTGAGAATGAGAAAACGAGTTAAATTCAATTTGTTCCCATGTGATATGAAAATGTTAAAAAAAACCCTGTAAAAAAATTTTTGATTTACCTCCCCAGGATTTCAACAGTGAAGCAAAAAAGCCCCTGCACACAAGAAGTGTATTACACGCACTATTTTTTATTTTTGACCTTTTAATTATAAAAAACATTTATACCCTTATTTAAAAATCATTAGAACTTGATCAATATAAAATTGATGGTTGAGATTTCATAAAAAAACATCTACTGTTCAAATTTGATCATTTAAATCTATGGCCCAAATTTTATCAACCTAATAATATATTATAATAATAATATAAAAAAAGGTCTTCTTTCCTATCCCTGCCTTGATGCCTTACCTAGCCCCCACCATCTCCCCCCCCCCCCCTTTAATCGTCTTCTCCCTTGCCCCGACTTCTCTCCCAACTTGTCCCATTTATGAGAGCGCGAGGTGGGAATAGGAGGGGGCGGTGGCCAAGAGTTGGGGAAGGGGAGGGGGCGGTGACGGGGGAGTTAGGTGGGGAGGGGGTGATAATGAGCGGGGGTTGGGGAAAGGGGGCAACTAGAGGTGGGCAATGGTGTGGGCACCGACTACAATAATAGGGTGGAGCAGAGAGCCAACGATGAGGGTGGAGGAGGGAGGGGTGGTAGCAACGAGGTGGGAAAAAGGGATGGGGATGGCAATGGCGATTTTTTTTTGGGGGGGGGGGGGGGGGGGGACAAGGAGTTTGGTTGGGGTTGAATTTTTTGAATTTAAAAAATATTATATATAAAATAGTTTTTATATGTAAAAAATATTTTTTATTCTAAACAATCATATATATATATATATATAATATAGAAGAATCTTAGATCTGGACCGTTTATTTAAATCAAGCAAATCCAACCATTGATTTACAACAAAAAATATGAGAAAAAGTCGTATTTGCGGTGCGTGGATGACACCACAAAATTCAAGGGCTTTTTTTATTCATTTTGCAATCAAAGGAAGATAACTTGATATTTTATTTTTCATATAGAGATTTTTTAACAATATTGATAGCATAAGGGGGTAAATTGGATTTTTCCCAAGAGAAATATTCTATTACATACATGTCAAAGTAAAATGGTCAAACAATCTTTTTTACACACTTAAAGTAAGGCAAAAAAGCGTAAACAAAAAACAAAAAGCAATCCATTTGCACAACAGGTGCTTGTCAAGCACACTCAGTTAGTTTCCAACATAGATTGGTTTATTTTTTGTTGTATTTCAAATACCACAAAGAATTTTTTGCCTATAAATTATCATAGAGGGATTACCCGCTGTTTTACCAAAAACAGAGAGGTGTTATGCAATGTATCCATAAATAAATAAAGGTCAAATTCATTTTGACCTCCTGTGATATGAAAAGATATAAAAAATCCACAGACCGAAAAAATATCAACCATTTATCAATATTATCAAATAATATTAAATTGATGAATACGGTAAGAATTAATCAAGTTGGCATTGTACTTCATTGTGTTTACCACTAATATTAAATGGGGTTTCAATGCCATGATGAAATATCCATAGACCGAAAGGTTAAACCCATGTAGTTGGGCTACGCATAGATTTGGCAGCCATGAGGATCGATTTGAAATGTTTCGAGTCGAGGACCTCGAGACCGGGCATCGAGGGTCCTATAGAGACTTGCACTAAGTATTGCAATCGTGCTTCATCGGCAGGAGACATAGGTCGCCTGTGCAATTTGAGGGGTTAGTTGGCAAAGTAGTCGACTGACTGAACTAACTCGCGGGAATCGTTATATGACAACCTCTTAAAGCTTGATCAGCATGATTGGAATTTTCAGTTCCAATAGTACGAGAGTAGTCCTCAAACTTAAGAAATCATGGCAGTCGTGTGCATACAAAGACTACATCTTGGATTTGGCGAGCGGTGGCTATATTGTGAGGCATGATCATCATTAGCCTTATCTAGTGCAGTTGGAGTATGTAGCGAGAATGGTAGATTCTAAAAGAGGATCTATCCCCTGTCAGTATGTGTAAAAACACTGTTTAATATTTGAAGTAACTTGATAAAATTATTGGAATAGGTGACCAGAAAGCCAATTGGATTGACGGTTTTGGAAACTACTCAAGCAATCTGTATTTAAATAATATTGTCCCGACGAATATGGGAAGTATTTATCTTTAGTACATGTGTCTGTTGTGCTTACCAATTACGTTAAACATTGCTTTGACGTCACAACAGATGCCCACAGACCAATTAGATAACCCATGTAGTTGGGTTGTGCATTAGATAGCAGCTACAAAAAGGGTTTTGGTCTGAAACATTCCAAGTCGAGGACCACGAAATTGGGCATCAAGAGACCGATTGAGACTCGTATTGAGTCTTGCATTCATTGAATGAGTGTCTTGTTTCATTATAAACATATGTTGGACGTTTATGCAATTTCAGTAGGTTAGTTGACAAGGTGGTCAACTGATTGAACTCTGGGAATCGTCATATAAAAGTCTTGGAGGCTTGAAATGGCTTGAGTCCCCGGTCCGATACGAGAGTAGTCCTCACACTTGAGAAAGTCACGTGCATATATCTTGGATCTATGTGAGAGGTGATTGTGTCACAGACATGATCATCACAAGCCTTGTCCAGTGCAATCGAAGTATGTAGCGAGGATGGTGAGTCTTAAGAAAAGGATTTGTTCCCCAGTATAGAGGTATCTCCTATGCACTTGGAGATGTGTTCACGCCTTATGAACCTAAATAGTCAAATAGGAAAAAAAGAATATCGAACAATTTGCTTAACGTGGTCTCAAGTATTAAGCATAGATGCCTAGTCTAGAATGAAAACCGACACCAAATTCCATGTCCTACACTAAGGCCAGGAGACAGTAGACCGACATATCGTACTCGTATGGACTAGGGAACCTAAATATTCACACGAATATTCACCTAGTCTCTAGTGCCATGGACCGTTGCTAGACGACCACCCATGGTAGCGGCTTTCTTGATCAATGGTCTATCAAGAACGATTCATTAGACTGGATTTAATAGTGTTGGATAATAGTCGAAGTCTAGCTGAAAGGTGAACCTAAAGTAGGGTGTGGCAAGGAGTCGAGCTCGACCATTTTTTGTGAGCTCAAGCTCGAATCTTACATAATGATCTTGAACTTGGGCTGACGAGCTCGAGCTGGGCGTTCGAGCTCCTTGCTCAAATTGACAGTAATTCCATTCGAGCTCATTTAAAAAAAAAAACGAAGAAGAAGGAACATTGCAGACAATAAAGATTTCATTTGAACCTAAGAAGAAGAAGGAACCCAAAATCAAAGCTTCCAACAAATTGAACCTAAAATAAAAAATTTCAACAAATCAAGGAGGGGGAGTACTTACCTTCACAGAGGATACACTTGAAGGTGGGAGCTCGATTCATACCCGCTACTGCTGCTGGTGCCGCGTTGCTGCTGCTACTGCTACTGTTCCTTCCTCATTGTAGGCTGTGGTGGTGGTGATGGTGGATTTGGAGTTAGGGTTAGATTTGAAAATTGGGGGAGAAAGTAAAATAAATTGACTAGTGGTGATGGTGAATCGGTGATGGGAATGTGAATGTATATTATTTTAATAAATTGTTAGTTTGTATATTTTTTAATTATATTGTTATAAATAAATAATACTAAATATTATTATATTAATTATAAAAATATTAAATATATGGTATAATATTTTAATATATTGTTATAAAAATAATTAATTAGTTTAGTAATTGTATAACTAGTAAAAGTATAGAAAATATATGTATACATTAAATTATTAATTTTTTTAACCTTAATGTTAAATATTAGTTTGTTAAAAGAGTATAAAATCTAAAATATAGAAAAAAATTGTGGGAAAATTAATAATTAATTAAAAATAAACATAAGCTATCTTTTAAAAGTTTGTTGGTCTTATTATATGAAGAAAAAAAAAGAGACGAATTTTTTAAATTAAAGTACAAAATAGTGATTGATCTCATTATATATATGTAAAATAATAATTAAAATTGATCAATCATCATTACTATTATTAGCATTATCATGGGAATTACATAAAAATATTTTATAGTTGAAATTGATATAAGTTCACAATCTACAATAAAATTTGTTTATTCATAAATGTTAGTATTACATTGATATAACTATCATCTTACATTGTTGAATAGCATGGATTAATCGAGTCATCAAAATTCAGATCAAACTGTTAGATATGATCAAATTTACAGAAAACTACATTTTTGGTAAAGTTTTAGACTTATTGGGTATATGGATGTCGAGATATCGTACTCGAAACGTAAGAGTAATCATTCAAGACGATGTATCATTGAATCAGGCTGGGTGATTTTAAATCATATCATCTGATATGATCTAATAGACACAGACTTATATATATATATATATTTTATATATATAAATTTGGTATGAATCGGGTGACTGAATTTTAAAATATCTTAATTGTTAATTAAGCTTTTTTTTTTATCTCATTATATATTAATAATATATATAATAAAAAATAATTAAAATTGTTCAACCATCATATTATTATCATTATTTTTAGATTAGTTCACAAGAATTACTAAATTTTAGCATAAATTTATAAGTAATAAAATAGATTGCATAACGCATACTATGTATCTTGATATAAATATATATAAAACTCAAAAATAGATATAAAAAAACATAAGTGAACTTGTCAATTTTAAAATGTATAAAATAATATAAATATTATAGCATAAAGTTTATATGTGTCATATTAAATAATTATTTTATAAAAATATTATAATTTACTAACTTGTTGATTAAATTTGTTTTTGTATAAAGATTACATGTATAAATAGAAGTACCACAATTTATTATTATCAAAATAAAAGGTATAATATTGATTAATAATAATAATATATGGTCAATTTTGTGTATAAAATTGATAAAGTATTGACTATTAAATTAAATATATAAAATTCTTAAAAATAAAAAATACATATATATATATATATATATATATATATATATATACTATTATAAAAGAAAAACTTTTGAGCGTACCAACTTTAGATTGTCCTATTTTACCATCAAATTAATTTATTTTCTTCAAAATAAATTTGGTCAAAATAATAATTTTTAAATTTTTAAATAATCTCACAATTTTATAAAAAAAATTTCTCTCACTCACTACTCCATGAAAATATTATTTCTCTGTCATCTCACCCCACGTTTCTTTATTCTCATGAATTTTTATTTTTTTTTTCTCATCAAGATTTTTTCTCTCGATCTCATATTATAAATTTTTTTATATGCTTGCGAGAAGCGCACGCAACGACGACTAGTATATATAAAATATAAGCTCACGAATTGCTCGCTGAACAGAGATAAATGAGCTCGAGCTCAAAATCGAGCCAACTCGCGAGCCTGCTTGACTCGTTTGCCACCCCTAACACACAAATCACCGAAAAAAAATTAATTTAAAATTAATTCCAGAACGTGTGAATAATTGAATTGTTTACACGTGCGGTAATCCATTGGATGGATAGCCCAATATTAAATTAATTTGATTAATTTAATTGGGCTCATATTAATTAATAAATTGAATTTATGGATTAATTGAAATGTTTTGGGCTTATGTATTGGGCATATATACAAGGTACATAGTATGAAATGTATCTAGACACATTCTAATAGTAAGGAATGTGTCTAAATACATTCCATAATAAAATCCAACTTATTGGGCTCATATTTATTAATAAATTTGATTTATGAGTGGGCCTACTGATATAAAGGTATATATATATATATGTATTGTGTATAATTATTTAGGAAATAATTTTTACACAATATACAACAACACATAGTGAGTGGTGTAGAGAACACACACTCATTTCCTCTCCCTCCCTCTTTCAGCAGCCCCCTCTCTCTCACTTGGTAAGAGCTTGACCTTAATCTATTCTAGCAAAGGGATCAAGGTCTTTCTTCGTTTTGGTGTGGTGTGGACTTTGTTTTAGAGGATTCCTATGTTGGGATCTTGAAGTGAACGTGTTTGACGAGTAAAACGAAAGCGAAAGAGGTAATCTCAATTTTATTTATGCATCTATTTCGTTTTATAACCATAGCCTCGTATGAATATTTTATTCTCCTTTTGATACTACATCGAAATCCTAAGAATACCAAGGGTACACCCCTTGGTTCGAACGATTTATGTTTAATTTTTACTCTATTTATTTATTTCGTCTCTCTCGTTTCTGTGAGCGTGTTCCCGGAGCTATCCACTTGTCTTTAAAAAATATAGAGATAAAGTTACAAGAATTGTGTGGATTGCGAAAAGGTGCAAGAGACTTGCAGAAAATCGGGAGAAAAAAAGCGTGTGAGAGTGAGTAGAATCCCCTTATGGTTGCACAATAACATCTATTTATAGGCTGATTGAGAGTAGAATCCGAAAGTTGCAATGTATGATATATCATTAGAATGCTGCATGAATTAGCTAACAAAAAAAAAAAAATCACGATTTGGATTTATTTGGACGAAAGTATGACCATTTGAAAAGGTCATGTCCAGTTAATCTGAGATCTATGACTCTGTTTTACCTGTTATTACCAGGTGGCTGCTACAAATTTAGGCTAGTTTGTTGGAAATCTTTTAGTATAATGTGTCCTAAGGTGAGAGGAGTATATGTGACATGGAATCCCCACTGTGTGGTGAGTCATCTTGTTGAATCGAATTCATCTTTGGGCCCGCCAAATTAGTGTAAAATTTTAAAATTATGAGCTTGATATATTGTTTATGAGGCAATAGGGTTTGACCCTGTTAGGGTGCTTAGTGGGGGTCCACTTTTTATGTTTTAGGCTTTAAGAAAAATAATTGAGGGGTATAAAATATTATTAAGCATGGATTCAGAGAAATGCTCGGTCTATAAAATTAAAACCAAATACTCAACTCAAACCTGATTAAGGAAGTGTTTGCGCGAGCTTTGAAAAAGTATTTTTCAATTTCTAACTCCAAAAAAGTACTTTTAAAATATTGGGATGCCAACTTTTGCTTCTAAACTACTAACAAGGGTGCTTCTAGCTTATTTTAATTTTTTTGTAAATAAATTCAACTTCATTTTTTACTACTTTACCCTTATTATAATACTAATCTTAATTCAACTTTATGGTTTTTAATTTATTTTTAAAATTAAATATTTAAAATTGATATTGAAATTTTCAAATAATTTAACAATAATCAAATTTACACGTTCACATATTAAATATTTTAGAATTTTTTATATTTTATTTGCTATATTGTCTAATTATATTATTTCTATATTATTAAAAATATAAATTAAATGGCTATAATTAATTAATAAGATGATTTTTTTTTACAATCACGCAAGTTTAAATCAACAATTATATTACTTAGCTGAAACATTATTAAATAAAACATTTACTTTTTCTATTAATATTTTAAAAAAATAAATATGAAATATAATCAAAATAAATTTTATTATTTTTGAAAAAATAATTATTGTGACAAACAACAAGTGTAAATATAATAAAAAATAATATCATTTTTACAAATGAGGACAAAATGATTTTGAATCAATTCAGTTTATTTTAGAGGTGATTTTTTCCTAGACACTATTCAATTTAGCTTTTGTCCGTTTTTCGTTTTTTGTTATAAAACTATCCACTTTTTTGATTTAACTATAACTTTCAACTTTTTTTACAAAAATTATTTTTCTAAAAATAAAAATTCGCATAATTTCATTCCTCCCTCCTAAGGTTTGGTTTAATTACACATGGAACTCCTTTGATTTGAGAAATTACATCTAGCACCCTGAGGTTTGCTTCCGTCTAACAATAAGTTCATCCGTTAATTAAAATTTACTAAATTTGCTAATATTAACAAAAAAACAAAAAAACTGAATATGAATAGTTATTTAGTTATTTACCATCGGTTGACTTATTACTGAATTATTGCAGATCAAATAATTTTTTCTGACTAAACTACTCTTACAACGGTGAAGATATACATCCTAACATACATTAACCCGTGAAAACGTATGAAGGTAACTTGATCATAATATTTTTTTGACCTACAATAAATCAATAACAAGTCAATCGGAAGTAAATATAATTTTTTCAATTTTTTTGTTAATATAAGTAAAATCGATAAATTTTAAATAACGAAAAATTTATTTGTTAGACGAAAGTAAACCTTAAAAATATTAGATGTAATTTCATCAAATCTCATAAAGGAGAAAGAGTAATTATCCATAATTTTTTTTGCACACTTCTTAAATGGACCGAACCCAATTTGAATGTGCATGACCCCACTTTACTCGTCCCAATTGCCCTTCTTTAGATCTTACAGATATGCATTGCAGGCAATGAGCAACTGATAAATATATTTTAAAGCAATTTGCTATAATTTCATTTTAGAGGGGTCAAAAGTAAAAAAAAATCGTGAATGATAGGCTCGGTCTGAAGGGTTATATATACAAGCACGAAATAGTAATTGTTATGCAAGTGTGTTGGAGACGTATTAGAATGAGGCAATGAGCTACACGTCAAGTCCGGAATTCAAAAGCTTTGCCACTCCTGATTTCTGTACTCAGTTCATTCATGTTTACCAATTTGCATAACCTAATTCCTATTCCGATTGGAGGAGTTTGAACTTCCATAAAAATCCCCCAAAAGGAAGTGCAGAAAGAGATTGATTCATATTTTCGTTGGTTTTCCACGCTCAGGTGATGACGACGAGGAAAACGAACCCCTGTGCTATATGCGAGAACTCCAATCTCGCTTCTATTTGCCCAGTTTGCGTTAATTTCAGGTGAATTTGTGTCGTAGTACTCCATAAACTTCAGTTTAGATGCTTGTATATTGAACATTGCTTGTTTTGATGGATTTTTTTGGAAATAGAGTTTTTGATCTGCTGAATTGACGTGTGTTTGGTGCGGCTTTGTTCAGATTGAACGAGTATAATTCTAGTTTGAAGGTATTGAAGAGTAAGAGGGATGCGCTGTACTCAAAACTGACTCAAGTTCTCGTCGCTAAGGTACATGTGATGTGGACTCTGGATATTTTCTGTTTGCATTTAGTTTGCTCTTTGATTGTAATCTGCTTAATGAGTTGGTAATACTTGTAATGAGTATAGGGCAAGAATCCTGGATAAGTGAGGCACGACCTAATGAACCTTGGGTATGTTAGATGTAGTATTTATGTATTTATTTTTTTTCTCTTACCAGTTTTCATTGCTCAATCAGGTTTATGATTAGCATTTGTGCTCGTATAGCTCAAGTGACCAACTAAACTTTAGTTTTCTGATTAGATGAGTCGCGAGTTAAAGGTAGTCACATTGCTGATATAATACTATTCTCTATCTTTATTTACTAAATAGTCTATAGGTGCACACATGTGCATTTAAAAAATCTAAAGTATTTTTGGATTATCTGTGATTATACTGCTGATTCCGGCCTAGAGAGAAGTTTCATGAGCGGTGCACCAAAATTTCTTATTTTATCTTTTGTGAAACTTGTATGTATAATCACAGTGAACTTCGTGCTTTTGTGGGGCTAAGTTTAGAAGGCAGTAGATTATTTTTGGTAAAACTTGTAAGAGAGTCTGTTTTGAATGATTCTGAAAATTAGACTTGACTTACATTGATTTCTATTTCATGGAATATGTATTTGGCCTGCTCAGAAATTTTTTTATGATCATGTTTCGTGCTATTTCATCTTGGTATTAGTTCTTGTGTCATGTTTGCTTTTCCGAGACATTCTGATTTCTGTGATGCTGTTGATTTAAACTCTTCAGTTGCTTATGTGATCAGTTTTGAGTCCTTTTAGGGCAAGCTGATGATCAACACAGTTGGAGGGTGCTTCAAAATGAGAAACTGGCAAGGTTGAGAGATAAGCTCCGACTTCGTAAAGAGCAAGTTGTACAAGGTCACTATTCCGTACTTGGTGATATTATATTTTCCTTATATACAGTCACCACACTGGGTTATGTTACTGTTGAGATAATTGATTATTTGCAGGGAAGGCTAAAATTGAGAAGATGTCTCATGATCTAAAAGTCAAATATGAAATGCTTGAATCAGCAATGAATATGGTAGTACAGATTATCTTCTTTAACTTTTGATTAGTTGGTTTTAGCTCAGATGTAGCTTGTTATTTGCTTCTGGTCCTAACTAATGAAGAGATTTCTGTTTCATCTGTAATTGCAGTTGGAAAAGAATCGCGTGGAACAAATTGAGAAATATTATCCTAATCTTATCTGCACGCAGAGTTTGGGACATGTGAGAACTTTTGTTTGAATTAGTTCTTTATCTGTTTGGTTACTGGTTTCTGAAGAGAATAATTTGGAATTCTTTTCTAGTTTGTTTTGAAAGTTTCTTAATCTGCTGTTTCTCAAGTTGAATAATGCTCTGGAAATCTGAATTTCAGATGGCGATACCTCTGAACGCCTTCACAAACAATCCGTCATCATAAAGCAGATATGCAAGTTGTTCCCTCAGCGCCGGGTACTTTCAGAAAACTGTCTATTGCTATGTTGTGGCCATATTAGTTATGCCTTAGCTGTCATGCACTCACTATAACAGGCCTTGGCATTTATTTTCCATCATTAATATTTCAAATTTCTATAAGGATTGATGTTTCTAATTCTCCTAAACTATGTTCAAACTGTAATTTTTTTATGATCTTGAACTCCCAAAAGCCTGTCAACAACAATCTGTTAGGCAAACTTGTCTTGGATTAGTGTTGGTAGATTTTCTTAAATTAAATCAATTTATAACCTCACATAAATTTAGGCTTTACTTTCTCAAGGCTCACTAATAAAATTTTTAGACAAATTTGCCTAGAAAGTGAATTGAACTTTTTTGTCAAGCCATCTGTGTTGTCCTGTGTGTTGATATCTGAGTGCTTGTTGATGTGTTCTCTATAATTTGTTCAAGCAATCATAACATCGGCTTTCTTTGATGAGGTGGTGGTGGCTCCTTCAGTAGCACTTAACTTTTATTACTTTCTTGCAGGTGATTATAGAAGGAGAGAAAAAGGATGGGCACAATGGCCCATATGATACAATCTGCAATGCACGCTTGCCAAGAGGCTTGGATCCCCACTCGGTTTCATCTGATGAGCTTGCAGCCTCTTTGGGGTAAAATTCAATCTACACGTGTTTACTGATCATTTTGAATGAATTTTTTATACTTCGTATGAGATCTTATGTCTTGCCTTAGTTGCTTTGATATATTGATATCTCCGAGCTTTACTTCTTTGGGCCACGTTGATGAATAATAACATTATTCTATCTTAGTTCTGTTATATTTGTCTTTCATTCTAGGCTTATCCTTCCTATATTTTTATTATTTCATTCTATTTGGTCTTTTTGATTGGTGGGAATTTGGACTATCATCCTTTTAGTTTTCTCTTTAAACAAAAGCCATTGGCATCTGGGTGGGGCTTGGCAGGTGCCATTTCTGCTTTATGTAGTTTAGATAACCATTAAGTAGTTACCTTGGGGGTTTTTCTTTCATGTTTTGCCTAACTATAAAAACATGAAATAGTTTGTTAGGGGGCAGAGCTAGCTGAATGAAATGACCAGGATGATAATGTAGTAACAGTTGGTGATCAGTGGGTCTTTTCTCATATGACTTGTTATTCTGAAAATTTCTTTTACTGGATGGATAATTTTTTGGTCTCAAGAATAGTTTTTGGTTATTGCTCACATATGTATATTTATTTAGCCATCCAACTCAAAGTTGTAGCCTTGTAGGTAAAATATGTTTAGTAAATTCGAGTTCTTGGTTATATTCCTACTGTTATTGTAATCATAAAATATCACAGATGCACAGAAAAGTTGATGTTCATGATTAACTGATTCTTCATGCTCAATGTCTGAAAGCAGCTACATGGTGCAACTTCTAAATCTTGTCATTCACACCGTGTGTGCTCCTGCACTTCATAACTCTGGATTTGCGGTATGTTCATTATTACCTTCTTTGCTCCCTGATAATGTTTACTTTAATTTTTATTGTTGACAGTGTTTTACTTAATTATTGACCTACATTGAGAATTAGAGGTGGGAATATAGTTCACCTAGTTTTGGGTTGGGTTTAAAATTTCTTAATTTGAATCTAAAATGGGTTTGTTAGGTACATTTAAGTAGATTATGGATCCTATATGGGTTCTAATAAGTCCTAAATGGGTAAAGTCATTTTCTATATTGGAATCGATGAGATGTTAGTATAATCATGAGTTTAATGTGGGTTGTGTTGTATTAAGTCCAACTAGGTCATAGGTCCTATTTGGTTTTTAATGGGCTCGTCAAATTTATATTCTATTAACCAATCAAACATGAATCTTTACAATATTATGCAATTGAAGGAATATTCTAAAATGATTTTTCATTTGGGTTAAAGAAAAAAGGCATGATATAGACCTCTAATTTCTGGCAACTATTTGAGTAAAGTTGAATGGACGGTAATAAAAAGTTATGAACGCCAAAATGCCATACCGAATAATAAACCAAGTCCAGTTTAGTTTTGGTAGTTCCCAACTTCTTTTTGGGTATTTTAGTTTGATAATCCAGTAAATCAATTTTTTTCTATTAAAATTTGAAAATGAAAAATTGTTAATGAAATACTATAAATACAATTATATTATTCATTTATTTATTTATTATCAATAAGTCAAATAACAAAATTAGTATAAGAAATTGTTAGATTAAAAATATTTACATAATAATGAAATAAAAATATACATATAATATTTTAGTACTGGGTATGGTATGGTAAATCGAATTAAAAACCAAAATCAAATGGAATACAAGATTTCTATAAAATAAAATAGAATACAAAATCTAATTTTTTGGTTAAAGGCTCGGTTGAGTCTGTTCAATCATTGAACATTCTCATTGCTTCTAGTGCAATATTTTGAAAATTGTAATTATTAAAGTCCAATGAATTCATATTATATTTGACATCATAACTACAAGTATATCTTGTTAAAAACTAGTATTCAAGAACAATGACAATTCAAAAACTCTTTAACTATTATTATTTCTGGAACCCAATCATATCCGAATGAAAGCATTTCCAACCTGATCCTTTTTTACCCATAATTTTGAAACTATATTGGACCCAATGCAAACCCCACCCACCCCACCCATTTGAGAATCATAGAGCAAGAATTCCTTTGCAAACTTTAAGGTGACTGGTGGAGAAAATTAATCACTTGCTTTGAGGTGAACTGTACTGCGATCAAGACAACTGCACCACATATGTAAAGACACAGATGATTTACTTAGTAAGAGTTATACCAGAGTATGGCTTAAGTCCTGCACAAACTTGTAGCTCTATCTTTTAACCTTCCATAATTCAGTGTCCTTTTATCTTTTTTGTACGTTTGGTTATTTTTTATTTTTAATTACAATAGGGGTGGGGGTTGGGAACATGGGTTTGAATCCAAGATGTCTCCTTCATTAAGAAGAGGTGTCACCAACTCAACAAAATGTTGATGGCGTATTGTTGGTTATTTCTTTGCTTGGTACCTGATTGTTTCTGGGAGGATGTCTCTTTATGCGAAACCAAGAGTTCTCATGTTTTCATATGTATCAGGGTTCATGTTCTCGGATATGGCAGCGGGACTCATATTGGGATGCCCGTCCATCATCTAGAAGGTATTATTTTCGAACATATGACCTCAACTTGATAATGCAACTGTGTATTTAATTCTTTTTAGTGTTAATTTCAACCTCCTCTCAAAGAAGTTGGTGTACTTACAAGCTATATCACTCCCTGTTTTCAAAATTACAACCTGTTCTCCAAGTTTATAATATTTGCAGACACCCACTTCTGCAAGGATTTTGCACAGAAAATTATGAAGGCATTAGAACAATTTATTGATTTTTTCAACTTACCCTCCAAATAATAGGTAAACGTGGAGGATTGTTTTTGTAATGAACTAAAATTCTTGATAGGGTCTATTGTAATGTAATATTGTTTGTGTTGTACACTTATTGGATGCCTAAATTTAGCTTTATCTTGTGTTATTTTCTGATCTCGTACTTATATGTTTCACATTTTTGTGTGGAAAAAACATATGCATTTAACTCTATGACATAATGGGATTAAACTATATAAGGAGATTTGAGTGTATAATCTGCTGAAATTGGATGAAATTACATTAATTGGCTCTAAATGTTGTAACATTAGTTCTTTAATTGCTATTTGGGTTTGTCATAATTTTCACAAAATATGATGTAACAAAACCTAATTTCCTTAGAACCATTCGATGTTCTCTTTTATTGATTATGTAACTGAACTAAACTATTCTAAGCGTCATAGAACAAACATAAAATCTTAAGCTGTAATTAAGCACATGAATAAATGAAAAAGAAAATAGATAGAAAAAAGACTTAACACAATTTTCATCACCTAGATCCTAGTTTCAGAAAAGATCTTGATACACATTTTCCGATAAACAATAACTCTCATTTGGGATTAGATAGACAATAATTACAACCCAATGCTTCTGAAAGTTTTAAGCAAGACATATAAAAATTATAAACTTGGAAGAAATGACATTTGAACATTATACTTCTATAATGGAGCATTTCTGTAACCTCAAAAGGGAAAGGTATATCATTGTTACTTACACTAACTTATAGAAAAGGTCCTTGCAACTGATCATTTTTTATTTTTTTATTTATACGATGAGGGTAATTTGCCTTTTTACATCTGTAGATTGACTTTTTTAATGGTGGAAACTTGGAGGGGAAGGCTTCTGTAATCTTAAATGAGGAATAGATGTAATCTGTAATTAGACTAACTTCAGGAGGACGTTGTTGTAACTAAATCTTTCAATCTTCAGCAGTGAATATCCACTTTTTATTCCTCGCCAAAACTTTTGCTCCACTGGTGGTGAAACTTCATGGTCGGAGAAAAGCTCAAGCAATTTTGGTGTTGCTTCGATGGAGTCTGAGAGGAGGCCTCGGTTAGATTCCTCTGGTGGTAGTTTCAATTATTCTTCTGCTTCTCCACATTCAATTGAAACACACAAGGATTTGCAGAAAGGCATATCACTCCTCAAGAAAAGTGTGGCATGCATCACTGCGTACTGCTATAACTCATTGTCTTTAGAAGTTCCCCCAGAAGCCTCTACTTTTGAGGCATTTGCAAGATTGTTGGCTACACTTTCTTCTTCCAAGGAAATTCGATCTGTTTTATCTTTGAGAATGGTTTCATCTAGGTACAAGCACCATCCTTTCCTCTTGGCTTGTCATTTATGCACCCAATGTATAATTGCATATGGACTTGAAATAATCTTGTAGCAAAAAATCATTAATCTCTAGGTTAATCCAATATATGTGAATATTTATAGCCAAAGCTACTTGGTTCTGCAATTTTAGTTGATAAAATCATAACCTAGACGAACATAATTTGTTGTAATGGGTTCAGCTCTAAGATGCTGTCCTCTGTAAATGATCTTTAACTTTTATTTCAGTGACTTATTGATTGGAGGAAGTTTCATTGGGTTGGTGTTTATTTGATTAGCAGGACATCTAAGCCAGGTCAACAACTGAATAGATCTGTATGGAATGCAGAGTCGGCCATTTCATCAAGCACATTAATGGATAGTGCACATGCGCTGCCTATAGTGGTATAAATTTTAATCACTAACTCTTTTTCTATGAGAGATTTCTGCTTATTATGAACAGAATCACAGGAGATAAGAAACAAATATAACCTTTTTCTGGAACATTTTGCGGATTGTATTGTGTATTAATAAGAAGCATTATTTGTCTAGAAACTTTATCTTGATTTTTTAGTCCTTGGTTCCATTCTCTATACTTTCTTTCCACCATTTTGTGGTCCTTGTGGCTGCTTGCTTTTAATCTATTTTTGTCTCCTTCTGTTTCTCTTCCTTCTCTTTTGGTAAAAATTCAGTATTACTCTTTAGACATGGGTATTTCTAACTTGCTTCTCCTTCATTATCACTGACACTACATCTATCTAATATCAGGAAGAGAAGTCACACGCAAAAGTCACCATCTAGCTTTCATCTTTTCAATCTATTCTCTGATTTAGTTTTATACTTATTTGTATTTTTTCCTTTTCTCAGTCCTTTTACTCCAAGTGGGCTGACAGAAGTAAAGGTGAAAAACCATTGCTGGTTTTGCACTTACTGAAATAGCTAGAGCTAACTTTGCTTCTAATAAGGAATAAATTGGTTGCTCTTTGGCTTTGTTTCTCCCAGCTTATTGTTCGGTGAGGGGATCCCAAGGAAGGAATCAGTTCAAATGAATGAATGGGGGAAAAGTGTTGTTACTATGACTTAAGCGTGTAAATGGACGAAATCCAGTTGTCTTGTCCTAAATGGATGCCGAATCTTGGCATTTGTTCTTATTCAAGTACAAGATGTCAAGGACTTGCAGTTTCTCATGGAAATTGCAAAACATTGCAAACTTTGTATACTGTCCTTTCCAAACTAAAGGATTTTTCATAAGGGTCACTATTGGAGGATTGAGCTTAGCACCTGGGGCAACTCAAAAAGATAACATATTCATGATTAGGTCTTATGTAATTCTGGTAGATTAATTTTCAGCTATGAGTATCTATTTCGTTGAAAGAATTTTCTGTTATTTGAATTCCCAAGAGTTTTCCTGAGAATATAAAATTCTTTACCAACTTGGCTTTCATGCCTACATTATCATTGATTTGATGAGTTGAAAGAAATTATGTTGTTTTTATTCCTTATTTTTCTTGTAAATGATGTTTGATGTGGGGTTTGTGAAAAATTACTTTAGTATTTAGCATATTGAACATTACATTTACTAACACAGCTCGTTTTCCTTTTACAGAGAAATGAATCTGATAATTATCTTCCAAGCTCTGCTGCCAGCTATCTTTATGCTAATGAATTTTTTGATTTGGGGAAGAACGAAAACTTAATTGAAGGATGGGATATTGTTGAACATCCTACTTTTCCTCCTCCACCATCACAAACCGAGGATGTGGAGCATTGGACTCGCGCAATGTTTATAGATGCAACGAAGAAATGATTTGAATTTCCATATCCTATTTGGTAAGTATCATTATGCTTATACTTGGTATGAACTCCCATGTATTCTGTTAATTTTCCTTTTATGTGGCGCGACAGAAGGGCCCTATCACCCGGGCTAGAACATAAATGCTTTTATATACATCATAACCTTAAAAAAAAAAAAAAAAAAAAAAAAAAAAAAAGGAAACATCAAAACATCCTTTTGGTGGTTCTCCCCAAAACATCCTATCATCATTATTTCAAGAGAATCAGCACAGCTGTATCAATGTTACTTCCAATGGCATTGTTAGCCACCTCCGACAATCACGAGATGTATCTTTTGGAACAGTAAATTGCATGGGCTTTCCTTTGCTGTTTAAACAAAGTATATCAGTAAATATATGCTTACTTATACCAGATTGTCTGTCTAATGGTTCCTTCAGCTGAGAGATTTAATGCTGCTAGATATATGAGGAGCTTATGGCAAGATGAACCCTCTGCATATATACACAGCTTCTTGACAAATTATTGTAAATAAGTTCTTTGGCTCTTATTTTTTTTTGTGCCTCTCTTCAAACATCGTATCCTTATATCTTTTATTTTACAGAGATCTCTGTATCTGTACAATGTGTATGAGAGGATGAATAGTTGCTTACTAGTGGATAACTTGAACTGAAGAATCAAACTTTTGCAGTATAAGGCGGTTGATTTGACTTGAATCGAGTGTAATTCACGTAACCGGATAAAGCAGAGATATGCTGATTTGTTGCGCTTCCTTTATGCTTAACAAAATCAGATCTTGATTTTCACTCTTTTTATCTGAAATGGCTTTCATCAAGGTTGATAACTAGGATATGACATCCCTACGCTCTTTCTTTTTGGTTTTTCTGGCTTTCAGCTTCCTATAGAAAGCAATTACAATAGAGGAAATTAATAAGTTTCTTTTCTAACTGCTGCTTCATTATTTTCTACTCTAGAAATGGCGGAAAAATTAGAAGTTGTATCAATAATCTGCTTTACATAGTCACATTATTAACAGAAACTATAAATTTATCTGCAAGGAAATTAAACATAATCCATGGCATTCATGTAGGTAGAACTCCTTGGGGAAAAAGTAACATGATTAAGTTGAATTTATTCATAATTGTTTCACTAAAACAGTGCTGCAGTTTATCTGCTTTCATACTGATTATGTTAACATGATTCATGACATTCAGCTTTTGGAAGGTCAGATATAATGGTTGATACTGATGAAAATCTTTATATTTTTTTATAAGTAGTTTATAGAAATTGAATAAGCCTTATTTGCAGTTCTGTTTCAGTTATAATAATTTTCTAGTAAAGTGTAATGTTACAAAAAACTACTCTCATGTTGTTTCTGTCTTTAGCATGGCAGCTCGACATCTGTTCACCGTGGTCAGCTGGAATAGAAAGAGCTTGGAAGGTTCTGAACTGACTTGACACTCACTGCATTTACATACACAAAGTTTGCATGGACAATGCAAGTTGAGGTAATTTTCAACTTATGCAGTAGCGTCGTATGATATGTCATCTATATTTTACTACTATGGCTATCTGTACAGAAGTTCAGGAATAGTAGATTGAAAGACTCAATGCTAGGTATTTGTGTTACTTTTATTCTGAATGGGAAAAAGAAGGAAGAAGATGATTGTACAGTGCTTACTTTCTCATGGTTTTGCTTTTGAGACGTTTCTTTCCAATATTTGAATGTCAGTTAGGAGCCTGAACTTTGGAAGTTGATTGTCGCTTTTCTTGTGGAAAATTTGGGAAAAGAGATACTTCCATGAAAAAGAAATACCAAACAAACTTGTGTCTTATCATAGGATTGGATGGATTCTAGCGAGGAATATATTAAAGAAAGTATTAGATAAATAGTACCTCCTCCTTTAAATGAGATTTAAGCTGTCATAAGAGAAAAAATTTACTCTGCCTTAAAATGATTCACTTTGTGAATTCTTTTTTTAATTTTTGGGTACTATTCTTTTCCTCCATTCTTTCCTTATCGAAATTTAGGTCCCAAATAAGCATTAAAAGTTATCTGGATATGGGGTTTTTAGTGGCACTAGGTGCCTGATGAATTTCTGACCTTAAAATTTTGGTTTTTAGGTGAAACTTCTATAAAGGTGAACATCATCTTTCAAGTTGTTGCTGAACTTCATAGGTGTCTGATCCAAAAATCTGTTTTGAGTGTAGATTTCTGTCTATCTGTCCAGTGTAGATATCGAAGTTTCATTAATCTTCAGTACACTACAACCAATTCTAAAGGCATATGGATACAAACTAGGGCAAATTATAATAAGTTCCTCTGAAGTTTGGATTAAAATAATTATAAATATTTTTATTTTTTCGAAAATTACCTACTGATTTTAATTGTCATCTAACATCACTAGCCAATTCGTTGGTTTTCATTTAACTTTTATCCATTTTGTGATGAAATATCCAAGATTGTCCTTGTTGATTATGAATTAATAGTTTTAGTTATTTTTTAAAAATTTTCTAAAATTTTTTTATGGACTAAGTAGATATATTTTTTTTTTCATCTTTTCAATGAAAGAATACAATAAACGCAAATTTGACAATTATAGACTTTCATCCAAAGATTATATAATTTCATCAAATATCGAGAAGTATTTGTAATGTTTTAAAGATATTTGTATTATATAAAATTTCATCAGAATGTCGATGTAATTAGTGATTATAATAAATTATGTTTCTTTTGCTGGATTAAAGTTCTGCTTAGAACGTCTAATTTCAAGAATATTAAAACTCCAACAGAAGTGAAACCTGGGGGTAAAAGGCAAGTTATTTATTTAAATATTATAAAAAAATGAATTGCAACTATATCCTGATTTAGGGAATAGTAGCAAAATTAGGGGGAGGGGAGTGGTTAATGCTACTAACGATTCACCTATTTCTTTTAATTTTTTTTAAAAAATTTGTCCGGCGTCGGTCGCTATTTCAATGACATTAAGTCATTAGCAGTACTAAAGACCAACACAATTCAATATTCTTGTGCCAAATGTCGTTAGTGCTGGCAGGCAACGTTACTTGGCACATTTTCTCTTCTCTCTTCTTGTTCTTTAAAATTATAATTAATTATCTACATGTGATTTATTAAACTCCTCTACTAATCCCAATCATAAATATTTATTGAATCTTTTTCATTCTTTTTAAATAAAACAATGTAATTACTTTAAATTAATTTTCTAACAAGTTACTTAACACATTAAAAATCTGAACCTGAACTATTAAAGCGTTGAACTTCAAAGATTATATAAGATATTGAATTAATAATAATATAATAACCAAATAATGTCAACTAGTACACACTATTGATATCATATGATCAGTAAAAGAAAAGAATATATATAATAGAAAGAATATAAAGAAATATATATAATAGAAATATAATAAATAAATAATAGATATAAATATATATAAATAAAGATATGAAGATAAATACGAATGAAAAAATAGAATAGAATAGAATAATGGTAGAGAAGAATAAAATAAAAAGAAGATAAAATAATAAGGAATATAGATAGAAAAATAAAAAAAGAATAGAAGAACATATAGACAGATAATAGCTAGAACACCAATATATAGAATAAAATAAAATTAGAATATAGTAAATATGAAATATATAAAAGAAGAGTAAAAAGATAGTAGAGAAAAATATAATGAATAAGAGAAAATGAGAGAGATAAATAATATGAAAAAAAAATAGCGATATAAATGGATACATATGGCATAGCTAGCATAGATATTTAACAGATAAGCGATAAAAATTAAATGTGTTAAAAATATGACAATTCTATAGATATAGAAAAATAGAAAGAAAATACACATAGATATGTCATTTAAAACTTTACAATGTGAAAGCAGAACACCGACAGCAAAATAAAATAATTAAAGAATAAAATACTAAAAATATATCACAAAAATAGAAAATCAAAACAAAGACAATACTAAAAAAAACAAGACAAACCAAATACAACATAATCATCGAATAGAGAATCTGGGATTATTGGCACAAGCGATACGCACCGAGGAAAAGCGAATAAAAATCAAAAAAGAAATAAAATTTAAAAAAAAAAATAGAGTCTATCGAAAGAGATAGCAATAATAAACCCACTCATCGAAGATATAAGTAGAACAGCACAGACAGAAAATAGCAGAATATATATATAAAAAAAAAAATAGAAAAAAATTAAATACAAATAAAAGATAAGATAGAAGAAAAGAGTGGATAAACTAAAAAAGAAGAGAGAAAAAAACAAAAAGATAGAGAAAAAGAAAACAACTATAATAATATAGAAAAATATAATATAAATAGATAAAAGAAAAAAATATTATAACATATAAAAAAGAATAAAATATTAACCCACACGCCGCTCTCCTTCCCCTCTTTCCCCCTTCTTCGTCTCCCTCTCAGCATCCCTCTAGACCTCTCTCTCACTCTTCTCACCCTACACCTCTCGCACATCCCTCCTCCCACGCCCCCATCTCCCTCGTCTCCAGCGCTCGAGCCACGGCACCACTCTCGACACGCACGGCGGACACCCAACCACGTCCCCCCCCCCGTCCCCCCTCCACCTACACCTCTACACTCGCCCTCCTCACTGCTCTCTCTACCCCTCTATATCTCTCTCACCTCTCTCGCATCCACTCTTCAGAACACACCCCACTTAACCAAACTATCACGCGACATTCCCCCCGCACGCATACCCTCCTCTCTGGCCTCTACTCGCTCGCGCGGCCCACAGCCCACGAGCCTCTCCGCCAGAACCACAACACTCAGCCCCCCGCCTTCCGTCGCTCGCTCTCGCTCCTGCATCCCCCACTCTCACCAACCCTCTACCACTCCTCAACCCCTCCTCCCCGCCATACCACCCGACCTTCCTCACTCACCAACTCACATCCGCCCATACTCACACTGCACCACTCACGCCACCTCCTGCTCTCATCCACTGTGCGCCGAGGACACTCATGAACTTCTCACTATTCCTCAACTTACGCACCATCTTGATATATCGACTCTCTTCCAGCTCTCGCGACACGCATTCTGCCACCCTCCGGTCTTCACTCCCTCAATCACACACCTCAATCAACCGCCCCCACCCCTCACCTCCAAACTACTGGCATATGTATTTTAACATTATACTCCATCAACTCCTTACACACTAAAAAATGCTACGAAACCCTCACAAACAGTTCCCTGATGTCCCTATCTTCCTCTCCGAATCCCTGACACCCCGTCTACCCCCCCCAACCTACTACTTAATTGCCTCCCACCTTCCGCACTTCCTCTCCTCACCCCCACAACCAACCACAAACAAACCGAAAGAAAACAAAAACAAAAATTAAAAAAAGACAAAACAAAAAGTAACAAAAAAATGAGCACTCACTCGCTTAGCTCTCTCTTCACAGGTATCAAGCCCAAATAATTTAATCCAGTCTATTTAATTCTTGTAGCCGATCATCATGAAGCTTTTCCCAAATAATGATTTAATCTTATTTTTATTGTCTTTGCATTTAATTTAATTCGAATTAATTAGTTCGTTTCTCAAATTAATTTCAAATTAATTATCTACCGATTATCATAGTGTTGTATGTGTATTATTTTTTAGATGTTAATCTCTGCATAAGCTCCTGAATTATGTCCAACACAAAACAATGTTATTATTAGATGTAAATTAAAACAATTATTTCGTAATTTAATCGAGTAATCGAAACTGTTCAACCATAGGTGGGCGATTGCAATGGTCACACTGGTCACTAGTCTAGAGATCAACATTGATATTAGGTGTGAAATATTGATGTAGGTCACCTGAGTTCCAATATGAGTACCTATGTCGTTCCGGTCACCATTCTCGCCTAACTTAGTTCTATGGCCATTGATATTGACGTGTATTCCCATCCGTGAGTGCTGCACTAGATGTATGAATTACTCGAGATTCGTGATTTCCTCTATTTAATACGGCTATACAAGTATATTCTTATTCGACCAATTCTTGGCCATAGAGGCTGTCAAGAGAGTCTAAGAAGCCATGCATAGCACTTGAGCATCTATGTGTGAGACGCAGATATCCGATCACAGTTGGTATTGAGACGGATAGAGATGATTATCTTGGATAACCATAATCCTAGAGTCTGCGGCTAGATTATTTCAACATTAACACTGACAATGCCACACTCGAAGACACCCAATCATCTTCTCGCCAGATCTAAGACTATATAGCTCATAATTGCATGCCCAATGTGCCATGCATTCCTCTAAAGCATCTCAAAGTCGGCTTTCATCAGTATGCACGATCTCACACTTGAGTCAGCTTATCTTCAGCTAACAAGCTTGAAGGTGTTCAACCTAAACCTAACATAAAAAGTCTGCACCTAGACATAATTCCAGTCTGGTGCGCCCAGGATAAGTGAACTACACGACACCGTCATAAATCCAATATCTTAGATGCAAGTCTCTAATAGGATCTTTATCCGTATCTCTGGAGTCCATATGGTTATCAGACTTGAAACAGTAGCAGTCATACCACTCAAAGTTTATTTTATAACGTTGTTGCTGTTCCAATGCGCAACCAACTACATGAATTTTCACATTGTCTTGGTCTTAGTGTTGACGTTAAAATATTATTCGAGTGTAAATAGTAATCACAACAAATTACATAGTATGCACTTACTACATTCATCAAGCATAATATCACATCTCATAATGATTGTTAAATAGTTTCCAAAATCGCCAATCCAATTGGCTTTTTGGTTACATATTCTAACAATCTCCCACTTTAGACTCTTACAAGCTTCATCGTCCATATCCTTTAGACCTATTTGGATGTATGGCGAGTTACATCTGTATATTAGCTCTCCGGTCTCAGGGAAATCAACCAATAGTTGTCGACGTCCTACAATCAGACAAGCGCGGCCTCCAAGCTGCGCATCACTCTCTTATCCCTAACCGATTGCTAAGTGCAGATTGGTCGGCGTTCTAGAATTTTTCTTGATTTGCAATGAGATCTCAAGAGCCCCTTTTTTGCACTGTGCCATTGCCCTTTGGTTTACTCCTTGCAAAGCAATCTATCTATCCACCTGCTCGGTCTCACTGCCTAGGCGACAAAACCCAACCGATTCTACGCAATTGTCGTTTCATCCATCGTATTAACTCACTCTCCTGTAGCAACTCTCTAAACGTCCCATCCTTATACATTCGAATCCTACGATTCGTTTCGAAAATCATTTTGGATACAAATCTTGTTGAACTTCCCAAAGGTCCGACCACCATCACCCATTAATCTAAACTGGTTACATTCGAAGCGAGACTACCGTTCAATCGCATTCACAACATAATGAAGCCACCTGATCGATAGTACAACTGTCGGAATAACGTAGTCGGTACATCTTAACGGGGACACACTTCTTTATCGCATCTATGTACAGGTACTCAGAATAAGGGTGTGGATCCGTGATTGGGTATATCAATTGCCTTTCATCTTTGATACCGAGATTATCTCATTGCTCCTACTATGGCAAAGCGACATCACAACTGATCGGACCTAGTTTCGGACACATTCGCACCTATTGTCTACGGACAAAGAACTAGAGATAGTTCAACACTATTCTCAAAGCTCAACTAGACCCAGGCTCGCAGCCAAGAACCGAAGATTGGAAACTCAAAAAATAAATACATATACACTCTGAACCTAAAAAAAATGCTAAGTACAAGGGCATTTAATTCATCAATTGGAGAATGCGATAGCCAAGACAATAGACGTTTCTATAGTTTCATTAGACTTTCCATAAAGTGAGTATAGAATGTTACACTAACTAACTTACTAGAAGAAACTACAAGATCCCACGGCGTTCCAACTCGTTTCTCGATGTCCTGAGTCATACCTTGACATGACCTCGTCTAGGATGAATATTATTACCAGATGCAGGAAGTTATCAATACCTAGTTGTATGTCAGATTCTTTATAACTTGCTCCAAAGACAGATGTTCATCGGAAATCGAGTGTGTCCAACTACCGCTTCTCTTTATATTTTTGGATCGTATTATCTTCAATAAACTTGTCAGATGTGGCTTAGAAACCGTACCTCTCAAAGAAACTAAGGTGTTCTAGTCGTCCTTGGAAGGCTAAATATAGTTAGTGAAAATTTTAATTACAAATGATGTTTGCTACATTTGACTAAGGTGTCGCTCCACTGATTCCTCAAGTGATCCAATGAAATGCAATTTTCCTTAAAATAACAAATGGGTTAAATGTAATTTACCCCCCTGTGGAAAAAAAAGTTAGCAATTTATCCACCCCGTGTTACTCGAAGTAATAAGGCAGATACCCCCCCCCCCCCCCCCCCCCGATGGTTCGTTACCACAAGGTCTCCTTTCCATATCCTTATTTAGAAAATCATCAATTTAAAATTTAAATAATATTTATATCCTTATTTAATGACCGTTGATTTGGTCAATTATGACCAAATTTTACACTAATACAATTCACGAGTCTAGAATTTATTATCTTAAAATCAACGGTTAAGATCTTACCAATAAAAAAAAGTAAAAAAGTACAGATAGTGTATGTATAGATCATATTAAATCCTTGGAAAGTACATAGTAATTACTACGATTTATACTTTTATAAATAAAATCTATTTAGAAAACGACTATATATATACACTATAATAATAACCTATTCTAATATAGAATTGTATATATGGCAGAAACACAAATTAATAGAGAGAGACGTGTCGGAAGATGGGGTGAGGGTAGGGAGGGAGGGGAGGAGATTGACAGTGGCGGCCATGTAGAGAGAGTCGATCTGGGCGTGCCGGGCGGAGCAGTGGAGAAAGGGGGAGTGGAAAGGGAATGTGCGGCGGTTGGCAGATGGTCGGATTCTGATGGCGCGGGGAGGGATGACCGAGAATGGTTGTGAGTACACTTTATGGCGGTAAGACGGGTGCACGGCTGGCGCCCGGACAACGCTGAGGAGTGGTGCTGCCGATCGGGAGCGATCAGAGAGGGGTGAGGTGGCCGCTTGAGGGTCGAAAGGGCAGTGGCGCGAGCAGATGGGGCTGAGAGAGTATTCCAGGCGTGCGAATATGCTGTAGTGGGGTGAGTGAGGCGGCCCGCTATGGCTGGTCCGGACTCGTTAGATGGCACGAAAAAGAAGAAGAAGTGATATTTTAGCTATATCCATAATTTTTGTATTAAAAAGGGATAACTAATGATTAGATATATTAGATATGTATCTTTATTATATGATTATATGTTATTATTAGTGAACTATATACTAAAATAGAATAAGGTGTTTCACCTTATGGTTTAATAGGTATATACTCAGATGTCGACGCACGAGCGTCGTGTGCGAATCGTCGGTTGTATGGCGGAGTGGGGTAATTTGCTCATTTTAACATGAACACATTGGCGGATAAATTGTACTGTTTTTTTTCACAAGAGAGTCAAAATCTAGCTAGATTTCCCTAGTACAGCGGGGGTATGTATGTTCAATTGTTTCCCGAATTACAAATTGAAGTCATGTGGTATAAAACCTGTATTTCCTCGACGGGTCGTCCCTCTGAAGTATTTGTAAGACACACCCATATATTATCAAATATGTCTCTTGATAGATGACAGACCAGGCTTGTGCCTACCACAATGTGGCGTTATTAGTATTAATAGCTATGAAACAACAAAGTCGGAACGGTCGTCACTAGATGAGTTCGCAATCGTCGTCACGCTTCAGGTACAAGAAAGACAGTTAACAGTTCACCAGATTTGTGTGAACACTCTCAATGGATGGACACTCTATCCAGAGTGAGAGTTTTCCTTCGTGCAGCCGAGATATTCAAGAACCGCACCTAACACTACATACACACCACCTGATTCCATGATTGAAGAACTGAAATACTTTGCAATCAATTTGATTCTCTCTTCTTCAAGTCTAATTCTCCAAACCTTCCAAAGGTCCTCAAACTTGTGAACCCCTTTCTGGCTTTATGTATTCAGTGACTCGTGATATCTAAGTGAATCCAATCAATAGACCACTAGCAAACATACTTTGTCCCACAAAGAGCTTCTCTGTCTTCTTCCTGCTTAGAAAGAACTTGCAAGCTGGTAGACTCAACTTGTCAATTTATAAAACTCGTTGAATCCACCAACCTCCTTATCTGAACAAGAGGAATGTGACCTAGCTTCGCATGCTAAATCCGTGAGTTTATCTTGATTATCCATATTTACATTTATCTGAACATTTCATAATCTAATTACGAGATAGAGTTGAAACAATACGTAAACAACCTAGTAGACAAGAACAACCATTCTTTGTCAAATGAAATGATTTTCATTGATAAAAAAATATGTAATCCAAACCGTCCAAAAATAGGAAAACATAATATGATGGTGCTAGGTTACATAATTGTATCCTATCAACTTTATCCTAATGACCACTAATAGCTAAGCCTACCTAATCCTATAACCACAATAGCAACAACCCTCCGTTGCCAAGTTTTAGGACCGTTTGTCTTGGCCTTCTACTCCTTTTCACCACTTGCAAACCATTTGCAAGTATGAGCTTTAGAGCTGGTGTCCACTGCCCAAGAAGTAGAATAGTAGTCATGTTTAAACTCAATAACAAATTGTAGCTTGATTGGAGAGGAGTTTAGGACACTCCATCTTCCAATGCTCCTTTTCACTGCAATAGATGCAAACATCTTTTGGAATCATTAACTATCAAACCACTTTCCTCTTCCGTTTTTTCATGCCCAGCTGGGCAACAGGAGCGCTATGAGAGCTTGTAGTAGTTGATTCTGTCGTACCCTTCTTTCTCCTCCAACATCCAGTCCTTTTGCTTTTCACTTATAAGGTCGAAGCCTCCCTACCAATACCATCGGTATACACTTTTCAATCGTTGCCTTGTACTTGACCAATATATTTATTAACTCATGAAGGTCTTTGTTAATCCCATTCATATTATAGTTCACGATAAATGAGTTAAAGGAGGGAGGAAGAGACTAAAGGATCACGTCAATGTACATCACTTTTTCAAAATTATAAGTTCTCTAAGATAACTACTACACATGCACATGCAACTGCATGCACAACTAAGTCATCATGGCCTCATGTATGGAAATTGAAACTCCTTCTCAACTTGTACTCAACCTTAGATTTTGACTCTAATCGTGGACCAATTTTGACCTATCTTGATTTAATCGAATTAAATCAAGTCTGACCAGTATTCATGGATTTTAAATTAATCAGATTAATTCAAAATGTTATAGAATTCTAAAAATTTATTTAATCCAATTAAATGAATATAAGACCAAACACAAATTAATTGATCAAATCAATTAATTTAACCAAACTTAATAAACTAGTTCAATTAATTTAAAGGTATTAAGCGCAGAATTAATTAATTGTTAGGTCATCCACCTAATGGACTTTTCCAAATAAATGATCCAATCCTTTATATTCTCCTTGAATTAATTTAATCCAAATTAATTCCATACTGATTTGTGTGTGACTCTTTAGATTCACTCTCAGCTAGACTTGGACTTTGTGTCTAACACAAATGATTAACTAAATCTAATTTTTATTAATTATTTATAATTAACGATTAATTGAAAATGTCAATCACCATGGGTGGCCGTCTAGCAGCGGTCCATGGCACAGAGACTAAGTGAATGTTGGCGTGAATATTTAGGCTATCGAGTTCCATACAGGTAAGATCCTTCCATCGACCATCTTGGAATAGACATGGAATTGAGCATTGGTTCTCATCTTGAAATAGGCATGGAATTGAGCTTCGGTTCTCATATTAGAATAGGCAACTATGTTGAATACTTGAGATGCATTTACTTTATTGATCGACATAGGAAACCATTTACTATTCGATCAATTGCTATGGCCATAGACTTAAAGAGTTTAAACCATCTTAGAACGCGTAGGAGACATATCCGTTATACACTGATAGGTGACGAATTCTATCTTGGAAGCCACTGTCCTTAATACATACTCCGACTATACTGTACAAGGCTTATAACGACCACATTGAAGATACGGTCTGGTCGTCTCTTGCTAGATCTAAGATATAGCCATCATATGCATGCGAGTACCTTGATTCCTCATGTTCGAGGACTAATCCCGTACTTTGGAGTCGGGAATCCATGTCATACCGATCAAGTCTTCAATACTTTCATATGACGATTCCCGCGAGTCAGTTCATTCAGCTAACAACCTTGTCAACTAACCCACTAAAAATTACATAGATGTTCCACGTCTGTCACCGATGAAACACGACACTCATCCAATGAATACAATACTTAGTATAAGTCCTTATAGGATTTTCGATGCCTAGTTTTGAGGTCCTTGACTTGAAACCTTTCAGACCAACCCTCAGAAGTTGGTTTCATGGTTGTCATCCAATGTGCAACCAACTACATGGGTTTTTTAATTGGTCTGTGGGCATTTGTTGTGACGTTAAAACACCATTCAACATAAATAGTAAGCACAACAAAACATAGTGCTACAGTTGAATGCTTACCACATTCATTAAAATAATATCACATTTATAAATATTGATAAATAGTTTCCAAAATTGCTAATCCAATTGACTTTCTGATCACCTATTCTGACAGTATCTACTTGGTCGGGTCAACGGCAAACTACCAGAATGCCACGGGCAAGACAATAAATTCGTATCTAATCACAATAAAGCCAAGATTCATCGAGTCAAAATAATATGCCAAAAGGCGACTTCAAGGGCAAAATAATGAAGTAAATACTTGAATATAATTTCTTTTTATTTGTATGTAATTTTTAATTTTATTAGTTGTTAAAAATTAATTAAATGTTTAATAAATTTTTTGTTGATAATTTTTATTATAAAAATATTAAATAAAAATAATCATAAAAGTAAAAATAATAACTACTAATTAATTAGTATATTATAATATTAATCACTAATAAAAAATAATTAATAAGATTTAAAAAAATATATCAAGTCGTTAGTGACACTAACGACACCAACAATTTAAAAAAATATTAAATAAATAACTTAAAAAAGCAATCATCTAAAATCGGGACCATCAAGTGACTCAATAGTGCCAGCTTGTTAAAATAGACCATAGATTCAAATTTCGGTGGAAAACCAGCATTGATATTCTATGAAAAATAAAAAAAAAAGAGAACCATCCATCTAAAATTTAGAATTATGCATTTGTTTGGGGTATCATTCTTTTTCCATTGTGCCGTAGAATTTGATACAATCTCAATACAGCTCTTCATAATGGTTAACGCTCTACATTTGCTAATACAATTATGAAATTTTGTTTTATTTTAGGTTTGGCATGCTTCTTTGAACACGGAATTCGGAACATAAACCGAAGGGTATAGTACTAACTTCCTTCTTTAAAATTTGGCATAATTATGAATACCTTTTTATTATTTAAAAAATTACAATATCCCTTGATATTTGATAAAATTATATAATCTTTAAATGGAGGTATGAAATTGTCATTTATGCCATTATTATATAATTTTTTTTTTAAAATAAATAAAATTATAATGTTTAGTTTACAAGGGTATTTTGGTCAATTTATCATAAACAATGAATGAAAACCTAATGGAAACAAACGAAATGAATTATTTGCTAGACAACCGTTAAAATCAGGGGATATTCATAATTATGCCAAATTTTAGGGGAAGTCGTGGTAATTTACCCAAAATTGAAACAGGTGATCTAAATAATGGGTTTGAAGCAAAGTAAGTGAAGTTACGAAAATATATAAGAGTTCCAAAGATACTCCTGGCTCCAGTATGGTAGAAGTAGGACAAGAAATTCATAACATGCGGAAAAAAGGATCTAATTGAGGAGTTCTCTCTAATGAGATAGGTAGAATTCGGATTAAGTCTAAAATGGTACTAAAACCAGACTTTGTAGGTGTTAAAATGCTTCACTTCTTTCTCTTCTTAGGAGGCTGAAGTTCCTCGTCTTCGTCTTCGTCTTCCTCTTCCTCATCCTCATCGTCCGGTTCCTCTTCTTCCACGCCCTCTTCCTCGTCTCCATCTTCACCGTCACCGTCATCATCATCTTCATCGTCGTCGTCATCATCATTTTCATCGTTGTTGTTTCCATTGGCAGCATCATCTTCATCGTCATCTTCATCTCCGTTCTCTCCACCGGCCCCTCCACGGCCCTTCTTGGTGTTGCCGTTGCTATTGGGATTCTTCCCATGGGCTCCATCCTCTTCGGAAAAGTCGCCATCACCATCACCATCAGCATGACCGTCTTCATCACCTCCGGTCCCATTGTCGCCATCATCATCATGATCATCATCGTCGTCTCCTCCCTCGGCATCAACTGCTTCGGGTTGGGCCTCGGTTGTGCTCATCATCAAGAATTTCCCAAAGTTTTGAAACTGTTGAATTGAGTTACCATGTATGTGAGAAGAACACTAAGTGCAATCAAGAAACCAACACTTTTTCTTTTCTTGCGAGTAAATTAACCATAATTACGTCATGAATTTTAATTATTAATAATCAATATACTGATTATTAGTATAAAATACTTATAACTAATCAACAACCAATGTTGCAATGAAATATTCTAGTCCGAGTGCGGTTCGACCGAACTTGAACCAGTCATATGGCAAGTGGAATACACTTGCAATGTGATTGATGTACAATTTAGAAAAAATGAAAGCACATAGCAAGTATATTACACTTCTCTGTGATAGTGCTTAATTCAGACAAGAATTTTCCTTATTATAGTATACAAACAACTACTGCTAAAGTAAATCAATACCCACATACGGAGGATATGAATCTATGACATCATGGCCACTTGACTTTAATTTTGCTAACAAATCTGACCTATCGATGAAACACCATCATTTGAAGATGTCCCAAATAATAGAGAACATTAAACGTAACTAGTCCTCGAACTTTTTTTAATTAAATCGTACAAACTTTTTTAATCGAATTGCATTAAATAGATAACTTATATCCATAAAGAAACAATACTCCTTATTTATTTTGATAGCTCAATACATTAATTGTACCTCCTTGTTTAAGGAGTTAAAATTTCTTCATTTTAAAAGGGATAATTACATTTGCACTCCCGACCTATTGTCTATTTATATAAACCATCCCTATCTTTTGCATAATTACAGAAACTCTTTGGTAGCCAAAAAAAATAGGGATAGTTTGTGTAATGATGCTAATATTTTTAAGAGGTATGTACGTAATTTTTTAAGAAAGTAAGGGGTAGTTTGTATAAGTGATAATGATACTCTGGTGGGTGTATGTGTAATTATCTAAAAAATAGGAATGTTATGTATAAACAGATCATAAATCAATGGATGTAAATGTAATTATCTCTTTTAAAAAATATAGAGAAGTAAATTGTAGAATTTTAGAAAACAAAAAGAGGTATATTGCTATCTTTTTTTTTTTTTTTTATAAGGGGACAATTTTTTTATTTAATATATCACAGGAGTTGCTTGTATTTTTCCCTTTTTTCGACACAATACACACTGATTTCTTCTTCTGACACCTCCCATACGCGCAATGGGTGGATCAAATCCGACCCATGTACAATCCAAATGGATCCAGACCCGAATAAATCCAAGACATCCAGTTTATCCTAACGACAAATACTTCCCCCAACCCTACTGTATGAGGTCGTGCAAATCGAATAATACTCAGTAAATTATTCTTAAATTTTGACACAAGTGGTTGTTCTACAAGAGCCCACCTAATTCTTTATTGGATCAAATCCGACCCGTGACCCAATACCATACCCGCAAACAAAGTTCGACCCGTGCCTCGAAAATATCCAAAGGGAATATCCGAATATGTCTTATCACCTTCCCCACGAAATGTGGGTTGCGGGGCCCAGCACACATAAATTAACTTCTAAGCAAAGGACAACATACATTAAATTACACTTACAATATAACCACCACAACCCATTAGTATTATACCACAAATTTGAATTTCATTAATATTTAAATTTTAATAATATTTATTTATTTATGTTAATAATAATAATCGATCAATTTAAAAAAATAAATAAGGAACCACTGTGATATTGCAACTGAGCAAATTACCCCCTATTAAAAAAAGAGCAATTTACATTCCTATATTTTTTTAAAATGCATCAATTTACTCTCCATTGCCCGCCGTATTTTTTAAAATGGAAGCAATTTACTTCTTCAGATAGGGAGGTAAATTTTTTCATTTTAAAAAGCACAGACGTTAAATTGCTATTTTTCTTCATAAGTGGGTAATTTGCTCATATAAAATATCAAAGAAGGATAAATCGCATTAAACCTAATTTAAAATATTATTAAGTTGTAGAGAAAATTGTAAATTTAATTATAGCGAAAGTTAAAAGTGTTCGAAAAAAGAACTGAAACAGTGAAAAAAAGCTGAAGTTGAAGTTGAAGTACTCGGAGAATCAACTTCATGTAAACAATTTTATCAATAAGCTGTAAAAATTGTCAGAGAATTGGTTATAAATTTTAGCTTAAATCAATCGAGTTTGAAAAATTTAAACGCATAAATGATAAATAAAAAACACTCATTTCAACTTATTTTCGGAAAAAAAAAAAAAGCTGAAAAAAGCTCTTAAAATATGCTCCTTCCAAAAAAAAAAAAAAACCCCTTTTATGTCTTATTTCTGATTTGTTGAGCAATATAACTAACAATGCAACAATGAATAATTTAATTATTTTTTAAAAATATTGAATAACTTTAAATATTAAACGAACATTGAAGATTCGTCAATTGAATTTGAATTATCAAACAATTAATGAAATTAATTACTTAAAAGACAAAAATATTTTAGTTTATATCATAGTAAACAAAACAAATTATTTTCTACCTGGAGGAATATAGTTTTTGGTTGATTTTATTACTCCAATTTCAATTTTTTTTGGTCTTTGTATATTAAATTAATTATATTGTAATTTCGTGTTACTTTAATTTTCCTATTTAGGAATATAAATATCAAGGATAATTACACCATATTTTCTTAAAATTTGGTGAAATCACACATTAACTTCCTATGGTTATATCTAATAATACTTATATAAATATTTATTTTTTGCAATAAATTTGTATTAAGTTAATCAAAAGTAAATATGAATTTTTATTAACTTTTTATCTACATCAACAAATTTCGAGAAGTTTACTATCAGATATATTTATTTATTTAACAAAAATAAAAATTACAAAATTTACGTATAACTATACTAAATTTCAGGAGATGAACATGTAATTATCTTAAATATAATAAATAATAATAATAATAATAATAATATAAATAAATATATATATATATATAGAGAGAGAGAGGGAGAGTGTGAAATTATTTAAGATCTGAACCGTTCATTTTTTACAATTGAAGATCAATGGTCCATATAAAAAGAGTATAACGGACAATTCAACAAAAAATTAACACCGTTAGTGTTGACTTAACGGAAGGGGAGAGTATGCAACATTTTAAAAAATACAGAGGATTTTTGCCTATTTTTTCAAATATAGGTGGTTTGTAGCTAAGTTGTGAAAACACAGGGGTTCTATGCAATTTACCCAAAAAACAACTTGGTCGAGTAATATTATTGCAGTGTGGATGTGTGTGAACTTTGGAAAAGCAGTAGTAGTAGTAATAAATAAAAGAGGGGTTGGATGCCTAGGTTTGCGGCAGGCCGTATTATTGCGGGGCGGTGGGGCCCAGCATCGACCTACCCGGAACTCAAATTATCATTTAACCCAAATCTATCTTCCTTTTGGGTTCCGCAACGACGAATCTATAGTAACTCCTCTCCCATTGCTACCGCTCGCACCAGGCGCACGTTAGCACCCACGAAAATGGATAAATTTGTACTATCTATGCATATTTTTAGTCATTATTTTTCAAATATTTAATTTTTATTAATTTATTTATTTATCTAACTTTTCACTACCTCTTATAATTATAAATTTCTTAATTTTTCATCTATTTTCTTTATCACGACTTTATTATAAATTTTATAGCATATATTTTATTAAATAATACATATTTTACAAAAAAGAAATATGTTAAATCATACCAAAATTTTGGACACAGAGTGTACCACAAATTACTAATTTTAAAATAAAAAATAGTGCGTTAGAATAATTTTTTTTATTGATAAAATAAATTATTAATTAAAATACCATCGTATCTATATTAATATATATATATATATATATATTAAAATGATCATTTCTTTAAATTTTTCCGTCGATAATATTATGTTCATGCACCTTTAAGATTAATAAAAAGAATATCTAAGGAAATATCACTTATTTTTTTCATGTCATATAATTAAATAAAAAAAAATATAAGTTATGCATATGCCTCGAATATGGTCCGTTATTAGAATTAAGCAACGAGGATTAGAATAATTGTTTTCGATGTATATTTTATGTATTGACTAAATTAACCTTGTTCAAAAGAAAAAAATACAATGAAATTTTTTGTCATTTTTTTATATCTCTTCATCTTTTTCTCCAAACATATAATTTTGTCTTCTCTCCACTTTTATCATTATTCAAACTTCTATAAGCATATTTTTTTATATAATTAATTAAAAAATTAAGAATAAAAAGATAAAGACTCATAAATAATTTAAATTTAATATAAAATGAATTTACACAACATATATAGAAGTAATTGTACAATTATATTATTACTAATAATAGATATTAAATATATCCTCGATAAATTACACCGATGATTTAATTAAATCTTGTATCATGTTATATTTCTTTTATTTTAAATTAGTTCGATTGTTTTGAAGTATAACTAGTTATAAATTTTAAATAAAATAAATTAGATACTAAATAATATAGGAAAATATTTAATATTAATTGGATATGAAATAAACAGTATAGAAAATAATTTTAGGAGAGTTTATGAATAAAATTATAATTGTTGCAGTTGACTTCTCCAATAATTTAGTCCAATTTAAAGAGCATATAAAGTAAAAATAAATCATACAAAAAGAAAATTATATATACATATATATAAAATAAATGGGTAAATTAATTTGAAGTTCATCATCACCTGTGATAGGTAGAGCAGATGAGCTTTGACCAGTAGGAGGAGCAGGGAGGAAAGAGGCCCCCCTGCGTACGTTAGCGAAGAACGGTTCACCGTCACCTCCTCCATAACTACTTCTCCAAAATCCCACAATTCTCACCTGCCCAAAGAAAAGAAAATCAGTGAAAAAGAGTAGAAAAATGTGTTCTTGAGAAGTTCCTTATTTTTGTGTACGGAATTTGAGATTATGGGACGATCGGGTTGAAATGTGAGTCTCTCTGTCTTTGTCTCTCTTGTTTTTTCTTTTTTTCCTTGTGTTTTTTCATGCAAGAAAAGCAAGAGAGAGAAGTGAAATAAGGGAAAGAAGAGAGAGAAAAATATATATATATATATACACGTATGTGTGTGTGTGTGAGTGTGATGAAATGGTGAGAATGAAGAGAAGCAAGAAAGCTCCAAAACCACCATGAAAGGCTTTGAAGGCCTCCACTCTGAGTCTGTTGTGTGTGTGTGTGTGTGTGAGAGAGAGAGAGAGAGAGATGACCGTACTTAGTGTGAAGTCTTGTAGAGAAGCTTGGGGCAGAATGTGCAGGTAGGTATTCTACGTTGTGAAACAAGTAAAGAAGTTGTGCTTTGTTTGGGGCTGACTTCTGGAGAGAGAGAGAGAGAGAGAGAGAGAGAGAGAGATGGTTAAAAATTGAAAGTGGAAGGTTGGGGTGTGGGTGGAGTAGTTGAGGTTGAGGTTGAGGTTGAGGAGGGTTTGTTAATTGTATGGGAATGGAATGGAAAGCAAAAAATATATTGGAGAATAGAATCTAATGCCTTTTGTTCCCAGCACCAGACTAGGAAAGCAGGTTGGATTCCTTTAAGAATCATCACCTTTTCTATTTTTTTCCCTTTTTTCTTTTTTCTTTTTTTACTATGGTTGCCTCATTTTTCTTTTTAAAAGTTTTTTACTTTTACCTCCTCAATTTATTGTAATTTATTATTTTATAATTCTTAATTATATTTATGTATTAATTGAACCGTTGTACTGATAATTGTTCATTTTATTTAAATATTAAAATAATAATATAATCACTGCTTCTATTTTAAAAACAAAAATGACAACTTCTAATCTGGTGCACTACTTTTCCATGTACACTCCCCATCTCTCAATATTAAAACTCTTCTTCTTCAAAAAAAAAAAAAAAAAAAAACCTTTATAGCTAAGTTACGTTGGAAAAATTTCAGTTTCGTATAAATGAAACAATCGTTTTGAAATATAACAAATTGAATTTAGAAATCAAAAGCAATAAAAGCCACGTTGGAACAAAGAATATATAATAGTTAAGAACACTATTAACGATAAGAAAATTAAATAATAAACTTACAACGAGATTTGTATTGTAACAATTCTCAGTTCAATGAAAATTGTTAATTTAACCGAATTGCAGAATTCACTGCTTGCCTTGAAGAAAATATACGTCCCACATCAGTAGTGCATCGGGTAATATATAATTTCTTTCAGGATAAGAGAGTTGCAGTTCTTTTGATTTTAGTATTATATTAAAGAACACCTCGATTAAACACTCAAAAGCTTATTATCGAAACAAGCAATTCAAATCTTGAAATGTAGAGAGAAGGGCTGCGAACGAGAGAAAAGAGAGAGGAGCAAACTTTTTCTCTTGGTATGTTTGAGGAGTGTGTGGCATCAGCCTTTTATAGGCACCTCCATCCACATTCCCTTCAATGTAGCATTTTATTGGCGTAATGGCATTAAAAAATTTGATGTAACAACAAAAAAAAAAAAATGGATGAAACAACAACAACAATTCAATATCAATTTAATATATGAAATTGAAACTTTAACCATTTAAAAACCAAATCAGCTGCTATTACATTTGCTTTGAAAATCCAAAATTCTAATCTATGGATTTCCCATCACAACAATCCCCACAAATATATAAATTTGAACTCAAGTTTTTGTGATTTGCATTCAACATGATACCTTCCGATTTAAACCACTGTCTAAGTTATCTACCATCAGTTGTCACCAAGTCAAATGGAAGTAAGCCTTGAACTTGAGCCTATGAGTGTGATAGTGTTTGTTAGTAACAATAAGCCACCAGCTTTGTTAATCTTTAGGATTGACACTTAGGCCATGTGTCCTGATCCTGTTCATGAATACTTTAGGAATAACCCAATTCCTTAGTTGCGGCCAAACAACTGCATTCACTTAGTTGGGCGTTTCTAGAGATGCACTACTAGCATCTAGTCTAACAGACTTGACCCCATTCAAAGTTAAATACCTTGCAGTACCACACCTTCCAGATTTAAAGGGGATAGACTCCATATATAAATATTAGTTTCTTTGGTGCTCTGATATACCCTACAACTTGTTAATACCACATTCTTTTGGGATCTCCACTTAGAAGGTTGGGTTGCTATCGTAGTTACATCATTGATTGGTTTCAGTCTCATCCAAAATTTGAATTTATAAATTTTTGACAAATCCAATCCTTTCGTCAAAGTATCAACCACATTGTCTTTTGTTCCCACAAAGTCAATGCTAATTACTCTGTCTGACACTAATGCCCTTATAGACTTCAATCTAACATGGATATGTCGTTTGGTCTTTTAGTTGTATTTACGACTCCTCACTTTTGCAGTTATGGTTTGGCTATCACAATGTACAACAATAGGTGGAAGAGACTGGCTTACAATAGGAAATTGTGATAATAATCCAAATAGCCATTCTACCTCGGTACTAGTCGTATCCAACGCACAGAACTTGACTTTAAAAGTAGACTAGGTTATCAAAGTCTGTTTTGTAGACTTTTAGGAGACTGCGCCCCAACTTAAGGTAAAGACATATCTTGAACACCCATTACTCCCGGAGTTTTTGACTATCCAGCTAGCATCACTATATCACTCAAGAATAGCAGAAAATTTGCCGTAATGTATGGCCAGTGACACCGTGCCCTTCAGGTACCTTAATACCTTTTCCAAAGCACCCTAATGGGTTCTGTTAGGACAACTAGTGTATCTAGCCAGCTTTGAGATAGAAAAGAATATATCTGGTCTCGTGCCATTTGCTAGATACTGTAAACTCCCAAAATTTGGGAATACCGTAGTTGTGCAACCAGAACACCACTTTCATTTTTGAATAGATCTACAGAAGAATCATATATTCTTAGCAATTATACTATTTTGATAACCAAATTTCTCAATTATCTACTCAACATAGTGAAATTGAGAAATAATTATTCAAAAAAAGAAATGGTTATTCCATCAGTTGAATAAATCAACTTGATGCCAAGAATTACATCAGCATCATCCATATTCTTCATTTCAAACTTATTCTTTAAAATGACTGTTTGGTAACAATGTCTATACATGATCCTGTTAATACAATATCATCTACATACAGGTATAGAATAATTATTTTATCTCCTTTAACTTTACAATATATACACTTATCATTCTCATGTACAGTGAAGCCAAACTCAAGAATAGTTTTATAAAAGTTTTCATGGCACTATTTGGGTGCTTGTTTAAATCCATAGAGAGACTTAACAAGTTTACAAATTTTGCGCTCGTAACCGTGAGCTACAAATTCCTTAGGCTGAACCATGTATATTTTCTCCTCGAGTTCACCATACAAGAAGGTTGTTTTCACATCCATCTAGTGTTATACACTGAAGCAAGTGCTATAAGCACCCGGATTGTAGTCAATCAAGCTACCGGAGAATAGGTATCGAAATAGTTTATTCCCTCTTTTTGTTTAAAACCCTTAGCCACCAACCTGGCTTTAAACTTATCTATGGTCCCATCAGGTTTCAATTTTTTTCTTGAAAATCCATTTTCATCCAATAGTAGTATACCCGGAAGGAGATCGACTAGCACCCATGTTTCGTCAGAAACAACGGAGTCCATCTCACTTTTGACAACTTCTTTCCACTGCTAAGCTTTGAAAGAAGACATGGCATATTAGAAAGTTACTGCATTATCCTCGATATTGCAAGTGACAAAGTCACTTCCAAAATCCTTAACATTCCTAACTCTCTTACTCTGTCTAGGTTCATCTGAATCCTCATGAGTCACTAGTACTACTAGGATTAACCCCCACATTTGTCTTCTTTTTCACATGTTCAAGAATAGATGTGGAGACAAATGAATCATCAAGTGAAACACTTTAAGGTATTTCTGTTTTCATAGGAAATACATCTTCTAGGAAGATTGCATCATGAAATTCGACTATTGTGTTGACCTTAATGCCTGGAGTTTCTGATTTAATAATTAGAAATCTCAAAATATAACTTGTCTCCACATAGTCCAAGAACATAGCATCAACAGTGTTAGGGCCCAATTTCTTTCTTTTGTGTTCCGGGACCAGCACTTTTGCTAGGCACCCCGACACTCAAAAGTATTTGAAGCTTGGTTTCCTAGCTTTCCACAATTCGAAAGGAGTACTCGTATTGGGTTTCAGAGGGACTCTGTTGAGAATATGGCAAGCTATATTCAAAAGCTCTCCCCACAAATACTTTGGTAACTCGAAGGTTAGTAGGAGACTGTTAATCATGTCTTTGAATGTTCTATTCTTTCGTACACCTACTCCATTAGATGAAGGGGAATATGGAGGAGTTAAAAGTTTGACAATATTCAATGAACTTACTCGATTCATACTCTCCTCCTCTATCAAACTTTAGTCGTTTAAGTTTTTACCAGTTTGGGTTTCTGTTTCATTTTTAAACAAAATAAATTTATCTAAGACTTCATCCTTATTTTTCATGAGAAAAATATAGCAGTATTTACTGCAATCATCGATAAAAGTGATGAAATAACGCTTGTGGTCCCTGATCAAAACTCCATTGAACTCACAAATATCTGTGTGAACTAAATCAATTATTTCAGAATCCCTTTCAACTAACTGATAGGGTTTCCGAACTTGTTTAGCTTCTACACAAACTTGACATTTGTAACTTTGTTCAATATTTTGACTAGGAATTAAATTCAAATTCATCATTCGTTTGATTGAATTAAATTTTAAATGAGCTAACCTGCTATGCCATAGAGTAGAAGATTCCACGTTTAAGAAACATCATTTTTATTATTATTCTCAACTTGAACTTTAAACAAGCTATCGTTTAAATAACCTTTACCAACAAAAATGCCAAATTGCTAAATTACAAATTTATTAAATTTAAAAGCTAATTCATATCCTTCCCTAACTATTACAGAACCATTAATAATATTTCTTCTGACATTGGGTACATGGTGAACTCTTTTTAACGATAAAATGCGCCCTGAAGGAAACTTCAAGTCCACGCTTCCTATCCCAAGTACTTCAGCAGTGCTGGAGTTCCTCATGCTTACAATCCTTCCACTGATGGTCTGATAAGACACAAAGAGAGATTTATCAGCACAAATGTCCACATTCGCTCCAGTGTCAATCAACCAATTACAGGGTTCATAAATAGTCAGGAGTTCGGGTTGTACAGATACATACCCTTGAGTTGCTCCTGAGGTGCTAGCACCACTGGAACCTCCCACAACCATGTTGATAGCTGCCTGCCCAGTCTTGGCATTTTTATTAGGACAAAACTTGGCCCAGTATTCAACATGCCCACATTTCCAGCATAGTTTGTGTGTTTTTGGTATCTTTTTTTTGGTGAACTTGCCGAGTTAACCTTATTCATTTTTTGTTTCCTCACTATTATACTGGCCCTGGGTTGATGCCAACTGGTATCTTATGGGTCTAATTTCTATGCCCTTCCTCAATGCTGATGGCAATCATAAGATCATCTAGAGACAAACATCCCTTTATGATGTTTGAGTATCTTGCCAAAATTTTTCGAGGATTTAAAAAATTTGTCCACTATGGACATGACCAGAAACTTCTCAGGAAGTTTCATCTCAGCATCAGCCAGGGCATGTTCAAGGTTGATAATCTCATGAATCTGTTCAGCTATAGACCTGTCCTCAACCATTTGATACCGCATGAACTTGGAAACAAAATACTTTTTGAGCCCTTGCTCTTCAATGTTATACTTCTGGTCCAACTCATCTCACAGAGACTTAGCAGTATAAGAGTTAGAACAATAGACGTCAAAGAGCGTATTCGAAAAGGCTGACAAAATTGCTCCTCGGCTTATTTGATTCATCTCTGTCCACTGCGCTATCTCAGTAGTTCTAGCATTGGTATCAGTAGGTTCAGGTCCGGTCACCTGAATCACTGTTAAAAGTCCTTTCATCGTTAACCAATTTTTTATTTTATTGTTGTCAGAGTTTGAAAATCTAGCTCGAAAACTTATCTCGTAAACCGGTTAAGTCGACTTTTGATGCGATCAGAATTGCAACAGAAATAAGCTTGACCATTATTAATATCTTTGGAAACTGAAAAAGCGTTCACATATTTTCAGAAAAAATCCGAGTTCTCAAAATAGTGTTTACAAAATTATTTTCGACGTTCCAATAAAAAATTAATTTTTCAAAACCTGTATATTTTCTTCAAGATTGTTGAAATTTTTTTAGTTTCGTATAAATGAAACAATCATTTTGAAATATAACAACTGGATTTAGAAACCAAAAGCAATAAAAGCCATGTTGGAACAAATAATATATAATAGTTAATAATGCTATTAACGACAAGAAAATTAAATAGTAAACTTACAACGAAAATTATATCGTAACAATTCTCAGTCAAATGAAAGTCGTTAATTTAACCGAATCGCAGACTTTACTACTTGCCTTAAGGAAAATATACGTCCAGTATCAATAATGCACTAGGTACAATGTAATTTCTCCTAATATAAGATGATTGCAATTTTTTCGATTTTAGTACTATACTAAAAAAATACTTCGATCAAGCACTCAAAAGCTTATTATTTCAAATATTGAAATATAGAGAGGAGGGCCGAGGATGAGAGAAAAGAGAGAGTAGCAAGCTTTTTCTCTTGATATGTTTGAGGAGTGTATGGCATCAACCTTTTATAGGAACTTCCATCCACATTCCCTTCAATGCAACATTTTAATGGCATAATGACATTAAGAAATTGAATGTAACAGCAAACAAAAAAGCCCAATGAAACAACAACAACAATTCAAGTTCAATTTAAAATAGAAAACTGAAACTTTAACCATTTAAAACCCAAATCAACTGCTGTTACATTTTCTTTGAAAATCCAAATTTATAATTTATGGATTTCTCATGACAACAAGTTATTCGCAGAGACTGTTTGCAATAATTTCTATTCTTGTTGTTGAAATAAATTATAAAAAAAAAATATTGTAATGAGAATTGGGACTATTTTGGCACAAATGTGAAAAGTGAAAAAAAAGAGGCTAAATTGCAAAACAAAGCCCTTTATTTTAAAAACTCAGCAAAAAAACCCCATATAATTTAAAAATAGGCAAAATATCCCCTTGTATTTTTTAATTTAGCACATGCTCCCTTTTTTTAACAGAGGTGTAACGACGTTAATTTTTTACATTGTCTGACCGTTGTGTCCTTGTGTTGACTTGGCTATATAATATATAAATAATTAAAAATTACAAAAAAAATTATTAACATATATCTATACTATTATAAAGAAAAGAGCTCTTATAGATACAAAGTGACAGTACACCAATATTTTTTACCAAACACTCTACTTATACTTTTTTCTACGTATATATTTTAAAAAAATAATTCTACACATAACTATTACTTTCAAACAATACTGGATCCAATTGTTACATCTTAATCACTTATCAACTTTTTGTTTTTTTTAAATTAAACACTCTGGATAGAGCATAAATTTCTGAAAACCCCACTTGACAAAAAGTTCATTATTCTCTTAATGTTGATTTATTGCAAACAGGATTTATTTTGCCAAAATTTTGCTTTTCGTCTATAATTATAGCTATGTTGTACTTTTCGTTCTTTATTTTTTAAATAAACACATTTAGTCTCATATAATTTTAATATTTTGACACATTTCGTTCTATAATTATTGATATAACAATTTTAGTTCTATATGTATTTTATTAAAATACATTTAGTCTTATAATTTATAAAAATTGACACTTTTAGTCCTGTTTTGCCGGCGAGTGATATATGGTAATAAAGAAAAAACGTGTGTTATCACACATTAATTACTAATCAAATGCTATCAAACCTTTTAATTCATGAGCCCTGCACTAATTCCTCATTTAAACCCTAATTTTCCCGAACCTCCAAATGATTACACATACACCAACATAAATTATAGAAACAAACTCGTCGGCTAACCCCGTGATTTTCTCATGAAGAAAATCTTCTTCTTGAATTATGATTTGTCCAAGATATCCTCAACCGAAAGATTGTTCAGAGTTGCAGTTGAAAAATTCTTAGACATTTTTTATTAATTACTTACCGATTTCACTAGCCTCCTTTTATGAGCAAAAAACAACACCTTCAAGACGGATTAAGTGTGGGGTGGATTTAAATTAGACAAATTTTGTCTCAATTCATAAATGGGATGAGAATTGGTGGATTTGGGTGAAAAATTAGAGTTTCAAAGTGGGAGGGAAGGTTGGAATATTTGTTTGAGAATGTGTGGGATTCTTGTGAAAAAATACGTTTTTATTCTATTTACCACAACATCAGCATCTTCCCTGAGTGAGAACCACACATTATTTTTTATAATTGTTTTTTTATTGTTCCGACCGAAAGCAGGATTAAAAGTATTAATTTTTATAAATTACAGGACTAAACGTATTTTAGTAAAATACATATATGACTACAATTATTCTATCAATAGTTACAGGACTAAATGTGTAAAAAAATCAATATTACAGGACTAAATGCATTTATTCAAAAAAATAAAAGATAAAAAGTGCAAAACACCTATAATTAAAGGATGAAAAGTGAAATTTCTCCATTTATTTGAACAACATAGCAAATATATTAATAGGGCCGTTTGGCCGTAGGTTTGAAAGTTAATCCGCAAACAAGTTTGTGCTTTGGAGAAGATTTCAAAAGGGTAAATTATAAAATGAGCTATCTTCAAGTTGATCAAAATTAGTAATATCCTCTTATTATTTAAAAGAAATTAGGGATAATTTTACTTTCTTCTCCTGAAGTTTAGTGTAATTATATGTAAATTTTTTGTAGTTTGAAAAATTATATCTAACACCCCTAAAATTTACTTCTGTCTAACAAATAAGTCCTTCCGTAAGCCAAAACTCACTGAATTTGCTGATATTAACAAAAAAAAGTTGAATGAAAATTGATATTTACCCTCGATTGACTGATTACTACCTTATTGCAAGTCAAATTTATTTTTTTAAACTAAACTACCCTATAACGTTGAAGATATACCTCCTCATATGCATGAACGAATGGTGACGTATGAGGGTAATTTGGTTATAAAAAGATTTATTTGACGTATAGATTCTTTTCTGATTTTTTTATTAATATCAACAATTCGTTGAATTTTGACCAGGGGGGACTTATTTGTAAGACGAAAGCAAATAATAGGGGTGATAAATGTAAATTCTCTAACCACAGGAGGTCATCAAACATCAGGAAAAGGGAGTGTAATTATCCCAAAAAAATATAAATAATCTCTTAAAATTAGCGGTCGACTAACAAATACTACAATGAACTATTACGAGAGGATATTTGTTAAACAACGATTAATTTGAAGAGAGTGTTTGTAATTTTTTCAAAAAATAAAAAAAAACTATTTACAATTATTACCAATCTAAAAAACAACAAATTGTAATTTAACGTTTTGAAAATGAAGAACAAGTAATTGAATGGGTCGCATAATATCATTTATATCAAAAACTTGATTCAGATGTGTTTGGGTGAGAAAACTTTGGGAGTTGTTACTTCATATTAAAACTTTGTCCGGATCGCGTGAGGGCAGCAAATCCCTCTTCTTGTACAAAAAGTCCTTAGTTTTACTGATTATTTATATGATCCTTAATTTAATCTTTAATTTTAATTCAAAATATTAACTGTGACGTACTTTATGTTGAATTTTTCGAATTATCTTTTCTTTTTTTAAGAATTTTTTATGACTTGAATTTTATATGTGTTTTTTTTTATAATATTGATCCTTTTGACATGTTAACTAAAATTAATGTTTATGGTACATTGGTAATTATACGTACATTATCTTTTCTAGAAATATGAAATTGCTGGTTCTTCTAAAATTATACGTACACCTTTTAAAAAAACTCCAATTGTTAACTTAAATGTAAAATTATAAAAATTGCCATTTTGTTCTTGATTTAATAAAAATAAAAATTGTTAAATGATAAATTATTAAATAACAATTAATTATGTTCTTAGATACGTTTGAAATATTTATATTTTATAGACATGAGTTTGTTATATTTTAATCTACTTGAAGAGTTGTCATCTACACACACACATTAAGAAAAAAAGAGTAAATTATCCCTATCGTCTGACAGCGTAATTTCACACGCCCCAAAAGTAGTTGGGTTACCCATTTTCGCCCGTGCAATGACCAAAATGTCGCATTCTTCCCCCAAATAATTCCAAAATCAATTATAATATGTTTATATATATAATATATAATATATATTTTTTTTTTTTTTTTAAATTATACATATATGTGAAGTATAATATAAAAAATATAAATCAATTTACATATAAACCCCCCCACCCCCCTCCCTCAAAAAATAAAGGGTAAATTGCATAACACCTCTCTGTGTTTTAGTGAAATAGCGCGAAATCCCCTTATGTTATATTTACAAATAAAAATTTTTCTGTGTTATTTAAAAAACAGCGAAATACTCCATCTCGTTAGATTTTAACGAAGAGTGACGAGCACGCGCTGATGCTGCGAATTGTCTTGCTTTTTGACCTTTTTTACTGTTACTTTTAGTTAGCAAATCTCCATTTTGCCCTCTCTATTAGACATTTAAGTGAAATACTTTTTCATTCTCATTTTGCAAAAAAAATCATTTTAATAAATTATATATCATTAATTATTTAATTTATTATTTAATTTTAATATATTTTAATAAATTATATTTATATATGAAATATATTAATTAAATTTTAAAATACTAATAAATTATATAAAATATTTGAAGTTGTTTATAAAAAATATAAATTAAAAATACCATGTTTTGAATTAAATATTTACTAGATCTTTTATTATTTTTAGATTATGAAAAATTAAAATATTTTTGCTTCATTATAAAAAAATATTTATTATTAAATTCAGATTTATATATATTATTTATATAAAAATTAAAAAAAATCTAAAACAGAAAGAATTTGAAACCAAGAAAAAGAGAGTTATCGTCTTCACCACCACCGCCTCAGAATTCCAATCATCGGTCGTTTTTCTTGCCATGGTTCTAGTCTCCCCCTCCACCTCCGCTAGTCGCAGCCATTACTCGTCGTCGCTTGATCGCCCAGGTTCTGGGCGAAGGGGGTGCAGTCGCTCAGATCCATGGCGACCGCGCCAATCGAGTCTCTAGGAGACGATGACGTTCTGGGCAACGACATTAAATTATTTTGCTTAATTTTTAAAAATTAAAAAAATGATACCTTGATTATTTTTTCTCACCATTGCCGCCGGCGCACTGTGTAATGAACTAAGATGGAAATTTGCAGTAATTTGAATACACAGAGAGAAGGGGTGAGAAAAAGATGAAGAACAGAGAGGAGATGAGAGAAATAGAAACTTAATTCATTTCCATAATAATGCCTTCCTTGACATTCCTTGCTTTTACAATGGAGTTGCAGCAAAATATGACAAAAAGTAATAAAGCTGAACTTAATTAAAATTCTGCAAAAAGTCTCTGTCTTCTAAGCTCCTTCTTCAGCTATTCCGGTCGTGCTTGCTTCGCACCTCTTTCTAAAATTGAAACAATAACTCCAGTGCTCTATCCGCTGCGTTTGATTATGATCGTCCACGTGTCTGCTTGTTGGTCTAATTAGGGTAAGTCTCGCCAGAGAAATCCCCAATTCCTACCACAATCTGATCGCGCCCTAGCTGTCCTAAAACGGATTCGCTTTCGGCTGGATTAATCAAATCGCCCCCTATTCAAACCAGCCCTTGATCCGCACGGTTTGTATCAGCTTCCTTCATTGTGCGACTCGTGTCTAAAATCGTGTTTTGGCCTGTAAACACTGACATTCCTCCCCATTTTTTTGAACCTTGTCCCCAAGGGTCAAATCCTGGGAATTTAGTAACGATTTCCTTGTAATCTTCCCAAGTTGCCTGGTCTGGAGAAGAGTGAGACCACTGGATTAGTACTTGGGGAATGCCTACATTGTTCTTGGCACTAACCTTCGAGCAAGAATGGTTGCAGGGTAAACTTTAAACACCTCATCCTCGAACTCGGGTAAGTGGACTAAGGGGAATATTTAGAACCCACCTTCTTTTTCAGCAAGGAGACATGGAAGACAGGATGAATTTTGGAGCTTGGGGGTAGCTCCAACTTGTAAGCTACCATACCCACCTTCTCAATTATCTTGTAAGGCCCAAAATATTTTGCAGACAACTTCAATTGTTTTCTGAGGAAATAGAAGTTTGCCGATATGGCTGCAACTTCAAGAACACCTCATCCCCTAGTGCAAACTCCCTCTCTGACCTTTTCTTATCAGCGTATATTTTCATTCTCTGTTGAGCTTGGTGGAGATTGTCCTTCAGCAACAACAACACTTCCACTCTTTCTTGCATTAGCTCCTCTAACTCTGTGTGGTGGTTTTGCAAATAAGGACCAATGGACGGTTGATGGGGTGGGTAGCCATAAAGAGCTTGGAAGTGGGTGGCTTTTAACCCTGTGTGTCAGCCATCGAGCCCACTTCTTTGGTTTTTGGTGGCACATGCATCTTAAGTAATTTTCCAGGTACTGATTAACTCTCTCTGTCTGCCTATCACTTTGTGGATGATAGGCTGAGGACATATCCAAGGACACCCAAAATAATGTGAACAACTCCTTCCAAAACTTGCTAGTGAAGATTTTATCTCTATCTGTCACAATACTCACTGGCAGCCCATGCAGTTTATAGATGTTATCAAAGAAAAGCTTGGGAATTGAAGTGAGTGTAAGTGTAGTGCTATGAACAACAACCAGAATGGAATCCTTACCTTCAGAGCTTGGTAAGCCTTCTATGAAGTGCATTGAGATACAGAACCATGCTTGCTCAGGAATAGGGAGTGGCTGCAGTAATCCAGGGTAAGGATTGTTCTCATGCTTGGATCTCTGGCAAACCTCACACTCCTTCACCCAATTCTGTATGTCCCCCTTCAAGGTAGGCCAGTAGAAAAGTGGTTTAATCCTTTGATAAGTGTCACTAATCCCAGAATGACCTCCTCAAGCAGAATCATGGAGAGATTTGATGATCTTCTCTCTAACCCCTCCATGGCTGCCCACACAAATTCTGCCCCCTCTTCTGAGTACCCCTATTGCGTATTCATAACCAGGAAATGCTGTAGCATCAAGGGTTTTGGCCTGAATCACTATTTGAAATAATGTATTTCCCTCATAGCTAGACTGCAGTTCTTGCACCCATAATGGAACCTGAGTTGTGATGGCATTGGATTGAGATTCTTCTTGTTCATGTCCTACCCTTGACAATACATATGCAGCCCTATTTTCACTCCCCTTTTTGTACTGAACCTCATAGCCGAGGCCTAACAACTTGGCCACCCATTTCTGCTGCAATACAGAATCAATCCTTTGATTAAGTATATGCTTCAAGCTTTTTTTATCAGTCTTTATAATAAAGTGACTCCCTTGCAGGTAATGTCTCCACTTTATGACAGCTAAGAGTAAAGCCAAAAACTCCTTCTCATAAGTAGACAACCTTAAGTTTTTTGCTGCTAGAGCTTTGCTTAGATAAGCTATGGGTCTGTCTTCCTGCATCAGGACAACACCAATTCCCTTCCCACTTGCATTAGTCTCAACTATAAATGATTTGGAAAAATCAGGCATAGCCAATACTGGAGCAGTGGTCATGACTTCCTTGAGTTGATTGAAGGCCTCCTCAACTTCATGGTTCCATTCACATGCATCTTTCTTAAGGAGTAAGGTGAGAGGTTTGCTGATGATCCCATACCCCTTAATAAACTTCCTGTAGTAGCCTGTGAGTCCCAAAAATCCTCTAAGTGCTTTTATAGTGGTAGGAGTTGGCCATTTAAGCATGCATTCAACTTTCTGTGGATCTGTGGCAACACCCTCCCAAGATATGATATGCCCTAGGTACTCTACCTTCATCTGTGCAAAGGTACACTTGTTCCTCTTTGCATAGAGCTGGTGCTTCTTCAACAATTCCATGACTTTCTTGAAGTGCACTAGGTGCATGCCCCAATCCTTACTGTAGATTAGAATATCATCAAAAAATACAAGAACAAACTTTCTGAGGTAAGGTTCATAAACAGTATTCATAAGGTCCTGGAAGGTCGAGGGAGCAGTACATAGCCCAAAAGGCATAACCAAGAACTCATAGTGTCCACTATAAGTAATAAAACTAGTTTTAGGTATGTCTTCCTGTCTCATCCTTATCTGAAAATAGCCTGACCTTAAATTAATCTTGGAAAAGTACTTAGCACCATACAACTCATCAATCAATTCATCAATTACAGGGATAGGAAAATTGTGTTTAATTGTGAGTTTGTTGAGATACCTGTAGTCAACACAAAGTCTCCACCCACCATCCTTCTTTTCCACTAGTAGAACTGGAGACGCAAAGGAGTTGTGGCTGGGCCTTATGATCTCACTATTAAGCATTTCTTTAACAATCCTTTCAATTTCAGTCTTTTGGCCATAAGCATATCTATAGGGGTGTTGCTTCTTGGGAATTGCATTTGGAAGTAATTCAGTGCAATGTCAATGTTCCTCTCAGGTGGAAGAGAGTTAGGTTCTTGTAATACATCCTCAAACTGCAGCAGTAACTCAAGTATCTAGTTGTTTTCCTCAACATTGTTCAAGGTTTTGTGGCTTAGGAACAATTCCCCTTCTGTAACAATGCTTCTTCTTCTCATCAACTTGGCCATTGATAAAGCAGACAAAATTTTAGTCCCTGGCTCAATAGGTAGAGCTCTAAGAATTAGCTTCCCCGTAGCTTGTGTGAGTCTAACGCTTAACTGGTGGAAGTCCAATTCAACAGGGTTGTAATTACTGAGCCAATCACATCCAAGCACCAGGTCATACCCCCCCCCCCCCCAACTTCAGAAGTCTGACAGGGTGTGAAAACTTATGTCCCTGCATTTCCCAACTGAACCCTGGACACATCATTTGGCTAATGATCTGACTACCATTAGCCACTCTGATTACCATAGGAGTAGTACCTTCCAGTTTACACCCCAAAGCCATAGCAACCTTCTCGTCAATGAAACAATGAGTACTCCTACAATCAATGAGTGTGAGGATCTCCTTATCTCCCACCAAACTACTGTGTACCATAAATGAGAAAATATCTCAAAGTAAATTATGATACAAAGAGAGGGATAGAGAGCATAAAACATGTATTCATTAATTCAACATACAATTTGATATATGTTCTTGTATGCCTGCAAGAATCATGACATCAATGACAATAGGATACATGCATCAATACTCAAAGCAAACAAAAAATGCTACTAAGATTTGTACGTTAATAGTACATATTTTCTTCAATTCAATAAGTATACAACTGATTAACTGAGTTATTGAACGAAGCAAGAATCTACAATACAATTTCAGGCAAATTATATTTTTTCATTTGAACTATACTCATTTTTGCACTTTGTCATCTATTTTTTTTTTTTTTTTTTTGTCAACTAGCCATCTCAATTTTATAAAATTTGCACTTTTTCATGTATGACTATTTTTCGATCGATTTCACATGCATAGCATATATGATATTTTACCCATAAATTACCTTACATATCACATGTGCAACACATGTGATTTTGTATAGTAGAAAAATCAATTGCAAAATATTCATTTATGTTAAAATACAAATTTGGCAAAATTGAGATGGTAAGTTGAAAAAAAAAAAAATTAGATGACAAAGGAAAAAAGGGGCATAGTTCGGGTGACAAATTGTAATTTATCCTACATTCTTTTTTAACCATCAAATCACATGATGGCACAAAGAGATTGTATAGACAAAAAAAAAGTTCAACCACATGACCTAAAGTACAATAGAAAAAATCAAGAATGCATGCAAACAAAATTTAGAATATACCACACCGGTAAATCACTCTTCTCATGAAAGCAAGCTTTCTATATAGTTCATGATATAAAAAAGTAACCATCAACGCATTTCTAGTTTGGAGCATTTCCTCAACCTCCATCTCTTCAAGATCGTACAAGATTAAATTTCTTCATATCAACCTCTTCCACAATTTCTTTGTCTCCATAAATCCTAACACTTCCCTAAAAAGTGGTTTCAGTGCAATCTTATATATCATATTTCATGCACCTTCCTCTTCATCCACAAATAAAAAACTCGACATCTCCAATCTCTTCTCTCACACCACCATACCGAGACAATTCCTAATTTCTCCTATACATGATTTCATCACTTGCATCTCATGTGGTAAATAAATTGCATCAAAGACATCATTCTTCATATCGAACAACAACAACAACAACAACAACACCACCTCAAACCATGCTAAATATTATTTTCAACAGTTTCCTAGCACAATAGTACTCTCACCACCATGCCGCATTTTCTTTTTGAAGTAAAAAATTGAAAGGTCGGTTCTATATTTTTCCACCTCTCGGATGTGAGAGAATGAACATCAGCATTATCAAGTTTCCTTGCTTCTAGTTCATGAAACCAAATATGGATAATCTTGTAGTCATTGCTAGAAAAGTCAAATCCTAGCCCTGTAGAAACCCCATGATGTAAACTTAGTAAGATATGCATAAACGCTTGGGGAGTAAATATGCGAAGATGGGTAGCAAGTTCCTAGAGGATGATATATTGACATGAAATTGTGGGACTACGCAGATGACACCATTTGGACACCCCGGTCATAAGCTTATGCTGGAAGAACCAGGTGCCAAAGTATGAGTAGTTAGGAATGAGAAACTAGGTAGGGTCATCTTTTGTTTTGGGTTTGGGAGCTTATATTGGCAGACGATGTGGCCAATTGACTCTCAGATTAGGTGTTAAAGGACATGGATGATGATGGAATTATGGGAGCAAATCATAGTATTTAATACAAACCTCGGGTCACAGATAAATGTGTAACATTGCTTGAAAACACACTAGAGTGGAGGTAACTTTGAAAAAAATGGTGGAGAATGCTAAATGCGGAAGTGGGGCTGGATGAGGTGGAGGGGTGGTTCTCTGCTTGATATTTCTTGCTTCGCTTTTGCTAACCATTATAGGGCTTGGAGTTTAGAGAAGGCTCTTGGAACTGTGCAGTAACTAATAAAGTGCTACTCAAGTTTCTTATAGTTTTTCAATAGTTGGGTTTTGTGTGTGCGTTTCTCTTATCTCCTTGTCAATTTGGTTGGGTTCAATCATAAATTATACATAGTTTATACTCATATCAATGACTAACGAATAAATTTATAGATATTTTATACTTGTATCAAGGAGTTTTCAACTTGAATTTGTATATAGTTTATACTCATAGTAAGGAGTTTTTCAAGTAAATTAGTAGATAGTTTTTATACTTATATCATGGAGTTCTTCAACTTGACTTTGTATATAGTTTATACTCATATCAAGGAGTTCATGACTTTGAACTTATTTGAATATGTTGAAAGTTTTACTCATATCAAGGAGTTTCACATAATATATAGATAGTATATACACATATCAAGTAGTTTTTAATTTGAATCTGTAGATAGTGTATACTCATATCAAGGAGTCTTCAACTAAATTTATATATGTAGGCCCTGTTTACTTTTACGATGGAATTAAATGAGTAATATGACTGTCCTTTACTAAATGAATGATTAAAAACCCCTATATTAACAGTAAGGTGTTTAATAATATTATTTGAGAATGGTGTATAATTTTTATATTGTGTTACTTTCCTAGTTTTTTTTCATATTTTTGAAAAATTACTTTCTTGTCCTTATACCCAAAAGTTTATTACAAAGGGTTTGAAACCCAAATTAGATTTAAGAACCCCTCACTGCTGCCACTGGAAACATTTGAGGAGAGAAGAACTGCACTTTAATTTGAAACACAGGTACACAATTTTGTTTTTCCCAATTTCATTTGTTCATCTTTTGTGAAATGCATTCTTTTGCTCATTTTTTACATTGTCAAATTTCCACATAAAATTGTATTTTTTTATTTTACCGGAATTGAGTTTTTTGAAATTGTTTAAAAAGTTTGTATATTTTTCTAGTTTTTAAATTTCATCTTACCAATACGAAATTTTTATTTACCAAAAAATAGACTTATAACAAATTTGTGTTACAGGTTATATTACAATGTCAAATTTGCAAAATACTGATTGGTCAGGAAGTTCGAGCAATTGCCGTCAATTTTCTCCAGATTATGAACTATCCTTGAGTTTTGTTATTGTGGCAATGCCGTTGTGACTAAGATGTCTTGAACCAACACAAACCCCGAACGTCGTTTCCGAGGTTGCTTGGGGTCAAATGTGTAATGTTCAACCTTTTTATTATTTTTAAAATTCATGTTTAATATAATGTGATTAGAAATAATATACTAACCACTTTTTATTTGCTATGTGTACGGTGGTTATTGTGAAAATTTGAATTGATAGACCCTTCTATGTGTGATCATAGTGTGGTCATAATTCCGAGTTTATTGGAGAAGATCAATAGCTACGAGAAGAAAGTTGCTGAAATTGATAAGCTACGAATCGAACTAAGTCGAGCAAGACGAGATAAGATATATATTACAACTTTGGTGGTATTCTTATTTATTTTCATTGTGGTTATGATATTATGTGATTTTTGCAAAGTTGCTAAGCAAAATATATTGGAGATTGGTAGTTGAAGAGACCAATCATGCATAGGGTGTAGGCCTGTAGAACTATTATGTATTTTGAATTTTCTAGCTTTGTAGTACATCAATGGAATATATTCCATTACTTTTCACTTCTATGTATTGTCAATCATATATTTTGTTCGCAATACGTTCACGTTAATTTTAAAGCAGTAATGTATATCGCAGGAAAAGAAGTTTAGGCTAGTATATATCTATAAATAAGAGTTTGTAGTTAGTTGTGCTTTGTGATTTATTGTGTATTCAACTATTAGAAATGGGTGAGGATGTTGCTAGGTTGCAACAAATGATGTTTTACAACTAAAATTGGACTGTTGCAACGGAAAAAACCGTCATGGATACTCTTGTTGAATAGATTTCACTTGGTCTAGATGAGCTTCGATACCCAGATTCATATTCGATAAGTCAAGTAATGCGTGAAACAAACCGAGAGCATGGACTCTCATTGGATATACTTTTTACGAATTCAGAGTAAGGCGTTTGTTTAATCGGCTCCTTTTGTTTTCTTGATTCTTAATTTTTCGGGTGTGGTTATCGTGAAACGAAAGAACTCACAGCCCCCCAATTAATTTGGGATCTCATAATTCAGGTAAAATTTAGATAGTCCGATATTAATGTAATCGGTTATTATATTAAATTTTCTTTATATTATATTTTACCTATGTTCAGCAAAGCTGCAAAGCAAGAGAATATGTCAATCTTCCAGACTCGTCATGGGAGTACATGAAAATTGTGTTTAGGCACCCTGTTCTTGATGAAATTGCAAATGTTGATGGTGACATAGTTGGTGTTAATGAACCGTCGAACGAAGAAATAGATGCGAACAATTTGTCACCTCCGTCGGGCAATAATTCAGAGTAGCTGTCTTTTAATAAATTTGGGACCCTGGTAGTTATGTAGTATTTGTTATTAAACTTATCCAATTATCGTTATTTCTATAAAATTTGATTGAACTATTTTATTTTATGAAGTTGGTTGAAAGTAGCAAAACTTATTTATTTTAACAAGCAAGAAATTGGCAGATCCATTTTGTTAATAAACAAAGATTATTAATGATACATGATAATGTTATAGCATGTTCAAAATTGAAGGATTATATAATTACAACATCATCCCACTTGGTAGTTGAATTAGTCTTGCAAAATTGTATTTTTCTTTACATAGTAGGCAACCCGTGAACTACAATTGGACTTTGGGAGTTGCATTTCAAACCTGAAAATATTCCTTTGGCTGAAAATATTCTTTTGTGAATGACATTTCAAATCATCAAATGAAGAGAAAGTGTAAGGCTACATATATTCTTTTGTGAATGACATTTCAATATTTTGTACCACTATATTTGCTCTATCAAAATATGCATTTACCATCATCTTCTTGCACACATGTACATCTTGTTCAACACATTATTCATCTTCTCCACATTCAATAGAATTTCACCCAAAAATAGAGCATCATGACTCTTTCGAACCCTATTGAAAATCACAAAGGCCCAACCAAAGTAACTTGGAATTATGTCCCCACACCCCCATTCTCCCCACCATCCCAACAAAAATATTGTACACATCCATCTGGACCCCAGAACATGATTAATGCTTCATTGATGCACTATTCGACAAGGCCATGAACGGGACATTCAACTCGGAGTCATATTGAAGTATGCCACCAACATTGTCAATCTTGTTATGAAAGAGGCATTCACCATTGACGCCAACTACCTACGTTTTACTAAACTTCGGGAGCGATTCGAAACCTTTAGCTATCTGATAAGCCGACCTAAAGTACATTGGAATCGATGGGATAATGCTGTTGAAGCCTCTTCATTTTGGTTTGAATTCGTTTAGATAATTTTATTATTTTGAATTTATAGAATGTTCAATTCCATTTATTTTATTAACATCCGTTTACGTGGTATTTTGAACAGATGTATCCCCTTGCCAAAGCGTACTCACAATTTGGTGAGCTGAATTTTAGTACTCTTCGATCAATTTTCCAAGCCCCATCAGTACGCAAAGCAAAGAGTGGAAACGATCCTGGTCCCCCGGTGTATGCTTCGTGTGTTTCTTGGTTGTGTTGACGGTGATGCATGTCTGTTTCTAAGTCCCGTATGCTATGGATGTTCCTGCATTGTATTAGATTATGCTTTATCTTTTATCGCTAGTAATCGACCATTAAGAATTTATGTTACTTAAGTTTTATTTGAATGCCATTGTTCCATGACGCATTGAAGGGATCCATTTTTAGTGTGTAAATAAACTAATTAATGTAAAGTTTGAAACAAATTATAAAGAATTAAAAACAAAAAGTATATTATAATGAAAAATAATTAAGAATCTAACATAAATAGATGAACTAAAAATAGTATATAACTCTTTTATAAATAAATATGATATAGACATCCATTTATAATTAATTGGTAGAGCTGTTTTGTTAATTTAGTATATCTAGAAGCTAGTAAATCACTCAATCATTTTGTGAGGATTTAATTCCTATATACTACCCCATGTTTTGTTAAATACATTGTATCCTCTCTTTTTGGCTTTGAAGATTCTAATTGGAGGCTAAATTTCGAACTTAATGTAGGTTGTTAACTAATGTTTTGTCAAATTTTGATTAATCGACATAGTTTCAAATTTATAGTTTCAGCAAGCAAAGGTCTTATTTGATATAGAGCAATACAAAATTATAGTAATCCGAAAACTCGAATGCAAGTCAACCATTTTTCCTATAAAATATTCACAATTCGGTCTATAAGAACAAAAAAAGAAGAATCGAAAACAAACACATCAGTGACACATAAATTTAGCTGCCCAAAATTACAAAGTTTACTTCCAACATATCGTACTAACTGCACAAAATTATATCCAACGTTCCTCCAAACATGTACAAAAAGAACGCTGCTACATATATAGCGTAATATACCCTCCAAAAGTTGATTTCTCTAGCGAAATCAATCCATTCATCATTGTTTAGAGGAAAACCTTCAACAAAATATTCCCCGGTAATTTGTAAGTCAGTTTTCGTAAATCCTAAAAGTTAATGAATGCATATTCAACTATAGTAAGCTAAGCAATAATAACTAGTTCAAGTGAAACTGCATTCACAAAAGGTTACATACTTTAGAAGGGCGACCTTCTTAATCAAACTTTTCAATCAAGAAGCATCTTAAAAAGTGCAACCTTTGCTTCATCAAACATGGTGATGAATAAGTCCAAATCGGCCTTGTTGTTCACAAGTTGTTTAGAGACCTAACATTTTTCCTCCAATGTCAGATGATACATTTTCTCCAAAGCACTCCAAACCTGTCGACATGCATTTGACTCATCTGCTTCAACACCAAAATCGTTTGGCAATATCACACAAATGATCATCAGTCAAATTAACAAAAGCATCAAACTTTTTACCGAATTTTTCATCAACCGAACTAGTTGATGTCTTTCATTTGTTTGAAGAGACACATTCAATGTCGCTTAATGGAATATTTACATGAGCAGTAGCAGAAGCGAATGAATTTAGGAACTCAGTTTAATCAGCAAAAATAGTGGGATCTGGATTGGGGACATAGTACTTAGGCGAAACAGGGACACACTCTTCACTTACATTGTTAGAAGCATTTTCAAAATCAACGGCATGCTGACCCATAGCTCTAGCCTTACCAAATACTTCACACCAAATCGACTAGTATGGGAACGACTTAAAATGCATCGTCTTCACATTAAGATCTAACGAACATAATAGAAAAAGAAAAGTTGATGCAAATAGGTAGCAGTTTCAGATTAATAACTTATTGTAAAATTATTACCTTCAAGTAACTCTCAAATACATCGTCAAAAATCACAATCATGTGTGAAGTCTCATTCCAACCGAAACCACTGCATCCCATCATATTAGAAAGGCTTCCGTAAGTCCTTTTCCACACATGAATCTTTGAGCTAATGTGAGGGTCAGATTTCAAACCACACCTTAGAAGTTGCTTACAAATCATATGTTCTAAAACACCCAAATACCCTGTGTGAAACTCATTATCGCATTTACAACCATTACGAACTATGTCACGTGAACAATCTAGTAAAGTCTCCTCCTTGATAGTAGACCACACACGCCTAGAACCCTTAGCACATTTCCCCCCTCGGCGACGTAGAAACATTCCTTCATCATCTTCCATGATCAACTACCAAAGAATACAAAACAATTATTATAAATCAAACAGTAATACTTGTATACAATACAATGCATTTTCATTGACGAACAACAAATCACATAAATTGAGAAAAGTACACAATAACTATTTCTGAAATAACAAATAGTTCAATACACACAACAAGAAATGATATATAGATATTACAAGGGAAAGTTATAAACTACATAACAAATGGAACAGAGTAGTATCAACACACCAACATGTAGCAATGTAGTATGTAACTATTATTTTTTGACGAACAAACACATTCAACACTCTCCACACTAAACATTGTAAATTCTCATAGCAATTTCATCCCTCCAATTATTCCAAATGGAATTAGAGTCAACTGTTCCTAAGCACACTACATTCTCGTCATCTTCAATAACCAACTCATCATTCATCATTTGTTGCATTGGATCAATTCGTATAAAATATGCAACAAACAACAGACTATTATAATGCAATTTTGCACGTTGATTGAATAGAAAACCGGACTACGCAACACAACCCATCTAGTTTTGAGTAATCCAGAAGTCCTTTTAATCACGTTACGTGCTCCTGCATGCTTCATGTTGAAATATTCTTCTTGATTATGTGGAGCATTACCACCCGAGTCCCATTCCTTCAAGTGGTAACGAACTCCGCGGTATGGTGATAAGAAGCCTTCCCCATTACTATACCCATTGTCAACCAAATTATAGTTTCCTACAAAAATATCAGTATGCTTAGTATACAATGAAAAAGATACAAAATGGTGGTATTATTCACAGGAAGATAAGACAATTTAATAACCATGTGTTAAGTACCTCTAGGTATTTTATGACCTGTCGGTCTACTAATTGCATCTCAAAGCACTCTACTGTGTACGGCGCTACCCTCCCATCCGGACAAGACATATATGAAACGCATGTCCCTATCGCACACGCCAAGAACATTAACTTAAATTAACCTATATAGGTTCAATAACGGGCTCTATCTTCAGTAGGGACACGAACGTCAATGTAAGTGTCGTCCAATGCACCCAAACATCCCTTCAAACATGAAAATGTATAAATACAATTACTAATAACTCAATTGTAAATAGTAGTTATAACAATGGATCTATATTTGTAAATACTAACGTCAAACCATTTCCACCTGGGGCAATTGTTGTCGGTAGAGGTACAGGTCTGGCAAGTAGTAGTGGGTGGAGTCCCAAAATGGCATTTAGTACATCGTGAAAATATTTAGATACTATTCTTGCAGACCGAATGAAGTTGTACTTAGCGATACAATTCTTCTTATGATGTGCTAGGATACTTAAGAACATTGCCACTTGTTCACTAATCGAAACATGTTTAGTGTCTTTTACCCGTCCTTGGTTGTGCAAGATGTGCCGTAACTCGACTTTGTAACCTATAAGTAAGATTTCTTCTTGCTCTATTATATTGTAATTGAGACCTCCGATAGAACAATCATAACATCTTCATTGCTTCGAACAAAAATTCACGGAGAGCACAAAAAGCTTCTAACTTCTCTTGATAATGCACCCTAACATTGTAACTGTAATTATATTACTAATTTATTAAACTGTTACAAAAATTTATTAACTTTCACTTATTATTGAAATTGTACAAAAATTGAGCATTAAAAAATGAGAAGTAATGTCTATAAATAATTAAAATTAAACAAAAACAACTAAATTAAAACAACAACATGATCAAATGAAGACCCAATTTCTTTAAAAAAAGGCCACAACACTGATGTTTACTAAAATCGCAACTGAAAAATCACATAAATTGGAGTAACAGGTTCTATGTAAACAACAACAGCGGCAAGAAACCTTCGTCTATGCAGTACTTTTACCTCGATTAAAGAGGGAAAAAAGCTTAGTAATATGTTCCTTGTATATTTTGTGGAAAACAAATACAAAAAAATCGCAAAATAAATTTTCAGCATGGAATCTTCACAAATAAATTATGAAAAATTAAGAATAATTTACCTGAAGCTTGTTGTAGTTGTTCGAGCAAAGGTAAACCGATCTGAAAAGTAAAAAATTCTAATACACATTAATGTATTTTATGATTGTGCTGAAAATATGAAAAATGGGTGTCTAAAGAACCCTTAAGTTTAAATCTTGCATTTCTTAAAAATGGAAGAAGATTTTATAAAATAAAAAAAAAGGACGAAAGAGGAAGAAGCTTACCGTCGGTGCCTTTAGAAATGAAGAAGGAAGAACTTGCTGACGGGAGTTGCTGAAATGTACTTTTGGAGACCACTTTTTGACTAATGATTTCCTACAAAAAGAACGAAAGAAAAAAACATTAAACGACAAGAAAAATAAAACAAAAGAGAAGATAAGGCAAAGTGACAACATAATACCAGCAGGAAATAAAGATTTGACATCAACGACTTGATCAAACAATCTAACCCCAATAAAAGACATACGGAGGTCATGAATGGGGCAGGCATAAAAGATGACTCCCCCCCCAGAAAGTCACCAAACCCTAACCAGAATCTTTTATGTAAAAAAACTTCTCCTTCCAAGGACCCTTTGAAGAAGCACTGCCCTCCGAAAACTTACAACCTCCACAGGTAACGAAGAAATATGAATCATTGGCAACCTTTCTGATAGAGAACAAAGTAAAGAAAGCATCAAGGGAGGGAACCAGGTCAAGATCCTTAAAGCGACAAAGAAACCCCTCAAAATATGTGAAAACTCATTCACTTTATTGCAGTAGATATCAGTGAACAAGTCTCAAGTAAACATTTGTAGACAGGTAAAATTTCATTCCCAATTGAATGATGACAAGTGTAAAAAGATATATTAATTGTCAATTATATTTCATTTTCTATTTATATTTTGAAATTTTAGTATATTAATTTCAAGTTTAAATAATTAATTTAATTGATATTTTAATATATATTTGGTCGTCAAATCAACGACCAATCAAGTCGTGCTTTGCATTCAAAGATTTGAGCTAATCAAACAAAGCCATGTGGAACAATTGGAAATATGGCCCAATCAAATCAAGACAAACAATTTGATATTTATCTCTTTAGAAATATATATTAAAAAGATAATATCAAATTGATCAATCATATGATGCCGAATATTTGGTATATTTATCTTTTTAAATTAAATTATAAAGACATAATATAAAATATGTTCGATTACATCACAACTCTACCTCTTTGACACCTATATAAAGGGAACCTTAAAGCTCAGTCAAGATACAATTGAAGATGCAAGTCAAGAAATAAGCAAGAGAGCATTCAGAAAGTCTCAAAATCCTCTCAAACACAATCAAGGAAGACCCGTGGCGTACAAGGCAAAAATAAAGGCATTCGTCATGGGAATCATCCAAATTAAACCTTTGATTCACGAAAAAGTTGGAAGATAGGAGGATTAATGTTATCAAGACACAATCCACCTTGGTGGAAGATCAAAGCTTCAAATACACTAACAAACATTCGAGTTCAAGTCAAATATTCCAAGTTTATAGCATTTAATTGTGCAACAAGTCCAAATACCTTTTAATTAATGTTATTTGAAGATTGAAGTCAACGTCGAGGGAGATTAAAACGCCAAGTTCCACCTCTGGAGTTGCCAAAATGAAGAATCACGTTCTTGAAGATAAGAATCAGAAAATTAAATATAGATTGTACCCACTTTTACCTATAAAATATCTATTTTATTTGTGATACTGTTTTGGTGTTTTGATTTATGAAACACGATAGAATTCACACTTACATATTTTGGCACGCCCAGTGGGACCATTGCTACCTCTAATCTCTTCTCATCAAAAATCAATTTTGAAATTCCAAAGGATATAAGTCACCAACACGCCATCTTCACAAGTCTAAGTTATTTGGAATAAAGTCAAATCAACTTTTGAAGAATTATTCAAATGGGGGCAAATGAAGTTGGGTGTTTTATGTTTTCACCGAAGTCCATCCTTTGAAGTTGGGTGCAAGTCTTTAAAAAAATTAATATTGTTGATAAAGAAAAAGAAGATGTCAAATCATATTAAAAACTTTGATTTGCACTCTGATAAGAGCCTAAATCATCAACTATGCTTCTGCATATGAGCATAAACTATTTAATATCTTCGAGAATTACAAAAATAAGTTTAAGAACTCTTTGATATGAGTATAAACTATCAACAAATTCAACATATAATTGAAACAAGTATAAACTATCTATATATTTACTTGAAAACACCTCGAAAAGAGTAAAAACTATCAACAGATTCAAACAAGTTCAAGTTAAGAATTCCGTAATATGAGTATAAACTATCTATAAATTCAAAAAAATTCAAATAAAAAATTCCTTGATACTAGCATAAATCATATACAAATTTACTTGAACAACTTTTTTATGAGTATAAACCAGTTATTTATTTAAATATAAAAAAAATTACAAGTATACTGCAAAATTGGGCTATTTGTTTATATTTCTATTAATTGTTTAGTATTAAGAATAATATATTAATTTAACTAATTAATACTTATAATTTTAAATTTTATAATATTTTGAATTTTTTAAATATTTTTATAATTAAATATATTAATAAAAAATATATTATTTTTTAACAAATAATAAAATTAAAAAATACATAAAAAGAAAAATGTAAGAACTAAAATAATATAAAATTAAAATTTAGTTATATATTCTAATAATTTCTGTCGGTCCCACAAGTGCAACATTGTTGTTGTCATCGAGGTCTTCTTCTTTCTTAAACTACTGGTTCTATTGGTTTGTTTTGCTCTTGATCATCATAATCGGCTAGAATGTGCAAACAGCTTGATGATGCTGTAGAGCTCGACTGTGTTGGAAAATATTATGCAGTAAATGATGGAAATTGAATACGTGAAATATTATGTCATTGTGCATATGTTTGAGTGATGCCAAGATTAAGATTAAGGTCAACGTGAGTCGAAGAACCTTTTATATATATATATTGCCATGTATTGAGTCGATTAGAACCAATCATCTTGTTATGGTGGTTTAGTCATGTAACAATCTTGAAGTAGATATTGAGATATTTGCATAGTAGATGGACCAAGTATGTCTACCCCAATTGTATATCTTTGTGTTGTACTCGAAGATCTCATACTCCGACTTCTTCTCTAATTGTGGGATGTGGATGAAGCATTCTGTTGTGATAATGGATTTTCAGGGGCCATATCTTGTACTACTAATCATTCATGTGTGGCAATTTGATAAATATTTTGAGATATGCCCTTAACGTGTAGTCCAGGATTAGTCTTTCGTCCTCGTTTGGTCTGTTAACACAACTTATTTGGATGTTTTTCATTTTGTTAGCCTAAAGTAAATTCAAAATAGTATTAGTATGTAAGTTTTAAAGGAATGATAAACATGTTTAGAATAAAGTATGTTTATTAGATAACGTACCACGATCTACCATTGGGATGCATCTTCAGGTTGGTATCCTGATTGTACATGTCTATCAGCATATGATGAAATGAATCGAAGTATTATGTTTTTGTACCAATCCCAATACCCAAATTCTATATCCATTCCATTGGATATGGGTGGTTGAAGCACAACAGTGTCAAATCGTCTCTCCCATCGACTAATCTATTGTATATACTTCATGTACCAATCTGTTTCCCCACAATTTTTATAGGAGAGACTATGTAGGAACATGTACCGATCATCAAGCATTTTCAAAATATTCTGCCTCATTCCTAATTGATAGAGAACCCGTTCGAGATAGTGCATTTCCACAAGGGCGTAGAAGATTAAAGGATAGGTTGATGTCACAACTATGGATGCATTATGGTGGCAACTCCCTAATGCATTGTAAGTTCATATCATACGGTTCCCAGCAGAATTGAAATAAATGTATAATTAGTGCATAAATTTTGCGAAATTATTTCATAATTGTGTTAGACAATAAATGTAATTTTAAAATATTTTTAAATACCTGATCATGCAACATCTGGTCTAGCACCTCTCGCGTTATTCGAATAGTTCGATGTAAATTTCGTGGTACCTTTTGAACTTGAACCATATGGGGGTATTGGGAGGACACGATTTGGAGCAATTTGACAGGGTTTCATGTCTAGTCGCAATTTTGTTATTTTGGGAGCTAATGAAATGATACGTGACCAATCTCAAATCAACATGGAGTAAGCGTGTGAGTTAATAAAATAGTAAATTATCACCATATATATCGAGATACAAATACATGTAGTTAATCTTACTTGTAACAGCTACAGTGGTCCAGCAAATACTCCATTTTTCTTTGAGACTAGCATTATATTATTCACAGTATAGAAATGTTAGTACAACACTACCCCAACTGTATGTTCAAGTCTCATTTATCTCCTCCATTTTTTAGAGATATAGTAGAGGCACAAGATTGTCGGATGTGTCAGGACACATCACGACACCTAACAACAACAATGCAAATGCCTGTGTATACTGTTGGACCACATTTTTATTGGTGTCTCTTCCGTAATTGTGATGCCCATGTATAATGGAACCAATATAAATTGGACTACCTTTAAGATCACTTGCATCCGGCTGGAAACCTAAGTACTCCATGCAATAGTCCGATCATTCATTAGTAGATCTGTCTATATCCTGTCTAGATACGGGCTCTCCATCTTTGGGGAGAGCCCAAATTATCGCGATTTCTTGAAGAGTGATGATTACTTCCCCATTCGAAAATGAAAAGGTATTTCAGGATGCCATCTCTCCATAAGTTTTGTGATCAAATGACCATCGTACATTAGTCTGCGGCATCTGTATACAATGTAAAACCTATTTCATACAGTAAATCTACGATGCGACCATGGGGAGGATTCTCTTGAAAGAGAGTCCAAAATAATCCATCAACCTATCTCATTGATAGTGTCATATCAATCAGCATCGGATTATCATTAGAACGATGTTGTGATAAAATTCTGCCATCTTGTGGAACATATATAGCTCTTCGATCATAAGGATAACTAAAATATATATATATATATATATATAATAATATAATTTTTTACCATGGTTCTAAAATTTACAGGCAAAGTAATATTGATTTTTGAATAGGAAAACCACATCACTCATATATATTTAGGCAAACAACATCACTCATAAATTTTTGGCTGAATTTTTTCAAAACCCGTGACTAAAGTCACGAGTATTAAAATGTTTAAATCATGTCATGTCAAAGCTTTTGCTTTGACATTGACACTGAAGCAACGGGATTCCCGCTGCTTTATTGCAAATTATGGAAAATATAAAATGCCACCCAAACTGTGAAATACCAGTTAGGCTTCGATATATATATGCTAAGACATGGTACAATTTGAAGATGGCTCATGAAAATATTTATGGCACATGAGAGGGCTCTGTAAGAAAGCTACCTAGTTTACATGAGCGCTCTTTTGAAATGGAATCGAGGAACAGTTGTTGAATGGGAGCATAAAACATTACAACGCTCAAGTGGAGCCTACGTAATCAAATACGTATTCTGGACATTCAATTCATGTATTCAAGGATTCCAATTTTGTCGAAAAGTCATCCGTGTAGATTAGGGTTGGCAATGAGTCGAACCGAAATCAACCATTTTTGGTCGGCTCGAGCTCGAGCTCGAGCTCAACGAGCCTTTATGGTCCAAGCTCGAGCTCGAATGATATATATTAAGCTCGAGTTCGTGCTCGTGCTCAATCCGAGCTCGAGCTCGCGCCAAAGAACCTTAGACATTTATTTTCTTTTTTGAAGACATCCAACGAAAAGTTGCAGGAAACAAATATGAGAATGAGATCAAAGATAAGAGAGAGGGAGAGTGTGTGAGCAAAAAAACCCATTTGCATTCATATCAAATCAGTTTATAATACCAAATCCTCCGATTTCTGCCTTACAATGTCGGTGAGACCAAGAATAAGAAGAAAATGACAAACTTGCTGTTGTAGCTACCGTTGCCGTCGCGTTGCTGGCTGCCGGTGCCGTCGCGCCGCCGCTTCTGTCGCGCTACTGCTGCCGCTGCCATTGCACTGCCACTGCTGTCGCTGCCGCAGCTGCTGTTGTTGGGGTTGATTTGGGGTTAGGGTTGGATTTGGGGAAAATGGGGGAGAAAGAAAGAAATTTGATTGGTGATGGTGATGGGGAAAGAAATGGAGATTTGTTATAATAAATTGTTGGTTTTTATATTTTCTAATAAAAATTATATTATTATAAAAAATAATAATAAGTATCATTATATTAATTACAAAAATATGAAATATATTATATAATATTTTAATGTATTGTTATAGATATAACTAATTAGTTTAGTAATTGTATAATTAGTAAAAGTAGAAAATATATATACATTAAATTATTAAAATATTTGTACATAATCTTGTATAGTTATTAATATTAATTAAAAAAATATAAGTTATTTTTTAAAATTAGTTGATCCCATTATATACAAAAAAAGTAATAAATAATAACAATAATAATAATAAGGATGAACTTCTTAAACTAAAGTACAAAATATCGATTCATCTCATTATATATAATAAAATAATGATAAAAATAACTAAAATTGTTCATATCATTAATTACTACTACTACTACTACTACTATACTACTACTACTACTACTATTTTAATTTTAGATATTTTATAGTTGAAATTCATATATGTTCACAATAAACAATAAAATTTGTATATTTATAAATGTTAGTGTTACATTGATGTAACTATCATCTACATTATTGAACAATATGGGTTAATGGGGCCGTCAAAATTTAGATCAAATCGTTAGATATGATTAAACTTACAAAAAAATACACTTGGTAAATTTTTAGACTTGTTGGGTATACGAATGTAGAGATATTGTACTCGGAACAAAAGAGTAATCATTCAAGACGGTGTATCGTTGAATCAGGCCATGTGATTTTTTAAATCTTACCATCTGATATGACCTAATGGACACAGACTTTTATATATATATATATATATATATAATTGGCATGAATTGGGTCACTGGATTGTAAGATATCGTAATTGTTAATTAAACTTTTGATCTCATTATATATCAATATATATAATAAAATAACAATTAAAATTGATTAAACTTGTTTTGTATAAAGATTAAATGTATAAATAAAGTACCATAATTATTATTATCCAAAATAAAATATATAATATTGATTAATAATTATAATATATGATTAATTTTGAGTATAAAATTAATAAAGTATTGAATATTAAATTAAATATATAAGATTTTAAAAATAAAATATATATAAAAAAATTTAAAAGAAAAAGGTTTCAGCTCGAGCTTGAGCTCGACTGGAGCTCGAGCTTGAGCTGGCTTGACTCGAGCTCGAAAAACTCGAGCTCGAGTCGAGCTAAAAGTCGAGCCTGCTCGACTTGGTTGCCACCCCTAGTGTAGATGGAACTCTGTTGTACATCAAATACAAACATAAAATGCTAATTGCAGCTACGGTGGACGGGAATCAACAGGTAATGCCTCTTACATTTCCTATTGTTAATGAGAATCATATCTATCTTGGGAATGGTCTCTACAGATGGTGAGGAGACATATTATAATAAGGATGAATGCGTCTTATTTCTAACCGCGATTTAGGCTCATGGGAAAAATAGATGACATTCCTGACTCTGTTCCTCTTCGTGGTGTGCATTGACTTTGCTTTGCGGCACTTGTGTTCAAACTTCAACAATCATTTGAAGAATATACAATTGAAAGATCTTATTGCAGAGTTAGGTCAGAGTATCAAATTAGGAAATTTAATAGCATTATAGATGAGATACGAGGTATAAAATCAAAAGCATACGACTATTTGGACCACTTTGAGAAAGAAAAGAGGGCATCTTCTCATGTTGGGGGATGGCGGTGCGGTATTCTGACAACCAATATGTTAGAGTGCATCAATGGGGTTTTAAAAGAGCACACCGCCTACCTGTGACAACAATTATGGACATGACTTTTAATCATTTTGTCCATTATTTTCAAGAGAGGATGATGAAAAATATGTTGGAGTGGATGACCAAAGCCAATTGGATTGATTGTTCGTCATTTGCCAATCTTTATCAAATAATATTAGATTGATGAATACGGTAAGAAGGACTCCCCTTAGTTTTGCAAATCCCAATTTTGCAGTATACTTGCAATTTTTCTTTTTTATAATATTTAAATAAATTACTCGAGTATAAACTATCTATAAAGTGTAGTTAAAGAACTTCTTGATATGAGTATAAACTATCTACAAATTTAAGTTAAAGAAGTCCTTGATACGAGTATAAATTATCCATGATTACCTGAATACTCCTTACTTTCAATATAAACTATCTATATATTTACTTAAGAAACTCCTTGATATGAGTATAAAATAAAGTTGAAGAATGCCTTGACATGAATACAAACTATCTAAAAATTTACTTGAAAAACTCCTTGATGCATATAAACTATTTATAAATTCTAGTGAAAAACTCTTTGATACGTGTATAAACTATGTATACATAAATTTACTTAAAAACTCTTTTATATGAGTAAAAATATATATATCAAATTAAAAACTCTTTGATATGACTATAAACTACCTATATATTTACGTGATAACTCCTTGATAAGAGTACTTGAAGGACTTCTTAATATGAGTGTAGACTATCTACAAATTCAAGTTGAAGAACTCATTGATATGAGTATAAAACTAATCAATGAGTATAAACTATCTTTATATTTATTTAAAAACTCATTGATATGAATATAAACTATTCAAAAGTCAAGTTGAAGAACTCCTTGATATGAATATAATTATCTATAAATTTTCTTGAAGAACACCATAATAAGTTACTATCTAGTAATTCAAGTGAAAAACTCTTTGATACTTGTATGAACTATCTACTGATAACTATCCAGATATTAACGAGAAAACTCCTTGATATTAGTAAAAACTATCAATATATTCAAATAAGTTCAAGTCAAGAATTTCTTGATACGAGCATATACTATGTACAAAATCAAGTTAAGGAGCTCCTTGAAATTCCCATAAACTATCTACAAATTTACTTGAAAACTCCTTGATATGAGTATAAAGTATCTACAAATTCAAGTTGAAAAACTATTTGACACGGGTATAAACTAATTATATATTTACTCGAAGACTTTTTGATATGAGTATAAACTATGTATAATTTATAATTGAAAACTCCTTGTTACGAATATAAACTATATAGTTACTTGAAGACTCTTTGATATAAGAATAAACTATCAACAATTTCAAGTGGACTACGTTATGATTTGATCCAGACAAAGAGGTACGTAGCCAGCTTGAGATATATTTCAAGTTCGGACATATATATACGTGGAAAAAATATCATGAAGGAGAATCATTTGAAGACACGTTCGCTCCATCACTTCGTTGCAGTAGATATCCGTGAAGAATCTTCAAGGGAACATTTGTTAGCAAGTAAAATTTCATACCCAATTGAATAATTGCAAGTGCAAAAGTTATATTAATTTTCAATTATATTTTATTTTCTATTTATATTTTAGAATTTACTAAATTAATTTGAAATGTAAATAGTTAATTTAATTGATCCAAACCTGGAGCATTGTGTCAGATCGTATCTCCTCTTCCTCATCGAGACCGTCATTCTATCCTACTGTGATACGAAAATGCTCACTTCTCTACCTGTACGTTTTGATGGACATTAGCGTTGCAAAGCTGAATAGCTTTGCATGGGGAGCAACAGCACTAGACAGAGTGTGGTATACTCTAGAGTCAACAAAAAAAATGGCTTCTTGGTTGCTCGAGTTTTTCATGCTGGAGTGATCCATGTCCTTAAAATTGACTAGATCAAGATGGGACACAAAGTAGAGCCATTTTTCTGCCATGTTTTGATGGCCTTTGTGGGGGTGGAGAAGAATGATGGATATTCCATCCAGAAACATTCATTTGAAATGCAACTGTTGCGAGAGTTTGCTTTAGACGGTGATCGTTGATGTATATTTAATGTACTCATTTCTTTTCTTCTGTTTCTTATTTTCTTTTTTACCTCTTTCTATTTTAATTTTTTTTCTTGTCATACTTTTCCTCTTCAAATATTTTAGGGTATGGAGTGGAGGCCTTATGAAAGATTCCATATTCCACCACGGAGGATCTTTTTCACCACTACAATTATGTTTGACTACAACATTATTAATTACCACAGGCCAAAGTTGTTAGGATATGTGACCTGGAAGCTAATTAGATAGGCGTGCATATAATCCAATTCTAGAAATAACTTTATCTTTATGTAATATTATTGAGTGAATAAGATGAGTATTTGACCATTTGCATATAATTTGTTATGCTCATCATGCATGTTTGTACATTCATTTCAACATCACAACAAAGCCCATAGACCAATTCAAACAACCACGCAACAGTTGGACCGCGCATCAGATGGTGGTCATGAAATCAACTGCCTAGGGTTAGGTCTGAAATGTTCCAAGTCAAGGACCTCGAGAATAGACATCGAGCGTCTTGTGGAGACTTGCATCAAAAGTCGCATTCATTACATGAGTGCCGCATTTCATCGGTGACAGGCGTGGGACGTCTATGCGATCTTGGTGGGTTGATTGACTAGGTGCCAAATTGACTGAATTAACTCGTGGGGATCATCATATGGAAGCCTCGAAGGCTTGGCCGGTATAACATAAGTCCTCGATTCTGGTAGTATGAAAGTAGTCCTTAGACTTGAGGAACCATGGCAGTCACGTGCATACGATGACTGTATCTTGGATTTATGCAAGGTAATTGCATCACAGACATAGTCATCATAAGACTTGTCCAGTGCAGTCAAAAGTATGTAGCTAGGACGATGAGTTCCAAGAAGAGGATCCGTCCCCTATCATTACATGACAGAGGTATCTCCTATGAACTTGGAGATGCGACTCGCTGTAAGAATCTGTGGCCATAGTATTGGTCGAGTAGAAAAAGAAAGAGGTTCCTACGTCGAACAATTTGGCATAAATGATCTCAAGCACTTAATCATAAACGCCTGGTCCAGGATGGGAATCGACACCAAATTCCATGCCCTAGATCAAGGCCGAGGAGACGGTAGATGGAAGGACCGTACCTGTATGAACTCGAAACCTAAAAGTTCACACGGTAATTCACTTAGTCTCTAGTGCCATGGACCGTTGCTAGACGGCCACCTGTGGTGACGGGCTTTCTTTGTCAAATGGTGAACCTAAAGAGTCACACACAACATCACCGAGAAGGGATAAGGAATTAATTGAGAATTAATTTCTCAAGTAATTGGATTACTTGAGATGAGAGAGATCCATTCAATGGATTAGGCCAAGAATAAAATAATGGGATTAATTTATATTGGGTTTGCCTTTATTAATTAATAGGTTGGATTTATTAAATTATAAAGACTATTTGGGCTCATGCATTTAATTGGATTAAATGCATGATGGGCTTAATTAGGTGGATGGTAATTAAATTAAATTTAACTAAAATCAAGTGAGCCTAGCATTTTTAATGATAAAAATCGGCCACCCTCCTAATTAAGCACAGATGAAAGTTCTAGGAAAGAAAATAATTGACTAGCAATATTCACTTTTGGAAAGTGCATTGTTAGTTATTCTTTATTTGGAATAAAGATTATATTGCCTTCTGAACACTAAATTGAACCCAAACACATTTTAATGGTTCCATACAAGATATTTTATATATATATATAATATATATATATATATATTTGTTAGGGTTAATTATTGGATAATAAACCATAACATAACAAAAGAGAAAAATCTCTCCCTCCTCCTAGAAGCATTCGACCGCTCCCTCTCTTGCACACACAAGGTGTTTTTCTCATTCTTTGTCTTCTAGCAAGGAGAACCAAGGAGTCCCAATTTCCGTGTGGTGTGGATGAACTTTGGAGGACTTCTACATTGGAGTCAGTCGTGAATGAAAGGTAAAAGAAATGAAAGAATTCTCAAGGTAAACTTTCAGTTCAGTTTTTTGCTCTATTAGTTCTTCTTCTTCTACTATAGCCCGAAAGTTTTATTTGATTAATTTCGTTTACCTTATCAAACACTCGAAAATTCCAAGGGTACACCCCTTGGAACCACGGTTTATTGTTATTACTTTATTTTATTATGCATTTTTATTATCGCTTCTGCTTACCTAATTCCCGAGCTGATCCACGAGATCCTTTCAAAAGTTGGCTCTTCGTCAATTTGGGATTGAGAGCTCGATCAATGTGCCAACTCAATATTGGAGAACGTTGAAGCCGGAGAAAAAAAATTGGGCAAGTCATGCATACGTTGCTTGAAAAATTTGCAAAATACATAATTTGTGGGTTCAACATAGACATGATAGATGCATAGAAGCTGAAAGGAAGTGAATCCAATTACCAATTAAACCTTGATTTATTTAACTCTTTTAGTCTTATTATGCTTCCATACATTAAGTATATTTTGAATTCAATTCCTACATTTCTAGTTTCTAACATTCCAATTATAGTTTTTATAGTTATTATAAGATATAGAACTTCCGGCAAAACCTTCACAAGTTGTTAGACACCCCCTTGTTGATCCCAATTATGAAATCTGGGGATCACCAGATGGTATCCTGATGCTTCCTCATAAGATGCTCCTCATCATACTTCTACAACTCATCCTATAGATGATTTTGCAAGTCATCATCTTCATGCTTATGGTAAGCTATCTTTACCTATATTACTTTTAAAAAAGAAAAAGAGATCTTGAGTGAACATGTGGGTTGAGTATAAAATATCTACAAGTTACTTGAAGAACTCTTTGATGCTCGTATAAACTATCTATATATTTATAAAAATATCTTGTTATAAGTATATATTATCTACAAAGACAAGTTGAAGAACTCCTTCTTACGTGTATAAAATCTCATAAATTTAAATGGTGAACTCCTTGATATGTGTATAAGCTATCTATATATTTATCTGAAAAATTCCTTAATATGAGTAAAAACTATCAACCGGTCCAAATATGTTCAAGTCAAGAACTCATTGACATGAGTACAAGCTATCTATATATTTACTTAAAAATCTGTTGATATGGGAGAAAACTATCAACAGATTCAAATAAATTCAAATCACGAACTCCTTTATATAAGTATAAACTTTCTTCAAAATCAAGTGAAAGAACTTCCTATATATGATGTACAAATTTACTTGAAAAACTATTTGGTAAGAGTATAAATTATCTATAAATTCAAGTTGAAGAACTTATTGATACAAATATAAACTATTTATAAATATACTTGTAGATTCCTCGATATGAGTATAAATTATGTACAATTTTAAATTAAAAACACCTTGATACAGGTATAAATTGTAGGGAGTGGATCAACCTCGGAAGCGTGGCGGAAGCGCAAAATTTTGAAAAATACGATTAAAAATCCAAATAAATTCCGATCAAGGGGTGTACCTTTGATTTATTTTCAGACATTCGGCGTAAAATAAAATAATAAAATCCAAGAATCACAAAGTAAAATAAGAGGTGCAATATATAAAAAGAACCTCACGCTTGTAGTTTTTCTTCGATCAGATTCAAATGTTGATTCTCTCCATTCCGAATCTGTTCATGGATAGATCTCAATGAAGAGACCCTCTAAAAACATTCTTGCTACCACTACAAGAACGTGCTCTTCTCATGGTAGCAAGAATGACCACGAAAGAGCGGAGATAAAAACAACTGTTATCGATTATTGTGTTTTGATCTCCTTTCATTTTTATTTTTTATTTTTTGGTCTGGAAGACCAAAAAAAAACTTGAAGATGGAGAGAAGAGAGAAAGGAAAGAAAGATGAATGTTAGAGGTGTAGAGATTAGTGTGTGTTGTGTGTATGGCTAGGTCTTCATGTAGGTATATATGTGACCTAGTCATACACATATAAGGAGTCCTAACTTAGTTAGACTCCAAAACATCAAAACTCTAGTCCTAGCACCCTTGAGTTCGAAAATGTGGATCCAAATATCAACCAACACACTCCAAAATATCCTCCTAGACTTGGTCAATGTCTAACCAATGCCTTGGACTTGTATTTAATGGATCGAACTTGATAAAATCAAGCCCATGTCTCATGGACTTAAATTGGACCTAATTTAATTATAAACCTAATATTAAAACATCATTTAATCTAATTAAAGGACCCAAGCCCATATTCTCTTTGTTAATTTATAAATCCAATTTATAAATTGGACCAAGCCTAATAAAATTAATCCAATTAATTTAATGGTTAACATAAAATTCTAATTAATCCAATTAATTCAATCATATGTCATCCAACCAATGGATTGGTCTAAATAAATGATCTAATTATTTATTCTCTCCAAAGTTAATTTAATCTAGTTAAATTAATCCAGCTCTTCTAAATTAATTCCAAATTAATTTCATCTATTGCAGTGATATGGTGTGACTCTTTAGTTTCATCCTCAACTAGACTTGGGCGTGTCTGACCAACACAATTAATTAAACCCAGTTTAACTAATTGTTTTCGATTATCCCCTAATTGAAAATATCCCATTACTATGGGTGATCATTTAGCAACAATCTGCGGCACTAAAGACTAGGTGAATTGTGGCATGAACATTTAAGCATTGAGTCCATACGAGTATGATCCTACTGTCAACCATCTCTCAGCCTTAGTCTAGAGCGTGAAATTGGGCGTCGATTCTCATCCTTGACTAGGCAATTATGCTTGAAATTCGAGATGCATTTATTCTACTAATCATCGTAAAAAATTCCTTCCAACGCGATCAATCGCTATGGCCATAGACTTAAAGAGTCTAAACCATCCCAGAGTGCACAAGAGATCTCTTTGTCATATACTAATAGGGGATAGATTCTATCTTTGAATCCACCGTCTTTGCTATGTATTATAATTGCACTAGACAAGGTTTACGATGACCATGTCTTGAGCCACAGTCAGCATAGGCCAGATCCAAGATACAATCTTCGTATGCACGCGACTACCATGATTCCTCAAGTATAAGGACTAATCTCGTACTATCGGAATTGAGAATCCCAGTCATACAAACCAAGCCTTAAGAGGTTTCCACATGACGATTCCCGTGAGTCAGTTACAATCAATCGATTACCTCTCCAACTAACCCACTAAAACTATACAGACGACCTACGTCTCCTACCGATGAAATACGACTACTGTGCATAGTGCAAGCCTTTATAGGATCCTCGATGCCCTGTCTCGAGATCGTCGACTTAAAACGTTCCAAACAGAGCCTTAATAGTTGGTTCCATGGTTACCAAACCTATGGGCAGCCCAACTCCATGAGTTTAACCTTTTGATTTATGCGTATTTAGTTGTGACATTGAAATTTTGTTCAATATCAGTCGTAAGCACAAAGAAACACACAGTCAACTTGATGAATTCTTACCATATTTATCAATTTAATATTATTTGATAAAGATTGGCGAATGAAGAACAACGAATGCAATTGGCATTTGGTACCCATTCCAACAATCTCCCACTTGACCATTAAACCAATTACCCATGTCACTTAGAACCTTCTGAGCATGACCAATCAACTTGATTTCATGGGTGTAGTTTATTTTCTGCTGGAACTACACGGCCTAACCGTGTATTTCCTTCACCACGTTGCCTATAAATGGTGGTTATCTAAGAATTTTTATGGAACTTGTGATGAGATCTTGGGCATAAAGGCTTTCGCCCTAGCCTTGTTGTTTGCTTCCAAGGCTACAAGTGGTTCGGTCGTGCTAGGCACCACATCCATCCGATGGATGCATCTTTTCAATCCAAACCACTTTCCAAGATCAACTTGTTAAAGTCGTCCCACATTAAACTTTTAAGATGCGACATCCGCTTGAAATCCTTTCAAGCTACCATGCCTACTATCAATTCTGAATGTGTTTATGCTTTGAGGACTTATCCATTATTTACATGAATTTGAAAGTTAGGATCGCTTAGCCTTCCAAAATCAACTTTCCATAATTAATATGTTAGAAACACTTCTTTAATCCTTATTCAAGTATTAAAAATTGCTCTTCATATTTGTCTATTACCACATTGGTGTATTCTCGATATACGTTATGTCATGCCTAAGGCATACACAACATCAGGTCAAACACACTGAACCAACACTTTCGTGTTGTGTACAAAAAAGACGTAAGGGATGTCATAGACATATGAGCTTTCTCATCAGTTAGACGCAACTGAGTCTTGAATAGCTTAAGCATTATCATCAGTCAGCCATGACTAAGTCTTGAATAGCATGAGTTTTCTCTTCAGTCTCCCATGACTGATTCTTGAACAACTCATCTCTTATGTAGGAATCTATTACATATTATGGAGAATTTTATGAACAATTATATTAGTGTCTTAGTGTTTCCCAAACATCTTAAACTCATTCTAAATGAGTAGGACATTTTGTACACAAAACACCTTTGGAACTCAACCTAACTCCCACTAACCTTGGGCTCATTTTATCAAACCATACCTAGTATAATACTTTGATAAATCGAATATTCCAGTTTTGTGAAGTCTCAAATGTAGTTTGAACTTTATAGTGAATCTTTAGGCTTCAAGCCATTAATTCTGAACGATGTTCCACATCGCTCCTCCTTATGTCCTATTAGATTGTAATCCAACTTCTTGGACATACAAGGATTGTAAATGGTCAGCTAGAGATAGTTTTTGATACAAATGATGTTTTCGAGAAGTTGTATAAAAAACCTACTCCCACTATTTTCTTGACGTGTATGGGGAATATCCCATTAATTCAAATACTTTATAGGATGGGAGTTTGTTATACAATAAGGGCCAAATTTCATTAAAACACCGATAAAACCAAGTCCAACTTAGTTTGATTTCCTCTTTATCAGAGACCGATCAATTGTGACCCTTTTAGGAAGAACTTCACTAAGCGAGAATCACATTTTCATTTTAGATATTCAAGAACTCCCATCAAATACACACTCTCTCGATCTAATCGAAAGGTGACAAGTTTGGTTCATCACTCTGAGTCTAATTCTTTGAACCGTACCAAACAGAATTAAACTTGTGAACCCCATAATGATCTTGTTCATTTAGTGACTCATAGATATCACATTGAATTTGATCCAACGTGTAACTAGTAAGCTCATTTTTTCCCATAAAAGAGCTTTTGAGTTTTTCTCCTTGTCAGTAAAGATTTTGAAAGTTAATGGATCCAAATCGGTCATTTCTAGTAGTTTTTGAATCCATCACTAGAAGAGATTAACCTATGAGGACTGTAAGTTTCATTCTTGATTATCATTTTACTCTTTATTTGAGCTTGTCATAAGATAGCATTTTATGTGTCATCCAACAGATATGAATTCCATTTAATGTCAAATAAATAGCATTTATTAATGAAAATTATGTATTCAAAATTGTCCAACAATAATGAAAACAACATTTCGATAGTGATAGGTTACATAACACTGTCCTAACATGATCACCACTAAGCCTAACTAGGTTACTAGTCTTTTGTAGCGACAGTCTGGCTATTGCTAAGCCTTATGACCTTCATGTTTTGGCTTTTCTACTTCTTATCACCACCTGAAAACCATTCACAGATTATGATTTATTGATATCCAAAACAAAAAGTAGAATGGTAGTTATGTTAATACTCAATTAAAGATTTTACCTTCATTGGAAAGGAGCTTAGAACACTCCCTCTTCCAATGGCTCTTCTCTCGACAATAAATGAAAACATTATTCGAAATTCCTGACTGATGAACCCTCTTCCTCTTTCCTTTACCCCGCCTAGTGGAGTAACAGGAGCACCCAAAGCAGTAGAAGACGTCTCATCCTTCTTCTTCTTCTCCCGTCCGGCAACTTTGTCTTTCGCTTTAAAGGCTGAAGCCTCTCCTACTAGTACCTACTCCGCAGATTTTTCAATCATTGCCTCGTACTAGACCAACATATTAATCAACTCATAAAAGCTTTTCTCAAGCCCATTCAAGTTGTAGTTGATAATAAATTGATCAAAGGAGGGAGGTAGAGATTGCAGGATCAAGTCGACGTACATTTCTTCCTTCTCGAAATCAACCTGAAGGTCTTTGAGCTTTTACACTAGGAACAACATCATCCCTCCATGCACTCGTATAGACGATCCCTCAACAAATGCCTTCGTCACGATATATCTACTATGCCGATTCGGTACCACACAAAATTCTTTCATGCGGTGCATTATCGACCAGGTGTTTTCGTATCTCTCCTACTGTTTCTGGATCTTGTTACTCATCCAGCCTAGTATGATATTGCGTACTTTTCGGTTGTCCTTATGCAACTTTTGGAACGTCAAACGTTCTTCGAGCATGGACCCCTTCGACAAAGTCCGAGGTAGAGACTTATCCAAAGTATAAGTTTGGTTCTTGAAATTGAGGACTATCCTTACATTTCTTAGCCAATTTGAATGGTTTGTTACCTCAAATTTAGTAGCCTCAAGTATAGTATTAGTGGATTCTTAGACATCTACAATAAACCAAAAAATTAGTAGATTATCATAATATTATGTTTAAGTTAAGGACTTGGACTTCAGTTATTAACCCTTCTAGTATTTCTTCGAAAACACATCATTCTCAAATAGGGTTTTACAAAAAACCTTTGTCCTAGTGGGCTTGAGGTCCATAACCAAAATTATCCATGCCCAACTTTTACAATTTACATAGAAACAACTTTGTAGGAGGTATCCAATACGATTCTCAACCTGTGAAATCCCAAAGATATTTTGCCACACTATTTTAACGTAATTCCGGCGAGTCCAAGCGTACCACGTTACTTGGTGTTAGACCCATTTCATCAACTGAAACATAGCGCAAACTATCGCCCCCCCCTCCCCCAAACTCGTGAGAAAAGAAATAAAAGCATATTCTCTTCGTTTACAATAATAGTGCAGCTTTATTTCAGTCAAAATGTGTAACGACTCGTGAGTCCACGTATGAGTGAAAATCAGTTTCTTCACTACATTACTTTGATGAAAGGCATGGAAATTACATTACTTGGCATTATGCCTAACCCATCAACCAAATCATAGCACAAACTATCACCTACCCATGACTCGTGAGACAAGGAAATAGAAGCGTATTGTCTTTGTTCACAATAATAGTGCAGCTTCATTGCAGTCCAAACGTGCTACGACTCGTGAGACCATGTATGGGCCGAATCATAGCGCAAACTATCACCCACCCATGACTCGTGAGACAGGAAAATAGAAGCATATTGTATTTGTTCGCAATAATAGTGCAGCTTCATTTCAATCCAAAAGTGCCACGACTCGTGAGACCATGTATGGGTGAAATTAGCTTCCTTACTACATTACTATTGATGAAATACATGGAATAACAATTCTTTGTTTATTTTCATTTTCAAGGTCTAATATTTTAACTTGGTCCAATCAAGTGAGAGTTATTTATTATTTGACTGAGACTCATCACAATTAATATTTTGCATGATAAATATATCCAATAAGCGCTTTAAATAAAATGCATCACATGCAAAATAAAAGCTTAGAGCTCTCCTATTGGATGATCACAAGCTCAAATATCTATGCAACCCACTGAGCCCGCAGTAGATCTATGGTCACTCTAAGGATAGGCATACGCATTACAAGATATTAATCCCATTAACATATTATGGGTCTTGTACACTCTCTTTATTTCTTCATCTACCTCTTGGGCTTTGTCCTTCGGGCCTCTTCTCCATGGATCTCTGCGGGCCAACCAATGGCCTCCTCCATTGGCCTCCATCGTCTGGACTTGCTCTTTATAATTATTAAAAAATAAAAGTAAAATCTCTCTCTAACCTATTATACGCATTACAACTGAAAAGAAACTCCAATCAGAAGTTGGGAGGAGTACATTAATAGGAAGAAAGCAAGCCTTACCAAAATAGCTAAAAACGAAGAGATAAGAAAATAAGAGGCACGCAAGTCTTAACCCAACATAAAATAAACCATCAACAAGGTCCAGTGGGCTTCATGATTATCCATTTTAATCCAATTAATAAAATAGCGCATTTATTTTCAAAATAAACATGCACTTAATATATAACACAAATCATGCGTTATAATAATGAGATATAATATCATAAAATAATTACTTATCCAAACCCAAAAATTTATATGTAAAGTAATGCTACTTAATTATGGACATAAGTGCAACCCATTCAAAAAATTAATTCTTGTATAAGAACCCATTCAAATTAATTTTAATAATTTAATTTTGAGAAATACCAAATATCAACCAAAAATTAAATTCACCAAAATTAACGATTTCATAAAAATAGGCAGAAGAATCATAAAAAATTAAATATTCTGAAAAAAGTAGAAAAAAACAGCTTAGAGGGCCAACCGACAGCCAGGTGCGCCTATGCTGAGCGGGCGCCTATGCTGCAAGCGCGTCCAAGCTATGTTCGGGCAAAGCGCGCACTAGCCCTTGCCTGCCTGCGCGTGCCTACCAGCTGGATATGGACAAGTATACTTAATATGAATATAAACTATTTACAAATTTACTTGAAGAACTCCTCAATGAGTATAAAGTATTTATAAATACAATTGAAAAACTGTTAGATACGTTTATAAACTATACATATATAAGTTTACTTGGAAACTCCTTGATTTGAGTATATACGAACTATAAGTTCAAATTTAAAACCCCTCGACATGAGTATAAACTATGTATATAATTACGTGATAACTCCTCGAAATGAGTACAAACTATCAACAAATTTAAATAACTTCAAGTCAAGAAATCCTCGATATGAGCATAAACATTTTACAAATTCAAATAAGTTCAAATAAAAAAGTCATTGGTACAAGTATAAACTATCTACCATTTTACTTGAATGAGTCTTTGATATGAGTATAAACTATCTATAAATGACTTGAAGGACTTGTTGTGAGTAAATTATCTATAATTTTACTTAAAGAATTATTTGACATAAGTATAAACTATCTGCAACAAAAAAAAGATATAACTGCAAATTACAGTTGAAAAACTCTTTGATTGAGTATAAACTATCTACAAATTCAAGTTGAAAAACTCTTGATACGAGTATAAATTACCTATAAATGTACTTGAATATTCCTTGATATGATTATAAACTATTTATATATTTGTTTAAAAAACTCCTTGTTGTGAATATAAACTATTTACAAAGTCAAGTGGAAGAACTCCTTCATATAAGTATAAACTATCTAGAAATTTCCTTGAAGAATTCATTGATGAGTATAAATGATCTATAAATTCAAGTGAAGAATTCCTTGACACGTGTATAAACTATCTATATATAAATTTACTTGAAGACTCCTTGATATGAGTATAAACCATCTATAAATTCAAATTGAAAACTCCTTGACATACATGAGTATAAACTTTTTATATATTAATGTGAAAACTCCTTGATATAAGTAAAAACTATCAGTATATTCAAATTAGTTCAAGTCAAGTACTCCTTGATATGAGTGTAAACTATCTATACATTTACTTGAAAAACTCATTGGTATGAGTATAAACTATTTACAAAATCAAGTTGAAAACTCCTTGATACGAGTATAAACAATTTATAAGTTTACTCGAAAACTCCTTGATATGAGCATAAACTATGTAAAACTTAAAATTAAAAACTCCTTGATACGAGTGTAAAGTGCCTATATATTTACTTGTAGACTCCGTGATACGAGAATAAACTATCAATAAAATTTAATTGAAGTACGTTATTACTTGATCCACCCAAAGAGGTATGTATGCAGCTTGAGAAATATTTCAATTTAAGATATATATGTGGGAAAAATATCATGAAAGAGAATCATTTTTTAGACACGTTCACGTCTTCACTTTGTTGCAGTATATATTTGTGAACAAGCCTCGAGAGGCATTTGTAGACAAGTATAATTTTATGTCCAATTGAATAATGACATGTGTAAAACAAAATATTAATTGTCAACTATATTCCTTTTTCTATTTATGATTTGGGAATTACTAAAACAATTGCAAGTGTAAATAGTTAATTTAATGAATCCGAAGCTGGAGTGTTATGTCTGAGTGTATCTCCTCTTCCTCATCGGGATTGCACCATTCTACCCTCCTATGGTACACTGACGCTCCGGCTTCTCTCCTGTACATTTTGATGGACACTAGCATTGCAAAGTTGAATAGCTTTGCATTGGCAACAACAACACTTGCCAGAGTGTAGTATACTCTAGAGTCAACAAAAAACATGAATTTCAAAGGGGGTTCTTGGTTGCTCGAGTTTTTTATTTTGGAGCGGGTCCATGTCATTAGGAATGACTACATCAAAAAGGGGGACAAAGCAGAGCCATTGCCTTGCCACATATCCGGCCTTCATGGGTGGAGCAGGATGCTGGATCCATCCACAGAGGTAAGGACACTTTGCTTTCTACGGTGACCATAGAGGTATATTTTATGTACTCGCTTATTTTCTTCTCTTTCTTATTTTTTTTTACTCTTCCTGATTTAACATTTTTCTTGTCATATTTTACACCTTCAAATATTGTAGGATGTGGAGTGCAGGCCTTATGAAAGATTATATACATCTTTTTTACCACAATAGGTATATTTGACTATAACATTATTAATTACCAGACCAGAGTTGTTTCCCCTTTAATTTGGGATTGAGAATATATCAAAGTGCCAACTCAATATCAAAAATTGTTGAAGAAAGAAGAAAATGGCCAATTCATGCACTGGTTGCTTGAAAAATATGCAAAATACATAAAAGCTGAAAGTAAGTGAAACCAATTATCGATTAAACCTTGAGTTTACCCAACTCTTTAAGCCTTGTTATTCTTCCATACATTAAGTGTAGGAATAATTACATTTACACCCCTTGACTATGGCCTGTTTACACAAATCACTGGTATCTTTTGGATAATTACACATACACCGACCAAAAATCATAATTACTTACATGAACCACCCCTTAATTGTTTGAACAATTACACACACACATACCCTGATGTTAGCATCATTGCACAAACTACCCTTATTTTTTTTACTATTAGGGGTAGTTTTTATAATTAGGCAAAAGACAAGGGTAGTTATGTAAATAAACCATAGGTCAGGGTTTATAAATGTAATTATCCCTTAAGTATATTTCGAATTCATTTCCTACATTTCAAGTTTCTAACATTCCAATTATGTTTTTTATTGTTCTTGTAAGATATTGATCATCCGGCAAAACCTCCATAAGCTATTACATGTCCTTGTTGATCCCGATTATGAAATTTGTGGATCCCCAGATGCTATCCCAGATGTTGCCTCAGAAGATGCTCTCCTAGATGATTCTCCAGCTCATTCCGGCGATTCTTCTACAAGTCATCATCTGGATGCTTATCGTATGCTATCTTTACTTAAATTTCTTTTAAAAAGAAAAAGAGATATTGAGTGAACATGTGGGTTGAGTATAAACTATCTACAAATTCAAGTTGAAGAACTCCTTAATACGAGTATAAATTATCTATAGATTTACTTGAATAAACCTTGATATTCATACACATTATCTATACATTTATAAATCTTTTTCATATGAGTATAAACTATCTGCAAAGTGAAGTTGAAGAACTTTTTGATATGAGTATAAAGTATCGATAATTCAAGTGAAGAACTACTTGATACGTGTATAAGCTATCTATATATAAATTTACTTGAAGACTCCTTGATATGAGTTAAACTATCTACAAAGTCAAGTTGAAGAACTTATTGATATAAGTATAAACTATCAACAATGTCAACTTGAAGAACTTCTTGATATGAGTATAAACTATCTACAAATTTAATTGAAAAACTCCTTAGTATGAGTATAAACTATCTACAAATTCATGTTCAAGAACTCATTGATACGATTATAAACTATTTATAAATTTACTCGCGGACTCCGTGAATGAGTATAAACTATGTACAATTTCAAATTAAAAACTCCGTGACACAGGTATAAATTATCTATATATTTAGTTTAAGACTTCTTCATATAAGAATAAACTATCAACAGAATTCTACTGGACTATTTTATGACTTGATCCACCTAAAGAAGTACATAGGCAGCTTGAGATATATTTTAAGTGAAGGAAGCGGATCGGCCCAAAAAGCGCGGCGGAAGCGGGAAAATATAAAGAACGATTAAACATGCGAATGTAAAGCAATAAATAAATTCTGATCAAGGGGTGTACTCTTGATTTTTTTCGAGCGTTTGGTGTATAAAAATAAAACATAGACCATAGAATTAATACGAGAAAAAATAAGATGCAAAAACGTAAATAGAAATTTACCATTATCATTTTTCTGGTATGGCTACAAGCGTTGTCTCCTCTCCGTTTCGTTTTCAGATCCGTCCACGACGGGATCTCGATCTTGAGACCCTCACAAGAATGACACACCACCACTAAAGGATGTGGAGATTTCGTGCTAGTAAAATCTCCACATAAGAGATGGAGATCAAAACAATCACTATGAAATAACATGTTGTGATCTCTCTTTCGTTTTTCTTTGATCCCTAAGTTGAAAAGACAAAACTTAAGGATGAAGAATGTTAGGGAGAGAGAGAGGCACGAAATTTTCAGAGATTTTTTCGGCTAGTATGTGTTGTGTGTGTGGCTAGAGTTTAATGAGGGTATATATATGACCTAGCCATACACATACAAGGAGTCCTAACCTAGTTGGGCTCCTAAACAACCATTCTAATCCTAGCCACCCTCATGCACGAAATTGACCTCCAAAATCAGCCAAAGAACCTTCCAAAATTATCCTCCTTGACTTAGGCAAGGTCCAACCAAGGCCTTGGGCTTGTATTTAATGAACTGGACTCGATAGAATCAAGCCCACATCTCATGGACTTATATTAAATCTAATTTAATCACAAGCCCAATATTAAACTCCATATCTTTTATTCCAATTAAAAGATCTAAGCCCATGCTCTCTCTTTCAATTTATAAATTCAATTTATAAATTGAATCAAGCCCAATAAAATTAATCCAATTAATTAAATTTCAAATCATCCATCAAATGGATTGATCTAAATAAATGATCCAATCATTTATTCTCTCCAAAGATTAATTTAATCCAATTAAATTAATCCGACTCTTCTAGAATTAATTCCAAATTAATTCCATCCCATTATAGTGGTAGGATGTGACTCTTTAGGTTCACCCTCAACTAGACTTGGATATATGTGAACAACACAATTAATTAAATCTAATTTAATTAATTATTAATGATTATTCCATAACCGAAAATGGCCTCTTACCATGGGTGGCCGTCCAGCAACAGTTCATGGCACTCGAGATTAGGTGAATGTTGACGTGAATATTTAGGCTCCGAATCCATACGAGTACGGTCCTACTATCAACCGTTTCCTAGCCTTAGTCTAGGGCATGGAATTGGGTGTCGGTTCCCATTCTTGACCAGGCAACTATGCTTAACACTCGAGATGCGTTTACTTTACTGATCAAATTTAGGAAACCTATCCCTGATCGATCAATCGCTTTGGCCAAAGACTTTTAGAGTCTAAACCATCTCAAGGTGCATGGGAGATAATGACAGGGTACAAATCCTCTCTTGAAATCCACCGTCCTCGCTACATACTCCGAGTGCACCAGATAAGGCTTATTATGATCATGCCGCACGACACAACCACCGCTCGTCATATCCAAGATACGGTCTTCGTATGCATGTGACTGCCATAATTTATCAAGTCAGAGGACTAATTCTCGTACTATCGAAACTGGAAATTCCAGTCATACCGATTGAGCCTTAAGAGGCTTCCATATGACGATTCCTGCTAGTCACTTCAGTCAATTGACTACCTTGCCAACTAACCCACTAAAACTGCACACACGACCTACGTCTCCTACCAACAAAACACAGCTGCAGTACTTAGTGCAAGTCCCCATAGGACCCTCGATGCCCCAGTCTCGAGGTCCTTGACTTAGAACGTTTCAGACCGCCCTTCAAGAGTTGGTTTCATAGCTGCCAAACCTATGCGTAGCCTAATTCCACGGGTTTAACCTTTCAGTTCGTGGGCATTTCATTGTGACACTGAAACTCCATTCAATATGAACGGTAAGCACACGAAATACATTGCCATCTTGATGAATTCTTACCATATTAATCAATCTAATATTATTTGATAAAGATTGTCGAGTGAAAAACAGCTATTCCAATTAGCTTTTGGTCACCCATTCCAACATTATGTTCATACATATATGTGAAAAAAAAAATATTAAGAAGGAGAATCAATCTTGAGATAAGTTCACTCCTTCACTTCGTTGTAGTAGATATCTGTGAACAAGTCTTGAGGGAGCATTTGTTGACAAGTAAAATTTCATGCCCAATTGACTGATGACAAGTGTAAGAAATATATTGATTGTCAATTATATTTTGTTTTCTATTTATATTTTGAATTTACCGAACGAATTGCAAGTTTTAAGTAGTTAATGTAATTGATATTTAATATATATTTTGATCATCAAATCAACAAACGACAAATGTCAAATCAAAGTGCTTCTACCAATGAAGTCAAATATTCAAGCCAATCAAATGGCACCGAGTGGGACAATTGCATGTATGTTCCAATCAAATCAAGACAGATAATTTCATATTTAATTTATTTATATCTTTAAATAAAATAATAAAATATAATACAAAATATGTTCATATACATGACAAATATACCTCTTTGACACCTATATAAAGGGTCGTTGAAACTTATTCAAGACACAAGCAAGAGAGAATTCAAAAAGTTTCAAAATCCTCTCATGCAAAATCAAGGAAGATTTCAATGCAAATATCAAGGTGTTCATCACGGAAATCATCCAAATTCATCATTTAATTCAAGAAGAAGTCGGAAGACTGGAGAATTAATGTATCAAGACACCAATCTGGCTTGCGGAAGATTAAAGCTTCAAATTCACCAAGAAACATTTAAGTTTCAGGCAAATATTCTAAATTTATAGCATTTAATTCTGGAACCAGTCAGAAGGCCCTTGAGTTAATGTTATTTAAAAGGATCGAAGTCAATGTCGAAGGAGATTAAAACGTCAAGTTCTACCTCCAAAGTTGCTAAAATCAAGGATCATTTCTTGAAGAGAAGAATCAGAGAATTAAATAGAGATTATACCTAATTTTACCTATCAAATATATATTTTATTTGTGATAATTTTTTTTATATTTTGAATTTTCAGACATAATAGAATCCGCGCTTACAAATTCTGTGACGCCCAGTGAGACTATTCAAAATTCCAATGGATATGAATTACTAGCATGCCACCTTCACAAGTTCTAAGTTATTTGGAACAAAGTTAAATCAACTTTTGAAGAAATATCCAAATGGGCGCAAATGAAATTTGGTGTTTTATGTTTTCACCCAAGTCCAATGTTTCAAGTTGGGGGCAAGTCATTGACTACAAATTAATATTGCGGATGAAGAAAAAGACGATGTCAAACATATTAAAAACTTTGGTTCGCTCTTTGATAAGAGCCTAAATTGACAACTATGCTTCTGAAAATGAGCATAAACTATTTAATATGTTCAAAAATAATTTCAAGAACTCCTCTACACAAGTATAAACTATTTATATATTTATTTAAAAAGATCCTTGATATGAATATGAATTATTGACAAAGTCAAGTTAACTCCTTAATATGAATATAAACTATCTATAAATTCAAGTGAAGAACTCATTGATACTTGTATACACTAGTTTACGTTGTTGTATTAGCTTATATTAGAAAATTAATAGGGGTTAGTATGAAGCTTACTTTGTGAATGGGGCCATGTACTAAATCAAAACCCGGTACTATTTACTATTTGACTTGTATAACTTTTCACACCTCAAGGAGTGTGACAAATTAGTACAAATGAGCTATATTTTTAGGTGCCCAAAATAACCCTTCTCAATGTCCTAAGCTGAAATATATCTCAAGCTGCATACGTACCTCTTTGATGGATCAAGTCATAACGTATCCCACTTGAATTTTGTTGATAGTTATTCTCATATAATGAAGTCTTCAAGTAAATATAGATATAGTTTATACCCATTTCAAGGAGTTTTTAATTTGAAATGGTACATATTCTATACTCATACCAATGGTTTTTTCAAATAAATTCATAGATAGTTTATACTCATATCAATAAGTTCTTCAACTTCACTTTGTAGATAGTTTATACTCATATCAATGAGTTCTTGACTTGAATTTATTTGAATCTGTTGATAGTTTTTCCTCATATCAAGGAATTTTCAAGTAAACATATAGATTGTTTATACTCATGTCAAGGAGTTTTCAATTTGAATATGTAAATAGTTTATACTCATATCAAAGAATTTTTAAGTAAGTTTATATATATATATATATATATAGCTTATACACATATCAAGAAGTTTATTACTTGAATTTATAGATAGTTTATACTCATATTAAGGAGTCTTTCAACTTGACTTTGTAGATAGTTTATACTCATATCAAGAAATTTTTAAAAGGAAAAATTGCATAAAGCCCCCCTGTGTTATAGAAATTTAGCTAAAAACCCTATGTGTTAAAAGTATACATAAAAAAATACCCTGTATTTTTTTTAAAATATTGCACACGCTCCTCTTGCTGTTTGTTTTTACTTAACGATGTTAATGTTTTTGAAATTCCCAGATATCTTTTATGATTTCATCATAATATTAGAATCTAATTAATTTTTAATGGCCCTTGATCTTCAACAAATAAAATTTGTACGGTCAAATTTTATGTTTTCAAATGTATTTTATATTTATATACATATACAAATAAATGTATATGTACAATTATGTAGAAAATATATAAATATATATATAAGTACTGTATAGTATGTATATATATATTTCGATGTAGGGCCACCACTCCACCTCCATCAGCCCTCAACGTCTAGGCGACAACGATGTCGCCAACCCAGCTCCGTCGAGTAGGAGGTTGCCGCTTAGATCTAGGTGGTGGCATCGATTTTGGCGGGTGAGTGGCCGGGAATAGGAAGGAGAGGAGAGGAGAGGTGGCGGAGAAGAAATCACAGGTGGAGGCGGTGGAAATGTTTGGGAAAGACGATGATGCCTTAATATATAATTTAAAAATTTAAATTTATATATTTAATTTATATAAATTCTTTAATTTCAATATATTCAACATAATTCCAATTAACTAATAATATTTATAAATAAAATTATGCATGTTTATTTTAAAATTTTCGATACTTTTATATGTATAATAATTTAATATGATGTAATATTAATTTTTAAATATCAATATTTGATGAATATTAATTATTTAGTGAAATATAAAAAAAAGGTAAAAAATTAACCAGTAAAAAAGAAAAGAGGGGATAATTGTATATTGAAATTATAGGGGGTATTTTGTAATTTTTTCTTTTTTGAATATATACATAGTTTATGTAAATATCAAGGAGTATTCAAGTAAATTCATAGATAATTTATACTCGTATCAAGGAGTTCATCAACTTGAATTTATAGATAGTTTATACTCATATGAATGTGTCATTCAAGTCAATTTATAGATAGTTTATACTCAACCTACATGTACACTCAAGATCTAAAGATCTCCTTTTCTTTTTAAAAAGGATGTTAGGTAAAGATAGCATACCATAAGCATGAGGAGGATGACGGGAGAATCATCTACAGGATGAGCTAGAGAAGCATCAACGCAATGAGCTGGAGAAGCATCATGGGGAGCATCTGGTGATCCAGCATCTGGGAGAGCATTTTCCGAGGGAACATATGGGAGAATGAAAAACGAGCAACTTCTTGAATGCTCCCTTTATAATTTAATCTAGAAAGATAAATACATTAAATATTTGGCATTACGTGATTGGTCAATTTGGCATTATATCTTTAACATTTGTATTTTCTAAAGAGATAACTACCAAATTATTTATCTTGATTTGATTGGACATCTGTGCAATTGTTTCACATAGGCCGTTTGATTGACTCAAATCTTTGACTACAAAGTATCATTTGAATGGGCGAAACACTTCATTTTGACACTTCTTGGTGGTTTATTTGATGATCATATATATATATATATATATAATATATATATTATATATTAAAATATCAATTAAATTAACTAATTACACTTCAAATGAATTAAGTAAATTGCAAAATATAAATAAAAAATGGAATATGATTGACAATTAATATATTTTTTTACATTTATCATCATTCAATTGGGCATGAAACTTTTTACCTGTCTACAAATTCTCCCTCAGGGCTTGTTCACGGATATCTGCTGCAATGAAGTACAAGAGAGAACATGTCTCGAAATTAATTCTCCTTCATGATATTTTTCTAACATATATGTCTGTACTTGAAATACATCTCAAGCTACCTACATACCTCTTAGGGCGATCAAGTTATCACGAAGTTTACTTAAATTTTGTTAATAGTTTATTCGCATATCATAGAGTTTTCAAGTAAATATACAGATAGTTTATACTCGTATAGAGGAGTTTTCTTTTTGAACTTGTACATAGTTTATGCTTACATCAAGAATTCGTCGAGTAAATTTATAGATAGTTTATACTCGTATCAAGGAGTTCTTCAACTTGAATTTGTAGATAGTTTATACTTACTAAGGGGTCTTTCAAGTAAATTTGTAGATAGTTTATACTCATTGAGAAAGTTCTTCAACTTAACTTTGTAGACTGTTTATGCTCATATCAAGGAGTCTTTTATTTGAACTAATTTGAGTCTATTCATAGTTTTTACTCATACCAAGGAGTTTTCACGTAAATATACAGATATTTTATATTCATGTCAAGGAGTTTTCAATTTTAATTTTGATAGTTTATAATTATATCAAGAAGTTTTCAAGTAAATTTATATACAAATAGATTATACACGTATCAAGGAGTTTTCACTTGAATTTGTAAGTAATTTATACCCATCAAGGAGTTCTTCAAGGAAATTTAGATGATAGGACTACTTTGTTTAAAGCTGTAAAAACAAAGAGGTCTATTTTCTCTGGCATGGGAGGTATCGAGGATTCTCTCATATCAGAGGTTTTTGCTTGAGAGTTGAGTGTTTCATTGTGAGTGTCGTAAGGTTTTCAAGGGTGAGAGGTGTGGTTTTGTCCATTGTTTATGTGTCTTCTTGTTTGCGCCACATACTTTTCGTAGAAGAGGACTTCATAGTTTCAATTATGAGTTTTTTGGTCGAGTTTTCTATTCCAGATCGGTTGGCTTTTGTAGTCTTTTGATTGTTATGTTTGTTCTTTGGTTTTCTTGTGTTTGTGTCATGCTGGTTTCTTGGATTAGTCCACAGCGGAGGAATGCAGGATTGTTACACGTTCGGGCTTGTTTGGAGTAGGTTTCGAATAATACTGTGTTGCAAGTCTGGGTCGATGGATTTGAGAATGGAACATTTAGGTAACTCATTTGTTCTAATGGAGCATGAGCTAGATGGGTTGACTATGCTAACATTGGCACGGGAGGGCAGGAAGGAGGTCAAGGGGTTTATATTAGTAGGTCGATTGTTAACGCCGCAGGCATATCGCTTTGACGTGCTAAGGATGACGATGAATAACATTCTACAACGAGTGAGAGATTTGACGGTGTGTTACTTGATGAGAAATGATTTCTCCCGACTTTTAATCTTGATTGGATCGGGATAGAGTGTTCGATTGAAGACCATGGATTCCTTTTATAGAAATTTGCTTATTTTGCACAGTGTCAGCCCATATGAGAATCCCGTGGATGATGATCTAAACTTGTGTGATTTTAATGTTCACGTACACGAACTGCCATTGCGCATGATGACTTGTACAGTGGCTACATTTATTGGGAATAGATTAGGGGAGTTTGTGAAATCAAATCATGCTCAGGCACAATTTGTCACGAGTGTGAAGATCTGTATTAGAGTCCATTTGGATATTTGGCTTTTTGGCTTCCATTGACGCTATGTGATGATTCGATCACTAAAAGGAAAGGAATTGACAATTTTGTTCGCATGTGAGTGATTGCCTGTGTTCTATTATCAATGTAGTGTTTTAAGGCATATTGTGAGGGATTGTGAGGAACTACTGGAAGGTGTGGGGGATGGAGCTGCAGTATAGGCCTTGGTTGATGGAATATAGGGTGGTATGGCCGCAGGTTCCATCGACAATGGGCGATAGGGGTAGTATTGGATCATTAGGGGGCCAAAAATGAGTGGTGGTTGAGTTTCTTTAGGAGGCAGCGGACCGCCATCTTTCTAGGCTGAGAGGGATAGTGGGGGCAGATGGAGATGAGGGTTGGAGGTAGGGAGGTGGAGGGTGCTGGGGACGATGAAGTGAATGTGGGATCATGTTAGGGGCACATGGGGGTAGGTTAGCAGATAAGGGGAAGGGGTTGGGAATCGTTAATGTGGAAGGGGCAGTTAAATTGAAAGAGCAAAATGGGCTGGATGATGAGATTACTGTGTCAGAGACCCAAATGACAATAAATATAGGTCGGCCCACTCCAAACACCAGCATAAAGAAAGGTACTCAAGCAACCATAAAATAGTTATGGGCCAACACACTCAGAAAGTTAATGATCTCCAAAACGCAATCATACGGGGGACAAGACTTGGTCCTTTAAAGGTGGACAAACTCGTGTAGGGGCCTGAGAAATCAATCATCATTGTGTTGGGGCTGAAGACCGGGTGGGATCGGAGCATAACATTAGAATTCAGCCCACAAAGTCCGTCAAATATTGGTAACACGGCCAATTCTTCGGGTTTGATTTCTTCATCCCCTGAGCAAGATCCAGCATCTTCTTCTCACCATCATGCTGTCATTGGTCATCTCTGTGGCTGCAAGCCCAATCTAAAGGATAAAAGAGGCATTTTGATGGGACTCCCTTCAATACAATGCACCCTACGTAGGGGTTCATACTATGAATCTTTGTAGGCCGTGTATTCTCTTGTCGTTGAGGGGTGGACTGAGGAGGGATTGATTCCTGTTTTGGTAAAATTCAGTGCTGGAAAAGGGGGAGGGATGTCTTGGGGTCAATGGGGAAGGAGTGGGGTGGGGGGCGCATGTAGGGGGTAGTGAGAAAGAGAAAATGGGGATATAGGGGATCTAATAGAGCGGTGAAACGAGTAGTAATGGCGGACTGAATGGAACTACATCAATCGGCAACGACGGTTGGTTATCAGTCCTGCTGAGAGCCATAAGTTTGATTTTGTGGAACTATCGTAGCTTAAGGGCAGCTTCGAAAATCCAGAAACTCGAGGAATGTTTTCGAGAGGTGCGACCCTTATTGGTGTTCTTGTCAGAAACGTAATGTGCCCAGGTTCACTTTGAGCGTATTGAGGAGCGATCAGAGATATTAGGTGTTTGTGTCCCAATGAAGGGAAGATTGGGAGGGCTTGCATTGTTCTGGTTTAAGTGTCATTGTATAGTTACGAACTTTCTCTACGAACTATATTCATGTTTATGTGATATCGGGGAATCGGTTAGGAAACTGGAGATTTACAGGACTATACAGGGATGCCGAGGTACAAAAGAGAAAAGAACTCTAGGATAAATTGAAGTGGTTAAGTGCGCAATCTAACGCTCCTTGGTTATGTGCTAAGGATTATAATGAAATCTTATTTCAACATGAGAAAATGGGGTCTCAGAGACCGCAGTGACATATTATGACTTGATATTGGAGATAGAGTAGAGTGACATGTAATCTAGAGTACCAAGGTCCAGAGTAAACGTGGTGCAATCGACGAGCAGATCCAGAGACGGTGTGGACTCGATTGGGTAGAGCATATGGGAACCTGGACTACCATGTGAGATTTCCAAACACTAGGGTAACTCATAGACCGATACGGTACTCAGAACATGCCATCCTGGTTATTTGCTGGGATTCAAGAGAAGTGACACAGGGGGTTAGAAGGAAGGGGCAATTTATATTTGAAGCAAATTAGTTACAATTGGAGGAGTGTGGTAAAGTGATTGAGGAGTCTTGGAAAAGTGAGAGGGTGGCAGATCCTAATACTCAGGTATGCGGAAGATTCAGGAGTGCAAACTGAGGTTGCTACAGTGGAATAGAGAGCATTTTGCACGTCCCATGCATGAGATTAAGGCGTTCGAAGGTGCGGTGTGTGGAGATGGAGCAGGGGCCACTGCAAAAGGAGGATCACAATCTTCTACTTGTACATAGAGTTTTGGACTCACTGAATGTTAAGGCTTGGGCACCTACACTTACAATGCTGGGGACTTGATCAGAAAATTGGTATTATACCTATAAGCCATTTGCCAAGTAAAAAAAGGAGTCCTAAAATTGTACATAATCAATGACCGATGAGCATTTAATTTTCAATCATGTAAACTACATTCCTTAGAATGTCACTTCCTAATAAAATGCAATTTAACCATTATTTACGTGGCTAGAGGGGTTAATTGGATGCTTGATCAGCAAAACTTCTAATTTAAAACTCTAATTTCATTCACAACAACAACTTCCGATGAGTTAGAGAAACCTAGTGACCCAAGAGTCCTGAAAATATTGCACAAAATTAGTGAATTATGTGTATTTAATTACCACCATTATCTAGATAAAAAAATTACCACCATTATAACTGCAATCTTAAAATTCACGCTCAACATATAAGACTGTAAATGCAATTTAGTCTATTTTCTAGTATTACTATATTTGATAATTATATATGTACATGTTAGATTTGTACTTTCATTGACATGCAAATTTGTACATCAAATTAATAAATTGTCCATGTTTCATTTTTCTTTTATTTCCTCATTTTGTCTATTTCAGCAACTCAACAACGTGACTCCAATGGTTAAATGATTCTTTTTCTAGCTAGAAGCTTTGCAATGGACGGACAATACTTAAAATTGTATTTATTACAATGGCTAATAGCCAAATTCAAATTCAATATACATTAGAACGGGTATGGTGAGTATCAGCATAGGTAAAACTGAATACTTTAAAATAAATATTTATCTCTTAACTTAAATAAAAGAATTTTTAAACTTTTTATAATTAAACCAAACAACTAAGTTTACTTGTCATTTAATACTTTCTGAATTTGTACGTATGTTATATATATTATATATATATATATATATATATATTTTGTGCGTTTGTACTCCAAAAATTTGTCAAAATTTTTTATCTTTATCGTCGTACACAGTGACAACTCAAAATTAAGTTTATGATAACATTGAATGTAATAGGATAATTAAGAAAAGAAAAAAAATGTATTAATTAAGCTAAAGTAATATATGAGATTGATGTTGTTGTAATTTAGATTAAGGGATAAGATGAAAATTTTACCCTCGACACAATAATGCACCAGGTAAAATCGTATGTAGAGAGAGAATTTTTGGTTGAGTGTGTATGGAGTGGTCTAATCCAATGAATAGTAACCTCCATAAAAATAATATTTTTAGTTTTTATAGTGAAGCTAGAAGTTATGTGGTGCAGTAGAGTGTATATATTTATTGTATGATTTATACATAAAAGTTATTCTTTTACCCTCATGAATAAACATTTGTTACTAATATATACATCATATAGTCCCCCTCTCGGATGAAATATCTGGCATCTGTGTAATACTTTGTCTGAGAGTGAAAACTTTTTTAAGTTGAGTTTAACACATGGGAGTGGGTGTATGGGGAATATGAGTTGGGCGAGGTAGTGCCTCGAGCTCAAGTCTGCCTTGAGGTGGTCCAACTCAACCCACCTTAGTTCCAGCTCGAGGCATTAGCTCGAGATGGTCTAGCTCGAGCTTAAGGCTCAAGTCCCCGTATTGGGAAGAGGTGTATAAAATTGCGTCCCATGGGTTTTGAATCTAGGTCAAACGAGTGGGAAGTGAAGACCTTAACCACTCCCGCACTGATTATTTTTTGTTAATTTTTGTTCTCACTCCTTATTTGTAAAGTTCATTCATAGTTATTTAATAACTTTAAGGCGAATTCTCTCATAGTTTTGAGGGGTTTCGACACCATCTTCAAGAGATGAGATTTTTATTACACTAAAGGATTTTCAAGCATTGTGGAGTGCATGATCAATCGCCAAATTGTCTTCATCTATCTATGATGGAAGTTAATTTTATTTTTATCCCTACTTGGGGAGTAAATTATTTTTTTTTTTTTTATGGGTCTGCATCTTTTCGGCTTTGAGGTGGGTGAGGAAGAGTAAACGACTCTTACTTATGGTGACGAAAACCTCAAGACCTTGAGGAAGGTCGGGTAGCGCATTTTTTTTTTTTTTTGAATTATTCGGATGCTGCCCCAAAGGGTGATTCTTTTCCGACTCATACGGTCGAAAAATTTTATATGTAATTTGGACATTTATCACTTGGGATGAGTTTCTTCCGACTCACATGGTCGGATATTGTGGCATATAACTCAACAACATTTCGTATTTATGAATGTTGTCCTCATACTTAATGAGTTCTTCTTTTATTTTTTTTTTATAATTTATTTTCATCAGATGTTTGATATGTAGTATTTGGGTGACTTTTTTCTAACTTACATTGTCCGATATTTTGGCATTAACCTCATTGGTATTGTATACTTGGGATGATTTTTTTCCGACTTACATTGTCACATTTTGCCGTTAAACTCGGTGGTACTTTATACTTATAAATATAATTACTGCACTTATTCAATTGTTATTTTGTTCTCCTAAGACTTATTTTCGTCGGACATTACTTCAAGAGATGTTTTTGCTCATGTCCCGGAGTTTGTTATTTTTTTAACCAACTTGAGAAGGGGGGGGGGGGGAAAAATTTTGGAGTCAATATTCTTGACTCCCACTGTCTACTAGAACTTTTTTAACCAAAAAGTTGGAAAGCGTGGCCGAAATAACCAAGACATCGTTGTTTACATTCCTCCTCGAGTCCATGTCTTGCAAGTTGAATGAAATATTCTCTTATTTTTTTTAGTTAACATTATGGACTTGAATAGGAGCTTGCCAATGGTTTCCCCTGGATGCTCGAACTAGCGCCTTCCTCGTGTTGGCTGAGTCTCCTCCCGTCAGGCCTCCTGAAACCACAGTGATAACACCTGTTGTAGGGAGGTTGTCAGCATTTCAAGTTTAAGTGGAAGTTCAATCTTGGAGTTGGTGACTCGGCCATTGGTTGACATATTCTTTCAAGTATCCATGTTGAATCAACTCTTCTATCTCATTCTTTAGCTAATGGCATTCTTCCATCGTGTGCCCCCTATCCCGATGAAAATTTGAGTCTCTTGGGGTTATCTTTCATCTTTCTCGTCCATTAATGCATTAGCCTTTGTTGTTCCGCCACGACTAGAATCTTCCCCCAGGATGCATTCAAGGGGTATAGTGTGTGAACCCCGTCGGAGGTAACTGTTTGCGCTCCTCCTTCTTTTTTTATTCTTTTTCCTCTCTCAACCTTTCCTCTTGCCGCTAAGAGAAGGGTTTGAAGCATTCGACTCCTTAATCTGGATGTATTTTTGTGATCAAGTGAGCAAGTCTTCCATAGTGCTAGGGGGCTTGCCGGCTATAGACTCTTTGAATCTTCGAGGTAACAAATTTACTTGGATGATGCTAGCTAACAACTCATTATTTACATGCGGCACCTCGTGCACTTCCTCCACAAATATTTGAACATAATATCGTAACGGCTCATTTTTTCTTTGATGAATGGTGAACAAATATGCGGCCGTCTTTTGGACTTTTTTTTTCATGGAGAACTGATGCAAAAAACGTTGAGTCAATTAGTCGAAGCTGGAGATAGTTCTAGCGGACAGTTGGTTTAACCACGCTAAAACACGTTTGGAGAGCGTGGTACGGAAGACCTTGCAATATGCGACATTACTCAAATTGTACCAATCAACTTTAGCGTAGAATTTGTCCAAGTGTGGGTCCCCAGTTCCATCATATTCTGAAAGGTTGGAGACTTTAACACCTACCGAAAGTACTTCAGCTAAAATTGCGGGGTAGAAAGGGCTTCGCAGTGGGGACCGACGACCAATAGCAAATAAGGGTCCTCCACTCCCCTTGATGCGATGGGAGCCGTAGGTTGCGCGATTGGGGGAAGGGTGTATTGCTCTTATGTCTGAGCGACTTCGGGGCAAGAAACCCGGTTGTTTACCTCTTCCTGCCTCTGGTCCTCCTCCTTAAGAGTTGAGGATAATTCTCGACTTTGGCGAGGTGAAGGAGGGGGCAGAATGATGGGGTGTTGCGCCGCAAATTGAGCTATGGTTTCTGCAGCAGCTCGGGTCGATGGATCATGTATCAACGCTAATAAGGCCTTTTGTGTCAGTTACATCATTGCTTCTTGGGCTGGAACGCTTGGAAGGGGTTGCTCAACATGGGGTGGTGGGACTTGCTCATGGGGCGGCATGGCTTATCCATTGAGAGGGGGTTGTTCGCAAGGTGGGGGGCTTACGCATGGGGTGGTGACAGTTCACAGGTGGGGACTTGATCTACCCCATTCGCTTGCGCCTCCTTAAATATTCTATGAGTAAAATACGGGTAAGATCCAATAAATATTCGATGAGTATAATACAGTAAGATCCAATAAATATTCTGAGTAGTGTTATTAGAGAATATAAGTACAGGGTTTAAGAATGAATAAGAACCAAAAAAAAAAGTAATGCTGGAAAAATTAAAAGAAGCATAACTATTTTTTACAGCATAGACGTTATTAAAAATACATATTAATTCATCTTACAATTAAAATCACTTCAAAATTATCTAATCAATATATTTAATTTTACTTGTATTTTTATAATCGTCTATGGTAAAAATAAATATTAAATAATTTACTTTTTTTTTAAATTCTATATAAATTTATATATATATATATATATATATATATATATATATATATATATATATATAAGATAATATTATTCACGCGCAATGCACTTGCATTTTGCTAGTGTTTCATAAAGGTGCCCTTACCTAATTAATTCGGTAATGTTCACAAAGTCAATACAAACTAACTTTTTTTTATCATAACACAAAATATTATAATTCTCTAAAATGAAAAATGACATTATAAAAAATATAAAATAAACATTTAATTGCCGTTATGAAGCATTCTCTATTCTTAGTATTTGTATTCGACATGCCCGTTTATAATTACTCAAGAGGGTGTTTGACTAAGCGTTTTTATACCATTTTAAAGTTTCTGCATTTATAAGATGCCTGTTTTAGAAGTTTAAAAGTTATTGAATTTTATTTTAAAAATAAAATTTTTAAAATATTTTGATTAAATTAATAAGATATATCTTATGAGATGTTTTCACATCTTATAAGATGCCAAAGCGTTTGGTATAATAAGCTTTTTTTTATTGGTAAAATAACTAAAAATGATATGATATATAATAAGTTTCTATATCTTGGCATATTTTGTATTTAAATATTTTCATAAATTGTATACATTAGTTTGACTCCAAAAAAATAATAGATAATTTTTTTAAAAAAATAAAAAAAAGATTAATTATTACCTAAACTTTTGAATAAAAATAGTATATATCTATATGTACATTCATGTATATATATATATATAGATTAACTGAATATGTAATTGATATATCTTTTACTGCAATGACTATTAATTTCTAGTGGTATAACTTATAATGTGAACTTATTTTTCAGTAAATATAATATTAATAGCAATCTTGTTATTATTTAATTATAATAATTTATTATTAAATATAAAGCATTTTTTTCAAATGCAAGAAAAATTAAATAGCAATAAAATTTATTAAAATCTTAGAGAGAGAGAGTGTGTGGAAGAGAATAATATATATATATATATATAGAGAGAGAGAGAGAGAGAGAGAATGAATAAAAATATTCTTATTTTATGATATATTTATCTTATAGAGTTTAATTATAAGATATATATATTTCGAAAATAGTTGGATGAGGTTACCTTTTTCTAAAGCTCTTATAAAATTTAAAACATTTTATTTTGAGATGTAATAAGCTCATTAAAAAAATTTGCCAAAGGATTTTTTTGGAGCTAATTATATACTTTCAAACATCTTTTAAGATGTTTTTAGGAGATTATAAGTTGCCCAACACACTCTTAGTCAGTTAGTCAATATATGTCTCCTTTCAATTTGTATTTTTCTAAGACTACTAAACATTATTTACTGTCATGTATGTTTGGATTGGTGTTTTAAAAATTGTAATTACAGAAAGTTGCAATTAAATACCCATAATTTATTATTTTTTTTTTTGTAATTTTAGGACTTCGATCACTGAATTTTTCAAAGAAATTAGAACCGTTTTAGATTAGGTTTTGCTGTCTAAACATCCAATCACCCTCCCCCCACCACTCCCACACCCTCCAGCCACGTAACTGATGACTAAATTCCCTTCTATATCCTGTGTGTTAGAAGGTAGTATTTTTAAGGGTTATATCTAAAGGAGTGACAATAATACCCGCAATTCAGTGATTTGTGCAATTTTATGGCTCTTTTTTATTTTCTCTATAACGAGCTTATGTTTGTTACTACATTATTTTTCACTTGGTAAAAATGACCAAAAGGAATAATACCAATTTGATTGATTTATAACTGTATAAGCTAACAACAGTGTACTAGAGTTGAAGTTTAGGCTTGGGCAATATTATAAACTAACAACACAGTATTGATTTCTTGATATAGTGCTAATTTGAGGAAAAATCGTATTTTTCGTCACATTTATTAAGTTCATTTTCATTTTAGTCCAATTTGTTAGAATTTATTCATATTTAGCCCCGTTTGTTAGACTTTTCTCACATTTAGTCCCAATTATTTTAAAAGATTCTCAATATTAATCCCAAGTTACTTTTATGTTCAATTTTTAATGAAAATGTGAGTTGAATTGGATGGAAAAATGACTACTTGTACGCAGAGGTTTGGACTTGCTGAAATTGGGGGCAGAATATTTAGGCTTTGGGCACCTGTATTTATGGGGGCTTGGTCTGAAAATTGGTATTGTACCCAAATAAGATCCAATTATTTTGAGTGTAATACGGGTAAGTCAGACCTAATGAGTATTCTATCAGCTAGCATTTGATATAATATGTAAGTAATGACTTAATTAGGTATGGATTTGGAAAAGATAATAGTCACCTGTTGGAAAATAACAATAGATAATATAAATAATTATCCCATAACAAATCTCGCATATAATCAAATAATTATGTGCACACAGATGCTAATCATATAGGCACATAATTGTGGATCGAATTAACCTTAAGTGCGGAAGCATGTCGATCAATGCATACGGATCAGCCTCGTCTACGAGCCCGTGCCTTGACTGGATCATGAACGTACCATCCTCAAAGATTTTCCCATGTTGGATCTTGTGCAAACCACGAACACACCTTAATCGCCTTGGTGGACTACTACTAGAGTAGCCCACTCGTTTACACTCCTCAAATCCAAGGAGCCTATGGTGATGCTCCAAGGAAGAATGTAGACATAAGAATAGAGAGAGAGAATTGGAGAGAGTATTGTGAACAACTCATTTGTATCACAACTATGTTTCTGTGTTGTTGTGTTATTGTGTACCCTTTTGATCACAACCATGTACCGTATTTATAGGTGTACATAACCCTATCTCTAAGAGGAGTCCATATCTCAATAAATGACTGAAGGACTACAAACTCTATCCTAGATTGAGTTTATCCCAGAGGAGTCCTTATCCCAACACAAACTTGGGAGACTCAAACTCTATCTCAAATATGGATGTATATTGGGCCATGGGGTCCATAAACCCGACCCAATTTTCTACATCTCCCAGTCATACATATTTGACTGAATCTCCAGGATACTCATCATCTCAACTTTTCAATCTCACGTTCATCTCTTCATACAGGAAATGAGGTATGCGACCAAGCGATAAGGAAAAATATAAGTCAAACTCAGGTTTTGCAAAAAGAAAAGGCTTTTAACAGGATAATGCCCATAAATTTTGCAGCAAATAAGGTGATTATGACGACGCCAAATTAACTCGTCCAAAAATGCAAGATGAGAGAAAATTTGGTAAACCTCTTTTGTCTTTCAGGCAACAGGCCTAAACAATAGTGATAGTTTCCACGAGACTTCTAAAGAAGAGAACACGAACCTCAAGGAAGCATTACAGGAGAAAAAATCACTGGACAAAAGTGAGGAGAGTGGGCTTTCTCTCGAAAATATCAAGAGCTCATTCAGAGAAATTTCGGTGAAAACCCTCAGGCATGGTGGTATAGGAATAAGATCGAAGCTACTCTAAAAGTCAAAGATGAGTGCAAGTATGAGTATGTGCAATACAAGCCTATTCAAACGAACATAGAGGATAAGAAGGATATGCCGGAGATCATCAAAGAGCATATCACGCTTAAACTCATTGTGTAACGCCCCTAGAATTTTTACTGTTTGATATGTAATAGTTGTCTTGAGAATTACTGTTATCCATAATGTTACATAATAAGATTGTTAGAATGCATTAAGAGATGATTTTAACTCGGGTAATAACTATTGGATAGATGAGATTACTTGTTGGTACTCTATAAAATTGGTAATGTGGATATATCGGAGAAATTCTTGGGTTTAGGGATGATAACTTTGGTGGAATTATGTGGATGAAATTAAAGTGAAACAAATGTTGATTTCAAAGCTAAGTAATAGAGTTTTTAATTCATGGATAAGTTTTGGGTATGAGAGAGCAAATGATAAAGTAGGTTCAGTTACATATAACATTATTATACAAGGGAACAAGATTAGTACACTGGGATAACATATTGTAATGGTTGTTTTTATGTGCTGGACAGAATACCACAAAACTTGATAGGCTAATGGCATGATAGTGAATGGGGCTTGTGTTCGTGTACCTGATGTAATATGTGAGAAAGCTCACAGTATAATATAGGAAATACAATCTAGTACTATAAAAATGCAATAGAATTTAAAACCTCTAGATTAGTGGCAGACAATGAAAAATGATATGATGAAAATTGAATCCATATCAGTTGGTATGTTATATGATCAACATAAGATAGAATATTTTGTAGCTTATATTGATTCAGGATCAGGAATTTGCACAGCAAAATCTAGAGTTTTCCTTAGAGAAGCTATCGAAACTTTACCCGTTATTGCATGAAGGGATTCTTCACAAAAAATACTAATACTCCATAAGGGAATATGAGAAATAAAAATCATGACTGGAGTAGCATCCATAACACCTTGGTACAAGGTAAAAACGCTTCCGATCTACATTCATGATACAGGTCAGATATTTTGCTAGGAAATAATTTATTCAAACCTTTGCACAATATGCACAGGATACCACAAAATCTATTGATATTTTTACTATTCAATGTTGTAGTGAGATACAGGTTTTGCAAAAAGAAAAGGCTTTTAACAGGATAATGTCCGTAAATATTTGCAGCAAATATGGTGATTATGACGACGCCAAATTAACTCATCCAAAAATGCTAGATGAGAGAAAATTTGGTAAACCTCTTTTGTCTTTCAGGTAACAAGGCATAAAAATTAGTGATAGTTTCCACGAGACTTCTGAAGAAGAGAACACGAACCCAAGGAACCATTACAGGAGAAAAAATCTATGGACAGCAGTGAGGAGAGTGGGCTTTCTCTCGAAAATATGAAGAGGCTCATTCAGAGAAATTTCGGTGAAAACCCTCAGGCATGGTGGTATAGGAATAAGATCGAAGTTATTCTAGAAGTCAAAGATGAGTGCAAGTATGAGTATGTGCAATACAAGCCATTCAAACGAACATAGAGGATAATATGGATATGTAGGAGATCATCAAAGAGCATATCAAGCTTAAACTCATTGTGTAACGCCCCTAAAATTTTTACTGTTCGATATGTAATAGTTGTCTTGAGAATTACTGATTATCCATTAATGTTACATAATAAGATTGTTAGAATGCTTTAAGAGATGATTTTAACTTGGGTAATGTCTATTAGATAGATGAGATTACTTGTGGTACTCTATAAAATTGGTAATGTGGATCTATCGGAGAAATTCTTGGGTTTAGCGATGATAACTTTGGTGGAATTACATGGATGAAATTAAAGTGAAACAAATGTTGATTTCAAAGCTAAGAAATAAAGTTTATAATTCATGGATAAGTTTTGGGTATGAGAGAGCAAATGACAAAGTAGGTTCAGTTACATATGACATTATTATACATGGGAACAAGATTAGTACACTGGGATAACATATTGTAATGGTTGTTTTTATGTGCTGGACAGAATACCTCAAAACTTGATAGGCTAATGGCATGATAGTGAATGAGGCTTGTGTTCGTGTACCTGATGTAATATGCGAGAAAGCTCACAGTATAATATAGGAAATACAATCTAGTACTATAAAAATGCATTAGAATTTAAGACCTCTAGATTAGTGGCAGACAATGAAAAATGATGTGATGAAAATTGAATCCATATCCGTTGGTATGTTATATGATCAACATAAGACAGAATATTTTGTAACTTATATTGATTCAGGATCAGGAATTTGCACAGCAAAATCTAGAGTTTTCCCTAGAGAAGCTATCGAAACCTTACCCGTTATTGCAGGAAGGGATTCTTCACAAAAAATACTAATACTCCATAAGGGAATATGAGAAATAAAAATCATGACTGGAGGAGCATCCGTAACACCTTGGTACAAGGTAAAAACGCTTCCGATCTACTTTCATGATACAGGTCAGATATTTTGCTAGGAAATAATTTATTCAAACCTTTGCACAATATGCACAGGATAACCACAAAAATCTATTGATATTTTTACTATTAAATGTTGTAGTGAGATACAGGTTTTGCAAAAAGAAAAAGCTTTTAACAGGATAATGCCCATAAATTTTTGCAACAAATATGGTGATTATGACGACCCCAAACTCATCCAAAAATGCAAGATGAGAGAAAATTTGGTAAACCTCTTTTGTCTTTCAGGCAACAGGGCCTAAACAATAGTGATAGTTTCCACGAGACTTCTGAAGAAGAGAACACGAACCTCAAGGAAGCATTACAGGAGAAAAAATCACTGGACATAAGTGAGGAGAGTGGGCTTTCTCTCGAAAATATCAAGAGGCTCATTTAGAGAAATTTCGGTGAAAACCCTCAGGCATGGTGGTAAAGGAATAAGATCGAAGCTACTCTAGAAGTCAAAGATGAGTGCAAGTATGAGTATGTGCAATACAAGCCTATTCAAACGAACATAGAGGATAAGAAGGATATGTAGGAGATCATCAAAGAGCATATCAAGCTTAAACTCATTGTGTAAGGCCCTAGAAATTTTACTGTTCGATATGTAATAGTTGTCTTGAGAATTACTGATTATCCATTAATGTTACATAATAAGATTGTTAGAATGCTTTAAGAGATGATTTTAACTTGGGTAATGTCTATTAGATAGATAAGATTACTTGTGGGTACTCTATAAAATTGGTAATGTGGATCTATCGGAGAAATTCTTGGGTTTAGGGATGATAACTTTAGTGGAATTATATGGATGAAATTAAAGTGAAACAAATGTTGATTTCAAAGCTAAGTAATAGAGTTTTTAATTCATGGATAAGTTTTGGGTATGAGAGAGCAAATGATAAAGTAGGTTCAGTTACATATAACATTATTATACATGGGAACAAGATTAGTACACTGGGATAACATATTGTAATGGTTGTTTTTATGTGCTGGACAGAATACCTCAAAACTTGATAGGCTAATGGCATGATAGTGAATGAGGCTTGTGTTCGTGTACCTGATGTAATATGCGAGAAAGCTCACAGTATAATATAGGAAATACAATCTAGTACTATAAAAATGCATTAGAATTTAAGACCTCTAGATTAGTGGCAGACAATGAAAAATGATGTGATGAAAATTGAATCCATATCCGTTGGTATGTTATATGATCAACATAAGACAGAATATTTTGTAACTTATATTGATTCAGGATCAGGAATTTGCACAGCAAAATCTAGAGTTTTCCCCAGAGAAGCTATCGAAACCTTACCCGTTATTGCAGGAAGGGATTCTTCACAAAAAATACTAATACTCCATAAGGGAATATGAGAAATAAAAATCATGACTGGAGGAGCATCCGTAACACCTTGGTACAGGGTAAAAACGCTTCCGATCTACTTTCATGATACAGGTCATATATTTTTCTAGGAAATAATTTATTCAAACCTTTGCACAATATGCACAGGATAACCACAAAAATCTATAGATATTTTTACTATTAAATGTTGTAGTGAGATATAGGTTTTGCAAAAAGAAAAAGCTTTTAACAGGATAATGCCCATAAATTTTTGCAACAAATATGGCGATTATGACGACCCCAAACTCATCCAAAAATGCAAGACGAGAGAAAATTTGGTAAACCTCTTTTGTCTTTCAGGCAACAGGGCCTAAACAATAGTGATAGTTTCCACGAGACTTCTGAAGAAGAGAACACGAACCTCAAGGAAGCATTACAGGAGAAAAAATCACTGGACATAAGTGAGGAGAGTGGGCTTTCTCTCGAAAATATCAAGAGGTTCATTTAGAGAAATTTCGGTGAAAACCCTCAGGCATGGTGGTATAGGAATAAGATCGAAGCTACTCTAGAAGTCAAATATGAGTGCAAGTATGAGTATGTGCAATACAAGCCTATTCAAACGAACATAGAGGATAAGAAGGATATGTAGGAGATCATCAAAGGGCATATCAAGCTTAAACTCATTATGTAAGGACCCTAGAATTTTACTGTTCGATATGTAATAGTTGTCTTGAGAATTACTGATTATCCATTAATGTTACATAATAAGATTGTTAGAATGCTTTAAGAGATGATTTTAACTTGGGTAATGTCTATTAGATAGATAAGATTACTTGTGGGTACTCTATAAAATTGGTAATGTGGATCTATCGGAGAAATTCTTGGGTTTAGGGATGATAACTTTAGTGGAATTATATGGATGAAATTAAAGTGAAACAATTGTTGATTTCAAAGCTAAGTAATAGAGTTTTTAATTCATGGATAAGTTTTGGGTATGAGAGAGCAAATGATAAAGTAGGTTCAGTTACATATAACATTATTATACATGGGAACAAGATTAGTACACTGGGATAACATATTGTAATGGTTGTTTTTATGTGCTGGACTGAATACCTCAAAACTTGGTAGGCTAATGGCATGATAGTGAATGAGGCTTGTGTTCGTGTACCTGATGTAATATGCGAGAAAGCTCACAGTATAATATAGAAAATACAATCTAGTACTATAAAAATGCATTAGAATTTAAGACCTCTAGATTAGTGGCAGACAATGAAAAATGATGTGATGAAATGAATCCATCCGTTGGTATGTTATATGATCAACATAAGACAGAATATTTTATAACTTATATTGATTCAGGATTAGGAATTTGCACAGCAAAATCTAGAGTTTTCCCTAGAGAAGCTATCGAAACCTTACCCGTTATTGCAGGAAGGGATTCTTTACAAAAAATACTAATACTCCATAAGGGAATATGAGAAATAAAAATCATGACTGGAGGAGCATCCGTAACACCTTGGTACAAGGTAAAAACGCTTTCGATCTACTTTCATGATACAGGTCATATATTTTTCTAGGAAATAATTTATTTCAAACCTTTGCACAATATGCACAGGATAACCACAAAAATCTATAGATATTTTTACTATTAAATGTTGTAGTGAGATATAGGTTTTGCAAAAAGAAAAAGCTTTTAACAGGATAATGCCCATAATTTTTTGCCGCAAATATGGTGATTATGACGACCCTAAACTCATCCAAGAATGCAAGATGAGAGAAAATTTGGTAAACCTCTTTTGTCTTTCAGGCAACAGGGCCTAAACAATAGTGATAGTTTCCACGAGACTTCTGAAGAAGAGAACACGAACCTCAAGGAAGCATTACAGGAGAAAAAATCATTGGACATAAGTGAAGAGAGTGGGCTTTCTCTCGAAAATATCAAGAGGCTCATTTTGAGAAATTTCGGTGAAAACCCTCAGGCATGGTGGTATAGGAATAAGATCGAAGCTACTCTAGAAGTCAAAGATGAGTGCAAGTATGAGTATGTGCAATACAAGCCTATTCAAACGAACGTAAAGGATAAGAATGATACGTAGGAGATCATCAAATAGCATATCAAGCTTATACTCATTGTGTAACGCCCTAGAATTTTTACTGTTCGATATGTAATAGTTGTCTTGAGAATTACGGATTATCTATAATGTTACATAATAAGATTGTTAGAATGCTTTAAGAGATAATTTTAACTTGGGTAATGTCTATTAGATAGGAGAGATTACTTGTGGGTACTCTAAAAAATTGGTAATGTGGATCTATCGGAGAAATTCTTGGGTTTAGGGATGATAACTTTGGTGGAATTATATGGATAAAATTAAAGTGAAACAAATGTTGATTTCAAAGCTAAGTAATAGAGTTTTTAATTCATGGATAAGTATTGGGTATGAAAGAGCAAATGATAAAGTAGGTTCAGCTACATTTTTTATTATACATGGAACAAGATTAGTACAATGGGATAAACATATTGTAATGGTTGTTTTTATGTGCTGGACAGAATACCACAAATCTGGATAGGCTAATGGCATGATAGTGAATGAGGCTTGTGTTCGTGTACCTGATGTAATATGCGAGAAAGCTCACAGTATAATATAGGAAATACGTTCTAGTACTATAAAAATGCATTAGAATTTAAGACATCTAGATTAGTGCCAGACAATGAAAAATGATGTGATGAAAACTGAATCCATATCCGCTGGTATGTTATATGATCAACATAAGACATAATACTTGGTAATTTATATTGATTCAGGATCAGGAATTTGCACAGCAAAATCTAGAGTTTTCCCTAGAGAACCGATCGAAACCTTACCCGTTATTGCAGGAAGGGATTCTTCACAAAAAATACTAATACTCCATAAGGGAATATGAGAAATAAAAATCATGACTGGAGGAGCATCCGTAACACCTTGGTACAAGGTAAAAACGCTTACGATCTGCTTTCATGATACAGGTCAGATATTTTGCTAGGAAATGATTCATTCAAACCTTTGCACAATATGCACAGGATAACCACAAAAATCTATTGATATTTTTTACTATTAAATGTTGTAGTGAGATACAGGTTTTGCAAAAAGAAAAGGCTTTTAACAGGATAATGCCCAAAAATTTTTGCAGCAAATATGGTGATTATGACGACGCCGAATTAACTCATCCAAAAATGCAAGATGAGAGAAAATTTGGTAAACCTCTTTTGTCTTTCAGGCAACAGGGCCTAAACAATAGTGATAGTTTCCACGAGACTTCTAAAGAGAGAACACGAACCTCAAGGAAGCATTACAGGAGAAAAAATCACTGGACATAAGTGAGGAGAGTCGGCTTTCTCTCGAAATATCAAGAGGCTCATTCAGAGAAATTTCGGTGAAAACCCTCAGGCACGGTGGTATAGGAATAAGATCGAAGCTACTCTAGAAGTCAAAGATGGGTGCAAGTATGAGTATGTGCAATACAAGCCTATTCAAACGAACATAGAGGATAAGAAGGATATGTAGGAGACCATCAAAGAGCATATCAAGCTTAAACTCATTGTGTAACGCCCCTAGAATTTTTACTGTTCGATATGTAATAGTTGTCTTGAGAATTACCGACTATCCATTAATGTTACATAATAAGATTGTTAGAATGCATTAAGAGATGATTTTAACTCGGGTAATGTCTATTAGATAGATGAGATTACTTGTTGGTACTCAATAAAATTGGTAATGTGGATCTATCGGAGAAATTCTTGGCTTTAGGGATGATAACTTTGGTGGAATTATATGGATGAAATTAAAGTGAAACAAATGTTGATTTCAAAGCTAAGTAATAGAGTTTTTAATTCATGGATAAGTTTTGGGTATGAGAGAGCAAATGATAAAGTAGGTTCAGTTACATATAACATTATTATACATGGGAACAAGATTAGTACACTGGGATAACATATTGTAATGGTTGTTTTTATGTGCAGGACAGAATACCTCAAAACTTGATAGGCTAATGGCATGATAGTGAATGAGGTTTGTGTTCGTGTACCTGATGTAATATGCGAGAAAGCTCACAGTATAATATAGGAAATACATTCTAGTACTATAAAAATGCATTAGAATTTAAGACCTCTAGATTAGTGGCAGACAATGAAAAATGATGTGATGAAAATTGAATCCATATCCATTGGTATGTTATATGATGAACATAAGACAGAATATTTTGTAACTTATATTGATTCAGGATCAGGAATTTGCACAGCAAAATTTAGAGTTTTCCCTAGAGAAGCTATCGAAACCTTACCCGTTATTGCAGGAAGGGATTCTTCACAAAAAATACTAATACTCCATAAGGGAATATGAGATATAAATCATGACTGGAGGAGCATCCGTAACACCTTGGTACAAGGTAAAAACGCTTCCGATCTACTTTCATGATACAGGTAAGATATTTTGCTAGGAAACAATTTATTCAAACCTTTGCACAATATGCACAGGATGACCACAAAAATCTATTGATATTTTTACTATTAAATATTGTAGTGAGATACAGGTTTTGCAAAAAGAAATGGCTTTTAACAGGATAATGCCCATAAATTTTTGCAGCAAATATGGTGATTATGATGACGCCAAATTAACTCATCCAAAAATGTAAGATGAGAGAAAATTTGGTAAACCACTTTTGTCTTTCAGGCAACAGGGCCTAAACAATAGCGATAGTTTCCACGAGACTTCTGAAGAAGAGAACACGAACCTCAAGGAAGCATTACAGGAGAAAAAATCGTTGGACATAAGTGAGGAGAGTGGGATTTCTCTCGAAAATATCAAGAGGCTCATTCAGAGAAATTTCGGTGAAAACCCTCAGGCATGGTGGTATAGGAATAAGATCGAAGCTACTCTAGAAGTCAAAGATGAGTGCAAGTATGAGTATGTTTAATACAATGAAAGATCGAAGCTACGCATTAGAATTTAAGACCTCTAGATTAGTGGCAGACAATGAAAAATGATGTGATGAAAATTGAATCCAAATGTTTAATTTGTCAGCAGGCGAAAGCAGAATATTAAACACCAGTCTAATCGTACCCATGTTTTGAGTTGACCGAAGATAGAAATTTCAGAGAGTTTAACGTATGTAGAAGAACCAGTGAAAATTTTGGACAGGATGATAAAGAAGTTGAAAAATAAAGATATACCCATGGTAAAAATAAAATGGAATAAACACTTTCCAAAGGAAGCCACTTGGAAGGTTGAAGAGAAAATGAGAGAGAAGTATCCACATCTATTTTCTTGAGTGGGTAAGATCACCAAATTTTGAGGACGAAATTTTTATTAGGAGGGGAGAATTGTAATGCCCTAGAATTTTTACTAAATTTCCCATTTATTAAGTATAAAAAAAATGGATATAAAGAGTGGTGAAGTATAAAATATCTGTGACTAATGAGATAATTAAAAATATGAGATAAATTATTATAGGCATCCCAAATATTTGTGTAATAAGAATTGTGGGCTAAAATGTAGATTTGTAAAGATGAAGGGAAAACAAATACCATCTTTCTTTAATTATTATTATATATATAGGTATATACATATACATGATGCAATAAAGTTAGCAAATAAAATAAAATAAAGTGAAAAGAAAAAAAAAGAGTAGAAAGGCGGTGGAGTAAAAGAAAAAGAATATATATATATATAGACATATAGCGAGATACGTATATATATATTATTATATTCATGTATTTATATATATATATAGACATATAGCGAGATACATATATGTATAAGAATAATTACACCCTCCTCCCCCGAGGTTTGGTGTAATTATACCTAGACCCCTGTGGTTTGGAAAATTACATCTAGCACCTCTAAAGTTTGTTTAATCTAACAAATAAGTCTATCCGTTAGTCAAAATTCACCAAATTAACTTTTATTAACAAAAAACTATACTAACCCTTAATTGAATTATTACTGATTTGTTGCGAGTCAAATAAATCTTTTTATGATCAAATTACCCTCATACATCTTCACGTTTTAATGTATTTGAGAACGTATATATTCACTGTTATAGGGGTAATTTAATTCGAAAAATTTATTTAACATACAATAAGTCAGTAATAAGTCAATCAGTGATCAATATAGATTTATTTTTTATTTTTTTTGGTAATATCAGTCACTTCGGTGAATTTTGACTAACAAGAGGGACTTATTTGTTAGATGTACGCAAACCTCAGGGGTGCTAAGTATAATTTTTCAAACTACAGGGGGTCTACGTATAATTACACCAAATCTCAGGGGAGGAAAGTGTAATTATCCCATATATATATATATATATATAATATATATATATATATATAGATGAAGAATGTAGAAAGAAAGAAGAGAAAGAGAAGAGAGATAGAGGAGAAGAGATTGTCTCCATCAATTTAAAACCATTTCTACAGCTAAAATTGATAAGTTTGCTCATCTTTCATGTTAAATTCGTATAGGAGCTGGAGATTAGTGGGAAAAGAAAGCATATAACCGATTGAGATGGAAAGGGAATACAAAGAAAAGCTATGTTTCGACTAGCCTCTATAAATCACGATTATAAAAGGGTTATATTGGTGCAAATTTAGTTATTCTTAAACCTAAGTAAAATTTGAGATGTGTACTAAAACTTTATGGTTTCGGATAGAATCTAAATTGGTCCATTTAATGGGTTAAAAGAAGAAAATATTCGGTTACTTTATTTTTTCAGAAAATCTAACAGAGTTTATTTAAACCCTTGTAACTTGAGTTTACTGGTTCGATTCGAATTATTCTTTTGTAAAATGAAACTAGACACATAGCTGATTATGTTCTATAAATTTGGTAATTTTGGAAGAGTATATGATTTTTGAGAGAAATTTAAAGTAGTGAGTTGGTATCTGTTTTAGTCTATATCAGGTTGTACTAAAACTTAAATAACTCATTACATAGAGATCCAATTTGTATGATTCTTGTTGGAAATAAAATTAGACACAGCTACGAATATGTGGGTGAAAATGAAGTCTGTAGCAACTATATATCGGTCTAGAATGAAATTATAAGATAAAATAGAGTTGTTCTCTATAACTGTGCAGAAATAGGGTTAAGGAAAATGGAGGGATAGGTATTTATGTTTTGTTCTTATTTGCTGAAAGTGAATATTAAATAAATATGTTTGAAATGTTATTAGAAGCTAGATCAAGTGAGAGAAAACGCACACCACGAATTAGGACCATCGACAATCTACATATTGAGTAAGTAAATGATTAACATTAGTTGTATGTGTTCTTTTATCTTAATAACACCTTTATTAAGGTCTATGCTTGGAATTGCTAGTTAAACGATGGAGAGGCTGTAATTAGATGGATGGTTGAGTTGGATGATAATGTGGAATGCACGGTAAGTAAATAGTTGACATCATGTATATATGTTCTTTTTTCTTGATGGATTGCCTTTAATGAAGTTTATGATTGGCTTCCTAATAAACTAAAAGAATATATATGTGATTAATGATCTCAGTGGGAGATTGTTGATGAAAGAAAGATGATATGATTGATTAGATGCTCTACTTTGAATGCAGATGTTGTAGAAGTATGATGTAAAGTCTATTTTCATGCTCTAACCGTGTATGATGTTGTGATTATATTACGAATGAAGAGATATGGCGATATGTGTTGTCTTACTTGACTGATTGCTGACAAGAAATGTGATATGTGAAAATGAGAGAGTTATGGGAATTAAAAATAATTATTATATGATTATCCCTTTGATTGGTACCGATGGCTCTTCATGGATAAAGAGAATTGGCCTTGGTACTCTTCGTGGATATATACATATATATATATTATATATATATATATATATATATATATATATATATATTAGTGCCAAGGGCTCTTCGTGGATATATTGGCCTTGATGGCTCTTCGTGGAAAAATTGGCCTTGGTGCTCTTCATGGATATATTGGCCTTGACGGCTCTTTGTGGATAAAGTGGCCTTGATGCTCTTCGTGGACAATAAAATAATCAGTACCGTTGGCTCTTTGTGGTTTACAGAAAGGGGTAATTCACTTAAATATAATGAGATGAGCAATGAGGGTGAGATGTTTGCTTCGTTTTCTTGTAAGTGTATTAGAAAGGGTAGCGTTTGGTTGATTGTCTTGTTGTGAGTTGTTACATCGTTAGCTAGTTGGAGTGTATTGTTGTGGGTTGTACATCGTTAATCAAATGAGATGTGATGAGATCTAAATGGTAACGTGTGGCCTACGTTGTATATTGTTGCCTGGTTGTATTATAGATAAATTTTCATACATGGTTATTGTTGGTTATTTACTTATTGAGTCGCAGGCTCATCCCTCTACAACATTTTTCAAGTGTAGATTTGGGTTGTGTTCACTGTTGGAGAGTAAGTCCACGTTGTTCAATCCAAGTCAGGTTGGGCCAGTATGCGGTGTTCTACTCACAAGTTTATAAACTAGAAGTTTAAATTTTGAGACTGTTAGTGACACACTAGATGAGAGGATGACCTGTGGACAAGTTATATTAACTCTGTTTGCTTTATGTGACTGAGATTTGTACAAAATGGTGAAGGAGGTGACACTACTGCTAGTTGTGCTGAAAGCTTATATGGTGTATAATGGATAATGTTTTGGCTTAGTTGTCTATGAAAGAGATTTTGTTAAACGTGACAATTAATGGCATAAAATTGTATTAACGTCGAGGATCGTCACACGTTGAGCCTGAAGTCTTTGCTTACAGTAGCCCTGGTTTTCTAGTAAGAAATCATGGTAAGATTAAGATAAGTAAACCCAGGTTGGTAACTAAATATCAAGGTATTAATAGAATATTAAAATTTTATAGTTATTACATTCCTAGTAGAGAGCACTTAATTGATTACATAAAAGGTGCAAAATGTTTTCTTAATTCGATTGTAAATCTGATAAAGATGGAGAATGAATCAAAGAAATTTACTGCATTCTCCAAACTGCAAGGACAATATATCTGGAATGTGCATCCAATGGGACTTGCTAATGCACTCCATATATTTAAAAAAAATGGATAATTTTTTTAAAGACTATCTTGAATTTATGTTTGTTAATATTGACAACATATTAATTGCTTCTAAGTATATGAAAGACCATCTTGAAATATTTTCTGATGCATGCCATAAAGAAGATTTAGTACTTTCAGAAAAGAAAGCGACTATTGCAGTTAATAAAATTGAACTTTTAGGAATTCTTATTGACAAAACATGTATTGTGCTACAAGAACATATTGTGAAGAAAATCCACAATTTTTCAAATGTTCTTAAAGACAAGAAGCAAATGCAAAATTTTTTAGGAGTTGTCAATTTTGAGGTATCTTTGTTAAGTATCTTGCAAGTTACAGAAAGGATTTTCAACCACTTTTAAGAAAACAGAGAGTTCAAAATGGAAGTAGGAAGAAATACACTCTCCAAGGTTCGTGAGTTGAAACAGGTTTGCAATAATCTGCCTAAACTTATTATCTCACAAAACGAGGATGACTTTGTAGTATACATAGACTCCAATGACTATAGATGGACAACAGTGCACATGAAGAAGACTACTACAGGGGAAGAACCTTGTAGATATATAGAAGGATTGTTCATAAAAAAAAGGCCCAGTGTGGCATATTAATGAGAAAGATTTCTTTGCAGTGTGGAAGTCATTCAAGAATGGCTTTTATTTTTACTTACTAAAGAATTTGCATTAAAATTTGATAATACAAATATTAAAATTTTCTGAAAAAATAAACTAGAATAAAAAACGGATAAGGTGCGTATTATCAAATGGCAAGCAGAATGCCAATATTATTGTTATAATATTATCATTATAAAATCTCATGAGAATGTTCTTGCAGAATTCTTAAAGAGAAATGGAGACATCTGAAGCAAACTACATCATCATAAGGCTTAGGTGTCTTAGGAAAAATCTTGAAGTGCTTGACAAAAATTTGGACAGCTAAAGGTGAAAGCTTAAATAGCTGGCCAAGTCTAACAAGCAGATCTCAACACGATCCAGATCTCAATCAGGAGTACCATGCTGGCTTCTAGCTCGCTATGGCACGACCTCATGGAATCAATTCGGAAGGCATTGCCCTCAGTGTTGATTTGCGAGTTGAGAGAGCAGGGTTGTAAACCTGCACTTAGTGTATAGTAAAGGGAGTGGATTGGTCCGGGAAGCACGGTGGAAGCACAAAAATAAAAAATTAACAATTCAAGCATATAATTAAACCAAATCAAGGGTTTTACCCTTAGTCTTTTTCCAGACGTCAGTGTACAATAAAATAAACAACAGCTATAGAATGACAAGAGAAACAAAGAGGTGGAAATATAAATAGAAATTATACCCTCATTGTTTACCCTACACGACTACAAGCGTTGATTACTCGTCTCCAAAATTGCTCACGGGTAGATCTCGATGATGAGATCCTCTAAAATCGTCCACCCTCCCACTACAAAGACGTGATCTTCTTGTACTAGCAAGAATAATCACGAAAAAGTAGAGACAAAAACTACCGTTATGAAATAACGTGTTTTAATATCCATTTTTTTCTTTGATCTCTAAAACCAAAATACAAAACATGGAGATGGAGAGAAGAGAGAGAGAGAGAGAGGACGAGAATGAGTGAGGATGAGAGGCAAGTGTGTGTTATGTATGTGGCTTGGTTTTAATGTAGGTATATATATGATCAAATCATACATATGAAAGAATCGGTATGGCCCAGGAACACGGCGGAAGCGTAAAATAAAAAAATTTTAAAATGGTTTCAAATGGGTGTTCCCTTTAAATTTTTGGGTGTTTGGTATTTTCGAATGCATAATAATAGCAAACAAAAAATGCATAGGAATGCGGCTAAAGGAGAAAAATAAAAAAGGTACAAGAAATGTAAACCGAAAGATTACTTTTTTTGTTTTCTTACATAGAACGGCAACAAGCATTGTTTCCCTTTGTGTTTTTCTTCCGTTCACCTTAGGATCCAAATTAGGGTTGGCAATTTCAACCCGAACCCGAAAAACCAGCCCCGGACCCGCCCCGTATGGGGCGGGTCTGGGATGCCATTTTTTGGGTTCGGGGCGGGTCTGGGGCAGCTAAAACCTGCCCCGGCCGGGTCCGGGGCGGGGTACGGGTCTTGTCTCAAACCGCGCCCATTGGACCCGGCCCCGGCCCTGTTCCAACCCCGTTTCTTTTTTTATGGTATATTATTAATATATATAATATATTATAAATAAAAAATTATCTTATTATATATATATATATATGAATCATAAATAATTTTTTCATATACCCAACTATATATAAAAATACCAAAAATAAAAAATTAGTTGATAAGAAATTTAATAATTTAGATGAACGTATTTTTGTCTAATCCAATTCATTTTAGATTGAAACTTATATTAAAATATTTAAATCTAAAATGATATTATTTATTAAAAAATATTAATTTAATGTATTCTTTGTATAAATTAATTAGGTCGGGACGGGGTGAAATTTTTAGCATGGCGAGGTGGGGTGGGGGCGGGTTATGGGCTGGCAAAATTAAATGAGGCAAGTCTGGTACGGGTCCAGGCGGGGCGGGGGCGGGTTATGGGGCTGGCAAAAATGAAATGGGGCGGGTCTGGTACGGGTTCAAGCGGGACGGGGGTGGGTTATGGGTCTGACAAAAATTAAATGGGGCGGGTCTTGAATCCGGGCGGACCCGTACCAGACCCGCCCCATTGCCATCACTAATCCAAATTAGAACTCCTCTAATTTGTCCACACCACACTAATGGAATCAAATCTAGATCTACTATTAGGCAGATGCTAGATCAAGAAAGAAACAAAACCGTACTATACTTTTGATTAGTGTATACGAATATCTCTTGTTATTATCTTGAATCCAATTCAAGAACAACTCAAAAAATGGAAAAAAAATAAGAGGAAAATTCGTGGCTTTTGCTTGTGGTGACGTCAAGGAGTTGAGAAAATAATGTGTATTATGTGTTGTAGAAAAAAACCACCAAGTTATCTCTAAGACAACTACCATACATACACATGCATACTATGTGCACCACTAAGCCATCGTGGCCTTTCATGTGGCGGAGTTAAAACTCCTTCTGAACTTACTCCAACTTCCATTTTGATTTTTGACTTGGACTTCAAGCCATGAATCGATTTTGATTAGTCGTGATTTAGTCAAATTAAATCAAGTCCAACCAATGTCCATGGATTTCAAATTAATCCAATTAATTTAAAATCTTAAATAAATCTAAGAGTTTATTTAATTTAACTAAATAAACATAAGTCAAAATACTAACCAATTGATCCAATCAATTAATTAAATCAAACCTAATAAATTAATTTAATTAATTTAAAGGTATTATTTATAGGTATTAATCCCAAAATTAATTAATTCAATTAATTAATTCTTGGGCCATCGAACCTTTAAGTGGAAGCCAAATATCCAAATGGACTCTAATACATTTCTTGGGCCATCCTTTCAGTGATCGAATCATCAAATAGCATCAATGGAAGCCAAATATCCAAATGGACTCTAATACAGACCTTCACACTCGTGCCAAATTGTGCTTGAGCATGATTTGATTTCACAAACTCCCCTAATCTGTTCCCAATAAATTCAGCCACTGTTCGAGTCATCATGCACAACAACAGTCTGTTTAAGTGAACATGAAAAGCACACAAGTTTAGATCATCATCCACTATTCTCATATGGGCTAACACTTTACAAAATAAGGAAATTTCTATAAAAAAAACATCCACACCACCTTGATCCAATCGAAGAACTTAATTTTGCTACCAGTTTTGGTTTTCCACTTTAAGTCTAATTCCCCCAAACCTTCCAAAGGTCCTTGACTTGTGAACCCCCTTCTGGCTCTGTGTATTTAATGACTCACAGATATCTAACTGGATCCAATCCTATAGACTGCAGGCTAACATACTTTGTCCTACAAAGAGCTTCTCGGTCCTCATTCTGCTCAAGAAGGACTTGCAAACTAGTAGGCTCAACTTGTCTATTTCTAAACTCGTTAATCCACCAACCTTCTTATCCTAACTAGAGGAATGTAACCTAGTTTTGCATGCTAGATCTGTGAGTTTATCTTGATTATCCATTTTTACTATTGTTTTTGAATACTCCTAATCCAATCATGAGATAGTGTTGAAATAATTACGTAAACAACCTAGCAGACAAGAATAACAATTCTTTGTCAAATGAAATAATTTTCATTGATAAAAAACATGTAATCCAAACTAACCAACAATAAAAAAATATAATTTGATCAAGTTAGGCTACACAATTGTATCCTATCAACTTTATCCTAACATGGTCACCAATAGCTAAGTCTGCTTAGTCCTATAACCATAGTAGCAACAGCTCTGCCATTGCCAAGTTGTAGGACTGTCTGTCTCAGCCTTCGATTCCTTTTATCATCCGCAAACCATTTGCAGATATGAGCTTTACAACTGATATCCAATACCCAAGAAGTAGAATAGTAGTCATGTTAAGGCTCAATAACAAAGTGTACCTTAATTGGAGAGGAGTTTAGGACACTCCCTCTTCCAATGCCCATTTTCACGGCAATTGATGCAAACATCTTTTAGAATCCATGACTGTCGAAATGCCTTCCTCTTCCCTTTGCCCATACCCAACTGGGCAACAGAAGCTCTCTGAGCACTTATAGTAGTTGATTCTGTCTTACCCTTCTTCCTCCTCCAGCGTCCGCCCCCTTTGCCTTTCGCTTCTAAGGTCGAAACCTCCCCTACAAATACCGAGGGTACAGACTTTTCAATCATTGCCTTATATTGGACTAACATGTTTATCAACTCATGAAGGTCTTTGTCAAGCCCATTTATGTTATAGTTCACGATAAATGAGTCAAATGAGGGAGGAAGAGACTAAAGGATCACATTAATATACGTATGTTTTTCAAAATCAGTCTTGAGGTCATTGAGCTTCTCCACAAAGGATAGCATCTTAACCCCATGCTCCTGCACAGAAGACCCTTTAATCATCTTGATACCAAAAAGTGCTTTTGTCGCAACATATCTAATATGTCGGTCCGAAACCACATAAACCTGGCTCATGCGGAACATTATCGATTGGACATCATCATGCCTATCGTATTATTTTTGGATGTCATTGGACACTGACGCCAGTACGATACTACGGACCTTCGGATTGTCCTCATGCCACTTCTCGAACATCAAATATTTTTCGTGTGTGGACCCTTCCGACAAGGCCCAAGGAAGAGACCTATCCAGAACATAGGTCAGGTTCTCAAAATCTAGGACAATCCTAAGATTTCGTAGCCAGTCATTTAGTTTGTTCTGTTAAATATATTAGCCTCAAAGAATTGCAGTAAGTGGATTCTTAGATATCTACATCAAATGTAAACAAAAATTTAGTAGATTATCATAATATTAAATATCAAGTTAAGACTTAGTCTTTAGTTAATAACCCCTCCCACTATTTCTTCAAAAAAAGCCCACCACTCTCAAATGGGATTTTTGAAAAACCATTTTCTAGTGGACTTGGAGTCCACAAACGCAATTCTCCATGTTCCGCTTTTATGATTCACACGAAAAAAAGCTCTGTAGGAGGTATCCTATACCATTCTCATCCAATGAGATCCCCAAGTTATTTTTCCTCGCCTCTTCACGTGATCCCGAGGACTCTAAGCGAATCACGCTACTCAAAGTTAGGCCCGACTCATCAACTAAACGAATATCTCAACTGTCGCTCCCCACGACTCATGAGAAAGGAACTAGGAGTATATTCCATTCGTTCACAATAATAGTATAGCTTTCTTTCATTCCAAACGTGTCACGACTCGTGAGACCACGAATGGGTGAAAGTAGCGTCCACACCACATTGTTGTGGATAGCAGGCTTGGATTTAATCAAACCATTTGATTTTTAATCCATTATGGGCCTAATATTTAACTTCGGCCATCCAAGTGAGAGTTAAGTTTGTTGTAACTCAGACCATCATTATAAGATTTTACATATTTCAGTTTTAATCATTGACTATAAACAGATGCATTCCAAACACATCATATATCAAATATTAAAACATACAACACATGCAAAACAGTCCTAGCATGCCCCTATTGGAGATCACAAGCCCAATCCTATGTGATCCACTGAGCCCGCAATGGATCTATGGTCAATCTAGGGTAGCCTACATTATTACAAAGTTATAACTCATTATCATTCAAATGGGCCTCGTAACGCCTCTTTGTTCTTTTGGGCTCTTCATCGTGGGCTCCATCCAACGAGGTCTCCTTTGGGCCTCCAGCACCATGGAAGTGCTTCCTTACATTTTATTTCAAAAACGAAATCCTCACAACCTAACTACACTCATTACAACTAAAATAAGAAACCCCAATCTAAAGTTGGGGAGTACATAAAAGAGAGGAATAAAGCGTTATTATTCCAAGGCTAAAAATGAAATAAAAAATAAAAACAAAGAGGCATGCATGTCTCACCTAACATAAATAAAACCATATATACGGGTCATGGGCTTTGTGATCATCCCCATTGTTTATTCAATAAATAATTACAACACATTTTATATCAAATATAAACATGCAAACCAAATAAATACATTCCATGCATTTATCCACATGATATCCAATATCATAACCAATAACATAATTATATCAAGAAAATATGCATTAATAATGCAATTAAAATGAATATCAAACCCCATACATCCAATGTACAAAATAATTTTTGTGTTTGGCAACCATTTCCAAATTAATCTAATGCACAATTTAATTTTAGAAAAATCCAATTTAAATAAAATTAAAATTAGCCAAAATTAATAATTTCAGAAAATTGCAGAAATCAAGAAAATCAATTTTTCGAAAAAAACAGCACAATCGCCCAGCCGGTCGCGACCGGCCGACTGGCTACACTGCCAGTCGCGCGCGCGCGCTCAGCGTGCAAGCAGCGCCTACGCGCCTACCCATTGTTGACCGGCAAAGACTACTGTTTTACCCTAATTTTATTTATATTTCTACAACAAAAACTAAAACTAAAATCCATTTACAAAAAATTTAATATTAAAAAATGCATGGATATCCATAATTAAAAGCAAAATTAACACATATTTCTAACAAATAATCATGCTAAAAAAATCATAAAAACATGATTTCCAAATGTAAATTAAACATGTTGATCATTTTTATCACATAAAAACATGTTCATCCTAAAGCCACAACTCCGAACCGGGCTATGATACCACTGAAAGAATCAGTATGGGCCGGGAACACGACGGAAGTGTAAAATAAAAGAATTTTAAAATGGTTTCAAAGGGGCGTTCCCTTTGAATTCCCGGGCATTCCGTGTTTTCAAATGCATAATAACAGCAAACAAAAGATGCATAGGAATGTGGCTAAAGGATAAAACAAAAAAGGTACCAGAAATGTAAACCGAAAGATTACCTTTTTTGTTTTCTTACGTAGACCGGCAACAAGCGTTGTTTTACTTTGCATTCTTCTTTCATTCACCTTAGAATTCAAATTAGAATCCCTCTAATTTGTACACACCACACTAATGATATCAAATCTAGATCTATTGCTAGGTAGATGCTAGATCAAGGAAGAAACAAAACCGTACTACACTATTAATTAGTGTATACGAATTTCTCTTGTTCTTAGCTTGAATCCAATTCAAGAAGAACTCAAAATATGGAGAAAATAAGAGGAAATTCGTGGCTTTTGTTGGTGGTGAAGTCAAGGAGTTGAGAAAATAATGTTTGTTGTGTGTTGTAGAAAAAACACCAAGTTATCACTAAGACAACTACCATACATACACATGCACACTATATGTACCACTAAACCATCATGGCCTTTCATGTGGAGGAGTTAAAATTCCTTACCAACTTACTCCAACTTCCATTTTGACTTTTGACTTGCCATGGACCGATTTTGACCGATCTTGATTTAATCAAATTAAATCAAGTCCAACCAATGTCCATGGATTTCAAATTAATCCAATTAATTTAAAACCTTATTGAAATCCAAAACGTTATTTAATCCAATTTGATAAACATAAGTCAAAAACTAATTAATTGAACCAATCAATTAATTAAGTCAAACTCAATAAATTAATCCAATTAATTTAAAGGTATTAATCTCAAAATTAATTAATTCAATTAATTAATTCTTGGCCATCCATCCAATAAAATTTTCCAAATAAATGATCCAATCATTTATATTCTCCTTGAATTAACTTAATCCAATTAAATTAATTCATTTCTTCTAGAGTTAATTACAAATTAATTCTACCGATTCCATAGTGATTTGTGTGTGACTCTTTAGGTTCACTTCAGCTAGACTTGGGCATTGTGTCCAACACAAATAATTTATTAAATCAAATTTAATTAATCATTTTCAATTAAACATTAATTGGAAACGCCGTTACCATGGGTGGCCGTCTAGCAACGGTCCATAGCACTAGAGACTAGGTGAACGTTAGCGTGAAAATTTAGGCTCCCAAGTTCCATACAGGTACGATCCTTCCGTCGACCATATTTCGGCCTTATCTAGGGCATGGAATTGGGCGACGGTTCCCATCCTGGACTAGGCAACTATGCTGAATACTCGAGATGCTTTTACTCTATTGATCGACATAGAAAACTATTTCCTATTCAACCAATTGCTATGTCCATAGACTTAGAGAGTCGAAACCATCTCAAAGCGCATAGGAGTCATATCTATCATATACTGATAGGGGACGGATTCTATCTTTGTATTCACCGTCCTCACTACATACTCCGACTACACTGGACAAGGCTCATAATGACCACATCGAAGAGACAGTCATCTTTCGCCAGATCCAAAATATAACCATCATATGCATGCAACTGCCATGATTCCTCAAGTCCGAGGACTAATCTTATACTATCGAAGCCTGGAATTCAAGTCATACCAACCAAACCTCCAAGGCTTCCATATGACGATTCCCACGAGTCAGTTCAATCAATTAACAACATTGTCAATTCACTAAAATTGCATAGATGTACCACGTCTGTCACTGATGAAATACGACATTCATCCAATGAATGCAATACTTACTGCAAGTCTCTACAAGACTCTCGATGTCTAGTCCCGAGGTTCTCGACTTGGAACATTTCAGACCAACCCTTAGAAGTTGGTTTCATAACTACCATCCAATGCGTAGCCCTGCTACATAGGTTATCCAAACCGGTCTGTGGGCATTTGTTGTGATGTTAAAACACTGTTCAACGTAAATAGTAAGCACAACAAACACATGGCGCTACAGATAAATTATTACTACATTCATCAAGATAAATATTACATTCATAAAGATTGCTAAATGGTTCCAAAATCGTCAATCCAATTGACTTTTTGGTCACCTATTCTAACGACATACACAAGGAGTCCTAACCTAGTTAGACTTCAAAATATCAACCCCCTAACCCAGCAACCTCTCATGGCCAATTTTGAGCCGCCAAAATCAGCCAAGTCTCTTCAAAATATTCTCCTTTTATATGGCCAAGGTCTAACCAAGGCTTTGGGCTTGTATTTAATGGATCGAGTTTGATTAATTAAAATAAAATCTAATGGACTTTAATTTAATTACAAGCCCAATATTAAAGCATCATTTAATCCAATTAAAGAATCTGAACCTTTTGTTATCTCTTTTTCAATTTATAAATACAATTTATAAGTTGGATCAAACGTAATAAAATTAATCTAATTAATTTTAATGGCTAAATAATCCAATCGTTTATTGTCTCTAATAATTAATTTAATTGGATTAAATTAATTACATCCATTATAGTTGTACAGTGTGAATCTTTAGGCTCCAAATGCATACGAGTATGGTTCTACTGTCAACCATCTCCCAGCCTTAGTCTAGCATGGAATTGTTGTTTACTCTATTGATCTGATCTAGAAAACCTATCCTTGATTGATCAATTGCTTTGGCCAAAGACTTTTGTAGTCTAAATCATTTCAGAGCACATAGAAGATCTCACTGTCACATACTGACAGGGGACAAATCCTTTGTTTGAATCCACTATCCTTGCTACATACTCCGACCTGATTGGATAAGGTTTATGATGATTATATCTTATGACACAGCCACCGCTCGCCATATGCAAGACACAGTTTTCTTATGCACGTGACTATCATGATTCTTCAAGTCAAGTACTAATCTCGTACTATCAAAATTGAGAATCCCAGTCATACCGACCAAGCCTAAAGCTTCTATAAGATGATTTTCGCGAGTTAGTTCATTCAATCGACTATCTTGACAACTAACTCACTAAAACTGCACAGACAACCGACGTCTCTTGTCGATGAAACACAGCTGCAGTACTTAGTGCAAGTCTCTATAAGATCCTCGAAGCCTTGTCACGAGGCTCAACTTGGAACATTTCAGGTTGACCTTCAAAAATTGATTTTATAGTTGTTAAACCTATACTCAACCCAACTTCATGGGTTTAACCTTTCAGTCTATGGGCATTTTATTGTGATATTGAAACCTCATTCAACGTTAGTGGTAAATATAATCCAATTGACTTTTGGTCACCATTTCCAACAAACATGGCTCTACACCTATAGCGGCAGATTGAAGTACTGTTTGTACAAAGCCATGGCCAGACTTTGGTGAAACGGACACAGTTGAGGTATAGGAAGTGCAATCTCTTAATGACTCAAGTCAACCCAACACCTTTGGGAAAAAGAGGGAGAGAGTGGCCTCAGGCCAATGACTGGCACCTCTAAGGTTAAACTAACAATTAGATTTCTTCATCTTTTGCATGGCAGGTCTATCAATGGATGTGGAAAAAATTGTTTTCCTGACAAGGCATAAATCCAGGCAAGACCATTATCGAGACATTCAAAAAATAAAATCGGGATTGGATGTTCAAAGTGTGTAAATCTGAAGATGTCAAAGAGTGGTATGATTTCGGGTCACTAGCTTCAGTTTTTACCATGTCACCAACTTTCCAAAGTCTCAAAACTTCTAGAGTGGATTAGTGGGGCAATTTATGCTTTATGGCAAAATAACCCCCACCTGAAACGAGGATATTCAGGAGTTCAAATTCATTTCAGTATTTCCAGAAACCAAAGATAAAGTGTCTCATCCAACATTTTATTTCATGAAGCTGCAGAGGCTAGATATGATAGCGTTAAACAAAATCAAACCTACCATAGAAGAAGCTCCCTTGATATCATCATCAGCAAATTGAGATGATATCTCTTCCAGAAGATACTTGGTATAGGTCTGTCTTAGTGAGATGGACAAACTGAAATATCCATTTAACTTTTTTTCAAACAAGATAAATGGATCATTCTTGTTTTCCATGGAAGGAAAAAGCACTGAGTTCTTAGAAAGCTTATTCGAGAAGAAGAGGGTGTTGATATGGGAAAATAAGTTGCCTGTAATCGAAACCACAAGAATAAAGACATGCAAACCACATCTGCCCTTGCTGTGAAAAATATGAGAAACCCCTATTTGGAATAAAGATTCGGGTAATCCAAAAGAATTCTGAACCAAAACCCGAAAAGGGTAAAAGAAATGAGTTTTACAAGAAGAGGTAAAATCTCAGAATGTAAAAAATCAAAGGCTAGATTGTTGGCAGAAGACAATAAAGGAGCCAACAGTCAAGAAAAAAGTTGATACCAAATGGGAATCACATGGAAGACAATGCATTATCATCAACAGGTGGAAAGAAGAAAAAGACAAGAAGATGACGAATGCAATGATGTCATCCGAAAGAGAGAAAAAGTTGACGAAAGCAATGACATCATTTAAAAATAAGTTTTAAAGTCTGTATTTGAAGTCTGCGAATGAGTATAAATAAGGAAGCTAGGAAGCAAACGGGGATCATCACAAAAACTTCTCCAACTCTTCAATAGATAATATTTTGAGTCTTTCAAATTCTTGTGTTTTAAATTTTCAATTTATATGGATTTCCCCGACAAGTATAGTCCCCTTTTTTATAGACTAAAGTTCTCCTCCTATAAAGGATTGTTTGCGAGACATCTGCTGTGGTAGTGTGTTAGAGGAAGTCCATAAACCGATGACTTAAAATGTCTGGAAACAAAGCGATTAAAGCAAGGTATGAATTTATGAAGGTTTACTTTTATTTCAAACATGTTAGGCCAAACTAAGAGCATGTATATGGACAATAAGGGCTTTTTCTATAGAAAGTCAAAATACGCATTAATCTGGCTAAAGGACTAAAACCACACAGATTTAAAAGATAAAAGAACTAAATTGCTAAGCTAAAAAGTTAGAGGACCAAATCGGAAAAATCCTAAAAATATAGGACCAAAATTGCGTTGAACCTATTTGTCCTCTTCAAATGAAACTTTCGTTAATTTTAACAATTTTATTAACGAAATGACCAAAAATGTCAAAAAACAACAATTTGAAAATCAGAATTACAATCTTAAATTATTTTAGAATCGAAACTGCATAATTAACTTTATTAAAGACCAAAATTAAATTTATCACATCAACAACGTTATTGTTCCCCGACAAAGCTGAATTTATGGTCTCAAAAGTGTTTGAAAAGTGGTCCTCTGCAATTCAATCTGGTAGTGCACTTGTCCTCCTCAGGGGAATGCTTTTGGCAGCAGCATTATTTGAGTCTGTGTCCCAATTTTTTTTATCCCAACAAGTAAAGATTTTGCTATCAATCATGCAAAAAGGTTTCCCCAATAACGATTAAGATAACTGTGCAAGAATTAGTTTATATTCTTTTGATCATTTGATTTCCCACTTTGGAGTTTAGGAGACGCCACATACATTTATACGTACATATATTTAGTGAACAAAGCAACTCGTGTGGCGTAGGATGTTTCGGTTTCTCAGACCGCCGAAGTGGCCACGCAACAGGATCCAACAACTTGTAGCTAGCTGAGCTAGCTTGCATGGTATGAGGGGGCGCACACACACATGGAGAATAAAGTCATAAAGTTTTGGTTGAGAACATGAATCAGATAAGAAATCATGACCATTGAAAACTTCAATAAAGGGTTTAATATAATTTAGGAAAAATTATATAAAAACCCCTCCTATATTTAGAAATTCATCTAAAAATCCCCATATTAAAAATACATATAAAATATTTCTGTGTTTTTTGAAATGTTACACACACATCTTTTTCGTTAATTGTCCTTAATGACGTCAATTTTTTGAGTGATTTATCCGTTATGCCCTTATTTTAGTAGTCGTTGATCTTCCCTCATTAAAAATGAACAATTTAGATCTTAACCAATTTATAAAGCATATTTTTGCATTTATATATATACACAAAATTATACATATAAATATATATATGCAGTTATATATAAAAAATAAAAATATATAATATATATACGTATGTATATATAGCTCGCCGTCGCCCCCGAAGCGAAACGACATAGCCGTCGCCCAGATGGGGGCGACGGCGATGTCAACATAACTCTGGTTGGGCGACGTCGCCCCAGATCTGGGAGGACGACGTCAGCCGCCCCCCGTTGCCGGCCCAGATCTGGGAGGGCGACGTCGGCCGATTTCACGACGATGCTAGTGCGGCCAAAGATGGGAAGGTGCCGGCAAAAGTTGGTGGTGGAGGCCAGGATGGGGTGGTTGGCGCTTGGGTGGGGGGCAACGAAGAAGGCGAATTGTTCTTTCTCGTTTTTTTTTAAATTATTTATTTATTTATTGTATTTTTGTCTTTTAAATTTTAATATAATGAATTAATTTAATTATATTGTATTAAAAAAAATAAATTTTATTAACTGTAATTTATATAAATAATAAAATTACAAAATATGTCCAACACAAAAATTAAATTAAGAAATAATATTTTCAATAATAAAATCATCTATTTTGATTTTAAAAACTTATAAATAATATTTAATAATCTTAAATTTTTTATATTTTCATATTTAAAATATGTATAGTAATTTTATTTGATGTACTAATGGTTTTTATACATGAATATTTATGAATAATATTTTTTAAGTATTTATCATACTTTTTCTCAATAAAATATAAAAATATAAAGAATTAATTAAAAATGATATTGATAGGGCAATTTTGTCTATTCAAAGTAGACAAGGGCTGAAAATGCATAAAAAGGTTCCCGTATTCGCTTGCTCAGCGCGGGTAGAACACTCTCCGCTTTTCTTGACGAAGAGGGTTTTTTTTTTTTTTTTTTTTGCAGGATTTTTAATTACACAGGGTCTTTTTTGACTATTTAATTAACATAGGTAAGTATTTAGCAATTTTTCTAAAACACAGGGGGTAATATGCAATTTTTCTATAATTTATTTCGAGATATTAAAAATGGGATAAATTGCATAAAATCCTCCTATGTTTTTAAAATTTAGCTAAAAATCCCCCATTTTAAGAAAATAGGCAAATAACCCCTTGTGTTTTCAAAATATTGCATACTCTCTCCTTCCGTTAGGTAAACCCTAACGGCCCAACCATTGATCTTTAATTGTAAACAATCAACGGTCCAAATCTTAACTAATTAAAATATAATTTTTATTATATTTATATTTATATTTATATTTATATATATATACAATACATACAGTATATATATATATATCAACTATAATATAATATATATACAATACATACATATTATATATATTAATATTTAATAAATAATATAATATATATATATATATATATCTAGAGGCGACGGTCATCGCCTGTGTGGGCGGCGAAGCCGTCGCCCATACCATTGGGCGACGTTGTCGTCGCCTGCTGTCAAAGGGGCGACGCGAGGTCACTCCCTTTGGCAGGGGCGACGACGAGGTTGTTTAGGTGTCGTAGACTGCTTGTCAAAGTTTCCATAACAAGGTGCACCATAAAGATGAGAAGTCTGATTCCATAACTATAGAAGACACTCTATCGAACTCCAGCTTTGATAGCGTAGGTTCCTATAACTCTTGTTATAGAGCTTTGTAATGGCCATGTAGCTAGGTGAAAAGATAGCTAACACAATGAGGTTTTCTTTTATTAGGGATATGATTAGAATTTCTTAATACCCTTATTCCCTCTTCTTTTTCCGTTCCGCTCTTCCAAACCTTCCTCTCCTGCTTCAAACCTTCGGTAGCTCTGGACTCTAGCTCTACCCTAGGGAGATGAGGCGTAACCTCTTACTTACTAGGCAATCTAAATATAGTCGTATTCTACTTCTACTTAGTTAATTCAAACTTCCTTAAGAGTAATAGCTGAGTGAATATATAGCTTGAGGGAGGGATGTTTTTTCGCCGCCCCTTGCTACAGTGGTGGCACAGGGAAGAAAGGCAACCTTCGTCGCCCAGACCTCGTCGCCAACCACTTCAGTGGCCTATGACGAAGAAGATGACATTTAAAAAAAATTAATTTTTAAATTTTTAAATATTAAATAATTTAACTATTATTTATAATAAACAATATAATTTAAATAATTGATATTAATTTTTGAATATTTTAATATTTAGTTAATATTAATTATAAATAAATAAAATATATTTAAATTAATATCAAATTAATTAAGTTAATAATATATAATTGTCATATTGCATATAAAATTTTAGTTTGAAAAGTGAATTTTAGTATATAAAATTTATTGTGTTTTTTAAATTCAAAATTTTAAATTTTAAAAATGTATATACTTTTTAGATGTTTTATATTAAATTAATATCTTTTATAAATAAATATAATTTATTATAATATATTACACAATAAATAATTTAATTAATTAAACATAATTTTTAGGTATAATATATATTTTTTTAGGTATTTTTATATTTAATTAGTATATTATAAATAATTAATTTAAATATAAAATTAAATAATAATTTAATTTAATTAATAATATATAATATTATAAGTGATTTTTATTTATATTCATATAAATTATTAATTTAAAAAATGAATTATTGGTATATTAATTTTTGTAATTGATTATTTGTTAATTTGAAATATATACACATTAAAATATCAAACAAAATGGGCAAATTGGACCTTTGCTTACATAAAAGGACCTCAAAAGCAGCAAAAAATAAGAACCACTTGCACAAACTCCGTGTGTGACTCACTCTCCATTAGTTTCTAATGGAGATGGGGTATTTTGTTGTATTTTTAAATAATACGGGGTGTTTCTTGCCTATAAATATAACACAGGAGAATGTCGTACTATTTTTCTATAACACAGGGGGGTGTTATGCAATTTACCCTTAAAAGAAAAATTACTGCATTATAAAAAATAATTATAAGTTATCTCTATATTTTTTTAAATGATGCAATTTACCCCCTATTTAGATAAGAAAATTGCTTCATTTTGAAAAACATAGGAAGTTAAATTACTCTTTTTTTATAGGGGATAATTTACTCATTTGCAATATCACAGGGGGTTGCTTTCACTTTTCCCTTTTACAAATGTACCCGTCAGAGCAGCTTTGGTGTGGATTTCATCACATTTTCGAAAAACTGCTATTTTAATCCTTAAGTATAAGGGTGTCAACTTTATCCCTATAAATAGGGATGTCAATAGTTAGGGTAAGACTCTACCTAGGTCCATAGACTAATTTCAAATATCCATACCTTAACTCAATGAATATTATTAGATTCAAGCCCAAACCCAGGCTCTGGTTTTGGTCTCTACCCATCAATATACATGGGTATATACCCAATTTGGATCCAAAGAATATTTTTTTTTCCAATTCAATTGAGTTATTATTCTTCAATTAATCTACATTCAAGGTAACAAATTTAAAAATTTAAGACATCATAACATTATTTATCGTGTAATTCTTTAACCATGTACAATTTTAATCACTAATAATTAAAAATTAGTAATACAAATATATTATCATGCTAGTTATATTTTCCAAAAACTTGATAGACAATAATGCTTGCTTGAAGACTTAAAGTGATAAAATTTAATTTTAATGTTTAATAATATTAAATTTGATTGTATTAAATATGTAGATTTAATAGTCTTATTAGAATATTTTGTAAACCAAATAATAAATGATATATTATTTAAAATATTCTCTCAAAAAAGAGTTATTTATGAATTAGTCCCAATAAATTATGAATTTATTGATAGATTATGAGTAAAAATAGAAAATAAAAGAAAAAAAATTACTTTAATTTGAAATTTCTTTAGTCTTTTTTAATTATGTTATTTTAAATAAAATTCTCATATTTTTCAACAATATTATTGGGGCGCCGGGGGGGGGGGGGGGGGGGGTGTGCTACCCAAACCCAAAAGACCGATCCAAAATAATGGCATTGAGTCTAGAAACCAATTGGGTCTTGATGGGGTTGGCTAGGATTTGAGTATTATTTGATAGAATAGTTCTTTTACGGGTGTGTGTATGAGTCTGGCTAGGGTCTTACCCTAACCATTAGCATCCCTACCTGTCAATTTATTTTTGTTCACTTTTCTATATTTTTATTTTTTATTTTTATTTATTTATTTATTTTTTTTTTTTTGAACTTTAGAAATTCCCTTTACCCATCAATTACCTTAAAAATTCACCATTGGGATGTTCAGTGAAAATCCAACTAAGTATGCAGGTGGCAAAATCACATAAGATTTAAATTGCATAGGTTTTGAATTTGGGGGTTCAAAAGGAATTATAAGCTTGAGGACAATGGGTTTGTTCTATTCACATAAAGGCATCAAAATTTGAATTTATGTCTTATACATGAATATATTGAAGGAAGTGGATCGGCCCGGAAAGCGCGGCGGAAGCACGGAAAATCAAAATTAACGGTAAATACAAGAATTAAATCCCGATCAAGGGGTATACCCTTTATCTTTTTCCGAGAGTTTGGTGTAATAATTACAGATATAATCATGCAATTAGGCTAAGGAATTTGATAGAAAAACAAAAGCATAAAGTAAATAGGGTTACCTTTCGTTTTTCTCCTCCAATCGGCAATTCGGTAGATCTCCTCTCCGGCGTTCGTCCACGCAAGTCTCCAACGTAGGAGGCCTCTAATATTGTCCTCACCACACTAAAAGGTTAGATTTATCCTTGTGCTAGCAAGGATTAAATCCGTGGGAAGAGGAATCGAAATCACACTATGAATTATTGATATTGTCTTTTGATTAAACCAAGAAGAACTTCAAGAGAGGAGGAGAAGAATATTTTGCTGATTATTGAGGAGAGTGTACACGAAATTTTGTGTGTCTTTCACAACAAAAATGGCTAGGGTTTGTGAGTTGAAGAGTTGGAATGAAAAGGTTGAGATATGGAATGAGACCTAGTCTTCCAACTTCCACAACTTTCTCAACATCTTCCCAAAAATCCTCTCCCACTTTCCACACACCTTATGCACGAATTTGGCTGATTATTTTCAGCCAAATTTTAACTATTTTTTACCTAGAAAAAGTCAACATGGGCTAGGGCTTGATGCATTTTGGACTGAATTCAATTTGCTTGTCCAACGAGTCAAATTAAGCCCATATACCATTCCTGTTGGACTTAATATTTAATCCAATTAAATAAAATGCCCAACAAAGAAAGTCCAAGTAAATATTTAATCCAATCCAATATTTACAAGTCCAAAAGACACTTAATTATTTAATTGAATCCAATTATTTAAGCCCAACCAAGCATAACTAGTCCAACTAATTATTTCTAGCCCATTTCTAATTAATAAATTCAATTCACTAATTAGATAGGTCATCTACTAATTAATTAATGGATTCAACCCACTAATTAATTACCCCAAGCCTCTTTTAAATTAATCCAATCAATTTAAAAAAGGCTAAGTCCAAAATTCAATTAATCCAATTAATTAATTTCGAACTATCCATCTAATGGATTATTCCTCATAAATGATCCAATCATTTATACTCTCCAAGAGTTAATTTAATCTAATTAAATTAATTCACCTCTTCCGGAATTAATTCCAAATTAATTCCCTCACATTTCGTGATCTGTGTGTGACTCTTTAGGTTACCCCCATCTAGACTTGGGCATGCTATCACACAATTAATTAAACTCAATTTAATTAATTATTTCTGATTATTCCATAACCAAAATAGCCCGTTACCATGGGTGGTCGTCTAGCAACAGTCCATGGCACTAGAGACTAGGCGAATAGTGGTGTGAACATTCAGGCTCCGATTTCATACGGATACGGTCCTACTGTCAACCGTCTCCCGTCCTTAGTCTAGGGCATGAAATTGGGAGTCGGTTCCCATCCTTAACTAGGCATCTATTATGCATACTCGAGATGCGTTTACTCTACTGATCATCGTAGGAAATCCATTCCCACTCGATCAATCGCTATGGCCATAGACTTGAAGAGTCTAAACCATCTCAAAGTGCATAGGAGATCTCGCTGTCACAATACTGACAGGGGACATATTCTTTCTTAGAATCCACCATCCTCGCTACGTACTCTGACTGCACTGGATAAGGTTTATGATGACCATGCCCTATGACACAGCCACCTCTCGCCATATCCAAGAGACAATCTTCGTATGCACGTGACTGCCATGATTCCTCAAGTCCGAGGACTAATCCCGTACTATCAGAACCGGAAATTCCAATCATACCGACCAAGCCTCAAGAGGCCTCCATATGACGATTCCCGCGAGTCAGTTCAGTCAGTCGACTACCTGGCCAACTAACCCACTAAAACTGCACAGACGACCCACATCTTATGCCGACGAAACACGGCTACAGTACTTAGTGCAAGTCTCTATAGGACTCTCGATGCCCTATCTCGAGGTCTTCGACTTGGAACGTTTCAGACCGACCCTCAAGAGTTGGTTTCATAGCCGCCAAACCTATGCGCATCCCAACTCCATGGGTTAAATCTTTCGATCTGTGGGCATTTCGTTGTGACATTGAAATCCCATTCAATGTCAGTGGTAAGCACAACGAAAACAAACTGCCTACATGATGAATTCTTACCGTATTCATCAGTCTAATATTATTTGATAAAGATTGACGAATGACAAACAACCAATCCAATTGGCTTTTGGTCACCCATTCCAACATATATATATAGGGAGGTAGACTTATATTAGAGCGATTGATGATGAGTGACACTTAAGGTAGGGAGGGTAGGCCATCTAATGCTAGTTTTGAAGATGTGGGCAAGTCTAAAACATGATTTGAGAATTAGTCCATATCAATTGACTTTTATGTCAAATAAGTTAAAAGAGTTGGTTCCTGCCTTTTAAATAGTGTTTCCAACTTCTGAAATAGGTTTTATGTGAAACATTTACATGGTAACATGAAAACGACTAGGTACAAGGAGTTGTCACACAAAACAACACTTTCGAAAGCTGAAGGGTCTACAACCATGTAGAATTTAATGCAAGAATCAAAGAAATGACAAAGTTTTTTTATGTACTTTTTTACTGTTTATACACTTATTTATAATACATTTTTAATAGAAAATATGATATTAAATATAAATTTTTAAATAATTTTGTAAGAAATAAAATTAGTTGAACTTATGTAATTTTTTTAGTTAAAAAACTATGTTAATTTAAAATGATATTACTTATTGAGAAATTAAAAAAATAAATGAATATATTGTTTGTATTATATAATTCATTGTATATCAAAAACTATGTTAACATACTAAAATTTAAAATGATATTACGCATTAAAAAATAAAAAATTATTTGAATGTATTCTTTTGTATTCATTTTAAATAAACTATTTTATATATATATATATATATATATATATATGTGTGTGTGTGTGTGTGTGTGGTGTTAAAGTATCTAAATTTAAAATAATATTACTTATTAGAAACATAAAACTTATCACTCATTATATAATTATTAATCACAATTATCATTCCTTTCTATTATTAAGTACCTGGTAACCAATGATATATTATAAATGGGAAAAATTACAAGCAACCCCTTATATGATATCATAAATGAGCAAATTATCCTCTTATGAAAAAATAAATAGTAATTTATTTTTATGTGTTTTTTAAAATATAACAACTTATATTCCTATATTTTTTAAAATAAAGTAATTTACCTAAAAGAAGATAAATTATTATTTTTTTAATAAATAAATATTTTACTCATTTTCAATATCACTGAATATTGACCTATTATAAATGTTATAAAAAGTAAAGCAAAGCAAGGGGCCGCTGCCCGTGGGGCTCCTATAAAAGGATATAGGAAGTCTTTTGTAAAAAATTATGTTTTTAAAGAAGCGATATTTATAGAAGGGTTAAATACATTTCGTATCTCTGAAATATATTATCCTCATCAATTATTCTTTTAAACTAAATAAATTTTTATTTACCAGGACAACATAGTTTAAAATTGAAACAATGTTGTTCCTGGACATCAGCATTCTGAGACATCAATCTATCCAGACCAGAGTGCTAATTAACATGTCTCAGACACAGATTCCGTTTTAAGTATAGAAAACCAATCAAATAAATAGTTTAAATGTTATATATTTTATAGACTCAAAGTTAAATAACGAATGAGTACAAAAAATACACAAAATAATTTTATAAAATAATTTTATTAATTTGGTAATATAATTAAGTTATTAACTATTTATTCTTTAGATAAAATGAGTCATTAAATGGTTTTTTGAATATATATTTTTTAAAATAAATATGATAAAACATTTATATTTATTCATTTTTTTCTAAAAATATTTAACTATTGGTTAAGCATATATATATTTGTCCAAATCTTTTAAAAAGCATATATGGATTGTTGGTTATATTATATTTGTTGTGTGTCTACTATATATATTAATCTATACTCCACTTATAATTTAATTTCTTCCCTTATTAAAAAAATAATTTGGTAATGATTTAATATGGAAAATACTAATATATATATATATATATTATATATATATATAATTAAAATAATATAATTATTCAAAATATGAGAAGCACTTTTGTCCAACCAAGGGGTAAGTGTTATATTTGTTAATTTATGGGGTAAATATTGCATCAGGAATAGTTCATAGAGGCAAAGTATATTTTACCCTTAAGATTATTATTAGAATGAAGGTAAAGTAGTCAAAAATAAAATTGAATTTATTTACAAAAAAGCTAAAGTAACTAGAAACACATTGAAGAGTACTTCTAACTTTTGTCTTAAAAGCGACTTTTTTTAACAATTTTAGAAGCAGACATTTCAAATACAGTAAAATCTTTATAAATTAATATTCTATACATTAATAAACTCTCTAAAACAATAAAATCTTTTGTTCCCCACTTGGATCTTTGTAAAAAATCATCAAAATTCGATAAGATAATAAGATAATAATTTTTTTTTAAAATCCCTTTATACCATTAAAACTCTAAATTAATAATTCGTAAATATTACAATTATAAATATTATGGTAATTTGCTATTGTACCTTGACTAACATCTTGAGAGTGTTTGATATTGTACCTTAACTAACTTTCAAACGATATTTTTAATCAACCCACTCTTGTAAATCTTTTTTAGTGCATGTTGGATGGTCTCTCTTATACTCACATAACGCTTTACGCATTTGATCATTTATGGATGATTTTGCGATGCCTTTTTAGATGAGAAGACATGGTGGGGTGTTATGAATTATTTTATTTTCAGATTGACATTTATATAGTATATGTTTCATTCATCATGCACAAATATATTTATTTGGTTATAATAGTTATTTAAGTGCAACGAATTAATGTAAACATGCATATTTAAGTAATTTCAATGAATTAATACATGCATCCATGAATATAATAGTTAATTGTAGACAATGAATTGATATTATACATGAATATATTTAATTAATTATGTACAACGAATTTATTGATGCATGAATATAATCAATGAAATATATATGAATTCATTTATTTTCAATATATATGTACTAAATTTGCTTAATTTTAAAAGTCTTTCTTTTAATTTATAAAATATTAATTTATCGATATATTAATATCTCTCTAAATTAATTAAATTTTATGGTCCCAAGTTATTAATTTACAAATGTTTTACTATAGTTCAAAAGTATTTTTTTAGAATTAGAAGATGAAACACGCGTTTGTGAAACTTGCGCAAACACTGAGGCTGAAAGGTTCGTGCCAACTGATCTTTAGCCTAGCTAATAAATTGTAGCTGAAAGCTGACGATCACAATGGAAATTAATATTAGCACTGCATGCTAGTCTTGTGGTGAATATATATCAGACCAACAATATTTAATATTAGCTGAAGGAAGTGGATCGGTCCAAGAAGCATGATAGAAGCGAAAAAAATCAAAAAATGATAAATTTAAAGTAAATTAATCTCGATCAAAGGGTGTATTCTTGATCTTTGTCGGGCGTTCGGTGTATAAAAATAAATACATAGGCAAAAAATAATACGAGAAAAATAACGTACAAGGAACGAAAACTGTAAAACGAATTTACCTTTCGTCGTTTTCTCGTACGGCTACAAGCGTTAATTCATCTCCGTTTTTTTTTTCGGATCCGTCCATGGCAAGATCTCGATCTTGAGACCCTCCCAAGAATGACACACTACCACTAATGAAATGTGGAATTTCGTACTAGCAAAGCACCCTTTCGTACAGAAGTGCAAAGAATCAACAACGTTATTGATTAATACTAGATCATTTGTTCCTCTTCGATGTCTAAGATCTTGAGAGGGTTTTTGGAGAGAAAAGGGAGAGAATTTCGTGCATATGTGTGCTTAGTAGCTGTTGGTCGGCTGAGGCTTTATGAGGCTTTATATGAGACCTAGTCACAAGATACCAAGGAGTCTTGACCTTGCGAGACTCCAAATACCATCTAACACCTCTAAGCCACCTTTACGGCTGATTTTGGTGAACTCCAAGGCACCATTTCGTGCTCACCACACCCAAGGAGGAGTCTTGGCTCCTTCTTAGCCTAGCCATAGTCTAACCAAGGCCTTGGGCTTGCATTTTAAAGGATTGGGCTTGACTAGTTAAAATTAAATCAAGCCCACGTCTTATGGACTTCAAATCAAAACTAGTTTAATTTATAAGCCCAACATTAAAATATCCTATAATCCAATTAAAGGATCCAAACATTTTATTATCTCTCCTCTAATTTATAAACCCAATTTATAAATTATCAAGCCCAATAAAATTAATCTAATTAATTTTTATGGCCAACTTAAAATTCTAATTAATCCAATTAATCAAATTTTAAGTCATCCATCCAATGAACTTGTCTAAATAAATGATCCAATCATTTATTCTCTTCAAAGATTAATTAATCCAAAGGATTGATCTATATAAATGATCCAATTAAATTAATCCGACTCTTCTAGAATTAATTCTAAATTAATTTCATCACATTATAGTGGTAGGGTGTGATTTTTTAGGTTCACCCTCAACTAGACTTGGGCGTGTGTGACCAATTCATTTAATTAAATCCAATTTAAATTAATTATTTTTATTATCACATAATCAGAAATCACCCGTTACTGTGGGTGGCCGTCTAGCAACGGTCCATGACATTAGGGACTAGGTGAATGTTGGTGTGAACGTTTAGGCTCTGAGTCCATACAAGTATGGTCCTACTGCCTAAGGCATGAAATTGCGTGTCGGTTCCCATCCTTGACTAGCAACTATGTTTAATACTCGAGATGCTTTACTCTACTGATTTGATCTAGGAAATCTATCCCTGATCGATCAATTTCTTTGGTCAAAGACTTTTAGAGTCTAAACCATCTCAGAGTGCATAGGAGAACTCTTTATCATATACTGACAGGGGACAGATCCTCTCTTGGAATCCATCGTCATCGCTACATACTTCGACTACACTGGATAAGGCTTTTGATGGCCATGCCTCATGACACAGCTACCGCTCACCATATCCAAGATACAATTTTTGTATGCACGTGACTGTCATGATTCCTAAAGTCCTAGGACTAATCTCATACTATCGGAATCGAGAATCCCAGTTGTACCGACCAAGCCTTAAAAGACTTCCATATGACGATTCTCGCAAGTCACTTTAGCCAGTCGACTACCTTGCCAACCAACCCACTAAAACTGCATAGACGACCTATGTTTCTCCTGCCGATAAAATACGGCTACAGTACTTAGTTCAAGTCTCCATAGGACCCTCGACGCCCAGTCTCGAGGTCCGCGACTTGGAACGTTTCAGACCGACCTCACGAGTTGGTTTCATAGCTGCCAAACCTATGCACAGCCCAACTCCACGGGTTTAACCTTTCGGTCCGTGGGCTCTCGTTGTGACATTGTAACCCCATTCAATATTTGTAGTAAGCACAATGAAACAAGTTGCCATCTTGATGAATTCTTACCGTATTCATCAATCTAATATTGTTTGATAAAGATTGTCAAATGAAAAAGCAACCAATCCAATTGGCTTTCGGTCATCTATTCCAACATTAGCTCCATAATATTGTTGATGTCGACAAAAAGCGATATCGACTAAATTTTATTATTGAGATATGATTCAACACACTTTGCACTAGAAGTCTTATAAAGTTCTAATCACCTTCCCTCTCAAATGAGGGGGGTATTTATATTATTCCTAATTTATGCTATTTAGGGCAGGTGAAGGCAAAGTACTCTTCCGTCCTTCACCTACCCCTTTTACATAGCTAGAAATGCTTCACTGAGGGTATTCTCATAATCTTGAGGGATCGCAATAATTTGGCAGGTTTCACTTCGTATCTTCCTTTTGGGGCGATATCTTCCTTTCCTGGCTGAAAAAATCTTTCTTTTTATGACGAATCCGTTTCTCCTCCATCAACAGCCCCCCTAATTCATAAATATCTCTAGAGATATTATTGAATTATAATGAATCTTGGACTCTATTGCGGACTTGGCCTGTTTTTTGGACTGTCAAGTATATATATCATTGGTGCTTCGAATGCCCCGCTTGCTTCCAATCGAAAAATCTCTTTGTTTTATCCTTCTCGCTTTATTATTGGTCTTCTCTCTCTCTCTCTCTCTCTCTCTCTCTTATTTGTTGCGTTATGTCAATTCACTTTCTATAAGTCAACATACTTGAGGGTCGGTTAGGTATCCGTCTGGTTTAGGTCGCGACACGTTGGGGAACAACGGGGGAGTGGGTCTTCTTGTCAAATAGGGAGGCATCGCCACTGGTGGATAACGTCGTGGCTGGCCGAGGCAATCAGCCTCGACTAGCTCTGCCTGGTCGAGGTGTGCCTTGCCCAATTTCGCCTAGCCGGGACTATTCGCCTCAATTGGAATTCGTCTGTGTCATCTCATCTCGTTCGTTTTTCCTTCTTCTCCAGGGGGAATTTTTTATTTTCAACATGAGGTTATCGAGGCGGTCAGGAATATGCCTGAAAGTCATTATGATTCTCTTGAGATTTTGGTGGGTTCTGATTCATCTCAAAAAATAATCGGTAGTCATGTCCATGTCCAAAGTGATGAACTGGAGTCGTCCATAGCCCCCTAGTCTAAACTTCGTTTCTCTTGTTATGGATGTTGAAAATTGCAATAGTTCTTTGAGTTTCGAGGAGTTTGATTTATTTTAGGAAAAAAATTGACCCGTCCTCCATTTTTTAATTCCGCCTCCCACGGGTAGGAAATAGGATTATGATGCCTCCTCTGAGTTATATCACTGTCTACACTAAATTTTTTTCTTCGAGTTTTACACTTCCTCCACATCCTCCATTGATCAACATAATAAAAGAGTCTGGTCTTTGTGTTAGTCAATTTACTCCGAATTCTTCATATTTTTTGAAGGTTTTCTCTATCGGTTTAGAGAGTTGGATTTGCCTCTTTCTGTTGAGTCTTTCTTCACTTTCTTTTCGGTTAGAAAAATAGCCAATAACTCTTTCTTCTTTTTCTTTCCTCAAAATGGGTGTAAATTCTTGGAGGGAAGTGTTCTTCTAAAGGGCCTTGGAAAGAAAAATTCTTTTATACCAAAGATTTAGATTGGGGTTTCGCGACTAGTTGGGGGGGGTAGTCTTCCCCGTTCTTATTTCTAGCCATGATCTTCACATGTCCTTCATAGGAGCGAGTTTGTTTGACCAGTCGCTTGATGTGGAATCTTTACTTGCATCTGCTATATTTGTTTTTCTTGTTTGTTTATTTCTTGTTGTTGCCTCTTGTTTTGTTTTGACTTATTTTTAGTTGTTTTTCTTTGTCATTTTTGGGAAGAAAGTTTCGTTGCAGGACATTCAGCGCTACAAGGTTGAACGCGAGCTCGAGCAGCCACGATGGGCGGGCTCGTCCTCTCCCTACGTCGCTCGTCCCCCTCCTCTGCGACCTCTTGAAGTGAACCATGGTCAATGAGGATCTAGGAAAGATAATCATGTTGCACCTTCTGGATCAGAAAGATCCCGTGAGTTTGAAGTCGTTGAGGCTCCTCACAGGATTGGAAAAATGGCTCTTTTCTTATGGGATCAATCATCACGAAAGGGTGGCTTCATTCTAGGATGCTTCTGGTTTTGATCTGGCTTATGATAGGTCACATAGCATCATCAGTGTTTACGACATTTCTCACCTTAGTTCCATTGCTGATCATACCGTCACTCCCTTTTGCTTGGCAAATCTGCTAGGGTGAGTTTATTTTCATTTGGATTTTCTTTTGGCGTAATTTTTTACTTCTTCTGTTTCATATCCTCAGGTCACTACATTAATCGAGATTGTCGACCAACACTTTGCATTTTACGACAAGGAGTTGAAGCGTCGGAGACCATCCTCGAGGAGATGAAAAAAGAGCTCGCTCATTGTCAGGAGCAACTTAAGGTGGCGACTGAGGGCCAGGACAACTTGAGGGATCATTATAATCGCGAGTTCGCTTCTAGTCAAAGCTTCCTCAAATTGGAGGCTGGGTAGATTTACTTGGAGTACATTTGGAACGACTTCAAGAAAAAGCATGAGGACTCAGAGGAGTTTGAGGGTGCCGAAATGGCGAGGGCTAATGACATCTACAATCAAGTGATTAGGCACTGTCGCACCAAGTTGAGGGAGAGTGATCGCTTCGCTGGGGACGATTTCATGTTCCTTAAGCCCCTTGTGGCTGATGAGGATGTTGCCAAAAACGGCGAGGTGGAAGTTGTGGACGAGCCTGCTGGGGGTGCTCACGTTAATGTTGGGGGCGATTGTCTTTGACGCTCTTCATAGTTTATTATACTAATTTCTTGTTTTGTAGTCGAGATAACATTGTCGTTATTTCTTTTTCAATGATTTCCTTCCGAGCTCATGGATAATGCTATCATTATTTCTTACTTAATATACTCTCCTCATGTTTACTTCTTATTTATTCTTGTTATCTTTGCTTTTCATGCATTTATTTCCTGGGACTTCTTAGGAGTCCTTTGTAGAATGCTAACTCGTTCTTGTTTGGGAGTTTGAAAATTTTCATGGAACTTCTCAGGAGTTCCTTTGTAGCATGTTAACGCATTTTTGTTTGGGAACCTCTTAGGAGCTCGCATGATCATCTTTCTGGAACTTCTTAAGAGTTCATTCTTAGAATGTTAACATATTTTTATTTGGGAGCTTCTTAAGAGCTCACGTGATTATTTTTATGGAAGGAGTTCCTTCAATCATACTCAGCATGCCATGAAAAAATTATTTTCCTTTGGTGTTTTGCAATAGTTCATCTTACATGTAAATAAGAAACAAAAAAACACTTAATGAAAAAAGGATTGTGATTTTTTTTCATCGACATCCTATCCGGGTTTAGCTAATTGGTCAGCTTTTTCATTAATGGACTAGCTAGTTTAGCTAATTGGTCAGCTTTTTCATTGTTCGACTGAGGAACATGTTGCAATTTCAATTTTTTCGAACTTCTGGCATAATGCGTGAATGAGATTCAAGTATTGGATCATCCTTTCTCCTTTTGCTTCATAGTCTCCTCTCACTTGGTTCACTATCAATTGCGAATCGCTATATGCCCTGAGGTATTTGATTTTGTTCTTTTGGGGCTTTGTTCTTGGGTTAAATATATTGTTTGACCTTCTCCATAGGCTCTATGCGCTCCTCATCAAACTTCATTTTCTTGTTTACAAGGGGCTCACCTTCACTGCATTTCTCCATTGGCACTTCCTCGGAAATTACCGGGGCTTTACCTTTGCTTGAGATTCCGCTCTTAGTAAGTGGTTGGTTATTTGACTCCTTCTTTAGGGAGTGTAACACTCTCTTGCTTGCCTTCGGTTGCCTACTTCCTCTCCGATACCATCAGGGGTTGGAAATTTTAGCTTTAAGTGGTATGTCGAGGCTATTGCTTGAAAGGAATTTTGGCTTATATGACGTTATATGCGGAAGGGGTATTTACGACCAAAAAATTAACCATCTTTGTCACTCGCAGGTACGAGCCTGGAGACATGGGGACATCACTTCTCCTACCAGCTCCACTATGCTGCTATTAAAGCTTGTTAGGGGCGTGTTCACCTGGGTTAGCTCGGCCTTGCTGATTTTCATTTTCGAGAATGCTTTGTAAAATATGACATCCTCAGAGCTACCGCTATCCACCAAAACTTTCTTTACCCAGAAATTTGCTATGGTGGCAGAAATTACTACTGCATCGTTACTGGTTGCAATGTCTTTCTCTAAGTCATGACTGTCGAAGACTATCTCCTGTTTTCCTTATGATTCCTCATTCATCATCACTTCTGGCCCGAATGGGTCATGTGTGATGTTTTTGGCGGTTCTGAGCACGGCTTTGCTCACTCGAGCCGAATCTCGTCCTGCTGATCCATCAGATATCACTCCGATAACCCTGGTGGTTTATCTTGGTTCGATTTGTTTTGCCTTGCTTCCCTCTCGCGCCCTTCTCGGGGAGGCCTTGAGCTTTCTTCATGTGGTTTACAATCTATGTACTCCTTCAAGTATCCCCATTATCTCAACTTTTATATCTTGTCATTGAGATGGAGGCAATCTTCAGTACTATGACTACGGTCTTTGTGAAAAAGACATTATTTATCTTATTTCATACTCTTAGGGTTTTCCCCATGCAGATTGGCCATTGGATTATCCCCTGTTGTTCTACCACAGCAAGGATCTTGGCGCAGAGCGCTTTTAAGGGGGTATATCGGGTTATGTCGGAGGGTAGCACACATCTTCGGTCCCTTTGGCTGCTTTCATTCAATGGTCACTTGGAATGGCCTTCCTCTTCTACTCTCCACTTTTCGGGGGCTGCGACTCTTATGTCTGATGTTTCTTCGATTTTGATGTATTTGTCTGCTCGTACTAAGAGCTCATCTAGGGTAGCTGGAGGTTTTCTAGCTATAGATTCATGAAACCTTCCCCTTCGCAAATTTTGTTGCATAATACTCGCTAGAAGTTCTAGGTTGACATGAGACACCTTTAGGACGGTCTTAGAGAATCTTCGCACGTAGTTTCGCAGACTCTCATACTCTCGTTGGATCACAGCGAATAAGTACAAAACAGTTTTAGGATATCTCTTGTTAATTGCGAAGTGGTACAAGAAATGTTGAGATAGTTGCTCAAAGTTGTCTGTCGTCCCGTTGAGTGGCTGATTAAACCAGGTTATAACTTTTTCAGCCAGGGTCATCTGAAAGGTCTTGCAATACGCAGCATCGCTAAAATATCTAGCAAATCTGCTTTTTCTAGGAATCGGTCTAAATGATCTTGGGGATCCTTCGTCCTGTCATACTCAATAATGTTTGGAATTTTAATTCCATAGCCTCTATTAGGATATGGGTTGCAAAGGGACTACGTCCGGGAGGGGCCACAGCCAGGGGAAGTGCTTGTACATTCTCCGTCCCTTCTATGCTGGCTTGTCTAGCCGCAGTTTGACCTCTCCCATGAGGTCTGTTCTTCTGGGGGTGCTTCCGTCAGTGGTGGTGAAGGCAATTCATCTTCAGGTAAGGAAGGCCAGCTCTCCATCTCTTCTTCCAATCAGCCATTTGCTTGTTGGTCTACCGGCCCTTGGTCATTGTTCCCTTTGGCCAAATTTACTCCATGACCTTTACGAAGATGACGAGGAGGTTGTGGTGGTACCACGCATGTTCTGCGATATATTATGCCCTCAATGTCGCTTGTGTTGAGGCGTCCTCGATCAACTATCGAAGAGTTTCATGTGTGAGTTGGATCATAGAGGAGGGGGAGCTTGATCCCGCTCCTCTTGCTCTTCGGGTCTTCCGTTGACTTCACCCCTTTAGGTGTCGAACGGCTGCTGGACTTCTTTATGGGGCACATGCTCGGAGATCCCTTCAAGATCTCCTACGCCTTCGTTCCCATTCCGCGCTCTCGACCTAGTGTTCATCTTCAAATGTTTAATTGTGATTTCTCACATACGGCACCAAGTTGATGTCGCCAAAAAGCAATATCGACTAAACTTTATTACTAGGATACGATTCAACATACTTTGCACAGAAGTCTTATAAAGTTCCAATCCCCTTCCCTCTCAAATGGAGGGGGTATTTATACCATTCCTAATTTATGCTATTTAAGGTAGGTGAAGGCAAAGTACTCTTCCGTCCTTCACCTACCCCTTTTACATAGCTAAGAATGCTTCACTGAGGGTATACTCGTAATCTAGAGGGATTGCAATAATTTGGCAGGTTTAACTTCGGATCCTCCTTTTGGGGCAACATCTTCCTCTCCTGGCTGAGAAAATCTTTCCTTTTATGAAGGATTTGTTTCTCCTCCGTCAATTGCACATTTTAAATATTCATAATATTAGTCGTTTGATTAATAAAAAATGTACTTGTAAACAACTTAATTTTTCATAAAAAGAAATAAAACCTGCTTAAAGGGAAAGAAAATAAGTCCAAGACAAAAACTCTTTATAGCATTATTAAAGTTGCCAACGACACCTTATTTGATTGGTAAGATCGAGTCCAGTTCAAGTTTCATGAGTTTAAGTATATATCTATTTCATTGTTGTGAAACCTAACCCAACCTGTTCTATCGGACCGCTCAAACTGTCGATCGGACCACAAAGTGGGCTAGGCGAATGGTAAAATCCGATGGGGAATAAACATCGCCTTTTTTTAAGAGAATCAGACAACCTAATGGTCCAACCACCGACCCACTTGAACTGATATTGGGTTAATCGAACTAGCCAGGATGCTGAGTGGTATAAATTAAGCATTAAAATCCCTAATTTTTTCTCTTTTTGTCAGCAAAAGATCCCTAACTTTTTGTCTCTTTGTTACGTTATTGGTGTTGAACGCTTATTAGCTTTTCGATGTTCTGGAACCTGTATTTTTTATTTGGCTTGACTTTATTTTTTTAATTTCATGTGTTTTTGTGGTACATTTGCATGGATGGCAATGGGGCGGGTCTGGTACGGGTCCGCCCAGACCCGAGACCCGCCCCATTAAATTTCAGCAGGATTCATAACCCGCCCCAACCCGCCCCCGCCGCCCGCCCCGCCCCCCCGTCCCCCCGCCACGTAGAAAACCGGCCCGCCCGCCACCGCCCGCCCCGCCACCCCGCCCCCCAACCGCCCCTCCAACCCGCCCCCACCCGGCCCTCCAACCCGCCCGCCACCTGACCCGCCACCTCCCCAACCGACCCGCCACGGCAAATTATAGATTTTTTTGCACTCTTTTTTCGATTTCTTAAACACAAGAAATTAAAATTTTTCATGATTCCATGCAAATAAAGATATAAATTCCATTATAATAAAACATAACCTATCAATAAAATTCTCAATGACAAATATGAAATTCCAAGGGATACAAACAGACAAACAACAAGCAAAATTCATGTAGATGACATAAAAAATAAAAAGTTGAAATTGTAAACAGTTAAATACATGTCCATGCTCCGTGATACACTGATTATGTTTCTTTATTTGCTATCACGATCGTCTTGGTCATCTTCTTCATCGAGTATTGAAGGACAATTTTGTATACCATCACTTGTCGAACAAGTATCTAACAAAATACAAAAAAAAAAGAGAGAATAAAATAAGTATAGTAATTATTATAGTTTAATGTAATAAAAAAATGAATCAATTTTCTTACCATTCGCTTTCGTTCCACAACCAACGACGAGAACACATCAATGCCTCCACAGTAGTGTGATGGAGCCTATTACGATGAGGATTAATCAACTTCCCACTACTACTAAATGCAGACTCGGATGCAACGGTGGAAACAGGAATAGCTAAAATATCTCTAGCCATCTTCTGCAAAGTAGGAAACTTAACACCATTTGTCTTCCACCAGTTCAAGATATCAAAATCACGAGCTCTTGGCAAGAGACTTTCTTCTAAATACATGTCCAATTCCGACGTCGCAGACAAGTTAGTAGCACCAGAAGTTTTTGAAACCACAAATTGTTCAAACTCATCAAGACTATCATCCACATTAACATCACTGTGAACATCAGATGACATTGTATTTTCCAGACTGCCAATGCTTGAACTACTCTCATTCAAAGTACAACATCTAGATTGGTAGTCAAACAACAAATCATAGCAATTTTGTCGAACCTCATCAATCTTAAACCTCGCACTTTCATGATAAATTTTGCGAAAGAAAAACTCAACCAAAGACATCTTGTATCGAGGATCTAAAACAACAGCAACTCCCATCAAAATATGACAAACCTCCAATATTTCATATTTCCTCAACATGCTTAAAGCCATATCTTGAATCAATATATTTGGACTCTTCACCCATTCATCTAATTTCACTTTGATATCACAAATTTTTTGGAAATAAAAATTCGAAGTAGGATAAAGAGTCCCAGAAAACATCTCTGTTACCTGATGAAAAAGTTTCAACTTTCCACAAATTTCAATTGCATTCACCCAATCTTCTTCAGTTGGTAGACTTTTGTAATTCTTTTCTCGAACATTAAGACGTGGGAACACATCTTTGTAGATAATAGCAGTTTCTAACATCAGATAAGTTGAGTTCCAACGTGTCTTGCAATCCAGACATAATTTCTTGGTGCAATTAACAAGGTTGAAGACAAGTAGAATATCTTCTAAAACCAATATGATCAACCACACTAAGTGGATAATCATGCAAGATAACCATCGAAGCAAGCTCACGTCTCGCCTCTTCTTGATTGAAGATATGTGTTCCCAACTCTTCTCACCACTAACTTTTTGATTTGCCTTCAGAAAACTTTGACGGATATCTGTTTTCCTAGGCCGCTGTTTACAAACTTTCTCATAATGTTTGTGCAAATGAGTCGTGCCATAACCAGCTGGAGCTTTGAGGCGAGTTTTGCAATAATTACACTCCGCAAATTGAATACCTTCAACTTTGACTCTCTTGAAGTGGTTCCATGCCTCAGACGTTCGCTTCCTCTTACTATTGTCTTCAGATGTTTCTTCAATCTCAACCCTGTCTGGAATATCTTTACTCATTTCGATTTCTGTATTGCTTTCTGTAACAGTGTTACTTTCTCTAACAGATGGTTGAGAAGTATTTTCCGGTTGAGATTCCATCTATCAAACAATAAATAAGCATTTCATTAACCTTCAAATATATACAACTAGTCGTTCTATTATGTATACGGCAGACCTCAAAGATGATGGATTAACAGCCCAAGTTTTTTTTTTTTTTTTTGAAAATTCAAAGTGCAACATTAAGATAAATATCGCAACGATCAGCAACATCAACACAATTAGTCAAGCATTTAAGACTCATAACTATCGGCATTGCGTTGAAACAAAACTAATATCAAAACAAAATGTAAGTACCATCAAAAGTAACATTGTATGCCATAGTTTTGCTCTCTCTTCCTTCATGAATGTAAATCCAATAATAGTCGATGAATGCAATATGTCATTGGATTAACAGCCTAGATCGGGGGAAACTGGAGCGGGAAGTATGAAAAAAAAAAAAAAACATATATACAGAACCATGATCTTTCCAACCATTAAACGCACCACTGTCTTGACATACACTAATAATAAGATAAGAACATCTGTAACCAGATATCATATTCCAGCTGCCAATGCTAAAAAAATATCTTCCTAATCACATAATTTAGCAATCTTGTGCTCTCCTTTCTTATCTCTGTTTTCCCCAATAGAAACATAATGAGAAATAATCAGCAAATACATGAAGAGAAATATCTTTCATCGAAACAACACTGCTGTATCTCCAGAAGGGTATAGTTAATGACACCACACAGGCACATCAATTCAAGCAACAGATCTATGATTTCATATGCTCAGAATTCGAATTCTTTGGCTAGGAATCCAAATTGCAGAAGCACAGCAAATCCAACATCAGTATGCAATATCAATGACCAAAAAGCATTGGTTCGTAAAAATATTCAACATCTGAGCTAATGAAGACTGAAGAGCCGAAAAGATGATGGTTCAAACATCAGCAGACCAGAACATGCTTCTTTAAGGAACTACATTTCCAAGAAAACAATATAAACCCTCACAGTCCCCTCAAAGTATTACCCTCCAAATAATACTTAACATGATATTCCAGTAAAATGCACAAATAATCCAGAATAATTTCACATACTTCTAGCTCCAATTCACCCAAAACAAAGAAGAGCACAACCCACCTCACAACTTGAGCAAAAGCAAGTCTGGATCCCAGCTGAAGAAAGTACTCGTGTGGAGAGACCAAAATGCGACGAGGTGGGCACGGCGACGAAGGTGGGCTGAGCGACGACGGCGACGAGGTGGCTGACCGGCTGAGCCTTGAGAGTTTGAGAAATGAGAAATTGATAATTGAGGGTTTTGCAATTGACATTGAGGATGAGGTTGTTGACGTCTTGAGGAAGAGGAAATGAGGCTTTTTTTCTTTTAATTTTAATAGGGTCTTTTCATTTTTTAGTTTTTAATTAATATTTTAATTGATTTTTTATTTTTTGAAGAGAGCATTTTAATTTTTTTTAAAATTATTACTTGTATTATTATTTTAGTTCATAAAAATTATATTATACAAAGAATATAATAAAATTAATATTTTTATATTATATAAAGAATATAATTAATTTTAATATCTATTTCTAAGTTTTATATTTATATCAAGATACATATATGTATTATGCAATTTATTTTTATTTTTAGTGATTCTTATGAATTAATCTAGAGATAATGATAGTAATAATAATAATGATGATAGTTGAAAATTTTTAAGTATTTTAATTATAATAAGATAACAATAAATTTAATCAATAATTACGATATTTTAAAATTTCGGCACCCGATTCATACCAAATTCAAATATATATAAGATTATGTTAATTGATCATATTGGACGGTGATTTAAAATCACATGGCCTGATTGAACGATACGCCGTCTTGAATTTTAACGGCCAGATCAACTTATGTTGTTCAACAATATAAGATGATAGTTACATCAATGTAATAATAACATTTATGAATATATAAATTTATTAGTTATTATAGATTGTGAATATATATAAATGTCAACTGTAAAATATTTTATGTATTTCAATTACATTACTTCATATAATAGATACTTTTATTAGTTTTCTACAATTTAAATTATTCAGTATGAATTTTATTTATTTTTTGGTATATATTACTACTAAACTAATTAGTAGTTTATACTTTAAAATACATTATATAAGAGTAAAATATGTAAATCAATATATTAAATTTAAAAAAAGAAGAAAGAAAAGAAAAGAAATTGATTTATCAGTTAAAATAAAATTTAATAATTTAAATAAGTTAGTTATATTATTAGTTCAATTGCATCTTTTTTCTATATAGTTTAGACATAAATATAAAAGATATAAATACAGATAGATAGAATAGATAATAAAAAGGCTAATTTTGAAGATATATTAGTATAGATATAGATAAAAAAGAAGAAACTAATTTATTAATTAAATATAATTTGAAGAGTTGAATAAGTTAGTTATCTTATTAGTTGAAGGGTATTTTTGACTTTACAAAAAATTGGTGCGACAGTGTCATTAACCGCCATTTGTGAGTGTGGAACCTCTTTTCTTTTTATATTAGTATAGATAAATTAAAATATTTTTTATTATTTTTTTGTATATAATGAGATCAACAACTTTTAAAAAATAACTTATATTTATTTTTAATTAATATTAATAACTATTAAATATTTTAATACCTTAATATAGTTACAAACTTTAAAATGAATTGGATAAACAAAGAATACATTACATTAATATTTTTTTAATAAATAATATCAGTTTAGATTTAAATACTTTAATATAATTTTCAATCTAAAATGAATTGGATAAGACAAAAAATACGTTCATGTTACATGTAAATTATTAAATTTCTTATCAACTATTTTTTTCTATTTGGTATTTTTGTACAGTTGGGTACATACAAAAATTATTTAGGATTCACATATATATATATATATTAATATATATTACTATAAATTTTTTATTTAAATATATTATATATTAATAATATTTAATAAAAATGGCGGGTCCGGGGCGGGGCGGGTCCGGGTCCGGGTCGGGCGGGTCCGGACAGGACCCGTAACCCGCCCCGGACCCGGCCGGGACTAAAAAAATTGGCCCCGGACCCGGAAAATTACGTCCCAGACCCACCCCATGCGGGGCGGGTCCGGGGCGAATTTTTCGGGTCCGGGTTGAAATTGCCATCCATATACATTTGTTGTATTAGAGTATTACATCTCTATTTTATGTTATTTATTTATAGGCATATATTATTGAAAATATTAATTGTAAAGAGGGAAATGCTTAAAAAATAATCTTTTATTATATTATTTAATATTTTAAATTAATTATTATATATTTTATAATTATTTATGCCATATATATATATATATATGACGTTGTCGGTTCAACCACGATTAGACCTGATGCGTGCAAAAAACGCACGGGTCCAATGGATTTAGATAATTGTTCAAGGCTTGGGCCGAAGTGAATGTAAATCTTGGAGGATGAATCTGCAAAAAAGGAGTTAGCACTCCAATGCCAAGTTAGTATGGATTTGAGATGAATTAAAGTGAAAAAGTAAGTGAATGTGATATAGTGAATAAGATTGGTGAAAAGTGTAAGAATACTTGATAATATACTTAAAAGAGCTTCAAATATAGTTTAGAGAGTGAGAGGGGCGTGACAGGGGTGTGAAGGGTGCCCTTTTCAGGGTACCCGAATGTGTGAGGAAAAGTGTCAGAGAGTACCCAAGTGTGTCAGTAAAAACTTGTCCTTCATTTAGAATATCAAAGCTGTTTTTATAGAGGGAGTGCCCTCATCTGCTGGGGGTCTATCCCCCTTTCGAGATTCTTCGGGAAGTTGGTTGAGATAGTTGGGATAAAGGATAAGTCGTCCTTATCCATAGTTAGGAGTAGGAGTCGTTCTTCAGTCTAGAAAAATCCCTCGCTTGCAAGAAACCCTAGATGCCAGGGAGTCCTAGCCGCCAAGGAGTCCTAGTTGCCTAAGAGTCCTTCCTTACCTGTTTTATCATTCTAGGGATGCTAACACCTGGGTTGATGAGGTGCCACGTGGGAGAGTGGGCTACCACATGTGTGGGCCTTTTGGGCCGAATGTTTTTGTGTATCTTAATCATGGTTCGAGTTGGGGGATGTCCCAGCCCTCGAGTCTGGGGCAATCCCAGGCCTAGAGTCCGGGGATGTCCCAAGTCTCCTTTCCTCTTCCTGAGTTTCTTGGGCCTGCCTAATTAAACTGTGCACTGGGCCATCTTTGACCTCCTCAGATTGTTATGGGCATGGGATGTCCTGGGTCACCCGGTAGGTATCATGGATCTTCGGTTTCTATCTTCTTTTTGGGCCACTTGGACCTCTTTGGGCCAATCTAATTTCATACACATCAGTACCCCCCCCCCACCAAAAGCAAGGCTTAGATGCCTCCACAGAGGAGGACTTAGGTGCCTGCACGGGACAGAGCTTACAAGTCTCCCAAATAAAGACCCAGGTACCTGTCCGAATGAAGGACATGGTGCCTCCACGGAGGAGGGTCTTTGTGCCTGTGTGGAAGACAAGGCTTTTTATGAGGTGGTTCTTGCCTGGGGCAGGTTTTTAATGTGAGAGGTTTGAAAAGGATGCCTCCCTTGTGAAATATTTACAAGAAGACACATGTTAACATATTAAAAGTGTTAAAATAAACCTCCAAGGTTATTAAAATAAAAATATTACAAATACTCCCTGAGGAAAGCTTGTATGTAAAGATTTATTCACTGTGGGGGATGCCTGTCTAGGAACAGGGCTTATTTTCTGATAAGGTACTGAGGTGTGGAGGCTCAGTCAGCGGATCAGCGGGCCTGGGATGTCCTAGGACTTTCATCCCATTGGCGGGGATCAGGGATGTCCCTGGTATGATCTGTAGAGCCTGGGCGCTACCAGCTGTCTCCATGGTCTTCTTCTTATTAAATGTGTTGCTAGGTGTTTCCAATGTTACTCACGTCTTTAACTCTGAGTTCCCACAGACGATGCCAATTGATGCGTGCAAAAAATGCACAGGTCCAATATTTGGACAATTGTTCAAGGCTTAGGCCGAAGTGAATGCAAATCTTGAAGGATGGATATGCAAAAAAGGAGTTAGCACTCCGACGCCCAAGTTAGTATGGATTTGAGATGAATTAAAGTGAAAAAGTAAGTGAATGTGATGGAAAATCGTGATATAGTAAGATTGGTGAAAAGTGTAAGAACACTTGATAATATGCTTAGAAAGAGCTTAAAATATAGTTTAGAGAGTGAGAGGGACGTGAGATGGGTGAAGGGTGTCTTTCTCAGAGTACCCGGGTGAGTGAGCAAAAGAATCAAAGAGTACCCAAGTATGTCAGTAAAAAGTTGTCCTTCGTATGGAAGACCAAGACTGTATTTATATAGGTAGTGCCCTCATCTGTTGGGGGTCTGTCCCCCTTCGGAGATTCTTGGGGAAGTTGGTTGAGATAGTTGGGATAAGGGATAAGTCGTCCTTATCTGTAGCTAGGAGTAGGAGTCTTTTTTCAGTCCAGGTAGATCTCTCGCTTGCAAGAAGCCCTAGCCGCTAGGGAGTCTTAGGCGACAAGGAGTCCTAGTTGCCAAGGAGTCCTTCCTTACTTGTTTTGTCATTCTAGGGTGGACGTGGTTCGAGGTGGCTATTGACACCTTGGTTGATGAGGTGCCACATGGGAGAGTGGGCTGCCACGTGTGTGGGCCTTTTGGGCCGAATGTTTCGGTGTGCCTTAATCATGGTCCGAGTCAGGGGATGTCCTAGGTCTTGAGTCCGAGGTAGTCCCCAGGCCTAGAGTCCGGGGATGTCCCAAGTCTCATTTTCTCTTATTGAGCTTCTTAGGCCTGCCTAATTAGACTGTGGACTGGGCCATCTTTGGCCTCCTGGAATTGTTATGGGCGTGGGATGTCTTGGGCCTCCCTTTAGATATCATGGGCCTTTGGTTTCTATCTTTTTTTTTTGGGCCACTTGGGCCAATCTATTTTCATGATTAGGACCAATGATTGAACTATTGATCCGTAACCAATTGAATTTTCCAATTTGATGAACAATTCGAATTTTAAAACAATGGTCTTTTAATAATTGTTTTTTATTTTTTAAATTTGTCTTATTTTTTAACTTACGTATTTATCGATTTGAATTATTGACGTATTGATCAGTCTTTAGATTTAAAAAGTATTGAATAATAAAATAAATCGCTATTTAAACAAAATAAAACAAAGAATTATTAAAGTCAATAGCAAGCACATCAAGAACACTTTTTTTTTTTCTTCTTGTAGTGGACTTCTTTATATCTATAATTCTCAACAAACAAAAAAAGCTGGTGAAAGTGTGATGGCTGATCATATCAATTTGCACTTAAGATATTTCAGTTAAGATTCAGTTAGTAATAAAATATATATGTATTTGCAACATAATTGAGAGCAATTTCGATGGAGATAATCTAACAAAAGGGCTCCCATTATTATATATAGAAATGACAACCAAGCAAAGCTTTTCCCTTTATGGCTTCCTCGTTTTTCTTTGTTTTTTTCCCTTTGTTTTACCTAAATTTGTGCTAATCTGATGCGGAGAGCATCACCACTCTGGTAGAAACTATGACTTTATTATGCAACTTGTTTTTGCATATGACGTCATATAATCGAACACCACGTCTAAAAGTTTAACCTGTTTTTACGTGTAAATTCAATATGTAAAACCTATTTTATAAATGGAGGACAAAGAAATTCAAGCCCGAGACCTTGGTAAATACAAATCAATTATGGTTTCACAACGGTCATGGGCCGTTGTTTCTGCAAGTGTAGTCAAACCATGACAAATATTTTGGCTATAGATAGAAACAATGACGAATATTGATTAATCGTGGTAACATTTTTAAATTGCTTTGGTTTTATTTAGTCGTGGTTATAAATAATATTGATTTATCGTGATTTTTAAACCGTAGTCATTTATAGTGTAGTCAAAGTTCACATTTTTTACAGTTAGAGCATCACCACAGTGGTAGAAACTATGGCTATATAATGTGCAACTGTTAAACGGCCACCTCATTTAAAACTTAAATTGCTAGACTGAAGAACCATTTAACATTAAAGATCTTAACATGCACTTAATACCATCTTTATCAAACTCGAGACCTGTTGTTCGATTTGATTCCATTACCATGTTGAACGATCACTTCATCTAAAAACTTAACTTGTTAGCTAGAGACGAGAATCATTTAATATAATGCAGCTCATGAATTGCATTATTATACAACAAAAGGCTTAAACATATTTTTCTCGATCCTAAATTCTGGCACTTTAGCATTTTTATCCTTTAATCTTTCTAGGGTTGCAAAACAGTCTTGTTACTTTTTGCTATTTCGCAATTTTAGTCCTTCCAGTGCCAGGTTTTGATAATATTGTTGGAATAAATCATGTACCACGTCATATTTTTCAAAAAAATTCATCCATGTTGACAAAAGTAAACCAATCAGAACAAAAGCCCTCATTTAAATGAACCACGTAAGGCGTACATGATTTATTCCAATGATTTTAACAAAAATCCGGCATTGAAAGGACCAAAATTGATAAATATAAAAAAGTTACAGGACTATTATACAATCCTAAAAAAATAAAAGAATAAAAATATCAAAGTGTTAAAATTACAGAACAAAAATATATATTTAAACCTAGAACAAAAAGATAATAACAATAATAATTATAATTATGAGACAGCAAAAAAAGCATGAGAAAAGAAAAGCTTAATGGTTAAGGGTTTGTATAAGATATATAAATTAGAGGTATATTCAAGATAATATATATATATATATATATATATATATATATATATAAAATATATGTGTGTGTGTGTGTGGGCAGAATCTATGTTAAGATTCAGATTAGAAATAACAATAACGTCCATAGTTCTGAGGTATTGATGTTCGATCAATCGTCATTCTTGTTCTTTTGTTGCTTCATTACAGGAAAGCTCCTACATTTGTTGTAGTGGTCGCTTTCTTAACGATATATATATATACTACGTGGGAAGAACAGTTGATGATCATATCCCTTTGCTTTTTTCCATTTGCTTTTCCGAAAGTTTGGATAATTGTGTTTGAGTTATAGAAAAGTTGGGGAGCACTGCTCTCATGGCTTTCCTCATTCGGAAGGGTCATGGATTGATTGGGGGGTTGGGGGGAAGTGAAATGTTAGATTCCCTATTTTTTCGTCCTATTTATTATGAGATTCTTATTTATGATTTCATAAGTTATAAAATTATTACTTTTAATTATTTTGTCAAATTCTATTAGTATTTTGATAAAAAGTCATATGGTTGTTATTTAAGAATGTTAATAGAATCTGATTAAGTGACTAAAGGTAAGAACTTTTTTTTAATTTTTTGGACCATTAATGAGATTTTCATAATTAATGGGACTAAAAGTGACTGAAGAGTTAACGCCCATGTACTTAATATGTGGATTTTTCGTCAAAATACTAATATAATTTGATGAAAGGACTCAAATTGAGATTATTATTATTATTATTATTATTATTATTATATTATTATTATTATTATTATTAGAGTTTTCCCATAATTTGAATAATTTAACACTAATAGAAAGTAGGCTTTCATATATTTAATTTTAGAATTTTTATATTTTATTTGTTACGTTATCCGATATTACTCATATATCATAAAAAAAATATAAATTAAATTCCTATGATTAATTAATAAAAAAAGTATATTATTTTAGCAATCATGCAAGTTTATTTATTGTGTTTGATTGAACAATTATTTTACTTAATTAATTGGAGCATTATTGAATTAAACATTCAAATTTTCGATTAGTATTCAATATTTTAATGATATAAGTGATAAATATTTATAAAATAAATATAAAATATACTAATTAAAATAAAATGTATTATTTATTGAGAAAAATATTTTATTATTAACGAAAGACGCGTGAAATTACTTAGCAAAAATACTATCTTTTTAAACTATGGGACAAAAAGGTATTTAATAAGCTAAGCTTATTTTAAAAGTGTTTTTTTCTCAAACATACTCAATTTAGCTTTATCTGCTTTTCACTTTTATCACATATACTATCAACTTTTAATTCTACTACAACTTTCAACTTTTTCTACAAAAATCAATTGTGTCTAAAAGTAAAAGTTTTCGCAAACACTCAAAGTAAACGAAGTCATATATAATGTACACAGAACTATTTTAGTAGAAACTGAATTCAGCAATGAAGCTCATCTGTCACGAGATAAGGAGGCTTTGAGCGCGACAACAACTCTTCACAATTTTTTGTTGCAGCTAGAGTACTCGACACCGGAACACTTGGCTGCAATTAAAAAAGTTAGGGATGAAATCCAATTAAATTTAAATTTTAAGAAAAATCAAGTAACAATAAATTCATATTTTAGCAAATTACCCATAATATTTATGAATTATTAGAGTTTTAATGGGACCTAATATTTATAAAGGAATTTTTCGAAAAATTATTATCCTATTATTTTATTGAATTCGATGATATTTTACAAAGCCCAAGTCATAACCAAATTATTATGTTAGAAAATTTATTAATTTATAAATATTAATTTATAGAAGTTTTACTGCACAAATATTTTAGTAGAAACTGAATTTAGCAACGAAGCTCACCAGTTGAACGAAATCAATTCCTACCCTGCACAGAAAAAGTAAAGTTTCAATCAAAAAAACAGAAAGGACTTGAGACAAAGAGACCCCAACAAAACTGAAATAGAAAACAAAGCTACAAATGACCTTTCGAAATAATTTAAAGGTACTGCTCCTCCTATGATTGGACATTATTAATGTGATTACGATTAGAAGAAAAATTATTACTGGTTATAATATTAATAGCTATAGTTAAAATTATGGTAAATGATTATTATGAATTACGATTAAATAAAATCAATTTAAAAAATTAATTTTCTTATAATGAAAAAAATATTTTCTATGGCTATGAGTCGTGGTCAAAACATTTGTTATGACTTTTAACCATAGTAAAATTTTAGCCACTCCAGGAAAAATCACGCCCGATAACCGTTACATGGCCCTAGTAAATAACTATTTGCTAAGATAATTTATTATTAACCATGACAATTAAATGTAGTTAAATATTATAATTCTTCTAGTGATGTAATCTCACTCTCCAGAAATTAAGACATTCACATAATTTATCCTGGTCTAAGCTAAATTATCTCTTCTTGGAGTGTCAAGACAAAATTCTTCCGATGTTTTAAAAAAAAATTATCATCTTTTAATCGTAGTAATTAATTCTAACAAAAAATCATATTTTTTCTGATGTAGTTGATTTGCAATAGCAGGTCGAAGGACAAGAAAAGGAGGGGCGGGGGGGAGGGGGGGGGATAAATTGCGTAAAACCCCTCTATGTTTTCAAAATTTAACTAAACACAGGGGATTATTTGCTGATTTTCTTAGTACAGGGAGGGGATTATTTGCTGATTTTCTTAGTACAGGGGGTTTTTAACTAAATTTTGAAAATACATGACGGTTTTATGCAATTTACCCAAAAAAAAATTAGGCCAGCCCAAGTGATAGATAGATAATGATAAAAAGATTATTTAAATTACACCAAAGTTGGTAGATTTTTATTATCCCACTAGGCGAACTTGAGGGTGAATGCATGTGATTTTATACATTGGTCCCTAGATATGAAAATATTTTATCCAAAATACCTAAATTCTTCAAATATCTACAAAATTACCTCATTTTTTTCTTTAACTTGTTTTCCAAATTTAGTATTACTCAAGATTTTATTAATACAAGCAAATATAGTGACGATTTAATCTCATCCCACATTTTATTCGTCATTAGTCTATCCCAAGTTCCAGTAAACGAGTCCTTAGTATTGCTGATACTTTTAATGGTTATGGATTACAAATCGTGGTAAATAATTATTAAGGTTAAATAAAATTGATACAAAAACTTAATTTATCCACCATAAAAAATATTTTCGACATGATTGTCAGTCATGTCACATGTTTTAATCACACTTATAAAACCATGATCAACACCATTAGTTACCTTATTAAATTATTATTTCTTACATTTATTTATTTTTAACTCATAATTAATTAACTAGAGTTAACTATTATATCTGTTGTTAGCACATGTTTTGAATCTGTTTAGGTATGAATTTGTTTTGAGTTCCTGTTAAGGAAACATTTCTGGTGACATTCTGGTCGGAATACACGTTCTGCAATTCCAGGACCAAGTACATCGTGCTGTTTGTTGTACTAATATATTATGTAGTACTTGTCAAAACCAGGAAAACCTGATGAAAAAGTAGGCTGTTTTTTCATCAATCAATTTGCTTAAAGGAGAAAAGGTCCGTTAGTGGAGGTAAAGTTAGATACATTAGTTGCATTAAAGGGCAGAGCTTTTTTCAAATTTATAATTTATAGCAGGATTCATTGGTCAATTAAAAAGATGATGGAATAATTATTTTAGTTAAAAATAATATCTCAGGAAAAAAAAATGCAATTTATATATTAGCTATCAATATTATTGAATATTTAACAGGAAGATGGTCTGATAATAGTGAAAATATCATAACACTATTACAAAATTTAAAATGTAAAATTTTAACTTTGTTTGGACTATAAAGACATCTTCCTCGGTAGAGTTATGGAACTTGAAAGTCTAAATTCATAGATGGCATCCCCGTCTTTTTGCTCAACATCCTATGATATCTCATTAATTATACTAGACACCGTAGCACGCATACCTGTGCGCATAATTTTATTAATATTTTTATTTTATTAAGACTCATAATTAAGGTACCTGCACGCAGTACCTTACAACCTCACATACAAAAGCAACTTATAACTTTTTTAATGCTTTAATTGCCAATAAATTAAAAATTAAAACTTTGAACAATATATCTTATAGTAGTGATGATTATATTTACATACAAAACAGATACTAATAGTAGTGATGAGTAAATTTAATTAGTGAGTACAGTAATTGAGTGGAATTAATTTTCTTAATGGACATGATTGAATATATATTTTTTTTATATAATGGCATTTCATTACTCAAAACAACAATGGTACAGAGTTCTAGGCCCATTATCACAAAATACATCTGTCGAGAAAACCGGGGGTGGAATTGGGCCACCCCAATTTGCCCCATGTGCCCATTTGGAGATACTATGGGCAAAGGAATTACAAAATCTAAGGATATATCTAAAGTTCCAGTTAGGCCTGAGTTCCAACATCTTTTTGATTCCCTCATAATCTGTTAAGGCAACCCATTCCACATCCTCCTTCACGTTTTTAATCTAGCTGATGGCATCCATGGAGTCTGATTCAAAAATGACATTGTCAGCATTAACATAATGCATTTTTTCAGCAGCAAGTCGAATAGCTCTTAGTTTTGCAACTGAAGCATTATACACCAAAATTTCAACTATTTCTGCATGGATGAAGAAACTTTGATGATCTCTAACTAGGAAGGCTGCAAAAACATTTGTCGTCATTCAAGACAATGTCAGTATCAACTTTAATCCATCCCACCGGTGGTGGTTGCCATTCGTTGTTGGTTAACATCTTGACCCGTTTTGAACTTCTTGCATTTGAGTAGGTTGCCGTATTTTTTAGGACGCTTTGTGCAATGAGTTTAGGTGTTTGCAGGACATTTCCATGGATGAGATCATTTCGTGCCTTCAGGATCATTTCAATCAATATGAATTGGGAAGTTAAATTGGTTCTATCAATGGAAGGTATTTTTGGCATTTAAAAAATTTGGTGTGAGTGGTATGATAACTACCCTTTTGTATCGATATGACCCCTTTGCTTTGTAATAGAATAGATAAAGGGTTAATTATGCTTAAATTCTCTTTAAAAGTACAAAATTACACTTTCTTTTAGAAAAATTCTAAAATTATACTTATACCTCTTCCAAAAATTTACCATTTGCACCTAGCCTTCCTTTCATTATGATTTGGACAGAAGACATTAATGTTAGCGAAAAAATTATATTTTAAATTTTACCTCTCATTTAACATTACATGTACTAGCTTTATACTGTTGGGAATGCCTAACCTGATCTTTCTTTGAAACCTTTTTTGTCCCACATTGCTTTGGAAAACTCCAAAACTCTTGCTTTTATAATTCTCCCCTTGTGCTTTGCTTTGAAAGTGTGGTAAGGTGGGTTTTTAGGAAAAAGCCACACGCGCGCGCCCGCCCGCCCGCCCCGTCCCGAGCTGGGCAACGGAGTTTTAATATTTTTGGATAAATTTTGTACTGCAAAATCAAATTTTTCACAAAATCAGCCATTGAACAACCTTGACCATGTCTTCTCCAAATCCGAATTTTTGTTGCTGCAATTGCAGTTTTTAAGCATTCGGATGTGTTTTTCTTGTTGCTGACTTCTCTACTCAACCGAGGACTCTCAGTCTATAAATAGTCCTCGGTTGATTCTCATTCTACACATTTTTTTCGTAGCTCTCTCCCTTCTACTCTGCTTCTTCTCACTTCATAATTTTTTAGTGTTATTTTGTTGTTCCGACTCTCCACCACGTGTGCACGTGTGTAGGAGACGTCTCTGTGTTAACCTTGGGGAGCAAAGCGGCTTGTTACGATTGCACCTCGGTCTCGCCGAATTTTTGCTTTCAAGGCAGTGGTTCCGTACACGACACAGTGTTCTATTTTGTTTTTCTCATTTTATTGCATTTCAGATTTACTGTAACAACAATTTGAAAGCAAAAATTTTATTTTAGGAATTTTGACAGTCTGTTAATTTTTTATTCTTCATTGTTGTCATTATTCCAATCTGTAAATCTGTAATGGCGATTCCAATATCAAGAACTTTTCCTGATTTGTCGAAAATGGAACCCCTGGATGGTACTAACTTCAAACGTTGGTCCCAGAAGCTGTTCATTTACTTCGAACAACTGGAGGTGGATTACGTACTATTCACAGATCCACCAAAAATTACCCCTCAGACGACGGAAGCATCTACTGCGATTGTCACCACCTCTCAGACAGTTCCAGAAGGGAGGATGAACTCAAGGTAAAATATGAAAGGGACAACAAAATGGTAAGAGGTCATCTTTTGAATCACATGACCAACACCTTGTTCGACCTCTTCGCCAACCACAAAAGTGCAAGGACAATCTGGAATACGCCGGAATCTAGGTATGGAGGTGATGATGCAGATAGGAAAAAGTATGTCGTCGGAAAATGGCTGCAATTCCAAATCGTGGATGGTAAGTCATCATGGATCAAGTCCATGAGTATGAAAACCTTGTTGCCGACGTTCTTAGTGAGGACATGAAGAGGTGCGAAATCCTACAAGCCAACGTCCTGCTCGAAAAATTTTCTCCTTCATGGAATGACTAGAGAAACCACCTCAAACACAAGAAGAGAGATTTGACGCTTCAAGAATTGATCAGTCACATGAGGACGGAGGAGGCGAACCGATTAAAAGATAAGGAAATCTCTAACTCTTCCTTTTCTATTAAGGCTAACTTAGTTGAACCTTCTGAATTTCTAAAAGACATATTTCAACATAAAGGCAAAAAATTCAAGAAAAATGTGCAACAAAAATCGCACTAAGGAAACGATGGAAAACTCCAAAAGAACAAGTATCAGTGCTATTGTTGTGGGAAAACGGGCCACAAAGCATATCAATGCTATCAACGCAAGGACCAACAGAAGATAAACCAAAAACAAAATCCTCCTCAACTCAACCTTGCTGAAACCGAAGAAATAATAGCAGCAGTAGTCGTGGAGGCGAACTTGGTGGAGATTAAGATGGACTAGATCTTGGACACTGGGGCCTCCAAACACTTCTGCGCAAACAAAGATCTTTTTCAAGAATTTCATGAAGCATCAGACGAAGAATGCGTCTTTATGGGAAATTCAGCCACTGCCGGAGTAATGGGAAAAGACAAACATAGGTACTAAAACTTTTGACTGTGCATTTATTGGTTATGCTCAAAATAGTGCTGCATATAGATTTATGTGTCTACATGATAATTCTTTCTGTGAGTCTAGAGATGTTGAATTCTTTGAATTAATATTTCCTTTAAATAAGGAACTTGACAATCAAATAGCATCCTTAAGCAACAATTTCGACTCTTCATCAACTTCTTCTATGAAAAATGTGGTTGAAGTTAAAAGGAGTAAGAGACAAAAAACTGAACGTAGCTTTAGACCAGACTTCTTAACTTCATTCTTGGCTGAAGACCTAAATAAAATAAATGAACATTTTGTCTCAACATCCTTAGTGGATGAAGACCCCAAAACATATGTAGAAGCTGTAACTTCTATAGACTCTAGTTTTTGGAAAGAAGCCACTAAAAATGAACTAGACTCTATCATGACAAATCACACTTGGGATCTAGTGGACTTACTTATAGGGAGTAAACCTATCAAATGCAAATGGATCTTTAAGAAAAAGATTAAACCAAATGGGTCCATAGACAAGTTCAAGGCAAGATTAGTTGTTGTAGGATACACTCAAAAGAAGGGAATAGATTACTTTGACACGTACTCCCCAGTGACTAAAATATCAACAATCAGAGCCTTAGTTGCACTCTCAGCCATTAATGATTTAATGATACATCAAATGGATGTAAAAACTGCATTTCTAAATGGAGACCTTGACAACCCGAAGGATTCGTGGTTCCTGGGCTAGAGAGTAAAGTATGTAAACTTAGAAAGTCGTTATATGGCCTTAAGCAAGCTCCCAAACAATGGTATGAGAAATTTAATAGTACATTGTTATCAAATGGTTTCAAAACAAATGCATCCGACACTTGTGTATACTAAAATATTTGGGTGTGATTGTGTGATTATATGTCTATATGTTGATGACATGCTTATATTTGGTTCCAACTTGCAAGTCATTAATGAAACCAAAAAATTCTTATGTTCGCAATTTGACATGAAAGATCTAGGAGAAGCGGATGTGATCCTAGGTGTCAAGATTAGGAAAACTGAAAAAGGATTTTCATTGTGTCAATCTCACTATATAGAGAAAATTTTGAAAAGGTTTAACTGTCATGAAAAAAGACTTGTCAGAACTCCCTATGACCCTAGCATATGTCTTAAAAAGAATAATGGTGACAGCGTGTCACAAGCTGAATATGCAAAAATTATAGTAAGTGTAATGTTTCTCATGAACTACACTAGACCTGACATAGCTTATGCGGTTAGTAGACTGAGTTGTTATACTCATAATCCGAATAAAGAACATTGGGATGCGCTTCATCGCTTGTTGAAATACCTAAAAGGTACAATTAACCTATGTCTATATTTTTAATAAATACCCAGGTGTACTTGAAGGATTTTGTGATGCTAACTGGGTAACTGATAACGATGAAGTCAGTTCTACTAGTGGTTATGTATTTACCTTGGGTGGTGGAGCAATATCTTGGAAATCTGCCAAACAAACATGTATTGCTCGCTCCACCGTGGAATCTGAGTTTATTGCTCTTGAATTAGCAAGTCAAGAAGCTGAGTGACTGAGAAACTTGGTAAGCGACATACCCTTGTGGGGTTCCACTATATCAGTTTCTCTGCACTATGACTCGCAAGTTGCTATAGGGATTGCCAAGAACGATGCATACAATGGCAAAAGAAGACACATATGCCTCATACAAAGTGCGGTAAAAGAACTATTGAAGAACGGGATAATCTCCTTGGATTATGTAAGATCCGAAAGGAACTTGGCTGATCCCCTCACAAAGGGACTGACAAGGAGAATTATCCTAGAAACTTCAAGGGCAATGGGGCTGAAGCCCTTGAAATGATGAAATATGGTGATAACTACACCTAGATCCATAGCCCAGTGTTGGGTGGTCCTAGAATAGGACTTAATGGATGATCTTGACTAACTAAGTGTTAGGGTGATAACTCCATAGCTCAAAATGTTGAGTGGTCTGTATGAACTTGATGGGGTTATCAAGATGAGTGTGAAGGTGGGCCGCCTTCGATGAAATAAAAGAGGTTTTTCTTTCTAGAGCATTCATCAGAACTCAAGGTACTAAGCGCATGGCCATTAATTGCGCTGTGAAACTATCACGGAATAGCAAAATTTCAAGGACTCTATATGTGTTGTGGGGGTCTCAACCCAAGCCATCGAAAGTTCAAGATTTAAATTCACTTTCATTTGGTTAAGTTGTTGCCTCACCTCACTACGCATTAATTCAATCGAAAGACATTAATGCTTAAGTATACTCCGACCTCACTCAGAAAAATCATCCTGTTTTAACTAGTTAGTCATTCGTGGGGGAATGTTGGGAATGCCTAACTTGATCTTTCTTTGAAACCTTTTTTGTCCCACATTGCTTTGGAAAACTCCAAAACTCTTGCTTTTATAATTCTCCCCTTGTGCTTTGCTTTAAAAGTGTGGTAAGGTGGGTTTTGAGGAAAAAGCCACACGTGCGCGCCCGCCTGCCCCGTCCCGGTCCGGGCTAGGCTGCGCAAAGGAGCTTTAATATTTTTGGATAAATTTTGTAAACAAAATTGAATTTTTCACAAAATCAGCCATTGAACAACCTTGACCATGTCTTCTCCAAATCCGATTTTTTTGTTGCTGCAGTTGTGGTTTTTAAGCATTCGGATGTGTTCTTCTTGTTGCTTACTTCTCTACTCAACCGAGGACTCTCAGTCTATAAATAGTCCTCGGTTGATGCTCATTCTACACATTGTTTTTCGTAGCTCTCTCCCTTCTACTCTGCTACTTCTCACTTCATAATTTTTGAGTGTTATTTTGCTGTTCCGACTATCCAGCACGAGTGCACGTGTGTAGGAGAGGTCTCTGTGTTAACCTCGGGGAGCAAAGCTGCTTGTTATGATTGCATCTCGGTCTCGCCGAATTTTTGCTTTCAAGGCAGTGGTTCCGTCCACGACATAGTGTTCTTCTATTTTGTTTTTCTCGTTTTATTACATTCCAGATTTACTGTAACAACATATACTTATAAGGAAAAAATATACTAATAATGACCTTACTCTACATGTATATATATATATATATATATAATATATATATATATATATATTACATTTGTCCCTTTCGTACAAAAATATACATGAAATGCTAAATAATGAGCAAATTTAAAAATGTATGTAATTGTTCTTTTACGTCAATATTTTTCATCCAAATCTTAATAGTGGGGAATCGGGTGTAAATAGAAAATTTTCGAAGGGGTTGCAAGTATAATTTTAAAACTTTTTTAGGGAAAAGTGTAATTTTTCATTTTAAAATGGGGTCTAAGTGTAATTAATTCTTATATAAATATTTTCTTCTTTGTAATATTACAAACATATCCCTTAGGGAGCATTTGCTGTAACTAAAATTTTCCCTAAGAAGTTGTCCATAGAAACTGCAATTATTAAGATTATTTATAATTTTACAAAGAATAAAGAATATTTTTACGAAATGGTATAACTTTAGAAGACGTCAGTGTAAATTTACCCTCTAATTTATCCACAAAGTAGCTAGACTATATATACATCACACGCATCCATGCAGGATTAGATTTTATTATTATTATTATTATTATTATTATTATTATTATTATTATTATTTTTATCTAATAGGTAAAGTCAAGTGTAAAAATATGAGTCTAAATTTGGATAGAGAGTTTTTTATTGGAGGGGAGGATTCGAAGAAAGAATTTTCAATAATTCCATAATAGAAGAATTTAAAAGCTAAATAATAAAATGTAGTTGAAATTAGAATTGAAAATTTTAAAATCTTTTGAATCAAGAATTAATCCAAAGGATTTGCACGAGTAATTTTAAAATCAACATTTCAAATTTATCAATTGAAATATGGGAAAAAATTACTTTAGTCTCACAGGATATGGAGTCCAATACTTTTAGTATTATACTTTATGAGTTTTTTAAAATAGTTCTAAAATTGAGAAAATTCGATATGTTTAGTCCTCTATTTTAGGATATTTTCAAAATAATCCCAAACTTGAAAAAACTCGAGATATTTATAATCCTATGTCCAAGTTTTCATAAAAAAAAAAAAAATTAAAAGACGGCAAGAAGATGTACAATGCACGTGTTTATTAGCTTGGTTGTTAGATTGATATACACAATTGGTGGACATGCATATTGCATGTATCCTTGTCGTATTACCTTTCTTGAGAAAACTTAGACATAAAATTAAATGTTTCGAATTTTTTCAATTTTGAGATTATTTGAAAATTTTATATAATGTAGGACTAAATGTGTTGACTTCGAATATTCAACTAAGCAAAGAACTAAAAGTATTATTGAGTTTTCATCCTATATAACTGAAAGTGTAATTTCATCCAAACATGGTCTACTAGAATTTTTACCTGAAAATCAGTACAATCTCATGCTTTATAGATAACAAAACCGCAATCTTGACAATCTTCAAATATACTATTCTAATATTTTAGTCTCTCTAACAATCAAAATCTTATGATTCTATTTTTCTTTTGTATCTTGGTAACTAAAATATTATGTTTGGACTGTTCAAGCACACAATCTGAAGAATCCTCCAACAAAAACATTAGATTTAAACCAGCATCCTCTTACATATATAAAGAACTTCTATTTTCAAGGAAGTGGAACTCTCTCTAAGAATTTATACCCACCCAAGAATAAAAGTAGAAATACCATTTATACATTCCCTTCTTAACTAAGAACAGAGTTTTGGGGTATGGAATCTGTCCCAACTTTACATTCAAGGCTAATAATTCGTAGATTGAAAAATTATATTTTTTGTTTCAATTTTGTATCTTATAAGTTGAAATTTTTCTTAATTTTAGTTTTTGTTTGCATGTTTCATCCAATAATTAATAGGGTCTATTTTGTCATCCGAACTATCATCGCCTTTATATTTTGGCATCTAATTTTTTTTTTTTGTCAACTTACCATTTCAACTCTACGAAATTTTGCACTTTGCCATTTATAAATATTTTTCCACCAAGTTTTTTTGTCAAAAAAGATCACATGCGGTGCGCATATGATATTTAAAGATTATATGATGTGATATTTTTCAAATATCGACAGCATGTGACGTTTTAAAAAAAATCAATAAAAAAACGACCATATATAGTAAAATAAAATTTCGCAAAGTTGAGATGACAAATTGATAAAAAAAAAAAAAAGTTAGATATCAAAGTGCAAAAACGTGCATAAATTGAATGACAAAACGTAATTTATTCTAATTAATTAAGTTGTTAGTAGTTTCACATGCATTTATTGTTAAGTTTTAGACGAAAAATGAACGTGAGTACTATATTTAAGAGAATTTTCAACTTAAGGGATTCAATATACGAAAATCAGAACAAATAAGACTTAATTGAAAAATACTTTAACATATGGGACCATAATGCGATTTTCCCTCAGCAGATTCAACTATTTTGTCAAGAATAAAATTATAATTTTTTAATGCTTTACAGGCGCCCTAATATAAATGTTTATTGAGTGGCTTTTATTGCTATTTCCGCGGAATTATTTTAGTAAGAAACCAATTTTAAGCGGCTGTAAGCGTACGGGGATTTTTCGAACTAGGTGAGTATTGTATCTTGCAATTACTTTTTTTTTAGGGTAAATTACAATCAACTTTCTTGAGGTTTGTTGTAATTACAGATATTCTTTTTCGTTTAAAAAATTATAAAATACCCTCCCTAATATTTGATGAAATTATGTAATCTTTGGATTGAGGTATAAAAATGTCAATTTTGCCCTTATTGTATTTTTTTTTATTTTTAAAAAATTAAAATCTTATAAAAATATTGAATGGGATGGATGAATTTTTTAAAAAAATTATAAAAAAAATTATCCACTTAGTCTATAAAAAATATTTTTTAAAAAAAATTAAAATTATAATTTTTAATTCATAAGGTATTTTAGTCAGTTCACCATAAAAATGGATGGATTAGGCTAATTGTTAGACGGCCGTTAAAATTAGGAGGATATTTGTAATTTTTGAAACAACAAGGGAGTATTTGTAATTATGCCAAACCTTAGGGGAGATCGTTGTAACTTACCCTTCTTTTTATGTATTATGCATATGTGCATAATCTATCAAAGACTATTCCTGCAAGTGTGTCGAAGTATCGAGCTTGACCCATCATTATATCAATGCACCTTTTATGGGATAATTTTAATTTTCATATTCAAATTATATCCCTTTTTCAATTTTAATATCTCAGGTTTTCAAATCATCAGATTTGGTACCCAAAATTTTTAATTTCTATCCACCGAAGTATCTTCCATTAGGTTGTCCGTTAAAACAAACGGTCAGTTGGAAACCTGGGATATTAAAACTAAAAAAAATTATACTTTGAATATAAAAATAAAATTATCGTCACATTTTATTGTACTTATCGAAAACAATCAAGAAGAAACAGATCTTAAACAAGTAGATAAAATTTTTCGAACCACGTAAATCTTAAGTTATGCAACTTTATTTCTTTTCAATATTTTTTTGTGCATACGTTCACAATAAGACTAAAACACATTCTTAACATAGTGCGGAAAGCATCTGATGTAGAAGAACAAAAACTCTCAAAATAGGACAAGCATAACTGAATTTGTACTAATTGTACGACAAATTTCTGTAGTATCAAAATGTCTTAAACTATGTGTTTTTTTTTTATTTGATACTCTTCAACTCGGTATGTCTCTTTCTTTTCCTGATCACATTGACTTGATCATCAGAAAGTTTTATGGATAAATTACAACTATTTTTCATAAAATTTGGCATAATTACGAATACTCCTTATTATTTAAAAAATTACAAATACCCTTTGATGTTTCATGAAATTATGTAATCTTTGGACGGAGGTATGAATTTGTCAACTTCGCCCTTACTGTATTTTTTTTGTTTTTTTTTTAAATTAGAAACTTATAAAAAAAATTGAATTGGATGGATGAAATTTTTTAAAAATTATAAAATAATTATCCACTTAGTCCATAAAAAAATTTAAAAAAAATAAAATTATAATTTTTAATCCACAATGGCATTTTGGTCAATTGACCATAAAAAATGGATGGAAACATAACGAATTGAGCTAATTGTTAGATGATCGTTAAAATTAGTGGGATTTTTATAATTTTCCAAACAAGGAGGTATTCGCAATCATTGTAAACCTCAGGGGAGGTCATTGTAATTTACCCAGTTTTATTCAACTATCCACACTGACTCATAACAATGTCTATTTACGTCCATTTTTTTTTAAAATTTGATATAATAAACTATCTTTTGATTAATTAAAAAATTATCAATACCTCTTTAATAATACACCAGTCCAGCAATTGATCCATTCTGTTAGTTTCTGTTAAAATTTCATCCAAATTTTATATTGAATTACCAAAGTATCACTTCAACCTCAGAAATAGTTTTACATGTTTTTCAAGATTTGTATTTATATATTTTTATGATAATGTCCGTCTGACATCAAATTTATACATTATTTGAATATAATAATGTTTATCAAAGATCAGATTCTTTTTTTATGTTTCATCATTTTATTTTTAAAATCAAGCAGGCGAAGTTGGCATTTTCACCTTACCTTTTAAGAGTTGCATAATTATGTCGTATATAAAAAAGTATCGATAGTTTTTTTTTTTTTTCCTGAAAAATGAAAGGTATTCAAAAGTGTATCAAACTTGAGGAAAGCTCATTTAAACGACCATAAAAACACAAGTAAAATTTGAACGTATTAGATTGGAATTTTAGAGAACAAAGATCAAACTGATTTGCCTGCACCAATAGGATCAACATATTCAACTCGAGAACTCCTAACACAACCCAACCTAAAATTTCAGGTAGATTACAATAATTTCTTTTTTAGAATTTGTCGTACTTATATATAATTCTTTTATTTAAAAAAATTACGAATATTTTCTAAAATATTCATCACGATGTGATATTTTATTAAGTGACATTTAATATGATTTTTTTTTTCAAAAATACAGAAAATATTCAAAATTATTACAAATTTTATGAGACTACGTTGTAATTTATCATAAAATTTATTAAATTCTTGAAGCTTCACTCTCAATTTTTTTATTTTTATATTTTTATTGAGTACTAATTCACCATTTTCAACAATGCGTGGCATGATAGACTACTCTTCTACTTTACAAACCCTTTTCGCTTTTGAATTTCTAGCTTCTGATGTCCCACTTGGCAACGCTGGCACTCTCTGATAAGTTCCTCCCGAAAGATTGGGGAGAGTGTGGGGTACACTTGATCAAACGTGTCGATCATTGGTGGACTGGTTTCACCTGTGGCCCTCATTGACCCATCACACACGAATAATTATAGCCTTGTCTAGGCTAGTACACTTGCTTTTGATGTTTGTACCTTGGTTGATCAGTCAATACAAAAGCAAAAACAGGAAATGCCTGTCATGTTCACAGACCATTTATAAATAGGAGTGAATCTTTGCGTGTGATTGAAAAATTTTGGCTCTGGAAAGCTGCTTTCTTGCAAAGTAAAAATTTTGAGCTTATCAACTGAGTTGGGGCAGTGCCCAATCAGTTCGTTCTTGCTGTGTGGGATTGTTTCGGTTGTTTTCAGACTCAGTTGAGTAAAGGGATTCTTTTCTTTTTTTGTTTTGATTATTTGTGAGGATCTGCATGCCAATATTATAGTAATAGTGAGTGGGTTTAGCAAAAAAATACCTCCTTTTTGCTTTACAGTTTTTATATCAAGAGTTGTGGTTTCTCACCACTTTTATTTTATCACTTTCGCCTGAATCCAGCGCCTGTGTGAGTGGTAAAGCTGTGTTGAATGGTTCTTGGACCTTTGAAAATATGCTAGTGGGGGATATGATCAAGATTCTGATGAGTTTCTGAATTTCTTCACGTTGGCTTCTGTGGGTGATAAAGGCACGATTTTGAAGTTTTAAAGTTTATGTGCAGGTTGGTTTTCTCCATGCTCTATCTGGGCTTCTTGCCCATCACCTTTTTTTTCTGTGTTTTTTGGCTTTTGAGATGGTCATAGTTTTTTCTTGAATCATGAAATTGTTAGGTATGTGGGTGGATGGGCAGTCTGATGACAGCCTTCTAATTGTTTTCACTATGATTCTTGGAATGGTTGTTGGCATATGTTTCTGGTTAATCACAGTGTGGATTATTTGAGAACTCTTGGAAATGATGTAAACAGTTTTTGTAGCAGCTAAAAATGAGCACGTATCAGCTGATCTAAGTTGGAAAATATAAGCAGATGCCGATCAATTTTGTACCATATGTACTCAGCACTGCCCTGATCAAAAGACTATTTGTTCATTGTGCGAAAAGAACTATTTGTTTTGTTCTATTAATAGAGGCTGATGGTCAGTATGATTAGCTGAATGTTTAACGTTATTCTTGGCTTTTCCTCGATTTTTGCATGATTGGATCATGTTGATGTATTGCTATTTATTTGTCTATCATCTAGCTAACCAGATTAAATTCATTGCTTGGTAGATATAGCTTTGTTTAGTGAAGTTCGGGAGCCGTATTTGCTCATGTCGATCCATTTTTATGCTCCAGGACTTGTTTCACTAATCATGCCTCCTGTTCAGTCGATTTCCAGGTTGCTGATATGACTTCACCGACAACTCAATTCGCCCCTTCAAGCAGGATCGGTATATATGAACCCCTCCGCCAAATTGGGATGTGGGAGGACACATTTGACAGTAATATCGGTGCTGGAACGGGTGTGTGTATAATCATGGGGACGGAGGCAAAGCTAGACGACAAGGTGAGCATATATCCTTTGCATTGAGAACATCTTTTGACTGATGTCTTTGGACTGACAATCGTCTAATTTGGACTCCAGGCCGAATATGCTTCTGATAAATCACTTGAGCATGCTGGAGATAGTCAAGCATCAAAGAGCATTTCCGAGAAGGTGAGCGTGCATAACTCTGCTAAGCGTGCTTGCACGTGCATGTGTATGTCCCTGAAACCTTGAACAAGGAAGAAAAATGTCTGACAAGTTTAGATTCAGAAACTTGCTTAATTCTCTGATTTTATTTTGAGGAGTTGTTTCTCGATTTTTGACAGATACAAAGACGCTTGGCGCAAAACCGTGAAGCTGCTAGGAAAAGCCGTTTACGCAAGAAGGTTTGGACATGCCGTTTCCCATTAAGTGTTTTTTAGTGGTTTGTTGATGTATTGAGCTTTTTTGTTTAATATTTTGTCTGCATCATTTTACAGGCTTATGTTCAGCAGTTGGAGACAAGCCGAATGAAACTGGCACAACTCGAGCTCGAACTGGAGAGAGCAAGACAACAGGTAAAGAAGATGATCTTTTCTGTCTTTTTATGCCCATCTAAATCATCTAATACATTTCTGAGCATCATAATATTACTACAACTGAAATTTAAGTTTAATTCTCAACAGCAGGGCTTGCTTATGCCAGTGCGACTGCTAATATGGGAATATGTGGAACTGTAAAATCCGGGTACTTAGTTTCCTCCTTACTATATTATCGAAGCATGTGACTTTGAGGTGTAAACTTCTGTTAATCATCTTGAATATTTGCATGACTTTGGAAACTCTTGTGGTAAATCCTCGTCATTTGTTTATTTGAAGCACATCAATCATCTATTCTCATGTAAATAGTTCTGTTATTCGAACTCAAGACGTCGTTCCATCTGTTACATCAACCTATTCTCTATTTTAAATAGGCGCGATATATATGTTTTGAATTGCTTTATGTTTAATCTTGATGCATGTGTATTTAGGTGGCTCAGGGGCTTGTTATGATGAATTAATGCCACTGTGATCCTCGTGCAGGAATTGCTGCATTTGAGATGGAATACGGGCACTGGATAGACGAGCAAGAACGGAAAATTTCTGAGCTTAGGAATGTTCTGCAGTCCCGTATCGGTGATGTGGAGCTCCGTATGGTGGTCGAGAATGTGTTGAACCATTACTGCAATCTATTTCGCATGAAAAGAGATGCTGCCAGAGCAGATGCTTTCTACTTGGAATCCGGCATGTGGAGGACGTCAGTCGAGCGGTTTTTCCTTTGGATTGGGGGATTCCGACCGTCGGAGCTCATAAACGTGAGAATTCTTTACATGGTCACATTCTAGACTAACACGGCAAATTTTATCTAGATGTAATAGTTTTCACTTGAATATTGAGTAAGGCTTCGCTCTCCAACAATAAACTAACAGTGACTTTCTTGAACAGGTTGTAATGCCTCAACTTGAGCCATTGACAGATGAGCAAATTGCTAGCGTCAACAACTTAAGACATTCTTGTGTACAAGCCGAGGACGCCCTCTCACAAGGAATGGAGAAGCTTCAGCAGACTCTGGCACAAAGCCTAACTTTTCTTGCTGCAGGAGCTGGAAACTACAGCTCCCAGACGGCCGCTGCTTTGGAGAAATTGGAATCTCTCGAGAGCTTCATAAACCAGGTATGTTAATTTCCTTCTCATCATCTTGTTTTCTTAGTCTCTCCCGCTTTCCTTACTGGTTTTTCTGTTTCACTCTCCATTCAGTTCGGAAAAGACGAATGAGATTTTTCTAAGTGTAGCAATAGTATGTCAATGTTAAGTATATTGTGGTTCTTGATGCTCGTTTTGCTGGAATGTGGAGTCTACCCTAACATTTACATCCAGTGTAAAATTATAATTTTATAATGCTTTACGGACACCCTACTATAAGTAGTTGATGAGTGACTAATTGCGAACGTAGGAGAATTCTCCGTCCCACACAAATCTTGTGTCTTCCAGTTGCTTTTCTTTTTCGTATTTTCTACATGCATTCAACATTCAGAGAAAATTCGATTCCTAACACGTTCTTGGAGCAGGCTGATCATCTTCGAGAGCAAACGCTGCACCAAATGTCCCGTATCTTGACAACACGTCAAGCAGCAAGAGGGTTGCTTGCTTTTGGGGAGTATTTTCAACGCCTACGTGCACTCAGCTCGCTCTGGTCCGCTCGTTCTATCGAGAACCTGGCTAATCTACAAAATGACGCGAGCAGCATTAGGTAGTAGTAATAGTTTACCATGGATCGGTAGACATTTCTGTACATAAAACAACCATTAATTTTGCTCGAACAGTAGCGATTTACACTGCAACTGCACTACAGATGCTGCTTTTGAAGTATGGACTGTGTGTATTATTGTTCTAGTTGTATATAGTTCATAAGTTTGTTAATGACTTGTGATATGGGAAAAAAAGAAGGTCAAATTGTCGTCAAATCCGCCAATTAATAAGAAGCACAATTAGAGAAGTAAAGAATCATTATAATATAGAAGCTACAATTTAGGAATTGAAGCACTTCATAAGGGATTAGCACATTGATGGCAAAGCTGTGCAAGGACAAATTTATCCACAACCCACCTCAATCTACAATCTCCATTCGGAAGTGTTGTAGAAATAACAATTTACAGTTGAAAAATAAATAAAAAATTTCATGCTGAGGTGCGGATATCTTGCTCTCTTTAAGGAGATTCAAGTCCACTACAGCAAACTTCTCACTGATCCAGTAATCACTCTTAACTTGTCTCCTCTAGGATACAATAGCCCGACAATGCCTTACGACTCTAACTCACTCTGGATAAGTAGAGTCCAAAGCTCTATAAAAAAAAAATTCCTCCAACAACTAATATAACTCTCTCTTATAAACATACTTGCATGTAGTATATATGTATATGTGTCAAAACAAGTAGAATGAACCCCCTTTATAAGTGTAGAAATCATCTACCATTTTAATGTGAATTAGTGGACAATAATATGGTAGCTAATGGTGGTAAATGGCTAGTAATGTGCATGAACATGGTGTAATAGTGGGGTGATGGTATTGAAGGAGAAAGGTAACAAAAATGATGACCGTAATCCCACCAACACCACCACTAACAAAAAACATAAATGGGAGGAATATGTAGAGACATACATTTTAATTTAAATATTAAAATATAATATATATTATATATATACTAACAGGAAGATAATGGGCAAGGAAGTAAACAGCCAATACTTGTCAAATTTACATGAGGGATATAAATAGAGCTAGCATGCTTTGTAATCAGGGGAGGATTTTGGAGTTAGCGAAATATAAGATCTCTTGTTAGAAAGTCCTTGGCTTCAAGAACGTAATGCTACATATTGTGATTGAGACCGCAATATCTACCGTAATAAAAAAAATTTCATTTGATCTTTGGTATCTTATTATTAATCAATTGTTGAGCTATATCAACTTGGTTACTCTGAGATGTTCTTGAATTGCAGAGTGGTCATGATGGGGGTTGAAAAATGCCATTATAATTGAGGCAATAATGTTAACAATTTACTATTGATATCATCCAAATACAATCTTGATTTTTCCTTTTTTTTTTTACGTTAACAATATAAATTTCAATAATTAAAAGGTATGATATAAAAATTAATATTACTACACAATAATTAATATATTAATCAAACTATTACTACGGTAGACTAATGATACATTGATGAGGTTCCAACACATAATCTTATTTTTTTCTCTTTTATTACATTTTCTTGTGTTTGGTTGGATTTTGTAAAGTTCATCGAGGAATTCGTTTCCAAATTAATTACACTGGCATATTTTGGCATTTAATTATATTACAGAAGAATTTTATAGATTCAAAAAATTACACTGCTATACACAGTGCTTATTTGGGCCTGTGATTGAGCATGCCCAGTGGCGGAGTCAGGAAAACAGTTTAGCCCTGTCATAATTTAATTAATTAATTTATTGAATACAATATTAAAATTTTCAAAGTCACCATAAAAAAAACAAAGAGTTTTTTTAAAGAGAATTTTTGATGACATGAAAAAGTGAGGTGATATCATAATGTTATAATTATAATATATGTAGTGAAAATAATCTTTATTTTATCTCAATAATGAACTTTATTTCAACAACGATTATTTTTTTCAAAAATTAATTTTTTATTAGTAGAAATTAGTCATTATAATCCCATGGTAGATGTTGTAGTGGTGGAGTATTTAGATATGAGATTGAGAGAAGTCCACAAGGTGACATAAACACCAACTGCACAACCAAGTTCCTGTGTGCAAGCTTGTTAATGGTTGTATCTGTGAAAGAAGATGAACCAAGAGGAAGAGTCAGGAGGTATCTGTCGATTCCTCAAGTGTCTACGGTATGGGGTGATCATTTTATTTACAAGAGAAAGTACCAATTGATCGTTCCTAGGAAACAGAATTAGAATTGGAATGAGCCGTTTGATGAGAGCTTTGCTGAAATTTAGAGCAATAGTTTGTATAGCCTGATTCACTGTAACAGATATAGGCATCTCAACTACATTAATCGTTTATAAAAGAAGTCAGGATCCTTCAGTGTGGCAGAAAGTGGGTAAAATCCATATTTCCCGTCTGTGATACCCCAAATGTTCAAATAAGCCTCTGTGATAAAAAAAAATATCATATACCCCCCTGTAAACTTTAAAAAGGTGCATATTACCTCCCTGTAAAATTAATGTTCCCAAAAATTGCCACTAAATATATATATTTTGCCCTTAAATTATCAAACCACCCTGTATTTAAATATACATATTTTAAAAAATATAATATAAGAAAATATAATTTAGTTATATGTATATATATAAAAAAACCTAAAAAAATTAAAATGGAAAAATGGAGATTACTCACCGACGGACGAGAGATTGGCGGTGGGTAGGGTGTCAAAATGATCGTTGTCGGAAGGGCTTTTCCATGGTGGAAAACACACGTCGTGGGTCGGATGTTGGAGAAAAAAGCGATAGAAAATTGGGGGCACCGGTTAGGGGCCAATATGCACTTTTTTAAATTTTACAGGAGGTTATGTGATTTTTTTTTTTATCACATGAATTTATTTGAACATTTAGGATATCACAGGGGGTAATACGTATTTACCCTGGGCAGAGTATGGAATTCTGGTACCGTATTTGCACAGCTCTTAGAACGAGGAATATTTCAACTAGGAAGAAAGTGGTTCAACTGAGTCTGATTCACGGAGCTTCCTACACATTGACACTGTAGTCAGTGCAACATTTTAGACTTGAAGGAAAACATGATCGGCCATCTAATATGGATGCCACATGCAGCTCTGCTTGGGCCCTCTCAATTTCTAAGTACATGGCAGTAAGATTGTTGTGCATGATCATCCTTTTGGTGAGGTGGCAATGGTGAAACAGAATGACTTGGGATCCTTGACGACAAGGATCAATTCAACGGGGGAGATATGTCGTGACCCAAGCATTCGACAAGGGATATATTTGGAATTTGATAAAAAGAAAATAGGAGTGATTGTGAGAAACACAAGAAGCGTGAATACCATCAAAGTTGTTATATTGTTTTTTAGTAGTTTCTCATTCACGCTTTTCTCCTTTTGCTGTGAAGATTAGTCATGCAGCTTTATATATAGTGGAATAGTGTGTAAATCCTAACCAAGCAATTAATCAAAGCAGTTAGCAGAATTCTTCTCTCTCGCCCTTCTCGTCTCCTTCCTCCTCTAATCACTCTTTCTCTAAATTTTTGTATTATATTTCTCTTGATTTCTCTGTTATCTTTTTTCTCTACATTTTACTATAAATATTATGGCATCCATTGATATACATTTTGCCTACGACGCGCCGGGATATAACACCTTAAAATGAGGTTGGAGTTTTAGCTACAATCTGCATTTATATAATCAATTATAAAATTATAAATTCACATGCAATAAACACTTTCTCAAAAATTAATTATTCTAAAATAATAATATTAATGAAAGAAGAAGAAGAAGAAGAAGAAGAAGAGCCTCTCCCGTGTTCTAAAATTCTCTACGTTAAAAATATGGTAAAAAAATCTCCTATATTTTTTGAAATAATGCATACTTTCCTTTGTTGTTTGTTATCCTTAAAAGCATTAAAATATTTAGTTTATTTATCGATTATACCCTTATTTTAATAGACAATGATTTTCAATAGTTAAAAATAAATGGTTTAGACTGTAAATAATTTTAAAATTATACTTTGCATTACATATATCATACATATCTAATATACATATATATATATATATATATACACATTTCTATTAACTACAAATGTAGAGAGCGAAGGCTACAGTGCCACATTTTCAGTAGAATGCTTAGTTTTTCTCATTTTTCTTTTTTACGTGCACATGAAACGGCGACGTTTTGAGCTTCCCTGATTTGAAGTGCAGTAATTTCAGTTGTTTTGTCCCTTGTGGTGATACCTCTCTACTATAGTCTCTTTTGGCCAACCAAAAATTTCCCCGCGTGCATATAAAGCAACGCCTGACGTGGTTTGAACTGGGTTCGTTTTGACTGTTTGCTCTCTTATGTGGATCTTCGGTGCAGTGCATTTTGATAAATGGAATGGTGTCGTTTGTGTGTGGCTAGAAAATTGGTTGTTTTGCAAAAGATTTGACCATTTCAAATCAAATTTGGTGTATGTTTTGTCTCCTTATTTGTTTGTTTTCAGGTACTTTTTTGTTGTTTGTTGTGTGTTCTTGTCATAAGAATCAAATAGGAAATCCTTACGGTGGACGCTTGCAGTGTATTGGTCTGTTGTTGCTTGTGGCTGGGTTTGATTTCAGTCGAAGGTTGTCTTGCGTTCTTTTAGGTGCACCTTTGAAATGTTAGACCAATGCAAAATGGTATTGCTCTGTTCGATTTTCATGCGGTCTACTTGTGATTGATTGGTCATTTTCTGATAATCTAAAATTTTTCGTATTTGGAGAAACAAGGGGGGTGTGGTTGTCTTGTACTCCAAGCACACTGTGACATGGTCAATGACAAAAAATTGTGGTGTTGGTTGTGCTTCAAAAATGGTTGGTATGATATTGATGCACGTTTATGGTGTGGGTGTGTGTGTAGTTTACATGGTCGAAAATGTTTTCTAGTGCAGGACGACCAAATAATTGGTGGTCCCTTGATGTATAGTTGCACCATACATTTGACGAACATAAATAAAAGGGATAATTACATTTACACCCCCTCACCTATTGTCATTTTACACAAACCACCCTTGCCTTTAGAAAAATTACAGAAACCACCCCTAACAGCCTTTAAAACCCCAAAATGCCCCTATTGACTTGGTCAAACTTTAATTTAATTTTTCAATGACAGAAATGCCTTTAGGAGTGTTTTGTAATTATCAAAAGGTAGACGGGGTGTCAAAGTAATATTTAGAAAATTGAATAATATGACACCATATATTCTTTTATTATTATTTATACTAATTTTTATTAAAATTTAAATTATTTTTTTAAATTTTTTTTTATTGAATATATATATAATTTACACCTATTAATAATTAAAAATTAAATTATTTAATTAATATTATTAATAAAAATTAGTTACTAGCTTATGAATTCAAATAAAAAAAATATAAAACTTGTATAAATTAATTTGAATTCTTAAAATTAAAATTATTAATTCGCTATTTTTATTTATACTTAAATTCTTATTAAAATTAATAAATTTGTAGTAGAATTAGTAAAATAAACAATTGATTTATTAAAGATATTTTAAATTATTATATAATATAAATATATTCATATGAATATGTTCAATTTATATACATATTTGTATATTTACATTATATAATTTATATACATGTATGTATAATTTATTAATTTTAATAAAATTTAGCTATAAATAAAAAAAAAAAATAAATATTTTAATATTAAGAATTTAAAATAATGTATACAAATGTGATAATTTTTAATTTGAATTTATAAGCTAGTAACTGTTTTTTATTAAATATATTAAATAAAATAATTATAATATTTTAATTATTAAGAGTATAAATTTATATATAGATTCAATAAAAAAATAATAAAAATAAATTAAAAATTAAATTAAATAAATAATAAATAAAAAAAAAATATATGGGGTCATATATATTTTTCCCCATTAAATATTACTTTGACACACCCTCCTACCTTTTGATAATTACAAAACACTCCTAAGTTTAAATGAAATTAAAAAAAATCAATAGGGGCATTTTGGGGCTGTTAGGGGTGGTTGTGTAATTTTTCAAAAGCAGGGTGGTTTGTGTAAAATGACAATTAGGTGAACGGGTGTAATTAATTATCCTAAATAAAACGTTTGAAGAAGAGGAGCTTCATGAGGCAATTGGACACAAGATAGTTTGATGAGCAGATGTTGTGTATGTTTATGCATATCGATCATTTGGGAGTTTTATTATTTGGTAGCTCTAACACAAGCACGGAAGTGGAGTTGGTGTGATTGCCCACTTTTAGTGGAATAATACATATTAGTTCACTCCCAATACGCTCCATAACCTACTGCTAGAGTTTCACTTTGCTCTGCCCCTCTGGGCATAACAAGACCTCCTTTCCCTCTTTCTATTACATTGTCGGTGTAGGGAGCGGATCAACCCAAGAAGTGCAGAAAATCGAAAAAGCAAGCGTAATTACCCAATCAAGGGGTGTATCCTTGATCTATTTTTTGGGCGTTAAGTGAATTAAAAAAACAATCTAACTGTACACGCCAAGAATAATAAGAGATAAAAGAGTAAATAAAATAAAACCATATCCTTGTAGATTTCTTGAATCGGTTTCAAGCATTGACTCCTCTTCTCAAATCTAGATCTCCGCGTAGAGATCCTCCACATATATCCATGCTCCCACTAGGAGGATGTGGTTTTCTCGTGCTAGTATGAACAACCACAGAAAGAGCAAGAATTCAAACAACCATTATCAAATTAACATATTCGATCTCCTTGATTTTTCTTCGATCTCCAAGATCAAGAAGAAAACGATGGAGAGAGGGAGAGAAAGAGCGAAAATCGAGTGTAGAAATTTAGTGTGGTGTTGTATGTGTTCTCACTAGTCGGCTAGGGTTTGATTTGTGGTATATATATGACTAGTAATATACATACATATAGGGTAATAATTTAGCAAAAGTTTAATCTCCAAGACAATTTAGAAGTTAAGAAGATAGTTTTTGAGCAATTGAATTACCAACATCGTAGTCATTGACACAAGTTGCATGTGTTTTCTCTTGGTAACAAAGATGACGGAACATATTGCACAAGCCTCTAAATGGAATAAGCCAAGAAGATTGGGAGAAATTGACTAACTACTTTGAAAGTGATGGGTTTAAGGTGTGGAGAAAATAATATTCTATGTATTTGGTTTGCATTTTATTTTACTAATAGGAACCACGTGCGTTGCACGTGATACTTATTACCTTGATAAAATATTTATATTGTTAAGAAAGTTTAATTAATAAAACATATAAAGTATTTCATAAATTAATAAATATTATTTTGGAATTTAATAAATACTTTATAAAAGAAAGATATTATTCATTAAGTTTAAATGAATTTGAACTTTAAAAATTATTGTAAAAGCTTTATGTTCGATGAAAATTCAAAGTTAAATAAAAATATAATTAGATAAGTTGTTATGTACACATGATTTCGTTGTTCATTTGCTTGTTCGATTTCGTTGGTAGAGACAGTCTCTTGTTTGGCTTCGTGAATTTATTGAGTCTTCTTTATGAAATTATTTATTATCTACCACCCACCACATGCCGTTGAATTTCAATTTCATCTTTCGTATTCATTGTTTACTATTTTCATTGTCTCTCAAAGATACTGAATCATTTTTTTTTTAATTTGATGCATTTGTTTTATCAACTTTAATTTAAATTCTGAACCAATCAAAATTAAGTGAATTAATTAATATTTTATTTTCAATTTTTTATATAATAGGGAATGTATCCATTTTTTTTAGGTGCACCCCCGTGTGCGTGGACAATCAACATCTATCTTAATTTTTATTAATTTTTTAAATGATGGTTATAAAAATTATAACCATGGTATAAAATTTGAATTATTTTAAAAAATATCATTAGTAATAATTGTTTGTTTAACTATTAACATAATAATTATTATATGGTATAAAATAGTTGCAATTTATTAAGATATTTTTTAAAAAATGTCCTTAACGAATATATAGTTTCACTGCAATATTTGTGAATTTGTTGATTCTATTTTTCAATTTCCTTCTCCTGAACTTGTTTTTTTTTTTTTTTTTTTTTTTGGGTATTACTAAGTAATTATTTTGATGCAATTATTGAAAAATATAGTTTTAACTTTGACTTTTCTATGAAAATTCCAAGAAAATAGATTTTTAGATTGTGTAGGTTATAGTAAATTATATGCATTTTTCTATAAACCTTATCATATTTTATTTGGGCCTATTTACTTCTTTGTTAGTAGCGAAATTCATGTTACAATTTACATATTTTAAGACAATTTAATAACTTATTATACTAAAGTTGAAAGCACTAATATTTCTCTTAATTTCAACAATCTATCATTTGTCATTAAAATAAATAAAACTAAATTCTATTTATGTCTTTTACTCAATTTTATTTTAATTTGACTCAATGAAATTCATATATGTTAGTTCTTCATGATCAAACCAAAAATATTATTAAATTTAAACAATCAATTAACAATTGTTTTATGATTCTTATTACCAAAATCCAAACTCCATTAAAAAAAATAAGATTCAAAAATGCAAATTCTTTTGTAGTACTCTTCTTTTTAAAAACATCTCATCAATTTATGCTATTTGCAAAAATATATCTAATCATGCAGCTAAACCCCAAGTAGAAATTATCTGACACATACAATAAAAATGCAATTACTTTTTTTTTAGTTCAATAATTCTTGAGAAAGTGCGCTAGAATTTTACTTAACAAAAATTTGCTCTTTTCTAATACAATTTCAAGTGGTCAACTTAGTTATGTTTTAAACACATTTTAATTTTACAACATGATTTTTTATATTGTAGTTCTTTTTATGATTTTAATATAACTACATCTAATATAAGTTCTCGTAGACTTTTTAACAATTAAATTATCTCAACTTAAATTGAAAAACCTCACAGAAATCAGCTCAAAGAAAAAAAAATCCAAAAGCAAAATTTTAAAAAACATATAATTTTGAATGCATATCTATTTGCCACATAACCTCATTCTTACGTCCTTTTTAAATCTTGTTTTAAGCTCTCTTGAAATCTTGGTAAGTACTATTGCCAATTATTTTATCCTTTTTAAGTTAATCAAACAGTTTTTTTTCTATTATCTTTTTTCTATTTTTTGTGAAATTTTGATTTCCACAAGTACTTTTGAATATTAAACTTAGCTTCTTCTCAAGTTTGGATGCTAAAGGATAGATCTCATTTTATTATCGTTCTTTGTTTATAAATATTTGTATTTTACCAAAAGACTTGTTGATTTAACTCTACAAAAATTTTAAATATTTTCTTAGTGTTTTGAGCTTGTATAAGGAACTTTTTTTTTTTTTTTTTTTTTGGCATGATTGAATTGATAAGTCATCCTTTACAAAAAAAAAAAAATTGATAAGTCATAAATTGATGACACAATAAATTTAAATTATTGAGTTTCTAACCCTAGATATTGAAGAGAAGGCAACTGAAAATAAGAAGTCATGGATATTTTTGGAAAATAAAGAGGTGAACAACAAAATTTATTCCCTCAAACATATATATAAATACCGGTAAAATTTTATTTGATGCACGAATTTTGTTATTAAGGTCATTTTAGTACCCTGAGTACTTCAAATAACTCAATTGATACCCGTAATTTATCATTAATATCACTTTGGTGTCCCATTGATATTTGCATTTATTTTCTATTATTTATTAAGTAATGATAATTTTGCCCCTAAATTTAAAATTGAAAATAATAAATATTCTTAAGAAAAAATTTCATAAATACCAATTGATATATTCTATTTTTGTTTTAGCCGTCCTACTTTTATTCTTCATTTTTTATTATCGAAATTATTACATTTTTATTGTTTTTGGCTCTCTTTAGTAAATTTATTTTTTATAGTATAAAAAATGCATTACTGAATAATAACTCATACAATCGTCAAGTAAGTCCACTCAAGGATCTTCTTCTAATTAATTAATATAATAAAGATATAGGACATAAGTATTCCTCATCTAACACATTAAAATTTGATTGCAAAAATTAAATTCTAAATTTAATAGCCTAAATTTTATATTATAATTTTTCAAAAATTAAAATGAAAATTGAATTTTTTTTGGAGATTGCAATATGCCTTGAATTTTACTTTTAATATAATTAATTATTAAATAATAAATTATTTTATAAATATTTATAAATAAAGTTAGTGAAAAATAACCAAAAATATTAATATCAAAAAATATAAAATGAAAATAAAAATTTGGAAGTCAAATGGTTCAAACAAAGAAGATGTAATTTTTTTCATTTAAATTTATGCAAAATTTTCTTTGTTGTAATAAGGTGAAATGATCATTATTTCTAAGGTAAAAATTATATATAATAAAAATAAAAAAATAAAAAATATTAATTGGGTATCAAAGTGATATTAATTGTAAAACTCAATATTAACTGAGTCATTTATATTTAGTTATGAAAACATCGTTAATGACAAAATTCATATATCAAGATGAATTTTACTCTATAAATAATAGACCCCTCAAAATATGAAAGTTAAATTGTTTACTTCTAAATTGGATAATTCTAATTATGTTTGAAGGTGATACTGATGCATATCAATATGTTCAAAATAATATAATTATGAGTCATACAAAAGTAAATTTTCCCCCCATAATTAAGAAAATTCATAGATAGTTCATTCATATGATGTCATTAATCATTATAAAAATTTAGTTGACGTCGCTACAAAAAAATATGCATATTTGTCATGGCTAATTATTATACTCAAAAGTGAAAAATATTATGGTAAATAATCATTAGCCCCAATTATACAACGACTATTAATCATTGTTTCAATAGGTGAGCCCAAAAATTAGGCATAGTTAGAAACCATCTCGAGTGTTTTTGTCATGACTAAGAATTATGGTAAATACTTTGAACATAGCTAAGATCATGAACAATATTTATTTAAGAATTACTTATAATTATGTTTTTTTAAGAATAAAATTTTCCTTAGTAAATATATGCAGAAAACAAATAAATGTTTAATATTTGAACCTAAATGTTTGATATACACTATCTTTTCAAATACAAAAAGTAAAAAACATGATAAAAGGAAGTCTCATTGTAAGAGAATGGCTCAATAGCTACTAAAATAAATTAATATTAAAAGTAAAACTTTTGATGCTAATCTATATTATTTTAAAGCCAGCGTCGAACTAATTAGTAAGTAAAACTTTTGATGCTAATTTATATTATTTAATATATATTTTATATAATTCGTTGCTAAATTATTTAGCAAGTAAATTTTCGTTGTGAAGTTTATTAGCAAGTAATTTCTTGTATTAAATAATGTAGATTAGCAATGAGAAATTTTACTTACTAATTAGCTCAATGCTAATTTTTTTTCGTTGCTATTGAGCCATTTTCTTATAGTTTTCAAGCTTAACTTATATAAATCTATTATATATCTTTCACTTACTTATGCTTAATACTAAATATAATCTATAAATAGTTTTTAAAATAATTGGGATTAGGTTCAAAATTATGAATTAGTTGATAGTTTATTTGATTATTGCTTTTTTGAAAATACAGTTCGAATATTCTTTTTTTTTTTAAGTTAATATATATCTATGAAATACTTTTGAATAATAATTCAAAATTAATTTATGACTCAAGATTTATTTAAAATTTAAAAAAAAAAAAACAAAACTTACGAAGCTCATTATTTGTTTAATTTATTTGAAGTCGCAACATCAAACTTATAGTTTTCCTATTGTAGCTATTATTTTTTTTCATAATTAAAATTTTCAACTAAATAAAAAAATAATATTTGAAGAAAATTCCAGAAATTATATCAATTTAAATAAAATAAACATACACTAACTAAGTATTACAAAAGACTTATTAATAATTTTATTCGTGCAATTCAATATACTTTTTGCGAAGGCTTTAGATTAATAATTATAGTTATTTATTGAGATCGCAGAATACTTGATAAATTTATGATAACTATATAAATAATGCCTACAAAAATAAATAATAAAGTAATAAGTATGATTGATCAAATGTGGTTCATTTAAATTTTAGGATAAATTATATTTTACCATCTGACTATAAATATTTTTATACTTTGCCATTGATTTTTTTTGTGTCAATTTACCATCTCAACTTTTGAAAATTTGAACTTTTCCATAAATGACCTTTTTTCTTGATTTTCTGTCAGTAAAATATCACATGTTATGCATATGTGAAAATACCACATCACATAACCTTGAAATATCACATGTGCACTACATGTAATATTTTTCAACAAAAAAACTTGATTGAAAAATAATTATAAACAAACAAATTGCAAAAAATCTAGAATTAGAAACTCTTGCCATTGGTAATTCTTATATATATATATATATATATATATAATATATATAATTATATTTATTATTGTGAATAACTTACGAACGACTAATAATAATTATTTTGATAATATCTATTGCAACCTTGTTAATAATTATATATTAATTAAACTATAACATGTGATATTAAAAAGTTACAAGATCTTTTAATCATTCACACTTTTTATAATAGTATAGTTAATATTTATCTATGGTTGCATGCCCATTTTTTTTTTCTTATTTTTCTTTTTTTTTTCAGAAATAGATATGTGTGGAGATGATTTAGAAGTAATATTTACTCATTTATATATATATATATATATATATATATATATATTCTTTTTTTCAAGGAGCTATTCATATCTTACATTGTTTGAAAAGATCAAATCTTGTACACTAATATTTTGTTCTATGTATTAGAGATAATTAAAAATTATATAAATTATTCTCAAATTACATTTTAAATTCTTATCCTTTTACTACAAATTAATGATCATCAATAAGAAATATTAATAAACAATTTTACCATTCAATATGATTCTCATTCTCATTTATTATTTTTTTGTCTCTTATTCCTTTTCTTCTTCATAATTTTGACTTTCATTAAACATTGCATTGAATACATAACATGAATATAATTTCATTTATAAATTAATTAATTAATATGGTCAGCAGTGCAATCATAACTAATTCTCATTAAATAGATGATCAATTGCCAGCAAATTTCTTAATAAGTATATATCATTTTCATTATCCCTAATTATTTTGAAGGTATTTATCCAATAAAAAAAAAGGAGATTAATACTCTAATAATGATGATATATAATATATATTAATATAAATAATATAAATATAAGTTGACAAATTATAATGTGAAAGCTTTATAATAGTATATGATTTGTCAAACATTAGTATTTCTTTGATGTATTTAGGATATTAATCCCTGAAACTTAGATTTTAGCTATCCATAATAATGCAAATTAATACCCATTTATGTATATAATCCCCACACCATACAAATTAATATTAGACCATTCAGATAAAGCATCACAACAAAACAAATAAAATATCCCCACACCACCCAAGTATGTAGCTATCAGCACCGGATATACTCCGCTACCCGGATACCCGGTACCCTATGCGCCATGATACCTAGTTTAATTCATTTATTTGTCATATCGCATCATCATAAACCATTAACTCAGTTCCCGAACTAGGTAAGTCATCTTTTATTTCAATTTACAACATCAGCATTATTAACTTCATCGTTTAATTTTATTTACCAATCATTTCCACATCAATATTTTTTTTCCTTCAATTCCATTCAACAATCCACTATACGATCACATAATCATTTATCAAACTTTTGTATAACAAAATCATATGTAAGCAGATAATAATAATTTTATAGTTATTCAGGTAATCCAGGCAAATAATCAACATCGACTAACAAATATATAAACAACAAATATATATTATCCATATATCTATACTATTATAAAAGAAAAACTTTTGGTGTACCAACTTTTTAAAATCCAAACTTACCCTTTATTTCATTTCTTTTCTTTAAAAAATTTGGTCAAATAGTAATTTTAATTTTTTTAATAATTTCATAATTATATATTTTTTCCTCTTAACTAGCACTACTCCACCTCTTTTTTCTCACTTCTCCATATTATTATAATTTATTAATTTCACAAATTTCTTTTTTCTTATCATCTTACACTAAGATTTTTTTTATATGCTTGTGGAAACCGCGTGCAACGATAACTACACTTAAGTCAAGTAGCTACATTAATACAATGGCTGCTCAGTCTTCTACTTTATTATTACGTCCTATAATACGTATAATCAATATATAGTAAGTATCATAAATTTCAAATCAAAATATTAAATAATATTTGTACTTTTTTTCTATTTTAATATTTTTTTTTATCAAAATTTAAAACTTCTGTTCTATTTTTTGTAAATAACTGAACTTTCTAAACTTCAGGTATATATTTAATTTATCGACTAACTCATAAGAATTTATTTTTTGCAAATCCCTAATATCTTTATAATCAACATTCTCAATAATATTTCTAACCTAAATTATTATAATCTCATATTTCTTTTGATATAGCCATAGTATTTCTTAAATATAATATCCTAATATTTCTTAAATATAGTTTTTGAATATTTCTATGAATTTTTATCAATTCCTCGCTATTATAGAATTTGATTAAATACCAAACATATAATTAAGCATTTGGTTAATATATAGGCCCAATAAAATTGAATAAACTAACTATATAGTAATGATTAAATCTAACAAATGTAATATTTAATTAAATACTAATTCAAATAGTCAAACTCATAAAATCTTCTTATTAAATATTACATCGAACAATATAAATAATATTAATAAATGCATTAATTAAATAATATAACTATATAAATTACAATAAAAAATTGTTCATACCTATTTTCATTCCGGCGTGAGTGTTTGTATAAATTGTGAGTGTGTGTTCTCATAGTTTGTGTGTGTGTGTGAGTTTAGATATGTGTAACACACACACACACACACACACACACACACACATATATATATATATATATATATATATTAAAGGAGCGTAGGCGTATAACCACATGCCCCCCCCCCCCCCCCCCCCCCCCCCCCCCCCACCATATTATGTACTAGCAATTGTGACGCGCTCTTTTTCTTTGCATATTATAAATTAGTTGTTGTGGCACTCTATTTTTGTGTGTATATAATAAATACTTTTTTAAACTTTAAAATATATTATAAGTAAGAGCAAAATATACAATTCACTACATTACATTAAAAAAAAAACTTATTAGTTAAATATAATTTGGAAAGTTGAATAAGTTAGTTATCTTATTAGTTGAAGGGTATTTTTGACTTCACAAAAAAATTAATGTGGCGGTGTCATTAATAGTCATTTGTGAGTACTAGACACCGTGCGTGACATGCAGTACCTGCGCGCATAATTTTATTAAATTTTTATTTTATTGAAACTCATAATTAATTTGTTCCTATAAAAGATGTTGACAACTTTTTAATGCATTAATTGCCAATACATATTTTACTTGAATTAAATAAAAAATAAAAACTTTAATTTAATATTGATATGCTATTTTTAATTTAATTAATAATAAAAATAAATAAAAGTGAGTAAATTTAATTTGTGACTCCAACAATTGCATTGAATTAATTTTCTTGAGGACGTGATTGAATGGTTAATTGAATATTAGCAGGAAAGTTAAATAGATTTTATAAATGGAAGGACATTTTTGCCATTTAGAAAATTTGATGTAGTGGTATGATAACTACCACTTTGTATCTATAAGAACTACTTTCTTTATAATAGTATAGATGAAACCCCTTTCTTTTTATATTAGTTTATATATATATACTAGTCGTTGTTGCACGCGCTTCTCGCGCGCATATAAAAAAATTATGATATGAGATAAAGAAAAAAAATCATAATTCATGAGCATAAAGAAATGTGGAGTGAGATGACAAAAAAATAATATTGTATAATTAGAAGATTATTAAAAATATAAAAATTTGTAAGAAAAAAAAACATGGAGAAGTTTAGAGAGAAACATGGAGTAGTGGGTGAGTGATTTTTTTTTTTTTTTTTTTACAAAATCGTAAGATTATTTAATATTTTGAAATTACTATTTGGACCAAATTTCTTCTGAAGAAAAGAAACTAATTTGAAGGTAAAATAGGGCAATATAAAGTTGGTACGCTCAAAGGGTTTTCTTTTATAATAGTATATATATATATATATATATATATATATTTATCTATTTATTTATTTTAATTTTAAACTTTTTTATTACGTCCTGCCTAATATCTTAATTAATTGCTCCCAAATATTATAATGAGCTCCACTCCATTCAAGTTTTCATATATTTTAATTTCAACCAATAATTTATTTATAATTAAATCTAATTTTTTAATAATTACTAATTATCTCTCAATTATATATAAAATCAAACATCACAAATTATCCTAATAATGATGATAAGAAAACCAATAACAATAGTGTAGACGCACACGGTCTATGCGGTCACTAAATATAAAATCTAATCGAAATGCCAAAATACAGTAATTTTAAAATTAGTCCCAGACTAATCCAATTCATCCTTAACCAATCAATTACAGTGCAATTTGAGTTGGACAGATCCACGATTTTATTAAACACCTCTACTGCATCGAATCTTTTCGCAAAATAGATTCAAGAAAACTAAATAATAGGAGTTTTACAATCGTAGCTCGCATTTGCAAGGCTTTTCAACACACACACAAGAAAAATAAAGAAGAAACCCGAGAGTCTGCAATTTGCCGAGCATCAAAAATCTCAGTGCCAATATATATGCTCTTGTTCTTGTTCAAACAAATTGATTGTTGGTGCTTGACATATTTGAGAAACAGCGTAATAAATGTTAATTACTATTTGATTAATTAATTAATTTATGATTTTACAATGAATTTTAAATAATTTCATAGCCATGTTATTTATTCAGTCGTCTCTTACATTGAAATCCATTCCTATAACAAAATTAATTAATCCCTGGATTGTAATATAACTTAACAAATTATGGTAAATTAATTACCGAAAATAGTTAAACATATTAATGTAATAATTCAAGTTATTAACCATAACTAATTAACATCTGTCGCGGTCTTGACTATAAACAAACAACTTCTTTTTAGCAATCAAAGCATTTTATCATGATTTTTAATTATAATTAATATTTTCATCTTCCATCTATTGAAAGGACATCAATATATAGTAATTATATAGTAAATATTTATTACCATAATTATTTCATTTTCACTTTAACAATTTACCACAAACATAAATATTATCATATTCTTCTCAAAAAAAAAAAAAATAATAAAATAAATATTATCATATTTTTTTTGGTTATTGTCAATATAAAAAAAAATCGATTATTCCCTACACTGTGTCTTGTTATGAACGTCTTTGTAAGTATGTTTTTTTTTTTGAAATTTATATAAATTCCATCATTTTTTTCTCAAAAAAAAAAAAAAAAAAAATTAAACTTAATTTTGATCATAATAATAATCAAATATTTATCTATGGCCAAAATAATAATTTCGGCAATTGCATTACAAAAAAAAAAAAAAAAGTGGAAGACTAGTGATAAAATAATAAATCAAAGTGACAATTGTAATATTGTATATCAATATATAGTGACAAGAATATTTATTTATCACAAATAATATATGTATGTCTTAATTATTTATAAAAATATTATTAGCAAGAATTATGATAAAAATTGTGCACAAATTGTACAAATATAAGTGACTTATGTATATATACAACATTTAGTGATAATAAATGAGTGAATAGCAATTTACCCCCCTGTGATATTGAAAATGGGTAAAATACCCCCCTATGAAAAATAAATAGCAAATTGTCCCATGTGTTTTAAAAAATGAAGCAATTTACCTCCCCGTTTAAGGAGATAAATTACTTCAATTTTAAAAGTATAAGGAGGTAAAATTGCTACATTTTAAAAAACACAAGAGGGTTAATTGCTATTTTATTTTTTATAAAGGGCTGTTTGCTTATTGTCTACAACACAAGTAGGTACATTGCAAATTACCTGGCAATAAATTATTAATTTTCACTATATTGTATTGTCACTAAAGTTTCATTAATGATATTTTCTAATAAGTTAATACAGAATTTTTGTCACTAATAAGTATATATTGACAAGATAAAAATTGTGTCGCTTAGGGATAACACTAAAATTTTTGATTAATTATATCATATTGGGGTGTGTTTGGATTGATGAATTTGAATTTGAAGGAAGGATTTGGAGAAAGGATTTTAAATGATTCCATTTGAAAGGGATTTGAAATCCATCCATATTTATTAAAACTTAGTTTAAAATTTAAAATGAAAGGATTAGAAATCATTTGGATTTGAAATTATCCAAACATGTCAAATAATTTGTTATGAAGGATTTAAAATCCATGATTTCAAATCTTTCAATCCAAATGTAACCTTACAGTATAATTTAGTTGTGACTTTTAACAAATGCCCTTGGCCTACCTGCAGAAACAATGACTAATAGCTATTGCGCAATCATAATTAATTAATATCCTTCACTTTTTTTTATTTTTAATCATAATAAATAACCACACCGAAAAGTCATATAATTTTTTTCTAATATGTGCATATTATAATTTAAACTCATACTTGGAATCAATCCTTCCATTGCTGCAAAAAACTCAAATGATAGGTCCAAGTTGGTGACTAGAATCTGCAGTTTATTTCTTTTATATTATTATTAAACAAAAGTCACAACTGATGACTATTAGGATACATTTGTTGTAAACTAACAACTCACACAACATAGAAATGCATGAAACTAAGCATACATATATATATATATACATATGGTGATGATCATCATGCATGCATTATTCTCCACACAGCTGAACATTTAATGCATACTTACACACACACACACATGTGGGTGTGTGTGAGGGGTTTGGTTTCAGGCTACAACAAGTTGCATACTAAGGCCAGCATTACAGTCTCCTTCCCAAGCAGAGATGAATGAGTAGACACCGGTGGCAGTGACGGTGAAGGTAAAGCTGCCGCTCACGTCGTTGACTATCGGATGCGAAGCGTCACAAGTCAGATATGCAGATTGATCCACCACAGCCACCGTGTGAGGACTTGTGAATTCGAAATCTACATCACAAAATAACATATATACGTGTATATTTAATTTGTAATTTTCCAAACACAACACGTTTTTGTAATTATATCAAATCTTTGGAAAGATAGTTGCAGTTTACCCCCCATAAGTTTAAATATATTTTTGGTTTTGTAATTTTGGCATTTTTTACCTTTCTAAAATTGCAAAAGTGTTCTGTAACTTTTTCACATTTCTCAATTTTGGTCATGATTCCTTTTGCAAAAGCTGTCAGAACAAATCATGTGTACCTCACGTGGTTCATTTAAATTCTGATTTTTGTTCTGACCGGTCAACTTTTGCCAACATGGACGAAAAGTTTTTTTAAAAAAATGACCTGACACATGATTTATTGTGGCAATCTTTTGCCAAATCCAACACTAGAAGGATCAAAATTGTGAAATGTCAAAGAGTTACAGGACTCTTTTACAACCCCTCAAAAGATAAAAAGTGAGAGGAACGTGATTCATAATTCCAACAACTTTTACAAAATTCGATATCAAAAGAACCAAAATCATGAAATATCAAAAAAATGATCGAAAATTTAATGATGCATTAAGGGGTGGGGGTGTTGATTGACTACGCAAGGTGTCTTGGACCTTGAATGTCTTGGAACTAACCCATGCTACAAAATCAACTCCAAGGTTCCAACCTGCACTGTCACCTACAACGTAATTCGTAGCCAAAGTACTAGGAAGAACAGCCATGCTCAAAACAAGAAACATCAACGCAGCTTTTGAGGTACAACCTCCTCCCATTTTTTCCTTGTAAAAACACCTAATTTACTCTCTGTGTGTGTGTTGTGCCAAGATATGATGAGGAAGATGTTTGGAAGAAGGGTGTGTTTATATAGTAGTTGCAAGGGGTACTTAACAAACTTGGGGAAGTCTAAGCCCCGATTCATTTGATCAGACCTAAATTAATTATATAATTAGTATAATATATTTGTCATGTAATTGAACTGAATTGAACCTTTTATTTTTAAATTTGTTGCATCTTTTACTTCAAATAACGCTTACATACGTTGTGTATAAAAAAATTGTGTTATGTGTACGTACGTTAAATAGAATAGAAAATACAATAGATTTTAATTAAAACATTCAACAAATATTAATTAATTGTAGGTAAATTAAATGACGTATCTTAAGTTTACATTCAGATATACAAACACATTCATCTTTTTGTAAAATTACAATTATGCTCCTTGAGAGATTGTAGTTAAATGTAGTTACAACTACACCCTCTATTCAGTACAGAAATTTACACAAATACCATTAAGGTATACGAATATATTTGTAATTTTATAAAAATAATAAGGAATATTTGTGTACTTCAACCTTCTGTCAGAAAATGATTGAATATATATTTAATTCATATCGCGATGAATCAGAAATATGAGGTTGCATGAAAGTAAACCAAATCTGGAGCCGATGATGTGAAAACTAATACAATAGTATTTATGATTAAATACAGTTTTGCATCCTCGAAGAATTCCGTCCATTTGCAGATTACAAACCCCTAAATCTAAAGTAAACTTTCAATATTATTCCCCTATTTTGTGGATAATATCCTTTAAATTATAATAGTGATTAACAAAAAAAAATACCCCCTAATCTAATGCAATAGATAGATAAGTATTAATACTAAAAAAAAGAATATAATCTAGTAAAATAATTGTTAATCCAACACTCTAAATATGTATAAATAAGTCCAGCCTCTATAATCCCACCAACCCTTAATCTAAATTAAGTCAATACTTACACATATATATAATTAATTCTTATATTTGTATAGGTAGTTAAAAATTAATAAGTACCAAACAAACTAAATATTGAATAATTGCCCCTGTAACTAAGTAGACCTGTTGCAGTGGAATACAATTATAGAAAAAAGTGCATAAATATTCAACTATAAACATTTAAATAACGCACAATAAATTATAAAATTTTTGACACAAGACTAAGATATTAAATATTACCAGACAATTCCCGTCAATTATTAAGAAGCTATATACTGAGCATAAGCACCATACAAAGCATAGAAAAAATATAGGTAGAATGACAAAACCATAATACCGTATTGATGTGATCAGAAGCTTAGCAGCTAACGGAATAAGTGAGTCTAAATGTAAAATTTATTAGGATAATCGCGATTGTGTACGATTATACTCCCAAGAAAAAAAGAAGGGATATCAAAATGCGGGTTTCCGTTGGTCTAGATTATAGCGTATTGTACCACGTAATTAATAGGCCGAACGTGTTAGGACTAAAGTTAAGTCTAACTGAATATGAATAAAGTAATATAATGATAAAACAAAGAATAGAAAGTAATATAAACTTACAACACAGTTAGAAACTATCCCAAATATCAACCTCAAAAGTTTAGATATTGGATATCAAAGAGAGCTAATAGCCATATGCGACGGAATTCACTCTTGCTAGATTTATTGAGGTCTTAATTAAAACACATGCTCTTATACATAGATTTCTATCTGCACAAACGACAAGTAATATATATATCTATAAATCTTAATTTATAAAAAGTAACTAGCCATTGATCTTATCGATATTGATTAATCCAATATTAATTGAATTACCACATCATAGATGAATGAAAATTGAAAGTCAAAATGATATAATTTTTTTAAACTATAGAGCAATAAATATATCAATTAATTAATAATTCAACGGGTAAAGATTTTTATCCATTTTATTTAATTTAAAGATTATCACAAAAAATAGGGGGTAATTTGAAGTTTCTTTAGTTTATGAGATAATTGATGAAAGGTTGTGTACTTTAGGGTGCAAAATGTATTCCTAAGCTTATTATTATTAAGATATCCTTTTTTGCCACTCGCTTCTCACGAGCATCATAAAAAAAATTGTGATATGAGATGGGAGAAAAAAAAAATCATAACGAAAAAAAAAAATTATAATTGAAGTTTATTTAAAATATAAAAAAATTGTAAAAAAGAAAAAAAAAACGCAGAAAGTTTAGAGAGAAACATGGAGTAGTTGGAGAGAGAATATTTTTTATAAAATTTGAATATAAAATTTTGAAATTACTATTTTGATCAAATTTATTGAAAAAAAATTAATTTGAGGTAAAATAAAAGAATCTAAAATTGGTACGCTAAAAAAAATTTCTTTTATAATAGTATAGATTCCACTTGTCGTTTCTATTACATTTCGGATATAACAACGTTGGACTTGTGGAAATTGCAAACTGTTAAGTACATTTGTGCTTATTTTATTACAAGGGTTATGCTTGATTAGAACTTACACCATCTGTACACTTTGTATGAATGCTTAATTTTTAAAATAAAATATAAATATTTATTAATATTGTTATGATTTTTTTTCTAAAATTATCTAAGTAGATATTGATTTATTTAAAAGACAGAAAAATAAAATAAAATAATTGAAAAAATAAATAAATAACAGAAAAATAATAAAATCTTAGATAAGAAATTTGATACATGAAATACGAAAGGATAAAAAGTAACAAAAAAAAAAAAATCTCTTTAACCAACCAACAAAGTAATTTATATATATATATATTATATATATATGTGTGTGTGTTAATTAATTTTTTTTAAAAATTAATAAAATTACGCGATTTCGATATTAATTTATAGACATCTTACCGCAGCGAGAGAAATTGTCCCCAGGAGTGGATTAGGTCAAAACACTTTGGGTATGAAGTAATGTCACATATATGCTGATTGCATGCCTATCATTTGGGTAATATTAAATAGAAATATCCAATTATATATGTTATCGGATCATACATAGGAACTGATGGTGATATTTTATTTTAAGACATCATCATCGTATTCTTATCCAATAACTCACAACTCTTCTTAATGTTATCCTAAGGCAAAATTATGTGTTTTTTTTTGGTACTGTAATTATATTTGTTAGTATTTTTGTCTTATAATTTTTTAATTTATATATTTAATTCTTTTGATAATTTTAGTTCTGAACATCATATATTTGATTTTCTTTTTTTTTTATAAATTTAGTCATTTATTAATAATTTTGATGCTAATAATCTATAATCATCAGATCAAAATGAGATCTACTTCAGTGTAAAAGTCGTCAATACAGAACTAAATTTGTTAAAATCTGACTAAATATGAAATATTCAGGACTAAAATCGTTAAAAAAATAGAAACTAAATATGTAAATGAACTAAATTACATGGCAAAAGTACTAAAATCTATAGTTATAGGACTAAAAATATAATTTTGCCTTATTCTAATAAATCGAGGCTACGTGGATGAATTCAAATTGCAAATCCCTTTGAATTTATTTGGATTAATTTTAGATTAAATGAGTTTAAAATTTTAAACTCCAAATTTGAACTATATTTTGTTAAATAATGATGGGCTTCAAATTCATTTAATATGGAGTCAGTAAAAATTATTTCTCTAAGTCCTTCCTTAAAATTAAAATTCACCAGTTTAAATATAACCTAAGTGTCTGTTCGACCTCGCAATTGAGCAGACAAAAATCTACATTTCCCATCATGTAAACACATTTTTTATACTGTTTCGATCCTTTTTTAAATATTCACTTTTGCGATTAATCAAATTACTATCTAATTCTTTGTGGCGGAAATAAGTTGTAGAAAAAGTAAATAAAAGTTATGATGCTTGAAAATAAAAGTAAAAGTTAAAAAATAAAATAAAGTTATTAAAATAATTAATTATTTATAATTTCACTAATTAGTGGAAAATATTTACAAATTTTTAGTTTAAATCAACTTAATTTAAGCAATTTAAAAGCAGAAACCGTGAAACAAAAATATTTGGTTACCTCATTTTCAACAATAAATTATAATTAAGCATTTTATTTTAATCATTATAAATACTCTTAAATTAAATTTCTTGTGTTAATAATTATGCAATTTTCAGACCAAAATGATTTGCGACATAATAGTCAAAGTTTCTCTTGTTGATTGTTCTTAGTTTTTTTTAATGAGTTGCAACTAAATTTTTTATGGATTTTCTCAATGATTGTCGGAAAACTCCTCCACGATTTAAGGCGCAATCACTGGAAGAGAAGGATATACAAATTATTCAGTCAAAAATCAAAGCTTAAATTACATTTGTTTGTCGCTATAAGGAATTCGATTGGGTTGACTGTTTGGGGATATTACAAAAACAGTCTGCGGGCAAATGAGACCTAACTCATTTGACGAAATTAAAATCTGAAGTTAAGGGTTTGAACCCCACTAGGTGCATTGGATATTGTCTGCTGTATAATAGGAGTTGGTTTACTACATAGTAAGAGTTGTTGTCTACCCTAATACTAGGGGTGTTATTCAGCAGGATATGATTATTGTAATAGATATGAATTTCGACATGAATAATTGTACTTGTAATCGATTTATTTCAGTTAATAATAGTTCATTGATCTTACCTAAAAAAAAAAATTGGAATAAAAACACTATTTTTATTATATTTTTAATATTAAATTGATAAGCGTTTTATTTTAAATTGATTATATTGTCATTAAACTTAGAGGACGATATTTATTTTTAAAAAAATATGAATTTATTTATTTGATAAATATAATTTTAAAACTTCTAAGTAATTAAAATTAATCTTTTAACGTATTTGACTAAAAAAAGATGTTGGAACTCTTAAGATATTATTATTAATAATAATTTTATGACTAATTAATTTGAGTGAGTTTGTTAATTAAAATTTTAAAAGATAAATTAAATATTCCTTCTTTTCAGAAATATTTTAAAAACTCCTAACATCTATTTTTCAATTTTATTATAAAAAATATTCTTGTCAAATTTTTATTGAAATACTTCGTACACGTCTTATTAACTTTTTAAATTTAAAAAAAAAATGAAAACAATTACTTGCAAATTGAAGTAAACGTATTACAAATTAGATTTGCTTAGATGAATAGATCTTGTGGCATCAGTACTCGAAAATGAGAGGCAGGAAAAAAAAAAATTCAAATTAAATTAAATTAAATTAAATTAAAAAAAAAAATTAGTCAACCCCCCATTCATGACGAAGGATATCGACTGAAGTCCCTCGACTAACATGGGACAGATAATATGTCTTAATTTTGTTAAGACTGAAGTCCGCACCCCGTTTTATACGTGGGATATTTGTTTATATGAAATTAGTCGTCGTTACACACGTTTTTCGTAAGTATATAAAAAAAAAATTATGAGATAAAAAAAAAAAATTATGAGAATAAAGAAAGCTTGGGGTGATGTAACATAAAAATAATATTTTATAATGGAAAATTTGTTAAAAATATAGAAATTTATAAAATAAAAAAAATTTGAAAGTTTAGAGAGAAACATGGAGTAGTGGGTGAGAGAATATTTTTTTTTTTTAATTGTGAGATTATTTAAAAATTTTGAAATTACTATTTTGATCAAATTTGTTTTGAAGAAAAGAAATTAATTTGAGGTAAATAAGACAATCTAAAGTTGGTATGCTCAAGTGATTTCTTTTTATAATAGTATAGATAATAGGTGTGTTGTTTCAATTGCATAGTAGTTGTTGGTTAGATTTAGTTTATTTGATATTATCGATCAATAATATGATTTTGTATTGGTCTTTTGATAGATATTGATATCGGACATGAATGATTGTAGTCAATTTATTTCAATTAATAACAATTCATCGCTTTTACTTACCAAAAAGGAAAAGACTGAAATCCCCCAACTATGTTTGAGGGTATGGATTTGAGTTTCATCAAAATATGTGTATATTTATATAATTTTGTGAATTTATTATAATTTATTTTATTAAACTCAAGTGTGGATTGAATATATATATATATATTATATATATATATATATTATTATTAATTGCTTCATTTTATACCAAACGATGGCGTACTTAATTGTTTGGATACGAGGTCAAATTGAGTACTGTATAATAGTTAATATCTCCAAGTTGCAATTTTTAATTTTTGGTAAAAATAATTAATGTAATATATTTCTTCAAAAATACATAATATTAACATGTCAAGTTATGACTTTTGATTAGTTAAATTGGCTTGTCTGTTTCATTGAACAAAACTAAAAAAAAATAAAAACTGTTTACTTAATTTAAAAGAATCAAATAAAATGAGTGATAGACACGAGTGATTTCTTACATTAACATTTCATGAATTCAAAATACCTCCTGAGGTTTGTTTAGTTAATTTTAAATGGGTAAATAACAGTGATGATGTATTAGTAATTTTTCAAATAACGAGGGTATTCGTAATTATGTCAAATTTCATGGGAGATCGTTGTTAATATTACAAATCAAATAAAACAAATCAAAATTGGAGGGGTGCAGAACTTGTGGAGCCGGCTAGATTTTAAGCTCGATTTGAGCTCGAGTTGAGCCAACTCTAGCTAATTCAATATACTTTGATCATAAAGCTCGCAGCCTTGCGAGCGGCTTTCCCATTTTTTTTAATTAATTTTTAAATAAATATTTCATTTATTAAAAACTGTATATGTTAATTTCAATATTATATTAATTTTATCAACTTATTATATTCAAAAAATTGAACGTTATGATCATATTATAATCAAGATATCATACCATTTGGGGCGTTACTCCTGATCTAATATAGAAGGGAAGGGGACTCCGAAAGCCTCATCTGGTGGGATCCCAACCCGGGTGAGTTTTAAAAAAAAATCATAAAAAATAAATCATATAGTAATTTCAGATATAATAAACTATGATACTTTTATTTATTCAATTTATTTCTTTACACAAACAAGTTAATCAACAAAATTAGTAAGTTTAATTATTTTAAATAAAATAATTATTTAATATGACACATAAATTTGTATGTTGTTTTTAAAACTATTTGTAAACCTTATATTTTTTTAAATTGACAAGTCATACCAATTAACTTATAATTCTTAGATCTAGTGTTTTATATTATATCAACATACGGTAGTATGCAATCTATTTTATTACTTATAACTTTATGTAAAATTTGATGATTTTTATGAATAAAATTAAAAAAGATGATAATGATAATAATAATAATGATGATGATGAATGGATGATTAATGATTATTAATTTTTTTATTTATTATTTCTTATATATATATATATATATACTATATATTATAAGATCAATCACTATCATGTACTGTTGGTTTAAAAAAACTTTAGTCTCAAATTTTTTTTGTATAATATTAATCAAAGAACAATAACTTGTAAATTAAAATTTGTGGCTTATGTTTTTTATTCATATTAATAACAATAAAATTATGCAAGTATTTTAATAATTTGATGTATATATATTTTCCATACTTTTACTAATTATATTGCTACTAGACTAATTAATAGTTTATTAATTTAATAACAATAAAATTAAACTATTTATACCATATGTTAAATAGAATTTTTAAAATTAATATAATAAAATAATTTAATGTATTTATTTAAGATAATATAATTTTAAAAAATAAATAATTTGCACCAAATATATAGTTAATTTAATCTAGCTCGTCAGCTCGAGCTCGTCCGATTGAGCTCGAGCTTGACTTATAATAAAACTTATTGAGCTCATTATATATGATTGAGCTTGAGCTTGAACGAAGCCAGCAATCAAAATTAGTAGACTGCATCCAATTTCCGCGAAGGGCTTTCGTTAACAGAAATATATCATTTTTGCTAACTGTGAGCCCGGGAAGGGGCTTGTGGAACTGCTGTACTCAGATGCTGGTATATCCAATACAAAATATTTATGAATTTAGAATAGAGGGGTAAGGGAAGGGTTTGTTGTTGAGAACTCTAAATCGGAAAGAAATTTGAGAATTTCTAGGGTATGGAATCACCTCCAGGATCCCTTCGAAATGCCTTGAATTCGAACTCAGAAAGACAGCCTTTTTTGCTGTAGCTGGTAGGGCTTAGAGCTAGAGCTCTAGAGTGACTGATTGCCTAGTTTGCAAGCAGGAACGTAGCTAAAGCAAAGGGGGGGGGGGGGGGGCAGTGCCTTTCTCGACTACTAGTCCTTTCCCCGGTAGCCCATAAAGCGTGAGGGGGAAGGACATAGCCGAGAGGAAGGTGATGCTCCCCCAAAGAGAGAGCCGGAAGAGAGAGTGATCCTCGGGTGAGGAGCACGAACGAGTAGCTAAATGAACGGCCTTGTGGTTCGCGCGAGCATAAGTAATCCCACAGGTTCTTATGCCCTAAACTGAACAAAATACCTTCGATCCTATCTCTTAATCTATGCCTAAAAGAAGCTCTAGTTTTTTGCCCTAATTTATCATGATTTTCGAAGTATTCAAGCCCATAGAGAGTTATCCCGTATGGAGCCACCTTCTTCATCCGACATACCCATTGCTCCTTAGTCTAACCTAAGTATTATTGAGGAATGAGCGGTGTTACACGAGCCTCCGACTCCTTACTTTCATAACCCTGTTAACACCAATCACAGCCGTCTCGTCTAGTATCGATATCATAGTGTACGTTTTGGCCCTATAGGCAAGTCGGACTAGCCCTAACCTCCCTCTTTCTATGATTGCTACTAGTTTCTGTGATCACTTATGGAAATAGAATATGCCAATTAAGCTTCCTAGAATCTTCTTTATGATAGTTTATCTTCAACCTTTTTTTAATAGACCTTCAGAGGCCTAAAATCATAGGAAGTAGTTCTTTTTCTTTATCTTTAATTAAGCTTTATTCGACCCTTGGGACTTGAAGCTATTATAAAGAGAGTTCGCTCCCGACCATTCCAGACTGTAAGGAGGGAATGGAGTAAGGGGGCTACTGCTCTTCTAGCGGCTGAGGACCCGGCTGCAAGCCTGTCTGTAAGCATAGAGTAAAGAGGGGTAAAGGAAGGGTTAAGAGCTGTGGTTTCTATTTTGGCCCGTCAAAAGTGCGATAGGTGAAGACAGACAGAAGGAAAGGATAGCGGTTTTCTTGGGTCTTCATGTCTTTGATGAACTCCCGTTACGGGATGAGTTTATTTGCGCTGGGCATAGTTTACTTTCTATGCGCACGGAGCAGCAAGTTGGGCTTATTCAGGAGTACGACTATGAGGATGAGGTCAAGCTATCTTCGGTTGTCGCAGGTCATTCCTCCTTTTTTGTCCCTAAAATCTCTGCTTCTACTTGTCCATGCACTAGAAATCTTTAGAACGGTTCCAGTTTCTGGATTCCCCCGGCCTCGTGAGGTGAGTGATGATGCGATGACGGCAAACTCTGAGAGTGAGATCTAATTCTATTGATCCAGTACATCTTCCGGAGAATTTTACTCACTTAGGATATTTGTCAGGAGATGGGAGTCTAGATGACTTTCACAAAACAGGTAAGTGAGACATTGTATTGTGTCTATCGAAGGTAGGCCCCGATGTGCCTTTAAGTGCTTTAATGTAATGAAAGCAAGTTCCTGAGAAAGTAAGATATTGAAGCTCTTCCTTCAAGGAATGCAGAAAAAAAAAAAAAAGAGCAATGAAACAAACCTTCCGGGCTTATGCTCAAGATGGAGAGAGCAGCACAGGTGAAAGCACCCATGATCGAAAGGGGCCGCTTTCCTCCACACCTTAAAAGAAGAGCCTTTTCGTCCATCTGGGCACAACTTCGTTAAACTTCGTAGGAGAAAGGATAGAAGAAAAAGTAAAGTCTGGACTGGTGAGTTGTTAGACACAAAAGCTATCAGAGCATTACTTGAGCTGGAGCTTACTAGCAAGAGACTACCACAAAAAGGAGTTCAGAAAGGAGAAGTGAGGGTCCGAAGGAGTGAATCATAGGCAAAAGCAAGCAACCTATGCTCAACCAGCTGTGACTCAGCCTTTTTCCTCATACCATCACAGGTACAGTTTTGTTCCCCAAGCAAGCACAGTGGTACCAACAGCCAGAGAACAGCTTGTCGCAGCAAGGAGTGCGAAAGTTCGACCCTGTCACAACTTCTGCCGCAATTGAGAGCATTAAGGTCCATCCCTCCAAGGACACTAATCCTTTACCAAGATGGTACAATTTGAGGTGTGAGTTTCATTCCGCAGAGTTGGTCATGACACGGACAACTGCTACAATTTGAAACATCGGGTCCAGGACCTCATTGATCAAAGCTCCTGATATTCCTGGGGACAAGCCTTATCCAAAATCCTCTTCCCATTCATGAAGTTGGAAGCAGCTTCCAAAAACTTGCCGTCAACATGATGTTCTCTCTTCTATGCAATTAGAAGCGCGACGCGAGTTAGCCTATTTATGAGTATGAATAGTAGGCGGTGCAGAGTGAACCTTCCTATTCCAACTAGGGGCATCCCAGTTGTTAGCTTCCCTTCGATCCTCATACCATACTGAGCTGTCTAGCTCCAAGACTTGTAGTTGAGCCTATTACTAACCTCCTAGCTTATGGGGTAGCTAGCCTTGGGTGACGAAGGAAAAAATCATTTCATGTTAGAATGAAGAATTCCTTTTGGGAGATTCCTCATTTACAGAGTTTGAGAATAGGGTGATCGGATCGTGGAAATGAGGGATGCCTGCCCATCGAGTTGAGTGGAGATTCTAAAGCAAAAGGTAAAGGGAAGGCAAGTCTCATTTGGTACTTTCTTCACGGTAAATAGAATAGGATTTTTCCCGACTGCTGCTAGAGAATAGGCAGTTGTTCACGACTCAGCTGCTAGCCCTTCAAAAATCTCTTTGTCGAGATCACGAATCAGCAGCTATAGAAGGAGTTGTTCTAGAACCCGCAGGCAGAATAACCTTTGTTGTAAGAAGGGCTACTGGTATGACATCAATCACTCTTAGAGTCTTAGCTGGGAACTAAAGTCAAGCTTTCCTGTGTCGAGAAGGAGAGTTGCTAGTTTTTCTTTTTCTTTTGACAGTTAAGTTAGCTCGAAAGGTATTTATCTTCCTCAGATACTTGACCTCGAAGGCAGGGATAGGGCTTTGGATACGAGACCTACAGGGATAGGGTTTTGCCATAAACCGGAGTTTATGAGTGAAGGCTACTTAGAACTGGCGAGGTATTCGACTAAAAAAGGAAAGTAGGAAGCAAACCCCTCGACCAAGAAAGGGAAGCTCTTTGCCAGACTAAGCTAAGCTGGAAAGTAGGTTCCTAGCCCTACTAAGAAGAGTGGGGACAAGACGATCGACAAAGACGGATTCGGAGAAGTTCGAAGATCTCTTAGATCGGAGAGGAAGAATTTGGGGGGTATATGACTGAGAAAAACTCTTTTTATTCTTTACCGGTTAAGCCCTTAGGGAGAAAGAAGAGTCAGGGGGAAAGATAGAAGCCTAGCAGCCCCGAAAAGCCGAAACCCCTAGCTCTTCAAGAAAGCTATGAACCAGTTCATGGTTCCGATCCTATTGTCTTCTTACAGCTGAGTAATACCGAGCCGATCAACGATGATGCGAGGTGTCATGCTTGGCATGGACTGAGATATTACCAGAGAAGTTGGTTAATTACTTAAACTACGATAAATCAAAAGATCGAACCACAAGCAAGCCCTTCCCCATCGAGTGTTGCCTATTTTGAGGAACGAACCCAGCCCATGTTTGCAAGCCTACACAAGCTTGGGCTGTCTACTATGGAATGAAGCTAGCATTTTAAGCTTTCTTTTTCTTACACTCGCCCGGTCAGAAAGCCTTTTTTACCGCATACTGAGCCCTAAGCAAGGGAGTGGTCATCGAGAATGGGTCCTCAAAGAATGGTACCTATACTCTTTTTCTTGGTTTTCTGGAAGGGCTCCTTTCTCTAAAGAAAGAAGGTCCTACTAAAGTAGTAAGGGGGCGGGTAAGCACTCTCAGCAATAGGGGAAGTGGGCGATAAAAGGCAAGCATTGTAAATGCGGCTGATAGAGAGGAAGACTTCTCGCGGAACCTTTCTTGGCTTCGGTTCCCTACTGTCTAATCTCCTAGATCTCTCAGCTGACGTCCGAAGAATCGATGGTCCCTCCAATTACTTACGTAACCTCTTTCTTTGTATCACTCATCGGCCCCGCTTAGGTCCATCAGGATTATCTTCTCTTTTTTTCAAATTCATTGTGGTCTAGATGATTTTATGGTATCTCATGAAATGAAAACTTTGCCGAAAAGGATATAGTTAATTTCACTGTGAAGAACTTCTTTTGTAATTCCTTACATAAGGATTCAGAAAATACCGGATCCCCACCTACGCAAGCAAATTGTTGATAAAACTCCAAAATGGCATTTTCTTTTGATCCAATAGTGGTTTCACCTCAATTTTTTTTTTAGTATTTGATTAGAAATACACGTGAGGACTAAAATTGAAAAATCTTTTAACTTATGAAATTTAATATGAAAAATTATAATAAACAAAATTAAATAAAAAAACTAACATATGAGACTAAAAATATGATTTTTTTTAATATACGATAACATAGAAGATCTGATTATTGTATTGCGTACGTTCAATAATATACTGTTTACTTTTAAATGATTAATTGAGTGATGTGAAAGTGTTTTCTTATAATTTATTGAATCAAATAATTGAATTAGAGAAAATACACTTGATATTTTTCTTCCTTTTTTTTTTGTCCTTTTCTATAAACTGCATATGAGAATAAACTGTTAACAAAATAAAAAAGGCTCGTTTATATGTATATACAAGTTATTAACCCGTGTTGGAAAATAATGAATGATAAATTAAATAATATATTATTTAATAAATTTATTTTGATAGTAGCAATTGACTGGTTACAATGTGAGATGCATAACAAAGTCATGACACATGGATGATGATTGATGGCGCTCAATCATCATCCAACCATATTTAATTCAATCGAATAGTTGTGTCCTTTGGTTGAAATGATGTGTCCGTTAGGTGAAACCCTTTGAATGAAACGATGCATCCATTTGAGTGAAATGGTATGTCCTTTGGGGTGAAATGATGTCTTTATTCAGACGAAATGTTATAACCTCTCGAAAGCATATTTTCTGATCGGATATGACCATTCAATTATTTCTTTCCAACTTCTATAAATAGGCCCTCCCATTTCATACATTTCATTCATTCAATTCATTTGATATCATTCTTAAGCAAAAAAAGCATTTTGCAAGAATAACTTTAGTAAGAGGGTTCCAAAATATTTTTTGGTTCGTCGTTCTCAAAGTTTGTCGTGCTACTACTTTGAGATTGTGAGTCGTTGTAACTTGGGAGTCAAATTATCAAGTTCCGTTAGCATCAGAGCGGGGCAATAATTGTTTTTAACAAAGAGAGTCAGACTCTTACTTCAACTTTATAATACTCAAATCCCGCATATCCCTCATTTTCTCCCGACAAGTTTAAGACAATTATTTGTTGTTGTGTATTATGAATTTTGAGTTGATTTTTTCTATTTTGATTTCTATGGTTGTCCAACCTCCAATGGTACAAGAAATACACAAGGTTAGAGGCTGGAGAGATTTTCCGACGACTTTAAGTAATGGAATTAAAAGATGTCATTCTACTTCACTACATTTGAATGTAGTAAGGTTTTTAAGTGAAGGACCCCCTGTTAATTCTGAAGAGGAAACTAATACCCAAAAGAATGTTGTTTAAATGTATGGGGATGTGGGGATTTTCTTTACAGAAACCACATTCTCAATGACATGTATGATACGTTGAACAACGTATATTGCCCAACAAAGATTGCAAAAGTTTTTTTGGAAATCCTTAGAGGAAAACTACAAACGGACACAAGTCATCATTCTTAAGTGACGAGTTAGATTAAGAGATTTATATAGAACAACCTGAAGGGTTGTCATTCTTGGCCAAGAAAAAATGGTCTGTAAAGTTGTTGGAAAGGCTTAAACAAGCTCCTAAGCAATGCATGAAAAATTTGACAAAATAATATTGTCAACGAGTGTAAAAAATGTGTCTATGTTAAAGACACTTCTAGCTTTTTGTCATAATTTGTCTATATATAGATTACATATTGATGAAAGAAAAATGACATTATTTTAGCTACCAAGAAAGTATTGACAACGTATTTGGATATGAAAGACTTAGGTTTAACTGACGCAGTATTAGAGATTAAGATCTATAAAACATCTGATAAACATGTCTTACCATTAGTCTTATTATGTTGAGACTATATTTAAAATTTCAACATTTATGACAATTCACTTGCTAAGACTCATGTGGATCGAAATCTACACTTAGCAAAGAACTAAGGTGAACACAAATGTGAAATTGAATATTTAAGAACAATTGGTAGATTAATATAAATCGTGAAATACACTCATTGTGATAATGCCTATTCAGTCAACAAACTGATGCCAAATTGAATATTTGATACTAAAAGTACTAAGTCCTCAAATGGAAGTGTCCTCACTATTGGAGGTGGTGCAATATCGTGGAAGTCCTCAAAATAAACTTGTATAGCTCGTTTCAATATGGAATCAAAGTGTATAGTTTTTGACAAAGATGGAGAAGAAGCCGATTGGCTTCATCATTTGAAGTGCCTACAATTGTGATATATTGTGATATTCAGTCGGGTATGGGAAGGACACAAAGGATAGTATAATGATAAATCTAGACATATACATCAAACATGTAATACCATAACACAGTAGATCTTTAGTGGAATCATATTCATTTGCTACATCAAGTCAAAAGAATCTAGTTGATTGATTAACGAAATGTCTTTTTAGAGATCAAGTATACTGTTTGTCGAGGGAAATGTGATTAAAACCCGATAATTAAATCTTTATAGTAGTAACCCAACCTTGTTGACTGGAGATCCCAAGATCTTGATTCAATGGAACAACTAAGTTATAAAGATTATGAAAAAGCAATTGGAGTTTTACTCCTTCCTGTTCCTATGATATTTAGTGTTGTTAGACAAAGGATAGAGGGTAAGCTATAAGCTTTTAATGATTCATATAATAAGTCGAGTACAATATAGGAGATCACCTATATAAGTGTGAAGAAGAGCCGCTTCAAATAGAAAACATTTATGAATCCAAGATGATGTCCAAGACCAACATGGATTTAATCGTGAGAACCAAAGATATTAGATATAGGTATTATGGGGGTACTATTATCTTGGTTTACACTAATGGATGGATAGTTCAAGACATCATGTCCACTGATTAACCACGTAAATTCGATGGTATTCCTCTAAGGAAGGTTCAAAGCCATAAGCTATCGTTCCTGATGCAATGACTTCTCGTTTGAAACTCTATTAAGTGTCTGCTTGTTCCCATTCATTAATTTTCATTCATATAGGGGATTGTTGGAAAATAGTGAATGATAAATTAACTAATAAATTTACTTTGATAGTAACAATTGACTTGTTATGACGTGAGATACATAACAAGCTCATGACATATGGTTGATGATTGATAGCGCCCAATCATCATCCAACCGTATTTAATTCAATCGAATAGTTGTGTCCTTTGGTTGAAATGGTGTGTCCGTCGTGTGAAGCCCTTTGAATAAAAACATACGTCAATTTGAGTGAAATAGTATGTCCTTTGGGTGAAATGGTGTATCTATTCAGACGAAAGATTACATTTCGAAGGCATCTTTTCTGATCGAACATGATCATTGAATGATACGTTTTCAACTTTTATAAATAGGCCTTCCCATTTTATTTCATTCATTCAATTCATGCGATTGCATTCTTAAGCAATAAAAGCATTTTGCAAATATAGTTTTAGTAAGAGAGTTCCAGAATATTTTTTGATTCGTTGTTCTCAAAGTTTATACTACTGCTACTTTGAGATTGTGAGTCGTTGTATCTTGGGAGACAAGAAGAAATACTGGATGAAGTAACTGACATAGATCTAATGGGTAATCTCAAGCTCCCGAAGAATGTACTACTAAAGAAATGCCATGGAAGAAGAATTTGCAGCCAATGTGGGAAGAACTTTAATGTGGCATCGATTAATATCAAGGGTGAAAATGTGAATCCCGACATAAGTATGGCCCGACTCCTTCCTGCTTCTGAGTGTGTTTCAGAGCTCATTACTCACTATAATAATACTAAACCTATTGTAAAAGGAAGGCTACGCATATATAACGAAAAGAGCTAGCCAGTGGAAGGATATTATCGCGGCCATGGGAAATTGCAGGAATTTGATTTTCCTGGAAATATCCGGGAGTCCTGGGCAAAGCTGCTGGAAGCACTCAACCTTGACGAGAATGAGGATAAACAATGCGCTACTGCATAGATTGTGACTGTTGCTCACATGTTCGTTGCATGCTTTAAAGTTTTGCAGAATCATAACTTTCTTAATTTATTTTTTTGTTTTCTCCATATGAAAAAATAACAAAATTGATGGAGTTCGCTCAGTGTTAATCTCAATGACTTGCTTATTGCACCTTTGTATTTCTTAGCTGAAGAGTTTTGTTGTAATAATATACGAGTAGGTGTTGAACAAAGGGGCAAGCTGCTCCTCATTGCACCCTTTCATTTCTAGTGTTTCTGGCTGTTAATCGAGTTTGAGGACTTTGGGGATACTCTGGCATATGTTGCAAATTGAGGACTTTCATAGGGCGCTCAACCGCAACAATCTTAGTGACTTAGACTTTAAGGGGTGTCGTACACATGGTGTAATAGGCGTCAGGCTCCGGACACGATATGCGCTCGCTTAGATAGAGCATACGGGAATATGCTTTAGCATGAACAGTATCAAGACACTACAGTCACACATAAAGTTGTACCGTATTCGAACCATGTCATGTTATGTATATAGTGGATGGAAGGAGGGGTGCCTAGAGGACGGTGCAAAGGTCAATTTTGGTTTGATTCACGGTGGTTACAGTCAGATGAATGTCAGAAGGTAGTGGAAGTGGCATGGCAAACACCAAGGGTAACATATCCAAATAAGCGAGTCCGACAGAAGATTCAGGAATGACGTGTCAGCTTAATTCACTGGAATCGGGATGTTTGTGGCAATACAAAACATCATCTAAAGGAGTTAGAGGGAAATTTGTGAGATTAGAAAGGGACCTATTAAATAGGGAGGGTCATGCAATACTGGAGAGGACCTGGGCGCAAATTGAGGAATACCATGTGCGGGAAATGATTGAGTGCAACAACTTAGTAAAGTTCATTGGCTTAGAGATGGAGATAGCAAAACTAGATTTTTCCATCATCATGCCTCCGATACACGTCGCGTGAATACTATCTCGCGTTGGAGGGATGGGGAAAGGGTTTGGCGTTTGATAGATGGGGACATTCCAAATATCCTTCTTTGATACTTCTGGGATATCTTCACGGCTTTGACTCCTTTAGATTCAAAGTTTAACGAGGTGTTGTTGCTAGTCCAACCGCGAGTTACTTAAAAAATGAACCAAGCACTTATAACTCTATTCACTGTAGTGGAGGTCAAAACAACTATTTTCGGTATGTGTCCTTTTAAGTCCCCTGGTCTCGATGGCATGCCCCCGCTTTTCTTTCAAAAGTTTTTTGTCTATTGTAGGCAATGATGTTACTTGTTCTGTCCCACGCATCCTTAATGATCATGTCTTTCTTACCAAAATGGATTATACCTATATTGTACTGATTTCAGAATGTGCTAATCAACTCCGTCTAATTAGCTTATGTAATGTTCTCACTAAAACGACCTCTAAATGATAGCTAATCGGCCGATACCTGTGTTTGATTCCATTCTATCTCCTTCTCAATCCACTTTTATTCAGGGTATACTCATCATTGACAATGTCTTGTTAGCTTTTGAATTGAATCACTATCTTAGGTCGTCACGTCAGTCTCAGGGAGGATGCGTAGCCCTTAAACTTGATAGGACCAAGGCTTATGATAGGGTGGGATGGATGTTTCTTTGGGGTGTGTTGCTTTGGTTAGGTTTCAATAATAGGTTTGTGGCTTTGATCATGCTTTGGGTCACGATTGTTACGTACTCTCTCACCCTGAATGGAAGACAATTCGAGTAATTTGCCCTAGAGCGTGGTATTCGGCAGGGTGATCCTTTGTCTCCATATCTATTTCTTTTTTGTGCAGACGCATTCTTGTGCCTGAATTAAGATGCATTACAATGGTGTCATTTAACCGGGATAGCGGTGACATGTGACGAACCAGGAGTATCCCTCCTACTCTTTTCTGATGACAATCTAGTGTTCTGCAAGGCAACTGAGGAGGAGATTGGGGAGGTTCGATGGATACTGAGACTGTATGCACCGACGTCTCGTCAAAACATCAATTTGCAAAGATTTAGTATGGCAATCAACAGAGGTGTACCGAGAGCGGTGAAGCATTTCTTGGGGGCTTTGTTGGGTGTTTAGGTGGTTCCTCGCCATGATAAGTACTTGGGTTTATTGGCGGTAGGGGGTCGGTCGCGGCACATGCTTTTTAAGAACATTTGAGACCGAGTAAGGGAAAGGGTTGAGGGATGGAATACAAAAGTGCTATCACAGGCAGAAAAGGGGATACTCATGAAGGTTATTTTGTAGGCTCTTCTGACATATGTGATGTCTTGGTTTCAACTGCCACGCGGGGCTAATTCCTGAATTAGAAGCTTCATTGTAAAATTCTGGTTGCATAGTCGGGGAGAAAAGAGGGTTCATTCGGTAGCATGGAGGAAGCTATGGCGAGCACAGGTGGAGGGTGGGTTGGGATTTCGTGAGCTACGGGCATTTAATGTGGCATTTTTAGCAAAATAGAAATGGAGATCCTAAAGGCCAGAGTCTGTACTGAGCAAAGTTTTGAAAGCTAGATATTTCCCAACATCCTCATTCTGGGTAGCAGAAGTGAGGTCTCGACCGTCGCTAATTTGGTGGAGTATTTGTGGGGCGAGATAAATAATGTTACAAGGCTGTTGGTAGGATGAAGTGGGAGTATGGAGATGGCGTCATGACCATTTAGGATGTTTTTCGATCAAGAGTGCTTATGAGAGAATGGGATGTGGCATCGTTCTCCAACTCAAATCTACACCTGGGGATGACGATGATCATCATGGGCACTCCTTCAGCGTGTTGGGGCTCCCCTGAAGGTTAGATTACTCAAATGGAAGATGTGAATGGATGCCTTGCCGACAATGGAGAGATTGGCAACACGAGTAGAGGGTATTGGTACGACATATTTGGTGTGTGGTGCGACTGTTAGATGGTTAATGAAGTTGATAGAAACTTGGGGAGGGAATTTAGGAAAGAGAAAAAAGGGGAGAATATTTTTCTGGCAAATTTGTTATGCCCTTTTTCATAATTTGCGCCTGCTATAATAGTGCTTGTTCCTGCCATACTAACTTCCCAGCATTGTGTGACAAGTGTCACGGTACTACTACTAGTGTTTGTTGTGGTTTTCTACTCTTTTGGCTATTAGCTATTACATAAGGAAAATCCATGCATAACAAACATATCAATCAGCATAACGGAAGGGTATCTTTGTATTCCATTTGGGTTGGTTCCACTCTTAACATTCCCCCACCCTTGAAGGGTCGTGTCCACAAAGCCTGAGGTAGCATGGGCATCCACAAAGTCATCAAGAAATTCCCAAGTGACCTCAACGTCGTCTTGGCCAGCCCAACGAACTAGAATTTTCACGCCTGTGACCATGTGCAGAAGGAACGAGTCAGCAAGCCAGAATCTGGGTAGGCGTAGCTAGGGCAGGAACACCGAATGAAACAGGGGTAGAGGGCAAACTTGGTCGTGAAGAGAGCCACAACACGAGTTGAGCAGGGAGACATGAAAAACCAGATGAATGCGAGACGCCGGGGGAAGTTGGAGAAGGTAAGCAACAATGCCAATTCAACAAAGCACGCAGAACGATCGAAAGTAACAGTGAGCAAGCTTTTGCGAAGAACGGTAGCTCACCGAGACCTGTCTATATGGTTGAAGTTTGCGAAAACTTAATCGCCCTCTTGAAATTCCTTATCGAGGAACTTGGCATTAACCTACTGATTCATACGGTGTTGTGCTCGCCGTAAGTTAGCCTTCAGTGACTGTAAGACAGCCTTTCGAGTAGTGAAAACAGAATCATGAGACTCGAATTTCAAGCTGTCGGGGTAATAGCCAACCAGAGTGTGTGGTTTCCAATCATAGAGGGCCTCGAACGACGACATTCCAATGCCGCTGTGAAAGGTGGTATTATACCTAAACTCTGCCAGGGGCAAGAATTGAGTCCAAGTTTGTGGCAATGCACTAACAAAACAGTGTAGGTAATTCTCAAGGCAATGGTTAGCACTTCCGTTAAGCCATTGATTTGGAGGTGGTAGGAGCTGCTATAGCTCAAGGTCATCCCGATCAAACGAAAAAGCTCCTTCCAAAATCGACTAATGAAAATAGGATTGTGATCACAAACAATTATTTTAGGGGCCCCATGTAAACGATAGATGTCTGCAAGAAAAACAGAAGCTAAAGTAGTAGCAGTGAAGTGTGTCGGAAGGGCAATAACATGAGCGAACTTACTCAAGCGATCCGCAACAACCCAAATGAAGTCATGCCAGTCGACGTCGGTAGGTGGGTAATGAAGTCCATAGAAATATCCTCCTATACTTGATCGGGAATGGGTAGCGGCTGGATGAGGTCATATGGGGCTTGCGGTGTATATTTATTGCAGTGACAAACCAAACACTCCTTCACAAACTTCTTAACATCCGCAAGCATACCGGGCCAATAGAAAGATCCCGAGAGACGGGCAAGAGTGGTTTTAGTCCCAAAATGACCACCAACAAGGGAGGAATGAAACTCGTGCAAGAGTGAAGAGGCAATACCAGATTGTGGGGGAATGAACAACCTATGACGATAGTATAAGAATCCCCCTTTTTTTGAGAAAAACTGCTACATCTTAAAGTTAGAGTGGAACTTCAGCAGCAGAGCACGACCAGCATCAGTGTTGGTAAAGAATTGTTGCAATTAAACAAGCACAGAAGCTATTGGTGTACTGACAACAACCAAAAACGCGAGGGAGACCTCCAACAAGCGTGACAGCGCATCGGCCACGATATTTTCCCTACCTGGCTTGAAGTGGATTCCGAAACTATATCCCATCAACTTAGTCACGCACTTTTCTTGTTCTGGCTTTTATATGGTCTGCGTGACAAGCTCCTTAAGACTTTTGTGGCCCAGGAAGATACGAAAGGTGTGGCCTAATAAGTATTGTCGCCACCTTTTAACAGCCTTCATGATAGCATATAACTCCTGTATATATGTGGAAGAAACTTAGATCTAAGGGCACATCTTCTTACTATAAAATGTGATGGGGTGACCCTGCTGTGACAAAACAACACCAACAACAATATTAGAGGCATCAATAGTAAGATGAAATGAAAGGGAAAAATTCGGAAGAGCGAGGATAGGAAGGAACGTTATAGCTGTCTTAAGGGCGTGAAAGGCCTGCATGGGATCGTCTATCTAAGCAAAGGTACTGGATTTTAACAAGTCCGTCAAAGGTCTCGCAATGGTAGAGTAATGATGCACAAAGCACCGGTAGAACCCATTGAGACCGAAAAACGCCCGAAGCTCTGTGAAGGAAAGTGGAACGGCCCTATCACGCTTAACCTGGAGCCTGGCAGGCTCAAGTTCAACTTCCTTACCAGAGACCACGTGGCTTAGATACTCGACTGATAGCACACTAAAGATGCACTTGGAAAGCTTAGCATAAAACTGATTCGTCAACGAAGTGTGCAAAACAAGTCAAACATGCTGAAAGTGGGCGCTCCAAGTGGGGCTATGATGAGGATATCGTAAAAAAAAAAAAAGGAGCACAAATTGACGGTGGAAGGGTCGCAATAAACCGTTCATGGCGACTTGAAAGGTTGATGGTGCATTAGTGAGGCTAAACAACATCACAACAAACTCAAAGTGCCCATCCACTGTGCGGAAAGCTATCTTATGCTCATCAACCTCGACCATCTTGATTTTATGATAGCCGGAGCAAACGTCGATTTTTAAAAAATAAAAAGAGTCATATAATTCACCAAGAAGTTCGTTAACCATCGAAATGGGAAACCGATCCCAAACTGTAACAGCATTGAGGGTGTAATAGTCCACACAAAAGCGCGAAGAACCATCCTATTTCTTAACCAGAAGCATCGAGGAGGAAAACGAGCTAGTACTAGGTCGAATCAAGCCCTCTTGAAGCATTTCAGAAAGAAGTTGGGACATGGTTTCTTTTTCGTTATGGGGATACCTATAAGGACGAATATTAATAGGAGTAGAATGAGGCTGTAAGTGGATATCGTGGTCATGTGCATGAGGGGGTGGAAGGGAGGAAGTGTGGGAAAAGACAAAGGCAAATTCTTGCAGTATGATGAGGAGATCCAGTGGACAATCATGGAGACTATTCAGGTCAATTGCGTCGAGGGTGAGAAAATCTGGCGGTATAACGGAAACAGTCGAAGCTGAAGCCACCGCATTAGTAGCAACCAACCGGGAAAGCTGGGGAAAAGTCGCAAGTGCAACAGTAGGACATGAAGCGCCAGTAAGGGTAACCATGGTGTTGTGGTGGTAAAAATGCATGGATGGAAAGAAAAAATCAGAAAGAAATGGGCCTAAAGAATGTAGCCACACACGCCAAGGACAAGGTTAGCGCCATGAATTGGAAGTAGATAAAGAGGGACAGTGAAAGTGTGATGTTGTAGTGTCAAAGAGACGACCGAACACAACTGCGAACAATGGAGTGCTTTGTCGTTACCCACCTTGACGGCGACGGGGAAGAGTGGCTGAATCTCAAGATGGAGGTGGTGGGCGATACGTGGTTGGATAATGTTGTGGAAGATATCACTGTCAATAAGGACGGTGATGGAATAACCGCCAATCGAGTTGCGCAAGTGAAGAGTTCGAGGAGATGGTGTGCCGGAGAGAACATCCCTGGATAGATGGAATAGCTCTGAATGAAAGGGCTGAACATCAGCCAAGAGTGTGGCGAACAGAGGGGTTGGCGAGGGCATATCATAGGCTGAAAACACACCTAAAAAATCAGTGACAGTCTCATAGTATGCAAACCATCCTCAGACAGCAAAAACAAGAACTTCGAGCGGCAACTGTGACCCAGGGTGAAAAGATCGTCACAATTGAAACACAACTATTTAGCTTGATAAGCCTGCATCTTTGCTAAGGAAAGGCGATAAATTAGGAGAGAAACGGAGCCGAACGCACGGGCGGGACATACAAAGGAGCTCGGCGTGGTAGCGATGGCACATCCGCGATTTGGCCTCCAGGAGTTTGGCCAAGCCAATGGCTTGAGATATGGAAGTGGGTTGGAAAATCGCCATTTCGCATTGAATAGCTGGGTTGAGGGGCAAATAAGAAACAATCGAAGCGAGCATTTGGAGGAAGACCCACCATGTTATTACTATGTTTCTCAAATTACAACTGAAATTCCATCACCATGCCTGTCTGCCGAAATTGGAAAAGAGCTTGACGATGATTCTCATAAGAGGAAGGCCCAAAGTGCAACTTTAATTCATGTAGAAAAAGACAACCACAAAGACAACATGTTGTTGGAGTGCAACCATTTAAACTAACCGAGGGCATCCCCGGTCATGAAGCAGCCCACCTGTTTGAGATGCTACTCCGATGAAATCGAGTAAAAGAACTGATCAGCCTAGAAACCTTTGTCGAGCGGATTAGTGTCGTTGAAGAGCTGCAGGTGGAGTTTAGAAGGCTTAGGGGATTCTCCAGCGCAAAAGGCAGTAGAGAAACCAAGTGGAGGGGGGGCAGAGAAGAGATAGGGGTGTGGAAAGTTGGAGTTGAAGGCAAGCAATGGCTATCATGGTGTGTTTATGGCGGGTATCGATGGTGACCCGGATGTCCTGAACAACTTATAGGAGTGCATTTTATGATAATTTCATGTAGTAATTAACCTTCTTTTATGCCTAAATACTCCTAATTAAGTGTCTTTTGCAGCATTAATTCATCATGGGGTGAAAGAAGGAAAAAAATGGAGAAAGAAGCCAAAATTGGAGAAATTGACAAATTTGAAGAAATAGGTAGGCGTGCCCACGCCTAACCTGCAGAAATGTGATTAAAAATAGAAAGCTCAAAACTTAAATTTTTGGAAGATTTTGAAGATGATTAGGACTCCTTTAGCTGATTGGAAACTACCTTTTGCAGGAGAATTGATTTAGGATAATAATTTTATTTTCTTAAAAGACTTTTAGTTTTATTAGGAATCTTCCTTTTCTAGTTCTAATAGAATTAGGTAACTAGTTAGTATAAATAGGCAATATATTTCACATTAGAAACAACTTTTGATTTCTACATTTTATATAATATTTTCTCTTCTTCTTTTAATTATTCTCTCATTAGCATGTTGGGCTAGTTCTTTAATTCCTATTAAAGAATTGGTGAATGTTCAATTCCTACGAGTTGTGAGGTCCAATTTATGCTTTCTACTTTCATTCATATTTGTATTTGTGTTGTTCTCTGTGTTTTTATTACAAATAATTTGATTTATAAATGATAGGATTCGTTATTCATTATCAAGAATATTTGCCTAACCAATTGAATTTGCAAATTCGTAATTATTTGTTTAATTCAATAACTAGAGGTAACGCGACATAATTGATTATGTAGAAATTTTTTATTATGTTGTGGAGAATGCACAATCTAACTTAAATAAATCATCGTAGAAATTTATTGATTAGAATTGGGTCTTTCTTGTTCTTAATGTTGTTGGTAGATTAAATCTTGGGGACGTTCCCAAGGTTGTCTACTGATTAGGGATTTTAGTCAATGAACGTTCCTTGACTATCGATAAGGTAAGAAAATATGAGGTTGTTAGGCCGTACCAATAACCATAACTAATTTATTTATTAGGAATGATTGTTATTTTTGCATCTATGATCAACCGTGGAATTGAGCATGATCCTGTCTTTAATTGAAATATTTTTTCTCACATCCACTCTCTTTTTAATTATTTTCTTTTCTTTAATTTTTAGATTTAGATTTTAATAAAAAAAACCCATCTTTTGTTCTTATTTGAAGGAATTAGTTTAAAACCAATCTCTGTGGACTCGACCCTGCTCATCACTTTCAAAAGTTTTTAGTAGCAATATTTTTTGTGGATTCAACACACATCATCTTTTTGTGCTGTTGTTGGGATTGGTGTCTTTAAATTAATTTTCTTTGATTATTTATCCTTGTTACTTGGTTTTTTATGCCACGTTCTTCTCGTACAGGTGACCTTTAAATTGACCTCGAGATCGAGAAGACCGCACGTAGACTCCGAAAAGAAACCAAGTAACTCAAGGGAGAGATGTCTTCCTCTTCCACATCAGAAGCAGATTTCGAGTTAGACGTGCCCACATCTAGCTCTGAAGAAGAAGACATGACCTAAAATTCAGAACGGACGCTTAATGAGATGACTTCTATTGACTTAAATCAACAACCTCTCTGCCTTGAATATCCTACTTTACATGTTGATTTTGAACTTAAATCTGGCCTTATTCATTTCCTACTTTTGGTGGCCTTGCAGGTGAAGATCCACATAAACACCTCAAAGAATTTCATTTGGTATATTCCGGTGAATGTTTCTATGAATATTGGGGGAGATTCAAATAATTGGTGGAAAGTTGCTGTCATCATGAAATTCTGGACCTTCTCTAGATTCAATATTTCTATGAAGGATTGTTTGAGGCAAATAGAAGCTTGGTGGATGTGGCTAGTGGAGGTGCTTTGTATGACAAAACCCCTACCAAAGTATGCAAACTAATCACAACCATGACAGCTAACAATTAACAATTCAGTAGTAGGAATGACAATCCACCACGAAGAATAAATGAGGTAAGTACTTACATCGATGAATGTTTAGATAAGCTTACCTCACTTGTGGAGCGACTTATTGTAGGAAACACTCAACAAGTCAAGCCTTGTGGCATATGTACCTCTTCGGGTCACGCCACCGACGCTTGTCCTATGCTCCAAGAAGAACCCACCATGCATGCCAATGCCGTAGGAGGATTCTCTGGACCATCACAAAGGGGACATAACCCATTTTCCAATGCATATAACCCCGGATGGAGAGATCACCTAAATTTGAGATATGGAAATTAACCTCAAAATTTTCAAATACCTCCATACCAAAAACCACCACCACCTCCTCAATCTAACCCAATTCAAACACATCTCTTGAGGATATGATGAAAACACTTATTGCTAACACCCAACAATTTCAACAAGACCCTCGAGCAAGCATTCAAAACTTTAAGAACCAAACTCAAGCAAGCGTTCAAAATTTAGAGTCTCAAGTGAGCCAATTAGCCTCCTCCGTTAGCCGTTTGGAATCCCAAGGTAAGTTGCCCTCCCAAACCATCATTAATCGTAAGCGAAACGTTAGTGCTATCACATTGTGTAGTGAAAAAAGACTGCAATTCAAAGATAGCACTAAGCGTGGGCATGCACAATATGGAAAAACAGAGAATGAAAATTTAGTTGTGCGAGACACGCAGAATAGGGAAAAACAGGGGAGAAACTCAAAAATCATCCAAAACAAGCTGAAAAAATCCAACCTAACCCACGAGGATCATCCCAAGGTGTTTGTGCCAAACCTCTCTTCCCGGAGAGATTTGCTAAGTCCGAAAAGGAGGAAGAAGATAAGGAGATTCTTGAAACTTTAGGCAAAGTTGAGGTAATTATTCCTTTGTTTGATGCAATTAAACAAATACCTCGCTATATAAAGTTTCTCAAGTAGTTGTGCACCAACAAATCCAAATTGAGAGGTAATGGATGTTGGAACGGGTGACCAAAAGCCAATTGGATTGTTGTTTTTCATTCGACAATCTTTATCAAATAATATTAGATTGATGAATATGGTAAGAATTCATCAAGATGGTAACGTGTTTCGTCATGCTTACCATTGATATTGAATGGAGTTTCAATGTCACAACGAAATGCCCATAATCCAAAGGTTAAACCCGTGGAGTTGGGCTACGCATAGGTTTGGAAGCTATGAAACCAACTCCTTAGGGTTGGTCTGAAACGTTCCAAATCGAGGATCTCGAGACTGGGCATCGAGGGTCCTATGGAGACTTGCACTAAGTACTGCAGTCGTGTTTCGTCGGCAGGAGAAGTAGGTCGTCTGTGCAGTTTTAGTGGGTTAGTTGGCAAGGTAGTCAACTGACTGAAGTGACTCGCGGGAATCGTCATATGGAAGTCTCTTAAGGCTTGGTCTGTATGACTGGAATTTTCAGTTCTTATAGTACAAGAATTAGTCCTCTGACTTGAGAAATCATGGCAGCCACATGCATACGAAGACTGTATCTTGGATATAGCGAGCGTTGGCTATGTCTTGAAGCATGGTCATCATAAGCCTTATCCAGTGTAGTTGGAGTCTGTAGCGAGGATGATGGATTCCAAGAGATGATCTGTCCCCTGTCATTATATGACAGAGAGTTCTCCCATGCACCTTGAGATGGTTTAGACTCTATAGCGATTGATCGATCAGGGATAGGTTTCCTAGATCAAATCAATAGAGTAAACGCATCTCGACTATTAAGCATAGTTGCCTAGTCAAGGATGGGAACCAACACCAATTTCATGCCCTAAACTAAGGCAAGGAGACGATTGACAGTAGGACCGTACTTGTACGGATTCACAACTTAAATGTTCACGCCAAATTCACCTAGTCTCTAGTACCATGGACTGTTGCTAGACGTCTGCCCATGGTAACGGGCCATTTCCGGTTATGAGATAATAGAAAATAATTAATTAATTTAGATTTAATTAATTGTGTTGGTCACACAAGCCCAAGTCTAGCTGAGGATGAACATAAAGAGTCACACCCTACCACTATAGTGGGATGGAATTAATTCTAGAAGAGTCTGATTAATTTAATTGGATTAAATTAATTTTTGAAGAGAATAAATGATTGGATCATTTATTTAGACTAATCCATTGGATGGATGACTTGAAATTTAATTAATTTGATTAATTCGAATTTCAAGTTAGCTAGTAAAATTAATTGGATTAATTATATTAGGCTTGATCCAATTTATAAATTGAAAGAGAGATCATGGGCTTGGATATTTTAATTAGATTAAAAGATAAGAAATTTAATGTTGGGCTTATGATTAAATTAGATTTAATATAAGTTCATGAGGCGTGGGCTTGATCCTATCGAGTCCAGTTCATTAAATACAAGCCAAAGCCCAAGGTCATGGTTGGACCTTGGCTACGTCAAGGAGGACAATTTTGAAAGGTTCTTTGACTGATTTTGGAGGCTAATTTCGTGCATAAGGGGTGGTTAGGGTTAGGATGGTTGTTTTGGAGCCTAACTAGGTTGTGACTCCTTGTATGTGTATGACTAGGTCATATATATACCTTCATTAAATCCTAGCCACACATACAACACACACTAGCCTCAAAAAAACCTCTGAAAATTTCGTGCCTCTCTCTCTTTCTAACATTCTCCATCCTTAAGTTTTGTCTTTTGGTTCTTAGAGATCAAAGGAAAACGAAAGAGAGATCAAAATACGTTAATCCATAGCGATTATTTTGATCTCCATCTCTTCTGTGGAGATTTTGCTAGCACAAAATCTCCACATCCTTTAGTGGTGGTGTGTTATTCTTGGGAGGGTCTTGATGTTGAGATCTCATCGTGGATAGATCCGGAGACAAAAACTGGGAAGAGACAACAGTTGTAGTCGTACGAGAAAACAACGAAAGGTAAAACTCCATTTGTGGATTTCGCTCCTTGTTTTTTCTCGTGATTTCTTGGCCTATGTATTTATATCTAATACACCGAACGCCCCAGAAAGATCAAGGGTACACCCCCTGATCGAAAATTAATTTCGTTAATTATTACATGTTTCATTGTCGGTGGATTAAATTTTGAGGACGTTCCCAAGGTTGTTTACTAATTAGGAATTTTAGTCAACGGACGTTTCTTGACTATCGATAAGGTAAGGATAGGTGATGTTTTTAGGTCATACCAATAACCATAATCAATTTATCTATTAGGAATAATTGTTATTTTTGCATCTATGATCAATTGTGGAATTGAGCATGATCCTGTCTTTAACTTGAATGTTTTTCTCACATCTACTTTCTTTTTAATTATTTTCTTTCTTTAATTTTTAGACTTAGATTTTAATAAATAAAAAAAACCCCATCTTTTGTTCTTATTTGAAGGAATAAGTTTAAAATCAATCTTTGTGGATTCGACCTACTTTCACAAGTTTTTAGTAAGAATATTTTTGATAGATTCAACACACATCAACAACGGACAGGAGAGAGGTAATGGATTCTTGCATAGTTTGGAGGTCTTGGGAGCGGGTTTGCATGGCGGCGGAGGGGAGAATGACAACGAAAGCACCAATGTTAAATGATTAATGAAGTTGACAGAAACTTGGGGAGGGAATTTAGGAGAGAGAGAATCGGGGAGAATATTTTTCTGGCAAATTTGTTATGCCTTCTTTCATAACTTGCACCTGCTATAATATAGTGCTTGTTCCTGCCATACTAACTTCCCAGCATTGTGTGACAAGTGTCACGGTACTACTACTAGTGTTTGTTGTGGGTTTCTACTCTTTTGGCTATTAGCTATACATAAGAAAAATTCATCCATAACAGACATATCAATCAACATAACGAGCGGGCCTCTTTCTATTCCGTTTGGGGCTGGATTGGGTTGGTTGCACTCTAACAACAGCACTAGAATCAATTAAACATGTATTTTGGGGTTGCCCGTTTGCACGACAGATTTGGATGCTATCGAATATAGCATGGAGATATATGTCGAGTTGGTTGGGGAGTCCTTTAGAGTGGATTTTTTCAGTCATTGAGCAGCTGAACAAGTAGGTGTGAGGACGCTTTTTCACTTTATGCTGGGCACTTTAGATGCACCATTGCAAGAGACTGATGGAAGGAAGAGTCCAAAATCCTTGGTGTGTCTGGCGGAATGCAGTGTAGAGTTATCTCAGCACACGTATTTATGCAAGATTAGCAGTACAATAGAGTTTTGTCATTTGATGAATGTTTTATATCAGGATCATGTTTCTTGCTAGCTTGTTTTATGATGATGAGGTTACTAGTGTTTTCCTAGTAATGTGGGCACATAGAAGCAAATTCAGGGGCGGTACATAGCGCCGATGTAGAGAGTCTGATTGTGGTGGTCTTGTACTTTGGTTTTATTAATACTAGTCATTGATGCATGTGGTTCTCGCGAGTAAAAAAAAAGACTTGAGATTGAAGAAAAAAAAAGTGAAATAACAGAGAAAAAAATATGTTATGATTGTCAACTTATAAAATAAAGATATTTATAATCAAAAGAAATATGGAGAAGTTTGATGTGAGAGAAATAATGGAGTAGTGGGTGAGAGAGGAAAAAAAAGTAATTGGAAATTATAAAAAAATTAAAATTATTATTATAACAAAATTTTTTAAGAAAGAAATGAATCAAGGGTATATTGACACTCTAAAGTTGGTACGCCAAATGAATTTTCTTTTATAATAGTATAGATATAGATATTTCATCTCTTCATGCAAAAAAAAAAAAAAAGACGATCTCTTATTCAAAGCGAATGGTATATAAAGTCCATGTTGACCTTTTTTTATGCTTTAATTTTAATATTTTAGATATGCTCTCAAATTGATGGAATCATAATAATACGTAGGCACAAAAATAAAATTAAAGCATAAAATAATTGTCATAATATAGTAAAATAAAAAATTGAATAAAAGAATTAGTCAAAGGATGGATAGAAAATTTATAATTTTAGTATTATAGGATATCTATTGGTTGTTATTGTAACAAAATATTTTGATAAACTTTTTGAATAAATGCAAATTATGGTAAAAAAAATTTAAATATTAGAGAACAACTTTCATAGAAATCATCATTTATCAGTCATTGTTAAAAATTAATTTTAAATGAAATATTAAAAAATTATGGTAAATGAAATATTTTGACATTAAAATTTTAAAATTTTAATATTTTAGCTAATTATTGTTAAGTAAATAATAAGTAAAAAGTGCAAAGAAGTTTTTAAAAAAAATGAAAAACATAGAAATAATTTTTTTTTAATATTGTAGCTAATTATTGTTAAGTAAATAATGAGTAAAAAGTGCAAAGAAGTTTTTCAAAAAATTGAAAACATAAAAATAAAATTAAATATCATTTAAATCACCTTAAAACTTGTCTTATAATATACTCAATAACCATTAATACTCTATATTTATGTGAAATATAAATATAGAAAATATCCTGCGTAAAAGAATAAAAAAAAAATGACTTGTCCACCTCATTTTCCAAATAGGAAAGAGACAGAATCATTTGTTTGTTTTCATTTTAAATATAATAATATCATGAGTATAAATTGTTTATAATTTTAAATGAAAGAAATTTCTGTAAATGAATATTGTGGGTGGCAAATGGGCGGGTTGAGTTGGGTTGGGTTTGGGTCGGGTCCAAATGAGTCGAGTCTAAATGAGTCAGGTTCAAAATAGATCAGATTCAAAATGGATCCAAGTGAGTGGGTCCAAAACGGGTTCGGTTGTGAATTGGTTGGATCGGATTTCTATAAATCTTTTATTATTTTGAATCAAAATATTTCAAATTTCATACAATAAGAAGAAAAGATCATATTTGAACTACTAAAAAAGTTAACTACTACTTGTAATGCAATACGATTATACTTATCGCATATCATTTTTGCCCAATGACATATACATAAGATTCATTTACTAAATTATAAAGTAAAAAATATACTAAATGTTTAACAAAATACTACATTTTATTAAAATAATTCTTAAATTTTTGGATGTTCATCTTGAATGAGCACCAAGTCATGCAACCAAATTCTCTGTACTTGTTGAGAGACAATTTTCATTTTCATCACTTTCAGAATCATAAGCTGTAATATGAAATAAAAAAAATCACATAAAAATATAAGGATAAAAAATTACAACGACCTCCCATGAGATTTAGCATAATTACGAATACTCCATCGTTGTTTGGAAAATTACAAATACCCTCTGATATTTGATGAAATTATGTAATCTATGAATTGAGGTATGAAATTGTTAATTAACTATACCCTTACTATATTTTTTTTCAAACAAAAGAAATTAAAAATTTTATAAAAATATCGAACAGGATGGATGAAAAAATTTTAAAAATTATAAAAAATTATTCAATTAGTAAATAAAAAAATAAAAATAAGTAAAATTATAAATTTTAGTTCACAAGGGCATTTTAATTAGTTCACTACAAAAAATGGATGAGTCTAATGAGGACTAATGAAATGGGATAATTGTTAGATGACCGTTAAAATCAGAGGGGTATTGGTAATTTTTCAAACGAAACAATATTCGTATTAATTATGTCAAACCTCATGAAAGGTCGTTGTAATTTACCCAAAATATAAATTATATAGAGAAAGAGAGTTACAAGTGTGTGTGTGTGTGTGTATATACGTGTGTGTTTGTGCGTGTGGAGAAAGAGGGTTGTGTGTGTATGCAGAAAGGGGGTTGTGAGAACACCCAATTGAGAAGACAAAATTATGGGTTCATTTAGTTTTTTATTTCTTTTAGTTTATGGATTGAACTCATTAAGAGCCCATATTAGGGCCATCAACAACACATTTTAAACCCATTAGCGACCCATATCCAACCCATATAAAATATAATTTTATTTAATTTCAACAAATATCAACCATTTTAAAATATATTCAATCCAACCTAATCTAAAATTAATTGAGTTGAGTTGAACCTATGGGTTTGAAACCTTCTCGACACTCCTAATTATGAATAAATAGAATGAAAAAAAAAAACTCTTTATTATGAATATAACTGCCAATCAAATCGGGGGTAAGATGATGTTATTGGTGAACAATTAAAGATGAAAAGGAAAAAAAAACGTTATGGTTTGAACCTCGCAATATACATTATTGTAATTATTTTTATTAGGTATTAATATTTGATAAAAAAAATTATTATAAATTAAGTTATTTTAATTAATAATAGTTTATCCCTTTAAATAAAAAAGTCAATTGATTGTCAATTAGACCCCGAATTAAAGTCGATTATCAAATTTGGCTTATAATTTTTTTTGGATGATTGATTGTATAAGACTATTCCTACGTTTTGATTAATTAATTGGCGTTTCCGGAAGGACGACTTTCTTCATCCAAAGGCACAGTATAACACATCGTTTACTTGTCGAAGCCTTCTTGTCACGTTATATTATTTTCAAAGGCATTAGATGGCGAGTTGGAGATGGCCAGAGCATCAACGTTTGGAGTGATCCGTGGCTTCCTAGACCCTCCACATTTCTACCTATTACACCTCAAAAAGCCTATTCCTCCCAAACCTTTGGGTTTGCATTTTGTTGGATAGTGACAATCGAAGCTAGAATAAGGAACTAAATGAAGGGTTGTCCTGTTCGAGGATGCTTCACTAGTCCAACCTACTCCGCTCGGGTGTTTCAATTAGGCAAACTCCAAGGCACTATAGTAAAAACCGCAAGTTCTCTATCAAATTTGCTTATCACTTTGGCTCACCAAATTTTTGTTGAAACTCATAGTCGCTTTGTTGGTCAGTGCAGCGGTGGATCAAGATGTTGGCACATTATTTGGAGCACCAAGGTACCTAATAAAGTCAAGGTTTTCTTGTGGAGGTTGTGCAAAGAGGCAAATTCAACATCGTCGAATCTTATTCACCGGCACTGCGTTGTCGAGCAGACCTACTAACTTTTGGTATGGATACGAAGACCTCCAAACATGTATTCCTTGTTTACCAGTTCACAAGGCAGTTGTGGGACTTTTCCAACCTACCCTGGTTGGTTATCAGTTCATGTCACGGCGATATAGCGGCATGACTTAAACAGGTGAGGAAAACTTTTGTCAATGATCAGTTTAAATGGTTTTCGATCATCTACTTGCGTCTATGGCAGAGAAGAAAAGGGGTTGTCATGGAGCAGAGAAGGTGTAATCCTTTTTGAATACATCTCCTACGTTGGTTCATTATTATCTGACTTCATAAATGTGGTGGCAGTTAAGCCCTTTGTTACTCCTTGTAGGTGTGTCTGGTTGCTACCTGTTAGAGGAACCATTTAAATTAAATTCGATGCGTCAATATTCGAGAATAGCACAGTGGCTGGTTTGGGTATCATTGCGCGTGATTGGAAGGGCATGGTGTGGAGAGCTATTGTTGTGCCAAAACAGAGCTGGGAAGTCTTGGTAGCTAGATTGGCTACTGTAATACGATGCTAGGGAGGTTGGATTCATTGTGCTGTTGAAGGAGATTGTCTCCTTGTTGTTAATAAGCTTTAGAAGACTAAAGGTGATCTCTCATATACTGACTGTATCATTGCACATTGCTTCCTGATAATCAACAAACTACATTTTTCTTTACTCATAGATTAACCAACCAAACTGCTCACACGCTTGCTAGATCCGCTGTAGGTTTTTATGAAGGGACCATTCCCCCTGCTTTTGTCTCTAAAACTATTCGGATTCATGCTATTTTGAGTAATACATAGTCTATTTTCCTGTAAAAAAAAAAAAGTATTTAAAAGAAAGAATCATAACCCAATTAAAACATGCTTTAAATAGACAAATTTTGGACTATGTTAGAAATTCACAAATGTTAGCTAAAAAATACCCAAACACCCTACAAATAATCTGGTAAATTATCAGGCCCAAACAACTAAAGAAAATGACTAAATCAATTGAAAAATTAAAAAATCCAAATAAATGTCAGGATAGTGGTCGAAATGATGGAATTTCACTATAAACAATGGCCCCTCAAATAGATACTGGTCAGCTATTGGGTTCTACTCAAGAAGATGATCAAAATGATATGTATATGTAGATCGCCTCATAATTTCTTTTTGGATCAAAAGTTATAGACGTTTGATATTCCACCATCAAACCACAAGAACTATACTTCCACCTATCCGAACACTCCCAAAATATATTTGGCTCATATTCTAAGTAATAGTAATTGATTTCCAGTTATCCAGTAATTGATTTTCGGTTATAAAAAAATATTGTAGCCATTGGTCTTCATTTATCCACCAAAAATACATAGAACTATATGAGCAAAATAACTTAAAGAGAGGGAATGTGGTTGTTGGGTCTTCATCACATAGTTGCGAGATGAACAAGCCCATATATACACATCTATTCCCAAACCCGTGTCCTACCTTGTATAGTTTTGCCCCTCACGAGAGCTCATATATGCACATCTTCCCTAAAGATGTGTCTTAGCTACTATAATTTTGCTCTTGACAAGTGCTTATATATACATATACCCCAAACCCTTGCCCTAGCTAATTAGATCAAAGTAAGTCACCCTCATCAAACACCTTTGGCTTCCAAAGTTTATCTGCAGCAGCTTTGTAATTACAACTTGTTGCTTCTAGATTCCATCAAACTTCCTCTATAATTTATAAACTTATTAAGCCATCTTCTCGGAAAGTATTCTCTCAATTGAACAATTTGTCATGCTATTGTAGGCAAACTCATCTCGAGCTATAGGCAATATTCCAATACTTTGGCTTGTCCCCAAAAATGAAATGAATCATGTTGCCCAAAGTTCTATTCGTCACCTTAGTCTGATCATCGGTTAGGGATGACACGTGGTGCTATATTTCAACAATGTCCTCCAAAAATGACTAAGAAACTTCACATGTCTATCAGAGGTGATCATCTTGGGACTGATGCAAAAATAATTTCTTTGAAGAAGATGTTAGCAAGACGACTGGCGTTTGATGCCTTTTTGTAGGGAATGAAATGTGCCATCTTCAAAAACAAATCAACAACAAAAAACCAGAGTCCATGCCCGCTGAGTACGTGGGAGACCTAATACAAAGTCCATAGAGAAAGTCTGCAAAATATATTTAGGAACTGAAAGTGGAGTTACAGTCTAGTATTTTGTGTTTGTTGCTTAGCAACCAAACAGATTGGACATAATGCATAAACTTCCCCACTTCTCTTTTCATTTGAGACTAATAATACCTACTCTCTACTTATTTAACTGTGTTGTCTCGTCCAACATGACTGTCAAGACCAGTGCATATCCCGAATAATCTTTTCTCATAAGAATGAGAAAAAGACATAACTTATTTGCATGAACGAGTAACGATGTTGCACATGATGTTCCTCCATAGCCTGTTTCAAATAACACGTCTCCCATATCTCCATAAAGACTTCATCAGTTTCATAGAGGCCTTTCAATATTTTGATTATTATTTCGAATTTAAGGTAAGTAATAACTCACTTTGCTTACTGAGGGGAATAACAACCTGATTTTGTTGGCCATGACTGTGTTTGAGTGAATAGGTGAAATGCTGGAAGTACTCTATCCATCCCTTATGCATTTTACTCATGTGTTTTTATTGGTTGATATATTTCAACACTAGATTATAGTTTGTATAACATAAAATTCCATTAAATTATGTAATTTCCCCAATGTGTTAAAGTGCGGAAGAACATAATATAGAAATCTTGTTCATAAGTACTCCACTTATGTCGAGCATCACTCGATTTCGCTAAAGAACTCAATTGACTTGGGCACAAATCGGAGCTTTGAATACCATTTGAAGAGCAAAAATAACAAAAATCCAAAAAGCAAAGAAGAACACATCTCCAATTTTATGATAACTCAAAATTGAAGTAAAGTATTTTATTGCCGGATGAATTATCATAACAAAATAGGTATGTATTTAAAAGAAGATTTCTAACCTAAGTAAAATAGACCTAAAATGGCTAATTTTTTTACTACCCTAGAAATTAATGAAATGTAAACCAAAAGTACCTTAAAATTCTAACAGTAATTTGGTAAAATATCAAGCCTAAATGACAACTATAAAAAATATGAAAATTAACTAAAATCAATTAAAAAGTAGAAAAATCTACAAAAACATCCAAATAGTGGTTGAAATTATGGTAGTAACGATGAATAGTAGCCTTTCAAAACAATATTATTTTGAGAACGAGTTCCCCTTGAGAAGAGGATTGAAACGGAAGGTAGATCACGCACCCAATAACTCATTTCATATTAATAGTCATCTGAAGTTCCACCATCAAACTACGCAACTAAAGCACTATACTTCCACTTATCCAAATATTCCCAAAATGCATCCGCCTTTTGTTCTATGTCAGTTATTGATTTTCAATTATATTGTCAGGGGTAGAAAGTGAAGTGTACAATCTGGTAGTTTTTGCTCGTTTCTTAGCAATTAAAAATATTGGACAATACTGTCGAGATCACCGAGTAAACATCTCAAATGATATTTTCTCATAAGGAAAAATAAGGGATACAAAAACTAATTTACACGAAACAAGTAAAAGTAATGTATATTATAATCCTCTATGGCCTATTTCATATGACACTTCTCCCAAATCTCCTTAAAGTCTTCATCAGTTTCATACAAGTCTTTTAATAATTCAAATGTTTTTATTTCAGATTGAATGATAAGTAACAACTCAATTTGCCTACTGAGGGAATTTGCAACCTGGGTTTGTATGCCAAGTTTGTGCTTGAATGTACCAGTAAAACGTTGTAAATACCCTATTCACCCCCATGCATTTTACTCATGTATTTATGGTTGTTGATATATTTCATCACCTAATTATTGTTGTACAATGTTGATGTGGGTAAAATTTTTTCAGATGAACTCCTAAAAGGGCAATCTACGAGGAAACTTGTTATTCAGTCGATAAGAAAATATGCTACAAGGAAATACGAGGCCTAAACAAGAGACGAGGAGAACTAGTAGTCACAAAGGCAACTTGGATAGGCAGGATACAAAAACTAAGCATGATGAAGAATCCTTGATTATAATTCGAAGGTCTGGAAAAGATGATGGTAGGTACAATGCCACCTCCGCAAGAAATATATGAGGAAACCTATTATGGAGCACTACCTAAAGTAAGAATGAGGGAGCCTGCACATATGAACTCCATACAAGATCCCGATGATGCAAACTCCAAGAAAAGTATTGTCCCTACAATTAGATTCAGAAAATATATGCAGTTAAGATATTATTCAAGGACTGCTCATTTATTATCTATAAATGCCACATTCAATAAAGAATAAGGACACAAAAAAAAATAGGAACAAGGAAGAGCAATACAAAGAAAGGTAGTCGATAGAAATAGCTATAGAGTATAAAGTTTGAACCAAATAATCTATTCTCCATTTTTCCACCCGAATTATCCTAGAGTGCCTTCAATCATCCACATCAAATTGGCTCTGTCTGTAGGAACTCTATCATTAAGAATGGTGAGAAGGCGAATAATGTTAGGATTAAAAAGGAGATACGGAGGGAATCCCTACCCAGAGTGGAGGGAAAAATGAGCAAGCTAATGAGGGGGAGTCCTCTCAAGCACATTTTCGTTGCCAATATGTGAAAGTGAAAGATCTCAATATGATCCTTGAAGAAGCAGCGACGAGAAGAACACAAGCCGCCATCTAATGGACAAAAACTTGAAAGGATGAACCTCGTAATCAAATTCGGCAAGAGCCCTTTCCTATTCATTATCTTATAGGTTCCTCCAAATAGTGCCTTAGACAAAACTAGAAAAAACAACGATGAAGATAAGGATTAACTTTTTTGCTGAAAATAAAGTAATAAAATTGTTTGGTCGTGTGGAGTTCTTCAATCCTCGTTATGTTGATCATCCATGAATTTGTGTAAAGTTAGATTGATCATAGATTGATTGATTATTTTTTTAAATTATGAAGACATATAATAAGTACCTTTTTATGTAATCAGTTGTGATCTAGACATACGTAATCCGAACTAAAATTTCATAAATATCTCCAAGAAAGAAAAAACAGACAGACATTAATGGACTACCAGAAACTAACTTTTTATCAAAATTCAAATGAACAATTAAAGCATGTGGGATATTAGGAAAAAGGCTCCAACGATGTCATAGATGGTCAATAATCTTTTCAACTTTTTTCAATTTATTCCTAAACTATTTTTGTATGATTTAGCCCACAATTTCTCTTTTTGCTCACTCTATTTTGTTGTCACAACATCAGAACCTTGAATTAATATTGATCTACATTAGATAGTACTTGTCATGTTTCAAGCAACAATAACATTAGTTGCATCATGATAGATTTCTCATATAGTAATAATAACTAATGTACAGAGAATGTTCTTGGTATACAACAACAGACCTATGTACAAATTAGAAGTCACTTATCTTAAAAAGCTCAAACCCATGAATTGCTTCCCAAATTAGATAATAGTAGCACATTAGCAGCCCAAATTGTTAATGCATTGCTCCTCATGATTATTGAAATAGAGAGATGTAAACCATAAAAAAGAAATAAAAGAAGTGAAGAAAGGCTAATACAAATGTTTCGATTACGTGTAGAAAAAAAAATACCGGGTTTTGACCTAAACTTCAAGTTTTCAACCTTGTGGAGAAAACATAAGCTTACATGTTCACTTTCAGATTTTTTATGGCAGCTTCTGATTGGTAATGCAGTATTTCCATCCACATCATTTGTGTAATCATCTCTTCACCTAAATCCTCATCTATATCTAGTTTGATTGGGACCTTGGTCGGAGGATCACATCTTGGATCATATAAAGTTAAGGGTGTTGAAGTGCTTCAGTTACAGTGATCCTCTTTGAAGGATCAAAGACGAACATCTTCTATAATGGATCAGTTGCCAGAGGATGGGCATGGAGGTAAAGGCAGGCATAAGCGGGCATAAATTTAATATCAGCTTAGTTATCAAGGATGTTGATAATTAACTTAAACTGTTGAAGACAATCTATACCAAAGAAGATAGGTTTCCTATCAAAAAGTTCAGCAAAAAATGCAACCATCAGACCACACGTTGATGGAGGTTCCATAGTTGTCACAACAAAGGAAGAGTTTTGGAGCTCGATACTTGTGAGTGGTGACATATTCAATCATGAATTGACCTTTACTATTGTTCATGTGTGCAAGCCCAAAATCGCATATTTTAAGATCATAGTTTGCATTGATGAGTACGATACCAAGCTTTAGATCATGATGAAGAATGTTTGTTGAATGTAGATACTTCAAACCTCTTAGTAACTGCAACTAGACATTTAGAACAGTAACACATAACGTGAGACCGCAACTAATGATGTACTAAGGTACTCTTCAATTTTTAAAATATTGCAGAACAATGTGAGCAGGTATATTGATCAAGATTACGAGTACCACAAAATCAAAACGTAATTAGAGAAAGAAATCACATCACGTGTTCATATCAGGTTTTGTTGATTGTGCATGAACAGCTTAAAAATGTTTGTTTATAGAAAACGATGAGTTCTTCTATAATTCTTAGCTTCCTGGAAGAAATTGTATTAGCATCATATCTTGGGACATAAGCAAAAGAAGATGCATCAGGTCATCTATTACATAAAATCAATAGAATAGACATGATTCAGTCCTTATGTTCAACAGCTAAAGTAGAGTCCAAGGAATGTAAGGGATGTTCATAAGCATTATAAGAAGCTTTGTGATCATCATATTAAGATTTTGAAAAAATAGGTCTAAGCACGTACATCACTAGTAAATAGAGGGCATCAAAATTTAGCATCCCAAGTCGACTTGCAGCGTACTCCTTATCCAAAGTTCTAGGATGCCACCATTTAAAGGAGGAAACCGAGATACTTGTACAAATGGGACATTTAAGAGACTTTATCCAATGGCATGAAGACTCAAGGCAATACGGGAAGAGGAAGGTGACGGAGGATACAAAACCCCAAGAATATGAGCTAGAAACAGCTCCTAGCCGTGCAAAGAAAGTTTTGAACATAATTAAGGGAAGAAAATACGGAGAAGTGACTTGTTCAACCCAAAAATGACATATGTGGTGGCAAGGGTCACTGTCTTGAATATCCACACAAATGACCTGTCACCCCCGAAGATATTCCCCTCATGTTTTTTGAGGAAAATCGATGTGGAGTCGTATTTCCGCACAAGGACGTCGTAGTGATTTTTGCCATCATATCAACTACCAAAGTAAGAAGGATATTGGTGGACATTAACAATTTGATAGATATATTGTTCTTAAGCGCTTTTCAAGAAATAGGATTAGTGAAAATCTAAAAAATTCCCAAAGAGTCACCTTGATGGGATTCGAAGAAAGCACTATACAAGTGTTCGAAGAAAAAGCTTTGCCCATATCCTTGGAAGAGGAACATCGAGTATGAAGGCATGTAGCAAGATTCTTCATGATGGATTTTTCACAGATTACCTACAACGTTATTTTAAGGCGACCCACCTTAAACACTATCGTGGCAGTATCCACTCCGTGCTTAAAAATAAAATTTTCCACCTAGGGCGCAAGAGAAGTAAGAGGATACTACATGCAAGCTAGAGAATGCAGATGCCAAACATTGATACAATTATCTAGTGTAGGATAGGAAAAAAGGAACGAAGGAGAAAGGATGAAATCTATAATCAATGTACAAAATGTCTAAATAGTCCCCACAAATGAAAGCAAAATAATGTAAGTTGGAGAGCCACTAAGGAAGAGTTAGGACAACTAATTCATTTCTTACGATCTAATGGTGATATGTTTAAATGGGGAGGGGAAAAGTCCCTTGGAATTAGCGCAATTTCACAGAACACCAACTACATATACGAGGAGAAGCCCCTCTATGAAGCAGAAAAAAAAAAAACTTTGGCCCAAAACATAACCGAATCATTAATGAAGAATTGTGGTGATTGTTGGAAGGGGGCACATGTGAGAAGTCGTGTATCCAGAATGGATTGCAAATGGGGCCTTAGTATCGAAGGACAGAAACTGAAGGATGTGTGTTGATTTCACCAACATAAACAAAGCATGCCCAAAGGATCCCTATCGTTTACCTCGTATTGATCTACTCATAGATTCTCATCTGAGTGTGAGAGACTCAGCATGTTGGATGTGTATCAAGGGTATAGTTAAATAACATTGCTGAGCAGGATTAAGAAAAAACCAATTTCGTCATAGATAGGGGACTCTTATGCTACAATGTGATACCTTTTGGCTGAAAAATTAGGGAATTACCTACTAATGGCTCGCTAATAGAATTTTCTCAAACAAATAAGGGGAAATATGGAAGTTTATGTAGACAATAAGTTGGTGAAAAACTGCTAGAAAGACCATCACTAAAAAGGGTTTGCAGGAGCGCTTAATGTGGTTAACGAAATATGGGATGAAGTTGAATCCAAAAAAATATGGGTTCAGTGTGGAAGGGGAAAATTTTCTAGGGCATCTGGTAACCCAAAGGGAGATAGAAGCAAATCCGGACAAAATTCGAGCCATACAAGAAACGAAAGAACTAATGGGGAGAATATGGCGGTGAACAAGTTCATCTCTTGATCAGCCAGCAAAGGATTGCCATTTTTTAAAGTGTTGAGAAATATGAAAAAATTTCAATGGAACAAAGACTATAAAGAAGCCTTTGAAAGTTTGAAATCTTACCTATCAAAACTAGGGGTGGCAGGCGAGTCGAGCCGGCTCGCGAGTTTCGCGAGCCGGCTCGATTTTGAGCTCGACTCGAGCTCGAAAAAATCGAGCTCGAGTCGAGCCAGCTCGAGCTCGAGCTCCAGTCAAGCTCGAGCTCGAGCTTATTTGTGTCTGTTCGCCAGCTCGCGAGCTGGCTTTCTTTTTTTTATATATTTTTTTATTTTTTAGAATTTTTATATATTTAATACTATATTCAATACTTTATCAATTTTATACTCAAAATTGATCATATATTATAATTATTAATCAATATTATACATTTTGTTTTGATAACAATAAATTATGATGCTTTTATTTATACATTTAATTTTTGTACAAAAACAATCAATAATCTAGTAATTTATAATATTTTTATAAAATATATGACACATATAAACTTTATATTATATTTTAATAAAAATTTGTATTGTCTTATATTTATATCAAGAAAATAAAAAATATGCATTATTTATGTTGAAATTTAGTGATTCATATGAATTAATATAAAAAATAATGAATAATAATAATGATGTTTGAACAATTTATAATTATATTTTATATATTTTATATAATGTATTCAAAAAGCTTAATCAACAATTATGATATCTTAAAATTCAGACACCCGATTCATACCAAATTTAAATATATATAAGACTAAGTTGATTAAATCATATCAAACGGTATGATTTAAAATCACATGGTCTGATTCAACGATATACCTTCTTAAATGATTTCTCTTATGTTTCGAGTACGATATCTCGACATCATTATACCCAATAAGTTTAAAACTTTATCAAATATACTTTTCTATAAGTTTGAGCATATCTAACGGTTTGATCTGAATTTTAATGGCCCGATTAACTCATGTTGTTTAACAATATAATATGGTAGTTACATCAATATACTAACATTTATAAATATACAAATTTATTGCATATTGTGAACATATATCAATCTCAACTATAAAATATTTTTATGAATATACAAATTTATTGCAGATTGTGAACATATAATAATAAATTAAATATTATACTATAGTTTGGTATATTTATAACATAGTATGCATTATACAATCTATTTTATTACTTATAAATGTATGTCAAATTTTGATGATTCTCATGATTTAATAATAATAATAATAATGATAAATAATAATAATAATAATAATAATATAATAATAATAATAATAATAATAATAATAATAATAATAACAATAATAATAAAAAAAATATATATACCAAAATCTCCTTTCTTTCTCACCTTCTCTTCACGTCACCACCATTCACCAAAATCTCTCTTTCTTTCTCACCTTCTTCTTCATTGATTCTTCACCCTTCACCACAATCAATTTCACCATAATCAAATTCTCTTTCTTTCTCACTTGCTTCATCGTTCACTCACCATCACTGATCTTTTCTCACTTTCTTTGTGGTTCACTCACCATTCACCAAATCAATTTTCCCCAAATCAAAGTCCTAAAACCCTAACCCAAACCCACGACTTGACGGCAACGAGGAGTCAAGGACGATGCTTGATGTTGTGTCGGCCAAGTAACGAGCTCGAACAGGTTTGTCATCTTCTCAATTTTGTTCGTCTCACCGTCGGCTTGTGCTCTGCCCGTTTTGCCGTTGTTTCTTTTTCTTGCGTAATTCTGAAATTGAGGAAATACATGGGCTTGGGTGGGGCTCTGGAATTAAAAAGATTAGTCAGTTCGAATGATTTTTATAGTTTGATTTTTAGTCAGTTCGAATGATTTTTGAAAAAATTTTTAGTCAGTTCGAATGATTTTTGAAAAGATTAGTCAGTTCGAATGATTTGGTACTTGGGCTTATCTGGTTCCTGGACATTTAAAGTGAAGTTATTTTAACTTGAGGATTTCATTTTGTTGACTTACTTGAAAACAAGCTGGAACTTGATATTGAGGGGGACATAAGGAAGAAGGAACTTAGCTATTTATTTATTTTTTGTAACTTTACATGAGTTCTAGTCATGTATACATTCACTTGTCGAAATTCGATCTTGAAAGATCTCTTCCTTTCTCTTGCTTCGTGGTGCATAGGGCTTTTTGAGAAACAGGGCAGTTTGCTTTCTCTTCCTTTCTCTTGCTTCAGGGTTCTCGAGCTCGAGCTCGAGCTCGTCAGCTCGTCAGCTCGTTTTGAGCTCGACAGCTCGAGCTCGAGCTCGTCACATCGAGCTCGAGCTCGATCTCGATCTGCATCAGATCGTCGAGCTCGAGCTCGAGCTCGAGCTCGAGCCCTAAAACCTGCAATCGAGCTCGAGCTCGAGCTCGAGCTCACCAAAAAGGGTCGAGCTCGACTCGAGCTCGACTCGTTGACACCCCTAATCAAAACCACCACTACTGGTCAAACCACTTGAAAGAGAAAGGCTATACGTATACCTGACATTATCTCATAGTGCATAAAGTGTAGTCCCCACTGAGAAAAAGAGGGAGTTCACTCCCAAATTTACAACGCGAGCCCGTATTGCAAAGGGTAGAGACACAATACGACCAATGTGAAAATTGGTTTTAGCCCTCATACAAATTGCTAAACAATGGAGATCATATTTCTTGGCTCACTCGATCATCGTGCTTACTAATAAGCCACTCAAACAGGTTCTCGCTTGAGACGGATGATAAAGTGCTTATACGAACTCAATGAGTTCGAATTATATTACAAACTCCAAAGATGCTAAAGACTGTGGTGGACTTCCTGGTGGAAACCTTAAATGAAGGAGGGGACCCAAAGAAAACATGGGCACTACATGTGGATGTGTCCTCAACAGAAAAAAATGTAGGGGGAGGGATCATACTAACCTACCCAAAATGGAGAAAATTGTGTTTTGCCATTAAATTGAAAGGCATGTTGTCTCAACAACAAAGGAGAGTATAAGACTTTGCTAGCTGGTTTGAAAATTGCAAGCAAAACAGAGATTAAAAGAGTAAGGGTACATAGTGATTGCCAGCTAGTGGTAGAGCAAGTCAACGAAATATTTGAAGTGAAAGATGAATAAATGGTAAAACTTCTTCGAATAGTTAAGAAAAGGCAAGACCAATTCGATGCATGCGACCTTGTACAAATTCCTCAAACTGAAAATGTACGAGCTAATACCTTAGCTCGTATTAGCTCGTACAGGCAGCGGCATGGATGAGGTAGATGCAGCTCTGGTGACTTTATTGAACAGAAGGACGAATAAAAGATGTGAGGCACATCCTTCATGCAAAGTTTGCATCTTGGATGGATGGAATAAAGGAATACCTAGAGTCAACCTAATGATTCAGGTGAAGCTTAACATTGAAAAAAATAGCCAACTAGTTCTTTTTAGAGAATGGATTGGATATTTGCTTAAAAAATGCTTCGTCATGCCTGCATTGCGTTATCTAGATCCCCAGGCTACTTGACAAGTTATGAAAGAGATCCATTAAGGGAGCTATGAAAATCATGCTGGGGGTGGATATTTTTTTCCTAAGAAACATCAAGACGCAATACAAGTGGTAAGACAATACAAGAACTGCTAGATCCAGAGGAATGTCACACACGCACTAGGAGTAAAAGTTAAACTATCTTCCATCTCTTGTGCATTCGACAATTCTGGAATAGACCTTGTAGGCCATTTCCCTCCTCTTTTAGAGTATAAAATTTTTAGTCGTGTTTGTTGATCACTTCACTAAATCGGTGGAAGTTGAACTCTTGACCCAAATAACAGAGGTTGAAATCATTCAGTTCTTGTGAAAAATTCAGTATGTCGATTTAGAGGGATAGTTGCACTTTTAGTCCCATGGGATAGGCCTCTTCTCACTTTTCGTCCTAAGTTTTACGAGATCGACACTTTAGACCTCAAAATCATAAATTTTTTTATGACGTTAGTCCCATGCCATTAATTTTTAATGGGAACGGGACATGAATAGTCACGTGCCATTAGTATAATTGCACTTTTGGTCCCACAGGATAAGTCTCTTCTCACTTTTAGTTTTGAGCTTTATGGGATCGACACTTTAGACCCCAAAACTCTAATTCTTTTATGGTGTTAGTCACACTTTGTTAGTTTTAACGGAAATAGCACATGAATAATCACATGTTGTTGGTCAAACAATAAACGCAAAAGAAATGGCTTTTTGGCTGATTTCTCAAAACGTCCACTTCAGTAAAAAAAAAAAAAAAAAACCAGTCTGCTTTCTCCCCTTTTTTTTTTTCCTAATTACATACTCTAATCCCATCCTTTTTCCCGTTCGATTGTATGAAAGTTTAGTAATAAGGGTAGTAGGGAAAGTCTTTTGTGAAGATGAGTCTGAGGCACCAGATGCTCGTGGACTTACTAGACTCGAAGTACCACAAAAATACTACTCATTACAGAATTCAACATTTATTTCTGTACGCAATTTTTGAATTTCTTCCTCTTGAACGTTCAATCGAGGCGACAAACTCAGAATTATTATGGTCTCTCTTTCGCTAAATCTTTTTCTTCAACACTTTGTTCTTATTTTTTGTATTGAAGTGTGACTTACTCCAATGTGCTGGAGGCTTATCCCTCAACCTACCCCAATGCTTCACATACAATACAACATAAAAACAAAAAAATGGACCACATTATTAAAATAAAAGACTTCATTATAAATATAACAAAAAATTACTTAAAGCACTGAAAATGAGGACTTACCGCATTTGTGGTACTTTGGATCTGGTAAGTCCACGAGCACATGGAGCTTAAGACTCATCTTCAGAAAAGACTTCATCTGCTATCTTTGTTACTAATTTTTCATACCATCGAACGAGAAAAAGGGTGCGATTAGGGTTTTGAATTGGAAAAAAAGAGGAGAAAATAGACTGGCTTTTTTTTTATACCGAAGTCGATGTTTGAGAAGTCAGCCAAAAAGCCCCTTCTTCTGCATTTACTATTTGACTAACGGTACATGATTGTTCATGTGCTTTTTTTGTTAAAAACTAATGGCGTGTGACTAACGCTATAAAAAAATTAGGATTTTTGGGTCTAAAGTGTCGATTTCAGAAAGCTCGGGACTAAAAGTGAGAGGAGGCCTATCCTGTGGGACCAAAAGTGAAATTATGCTAACGGCACGTGACTGTTCACATATGATTTCCATTAAAAACTAACGTGTGGGACTAACGTCATAAAAAATTAGGATTTTGGGGTCTAAAGTATCGACCCCATAAAGCTTAGGACCAAAAGTGAGAAGAAGCCTATCTTGTAGGACCAAAAGTGCAATAATCCCCAATTTGGAGTACCTTGGAGGATCATTACTGATAATGTTTTGCACTTTCAAGGTAAGAAGTTCCAATAACGATGCCAAGATAAGGAAATCAAGTAGATATTTACTTCAGTGGGCAACTAAAGGCAAACAGTCAAAATGAGGTGACCAACAAAATTCTACTCCAATACCTCAAAGGGTAATTGGGAAAGGCTAGAGTAGGATGTGCAAATGAAATCCCCAGAGTATTCTAGGCATATCGAATCACTTCTTGATCAAGCATTTGGAGAACCCCCATTTTTGTTAACCTATAGATTTGAAGTAGTAATCCCTCATAAGTTGAAGCACCAATTGCTAAAATCATCAGATACGAGGAAGGAGCAAAGGAGGGAGCAAAACAATACGAGCTCGATATTATCGAGGAAAAAATATGTGTTTCTCGCATCAAGTTAGAAAATTATAAACGGAGAGTATCACACTATTATAGCACTTACTAAAACAAAGAGTCTTGCAAGTAGGAGACTTGGTGCTCAGAAAAAGTTGAAGTCTAGAGGGAATGGGGAAATTTGATCCGAAATGGGAATAATCTAAATAGATCAGCAGAATCTTAAGGGAAGGAACCTATGAGGTAGTAACAATGGAGGGCAAGGAGATACCTCGCACCTAAAGCATAAAAAACTTAATAAAATTTTATTGCTAAAATATCACTATGCCTGATTAACAGTAATTTTAGCAAGGTCTGCTCTTCGAAGAAGCAACTTTGTGGCATTTTATTAGTATCCTGCTAAAAAATATTAGTATTCTACAAATATGAGAGAACTTAAGATATTGAAAAAAAGCTTTACTGAAAACAAAACCAAAAAGGGAAATCTTGATAAGGCAAGGGAATATTACGACCCCAACAAGGACTTACAAAAAAAAAGGTCTCTACAAATAAAATGGGACGAACAGACCCTAAGTCATCATCACAAAAGAGAGAACATTATAAAAAAATCTCATCTAATAAACTTCACGAAGCTACACACCCCAAACGGGCCCCCATCGCCACCTCTACCCAAATCGTCTACCCTTATGTCCAAAAAACTGAACTCAAAGTAAGGAGGAAGATTACATAACTTCTTGAATTGCTCTGTATGAACGGTAAACTCATATGTATAGAACGAAGACTCTTGCCTGAAAATATCTTTAGCATACTCAAAGAATGACTTGTACATAGTAATTGCAAAAAATTGACGAGCAAGAACGCTATCCTTGCAACTTTTAGAGTAAGACTGAAGGGAGGTGTTTCTCAAGCCATCTATCTCCATTGACATCATTGCCAGCTTTTTATCTTTCTCTTCCATCTGTTCCTTGAGACTCTTCATTTCTTCCTAAAATTTGGCCTCTAAACCAACCACCTTGCCGGACTCAGCAAATAGTTGCTTGCTTAGTGTCTCTATTTGAGAGCAGACCCCTCTATGTTGATTCGTGGCCAATTCGAGATTCTTCCTCATCTGCTTGTACTTTTCCACCATAATACAACAACGGCAGGAGTTTACAAAAAAGTGGGAAAAAGATGAGAGAAACACAGAAGATATGAACAAATAACAGCGGCCATATGAAAATAAATGAGGAATGAAAGATAAAGTTACCGTAGCAGTATGAGATAGGAGCAATTGGCCCACCACTTCCATGGGATGCACTAACAATAGGTCCACATCACCATGATGAACAGTCTTGCACATGTTCACAACCCTAACTTTAGGATTGAACTGCAGAGTTAGCACTGGCTCAGATCGAGAACTTGAACCAACTCTGAGAGGAGGTATGAGGTGGTCAGGAGAAGGAGGAGTTTGGGACAATGAAGGAAAAGCAAAAGCAGTGTCGTCTTCTATAGAAGTAACCATTTCGACGACAGGGGTTCCATGGGGGATTTAGGAAGTACACAAGTGGATTAGATGAGGAGAATACTAACCGCCCTAAAGGAACATGGGTTTGACAGTCAGAATTCTCGGAAAGAGACTTGGCACAACTGCTCAAAGGGGCATCTGAAGGGGTGGCTAAAGTAGAACTCATCTCAGAAGAGGTAAAGGGATTTGAAGATATCAAAATCACAAATCAAATGAAAGGGGGAAATAAAAAGACAAAGAAAAGATATTTATGAAGATGAGAGTAACGATTATCAGGCCAAGGATAGGAACCTATAGCAGGGTGAAGTCCTACTAGGATTAGGTCTTCTTTCAACAGTGCCTTAGTCCTAAAACTGTGCTCCCTCTTCCTCACTGCCTCAAAATATTTGGGAGTTAATTCATTCAACGATGAGCGCTAAGTCAAGGGAACTTCCTAGTTGTCCTTTTCGATATAAAAAAGCGAGTTTTCTAGGTGTCATAGGAAAAGAATTTTTCATGTGTAAATATAAGGCCTGGGCGAGGGAAGAAGTAAAAGAAACATTCACCAGTGGTAAGCCTGGGGGTAAACACACTAAAAAAGTTTTCCAACTTGGGTTCAATATGATACAATTGACTGCACAAAAGGAACTCAGTTATCAACCTATATGAATTCGGATTTAATTGACTAGCAAGGAATGCCTAAGACAGACTAGATGTCAATTAGAAGACGAGATAGGGAACCTCAAGCCAGAAGTACATTGGGTTGCATAAACAATCATGTAACCAGGGGGAGGATTATTTAGCTTTGGTATCAAGGGGATTCAAGATCTCCTACCCTTCGTGTAGACCTAAGATGCCAATGATCTTAGTGATTGACTGGGATGACATGTTGGAAAAAGTTGAAGAAATACAAGCAATGAAAAATTTTGTTAAGTGCAAGGAAAGTGGGTTCCCTGGAAAAGATGCCCTAGTACGATAGGGCACTTTTCCCTTGATCTTTTGGAGTAAGTTGCAGCGGTAGGAGGAGGAGACGAAGAAAAATAGGCAGAAGTGGTCCAATGAGATGTATTGTCTTTATAGTCCGTGAACAACACAAATCGTATCCTCAAAATTGAAACAAAATCCCACTATCAAAAGTAAATGGAAAGAAGAGTAAGAAAATACCTCTACGTTTAGAAAAAGAAACAAAAGATGTCAACTTGAAAAGGATGACGGGGGGAGGAAATGTGGTTTGAATTCATATAAACTAAAAATGCCACCCTCATAAGCTACAAAACTAAAATTGTAATTTTTCTTGATGCTGAAATTGCCGCTTACATCGTTGATTATCGGATGCAAGCAAACGCAAGTGAGGTACGCTGCTTATTCCACATGAGCCACCATGTGGGGGCTTGTGAATAGAAATCTACACTAGAAAATTAAACTAAACATTATAACAAAAGTTATCCTCAAGTATTAGTAAATCCCTTCTTTCTGTCTTCGAAATAGCTTCGTTGCATGAATGACATTACAACGTCCGCATATGTTAAATGGAGTAAAATATGCAATAGAATTTGAATCTAAAAATTCAATCATGTGTGTGTGTGTTTCCAAAGGAGCAACTTAGTGTAGTTTGGTCTTATTCTCCAGTTTCTTTTTTTTTTTTTTTTCCCGATTTGGCTTATTTCTTAGCTTTATTTGTGAACATTTACTCAGTTGGAAAAATTGCAATTTTGGTCCTATAATTTAAGGGGGTGGTATTTTTAGTCCTGTACAAATTGATTTTAGCAATTTAGTTATGTGACTTTATAATTTTGGCAATTTTAGCCCTTTTTAGTCGGAAATTGCAATTTACTTTTAGTCCTGCAAATAAATTCATGTAGGACCAAAAATGTCAACTCCCCCAAGTTATAGGACTAAAAATGCCAATGTCCCCTAAGTTACAGGACTATAAATGCCAGAAAATGATGAAAATTGCCAAAATTTTAAAGTTACGGGACTAAATTATGAAAAATATTCGTACAGGACCAAAAATGCCACTCCCCATAAGTTACAGGACTAAAATTGCATTTTCCCTTATCAGTTCAATAATATCATCCATTTCTATGGGGGGAAAAAAGGAATTGTATTTGGCTTAAAATTGCCATTGCTCCTATGGAATTAGATCAAAATTACATTTTTCCATTTTCCGAACATTTAAATATCCAAGTGACAAATTTTATTCCATTATATTTTCTATTTTGTGCAATTTAGTAGATCGATCATTGAGATTCTTAATTTGGTCGGAATTTGATCACATGCAGCGTGCTCGAGTGACGAAAAAAATGACTATATTTCAATTTTGGAGGAAAAATTTGTATAGTTTTTGCAAGTAATAACTGTAATTGTTACTTATCAAATTTATAAGACAAAAATTAGAATCGCCTCTTAATTTACAGGAATTAATTAAATTGAAATTTTATCAACTATATAAATTTCTGCATTTTAAATTTTAGTTTTATAAATTAAGAGATAATGATAATATTATTAGTCCTATTTATATGTTTGATAAGTAGCAATTTCAGCACTTGCAAAGATTATGCAAATTTATTTAAGGGAAAATACTATATTTGGTCCCTTAAGTTTTTGCTTAGAATTACTTTAGTCCTTTAAGTTCATTTCTTGATTTTAGCATCCTTAAACTTTAGTTTTTATCTCAGTTTGGTCCCTCCCATTTTTCGGCAAAAATATGGCTGGATTTTGACTCTTTGGAGGATAAAATGGTCAATAAATTTAATTTGATCACTTTAGTCCCTTAAATTTATAAAATTATATTGATCCTTTTCTACACAAAAAATTTCGATATTTTTCATCACTTCTGAAAATGAAAAAAAAACTCAGAGACTGTATTATTTTAAGTTAATCAATATGTTAATATTATGTTCAGAAGAGTTCAAAGTTTTTATTTTTCATACAAGATAATTACATCATACCATATAAAAATATAAAAAAAATAGTTTTGTTTCTAAAAAATGGCTAAATTTGATAATTTTACAAACTTATGGGACTAAAGTGACAGAATCAAACTTAATTTGACCATTTTACCCTCCAAAAAGTCAAACTCCGATCACATTTTCTTGGAAAAATAACTGGAAAAAAATAAAAGTTTAGGGATGCTAAAATCAAGAAATAAACTTAAGGGACTAAAATGATTTTAAACGAAAACTTATGGAATCAAATATATCATTTACCCTTTATTTAAAAATATATCATAGTGGAATACTTATTAATAATACCCTCACACTATATAAATAATAAAGATGTAGATAATTATGTCAACTTGACATGCAAAGTAATTAATAGGTCCAAGTTGCAAATGTTAGTTTGCAATACCAGTTATTGGTATATTAATTTTATGTACGGTCCATTTATATATAAAAGATAAAAAAAGGGTAAATTATAATGAATTTACGTAATTATAAATATTTTTTTTATCTAAAAATTGATACTCCCTGATGTTTGATAAAATTATTGATACTCCCTGATATTTGATAAATTATATAATTTTTTGATAGAGGTATGGAATCGTCTACTTTGCACATGTTATAATTTTTTTTCTAAAAGAAGAAAAAATTATAAAAATGAGATGAGTTGGATAAAAAAATTTTAAAATTATCCACTTAGTTTATAAAAAAATTTAAAAAAATATTTTAAAAAGGTAAAATTGTAATTTATAATTCATAATGGGATTTTGGCCAATTTATTACAAAAAATTGATAAAAACTTAAAGAAAACTAATTGGTCTAATTGTTGGATAGTAGCTAAAATTCGAGGAGCGTTATTAATTTTTTCAAATAACAATGAAGTATTGATAATCAAATAAAACTTTAACGGAGTTTGTTGTGACTCAAATAAAAGTAAAGTTGGCCTCATGATTCCTGTGACTTCAGATTCTAGCGAAGTGCATGTACCATTAGTACTTATCACCCCCCCCCCCCCCCCCCCACCCACACCTCTCCCGAATGCTGCAATTTTACATTTCCATTCCGAGGATAAAACAAAGACTACATTTGATGTAGGGATAATTACACTCTTTTTCCACGAAATTTGGTATAATTATACATAAATTTCTTATGATTTGAAAATTATATCTAGCACTTCTGAGGTTTAATAGATTTAGACTAAGGCTACCTTTAATTTAATGGATTTAAAATTATGAATTTTAAATCTTTAATCATAAATCTTTTTTAGTTTGTTTGAATATCTTTAAATTGAAAGGATTTTAGATCCTTCACCTCTAAACTTGATCTATATCTTTTTCAATAGTAATAAATTTCAATTCCTTTCAATATGGAGTTATTTGAAATTCTTTCTCCAAATCCATTAATCCAAATATAATCTAAGAGTTTTTCTTCGTAAAATAGTTTGGCTTGACAATGTACTTGCTATGTTCTTGCCACGAACAATACCGACTTAGTATACATTTTGTTAGCTATTTAGTGTAATTGAACGTGTTGAATCCTAAACAGGCTAGGTGGTGCGGAGTGCACACTTGTTTAGGATTTAGACTCGTTGGTTCCAAATCAAGCGGGGGCCAAGGGGGTTGCGCCCCCTTGTAGGGTCCTAAGGTGCACACTTGTTTAGAATTTAGACTCGTTGGGTCCAAACCAAGCAGGGGCCAAGGAAGTTGCGCCCCCTTGTAGGGTCCAAGGGGCAGCGCCCCTGGCTGGGGTTCCAAGTGGGGCTCGGGACAACGCCCCAAAACCTAAATGGAATAACTAACCGCCCCTAAACCGCTCATAACCACTCTCAGAGCAGTTTTAAACTGCTTGTCTGGTCCATTTGTCAGTTTTAACTGCTTGTCGGGACCATTGTCTGGATAATATATATATATATATATATATATATATATATATATATATATATATCAATACGTTTGGACATACTTAACAATTTCAGTTTTCTCTTCTACAGCCAAAGAAGAAAAATATTCTCTGTATCTTATCCATGAACAAATTTTGTTTAACCCAGTGGCTTATAAATAAGGGTCAAAATATTGTTTAAGAACAGTGAATCCAAAACGATTTGCAGAATCGTATCCAGACATTCGGTCACCCTTCTTTTCTAGCACATTTCACTCAATTTAATTATGTAGAAAATTGGGTCGGGTTTGTGGACCCCATTATACATCCATATTTGAGATAGAGTTTGAGTCTCCCAAAATATATATTGGGATAAGGACTCCTCTGGGATAAACCCTATCTAGGATAAAGGTTGTAGTCCTTCAAGTATCTATTGAGATACGGACTCCTCTTAGAGATAGGGGTATATACACCTATAAATAGGGTACATGGTTGTGATCAAAAGACAACACAATAACACAACAACATAATTTTGATACAAATAAGTTGTTCACAATACTCTCTCCAATTCTTTCTCTATTATTCTCTCTACGTTCTTCCTTGGAGCATCACCATAGGTTCCTTGGATTTGAGGTGTGTAAACGAGTGGGTTACTCTAATAGTAGTCCACCAAGGCGATTAAGGTGTGTTCGTGGTTTGCACAAGGTCCAACATGGGAAGATCTTGGAGGATGGTGTGTTCGTGATCCACTCAAGGCATGGGCTCGTAGACGAGGCTGATTCGTATACGTGGATCGACATGCTTCCGCACTTTAGGTTAATTCGATCCACAATTATGTGCATATATGATTAACATCTGTGTGCACATAATTATTTGACTATATGTGAGATTTGATATGAGATAATTATTTGTATTATCTATTGTTATTTTCCAGCAGTGGTATCAGAGCCGTTATGGCTTAGTCTCGCTAATATTGCTTGATTGATCACGAAAAAAGTTTATTCTAAAATATTTTTTTTTGAAAAAATCATTTTTATCATGAAATCATGAAATTTTTCGTTGATTTTTTCACCATATGTAGATCTTAATGTGTAGATCATGTGATTAAAATTCGTGAAAATTGGAGAGGTGGTTTGTGACTAAAATCAAACCCTAGTTTTATAATCTACTTTCTTTGATCAGAAAATGGGACCTGACTTGTGATTTTTATCAAAATATTTTGGTGCTATGTTGTAGATCATGAAAAGCGGTTTGAAACGATATATGAATCATTGAAAACGGGTTTAAAATGAATGAGATATGAATTTTTGAAATTTTGGCTTAAAAACACACATTTGCTGGAATTCGGCCGACGAAGTCGCTGGGAAAGTTCGCCGGCGCCGACTAATGAGTCAGCACCGACCGAGCGCCAACAAGCACGGCGCCCACGCTGACTATGCGCTGACTGCGCACCTGTTGCGCACAATCACCGCCTACATGACGCCTACTAAGGCTATGTTGACCAAAGTTTGACTGAGAGTTGACTGCGTTGACCGAGAGTTGACCGCATTGATCGAGGGTTGACCATTGACTGTTTTTTTTTTTTTTTTTATCCTTGTTTTTTGGGATTTAAAGGCCTAAATCTGAATATTGAATATTTCAAAAAATTATTTGACTTTTCTTTTTTCGGGTTGTTTTTTTTCTAAGATTCAAAATGATATTTTGATGAGACAACCATTTTGGATGTTTGAAGATTATTCTTCCAAGTCTATAATTTTATTTTCTCCTATTGTGTTGTAGAAAATTGAGAATGACTTGAAAAATCATATGCTTAGTTTCTATTGCAATATTTTATGATTGAAATTCATGTCAATATGATTATTTTGTGATTGCAGTATTTGTGTTTACAAATTATGCCATTTTATTTTTTTTTATTGCAATATTTGTGTTTGCAATTTATGCTAGCATATTTTTTTTGTGACACAGATATGCTAATGAATGCTTTCATTCATTATATTAAAGCATGCTCATGTGATTATTTTTTGTAATTTTTTTATTGCAATTACACAAATGTGTCAGTTTTAATGCAATATTCTTTTATTGTGACACATTTATTCTAATGAGGCTCTCATTATAAAGATGCATGCCTTGATAGTTGCATAATATTATGTGTTTTGCAATCTTTGTTGAGAATATGTGCAATATATATTTTTTTTGTGATATGGATATATGGACATTAATATTTGGGTGCTCATGTTTTATGTGAGTATTTTATTATTTTGGAGATACATTGTGATGATGGTCGTAATTAATGTGGTAGCCCCAACTTTTTTTTTGGATTGATGTAATAGGTTTATATCAATGTAATTTACCTTTTCTGAGAGAATGTATTTCTTAGGCCGTTTTTTGGGAGGCCATGTATTATTAGTTTTTTTATTGGGGATGTGTTTCGCTATTTACCACCATAAGATCAAATTATCTCAACATAATGCACCAAATATTAGTGTAGCCCATGCGGGGCTAATTTTATTTTGTTTTATTCATATTGCACATTGCATGTATGTGGCATTCTTATGGACATAGAGTTATTTTATTCATGATCAGTAAATAGTTTATTACGAATTTTTGCTTAGTGGGAGATGATTACTAGCTGAGCGCGAAATTTTTGATTTCGCTGGGTATAAAGAAGTAATAAATTATTTGCTTAGATCTAGAATAAAATATAAAGATCAGTACTGTTGGTTTTTGCGCAAAATCTAAAGATCTTAAACTTATTCATCATCTTATTCATGTCAATTAATGGTGAGGATGGATAAATGTTTAACATTGTCGCGACTTGGACGTTGACAATTAATGATGGATCAAGTAAAATTTGCGCTTTTATTAGTTAAGCTGCAAACTCAAAAAATGTGATTGGAGAGTCATCCTTAAGTTGCTGATTGAGCTAACTTATGGACGTCTATTTTCGTCTTCAACTAAAGAAATCCCCAAACTCGGGGTTGATTTTTTAGAGTTGAAACAAAATTGATACACTTGTTGCTTATGTTGAACCAACTAAAGTGTTGTTGGATTAAACAAAGAGTAATATGAGAAGTGCAAACTTGATTCATGAAGTGATGATCGTATCACATTTTTGTACAACCAATGACACTAACAAATGTCAAAGTGCTATGTGAAAAATTGGTCACCTCGCTCGTAATTGAATTGAGAGGAAGTTTGACTAAATTAAAAGCTCTCTTATTTGTTTTGCTAGAGTCTCCAAATCTCTTCTTAGATGGATGGTAGATATGGTAAGATCGAGCACACAATTGGAGATTGAATGACTATGATCAGTGTTGTGCACTAATAAAGAAAATTGTGGCGTAGCGCACAAGAGAAGGCATTGAGTGTCGACCCATGCTCATTAATCGATATGAGCTCTACTCTTTAAGAGTTATGTAAAAAGCAAGGGAGCTACTCTAAAGAGTTGTGCAAAAGGCACTAATAACCTGATGTAGTCTAATTAAAGTTGAAAACACTTTTAAGACAATTGTTGTGTATTTTGGCTTATCCATCCTAAAGTATTTTTTGACCTACATGCATTTATATTTCTTCTTTACATTCGTATGGCATATGGGATTTTTGAGAATGACCATATTAGCTAGAACAACCCACCTGGTTAACTCGCTAAAATCAATCTCATTGAGGAAGATTATGTTAGCTACAGGAGGTCACCTGGTATACTCACTAAAATCAACCTCATTGAGGAAGATTATGTCAGCTAGAGGAGGCCACTTGGTTCACTCACTAAAATGTTATTCTTTGAGAATGACTATGTTAGCTAGAGAAGACTACTTGTTCACTTGCTAAAAAGTTATTCTCCCTTAAGATTGACCACATTAGCTAGAGGATGCCACTTAGTTTACTCGCTAAAGGTTACTATGAAACTTTTTCTAGCAAAAAGAGTTCGCTGGAACATAAAGAGGGTTATTTGAAACCTCTAAGCTTGTCCACTAAATGCATGCGGACTAATGAGTATGAGGCATTGGATGATGCAATCATAGTTCTCAAGCTGTTGGTCAATACAAATCCCATCTCACCAGTTAAGAAACGCTAATGTTAGCAATTTTTTGACAAGGGTAGAGATTATAGGATATGAACATTATGGTTCTATGTACTGACAAAAAGCAAAAGTATCGTATCTGATTATGTTAGATAAATACAGAGAAATATAGAATTGCTAATTAATTAAGACTTTAAACTTTTAGCAGCTATATGAGCTTGCAAAAGGAGAAGAATCTAACATTTCTAGAAATATCTAGAAATAATTTGGCGCAAGATCACTTTGTTGGAATGGGTGGCCAAAAGCCAATTGGATTGGTTGTTTGCCATTCGCCAATCTTTATCAAATAATATTAGACTGATGAATACGGTAAAAATTCATCATGTTGGCAGTCTATTTTCGTTGTGCTTACCACTGACATTGAATGAGATTTCAATATCACAGCGAAATGCCCACAGACCGAAAGATTAAACCCACGGAGTTGGGCTACACATAGGTTTGGCGGCTATGAAACCAACTCTTGAGGGTCGGTCTGAAACGTTCCAAGTCGAGGACCTCGAGATAGGGCATCGAGAGTCCTATAGAGACTTGCACTAAGTACTGCACCCGTGTTTCGTCGGTATAAGATGTGGGTCGTCTGTGCAGTTTTAGTGGATTAGTTGGCCAGGTAGTCGACTGACTGAACTGACCCGTAGGAATTGTCATATGGAAGCCTCTTGAGGCTTGGTCGGTATGATTGGGATTTCCGTTTCCGATAGTACGGGATTAATCATCGGATTTGAGGAATCATGACAGTCACGTGCATACGAAGACTGTATCTTGGATATGGTGAGAGGTGGTTGTGCCATGGGGCATGGTCATCATAAGCCTTATCCAATGCAGTCGGAGTATGTAGCGAGGACGGTGGATTCCAAGAAAGAATCTGTCCCCGTCAGTATTGTGATAGCGAGATCTCCTATGCGCTTTGAGATGGTTTAGACTCTTCAAGTCTATGCCATAGCGATTGATCGAGTGGGAAGGGATTTCCTACGATGATCAGTAGAGTAAACGCATCTCGAGTATGCAACTAGATGCCTAGTTAAGGATGGGAACTGACGCCCAATTCCATGTCCTAGACTAAGGTCGGGAGACGGTTGACAGTAGGACCGTATCCGTATGAAATCGGAGCCTGAATGTTCACGCCACTATTCGCCTAGTCTCTAGTGTCATGGACTGTTGCTAGACGACCACCCATGGTAACGGGCTATTTCTGGTTATGGGATAATTGGAAATAATTAATTAAATTGAATTTAATTAATTGTGTGATAGCACGCCCAAGTTTAGATGAAGGTGAACCTAAAGAGTCACTCACAGATCACGAAAGGTGAGGGAATTAATTTGGAATTAATTCCGGAAGAGGTGAATTAATTTAATTAGATTAAATTAATTCTTGGAGAGTATGAATAATTGGATCATTTATGAGGAATAATCCATTAGATGGATAGTTCGAAATTAATTAATTGGATTAATTGAATTTTGGACTTAGACTTTTTAAATTGATTGGATTAATTTAAAAGAGGCTTGGGGTAATTAATTAGTGCGTTGGATCCATTAATTAATTAGTAGATTGACCTATCTAATTAGTGAATTGGATTCATTAATTAGAAATGGGCTAGAAATAATTAGTTGGACTAGTTATGCTTGGTTGGGCTTAATTAATTAAGTAGATTGGATTCATTTAAATAATTAAGTATCTTTTGGACTTGTAAATATTGGATTGGATTAAATATTTACTTGGACTTTCTTTGTTGGGCATTTTATTTAATTTGATTAAATATTAAGTCCAACAGGAATTGTATATGGGCTCAATTTGACTCGTTGGACAAGCAAATTGAATTCGGTCCAAAATGCATCAAGCCCTAGCCCATGTTGACTTTTGGTAGGTCAAAAATAGCTGAAATTTGGCTAAAAATAATCAGCCAAATTTGTGCATAAGGTGTGTGGAAAGTGGGAGAGGAGTTTTGGGAAGTGGTTGAGAAAGTTGTGGAAGTTGGAAGACTAGGTCTCCTTCCATATCTCAACATTTTCATTCCAACTCTTCCACTTACAAACCCTAGCCGATTTTTGTGGTAGAATACACAAAAGTTTCGTGCACACTCTCGCCAACAATCAGCAAAAACATTTTTCTCCTCCTCTCTTGAAGTTCTTCTTGGTTTAGAACGAAGTGAAGAACAAAGGAGATCGAAATACACTAATTCATAGTGTAATTTCGATTCCTCTTCCCATGGATTTAATCCTAGCTAGCATAAGGATAAATCTAACCTTTTAGTATGGTGTGGACAATATTAGAGGCCTCCTACGTTGGAGTCTTGGGTGGACGAACGCCGGAGAGGAGATCTATCAAATTGCCTATTGGAGGAGAAAAACGAAAGGTAACCCTATTTAGTTTATGCTTTCGTTTTTCCTATTAATTTCATTAACCTAATTGCAAAATTAGATCTGTGATTATTACACCAAACGCCCAGGAAAAGATCAAGGGTACACCCCTTGATCGGGATTTAATTCTTTTATTTACCGTTTTTTTTTATTTTCCGCGCTTCCCGGGCCGATCAACTTCCTTCAAGTCACTTTGCATTTCACTTCGGTAGATGCAATTTTTTAGTGCAGCCTACAATACAAAAAAGTGCCTCTACATAGTTCTCCAACTCTTGTTAATATGGTAGCAAGCATATGGCATGTACCTATTTGACAACTTATGGAGGAATTAGTCGCAAAATATGAATTCCTTAAGAGGGATATTTTTTATATGTGAGGTCAATGGGAATCTTAACTATGAAAGTGAAGATTCTTAAAGGAAGACGCTCATTTCTTTGCAACGATGAAATTTTATTCATCTCCACTTGCAAAAGATAATCGAAGCGACTCAAAAGTCAGTGGGAGTGTCTCACTAGAATGATGATTCTCAATATTCCACAAATAAGGAGACTAAATGGGTATGCTCCATAATTATTATGTGGATGTTGATAAGTCAAATCTGAGAATTGACTTCACTCAACACTTCAAGTGGACATTTGCTTAAAGGGGAATTGATAACCCTAATGACTAAGAACGAAGCTAAGACTATAGGTTGATCTTCTATCTATGAGAATAAATGTGGATCTTCTAGTTAATCCAAGTAGTGGGGCAGGCACAAGTTTGATGCTTGAAATCTCCATTCATAACTTGAATTATTGTCCAAGCAGTAATAACATTGATTCCATCGAGCTATCATTTGATAGGCTTAACGATGATCGAGATGATCACCGAATATGTCAAGATAATGAGAGAATATATCTCTCACTGCTATGTGGGCGATAGAGTTTGATGGCTAGAAGTGATATGGAGATATTTGCCAAATAGAGTGGTTGTCTTTCACGTAGACTTAAGGAGAAAGGATGATACTTACTTAGTGTTCAGACACTAAGGTTATATCCGTGTCATACTATCCTTATTGATATTCCAAAATGACATCGTTCTTAGCTTAATGAGATGCCTTGAAATTGAAAGAAGAAAATAAATGCTAATGAGTACTAATTGATTGAAGCGCTGTAGAATATTTTTTATGCATAATATGTGTGTTCAACTAGTCCAGTGCTCAACAATTAGAATGGTGGATAGATATCAAGATGATCCTTACTGCACATCGTGTGATGCACCTAAGTGATCAATAAGATATCTATGGATGTGATCTAGAATCAAGTGAAGATTATCTGGTCATGATGCATGTTGTGATGCAAATATGTGAGATATTGTATGCTTTAGGCATCAAGTATTGTTCGCGGACTTAGTATACAGACACCAAATATTATTGATGAGATGTACGCATAACTAAGTTGTTCTTCAACATGTTCTACAAGCGGTATGATCGCTTATTCCTTACACTTAGTCTTGGTATGTGCAAAGGCATGTTAGTAGTAAAGGATCATGTAGAACTTGACTCTTGTGGCTTGTGAGAACATGTGATTAGTACTGAATCATGAAATGTCACTAGGCCCTTGATTGGCCCTCTCACACGGGCAATCGCCCTGGCGCTACGATAGCGAGCGAGATGAGACTTAAAAGATCATGTTGCATAAATGAGTCATGTGATTGATCTCCTTTGCACTTGAGAAGTGGGGAAGGATTATCGATAATGAATAGTCACTTTAGCTAGAGGAGCTAAGATGAGATCATATACTTGATCAATTATTAAGTATGTCCGCACTTCATAAATGGCCTAATATTGAGCTGAACATGCGAACCACTAGAAGGCATTAAGAGAGTGGATGTCTGGTACAAGTTAGGTGCTTGAATAGCAATTGGACTTAGGTTTATATGATGCTAAGAGCAGTGACATGCCCAAATTGAGTGGGAGCTCCATCATGTATTCATACTACATGTGCTTTGAGACAACCTCTCATGGAAGTGACTGAATGGTCCCTGCTTCGTCACTGTGTGAGCTTATATTGTTTCTTGTACCCTTTGGGACTCTGGACCATGTCATGAGGTGTAAGCTTGATGACGCTACTTTAGCATGATATCCAATGTCCACGAGTGATTCGGTCTGTCGGAGCATGTCTAGGAAAGCTATCAAGACCAAGCTTATTGGTATGAGAGGCCGAGGAAGAACTAAGTTGGTAAGCACTTGTGTTCTATTGTTCATAGCCCAGGCGACTGTGTTGGAATATGTCCGACTAGTCATGAGCATAGATACATATTTGAGTCAGTTAAGTGTGCTCTATTATTGAGGGATGTAGAGATGCTTGATTAAAGTGTGACCACATAGTTTGGGGTACACAACGAGTTATTGAGTTGTAGGGTTATGTTAGTTCGGTGATGACTTAATATAACTCTCCTCATTTTTCCTTATCGCTCGATCACACGCCTCATTTTCTATATGAAGGGATGAACGTGAGATTGACAAGTTGAGATGGTGAGTATCATGAAGACTGAGTCAAATTTGTATGAGTGGGAGATGTAGAAAATTGGGTCGGGTTTGTGGACCCCATGACCCAATATATATCCATATTTGAGATAGAGTTTGAGTCTCCAAAATATATGTTGGGATAAGGACTCATCTGGGATAAATCCTATCTAGGATTTAGAGTTTGTAGTCCTTCAAGTATTTATTGAGATATGGACTCCTCTTAGAGATAGAGTTATGTACACCCATACATAGGGTACATGGTTGTGATCAAAAGACAACACAATAACACAACAACACAATTGTGATACAAATGAGTTGTTCAAATACTCTCTCCAATTCTCTCTCTATTCTTCTCTCTACATTCTTCCTTGGAGCATCACCATAGGCTCCTTGGATTTGAGGTGTGTAAACGAGTCGGTTACTCTAGTAGTAGTCCACCAAGGCGATTAAAGTGTGTTTGTGGTTTGCACAAGATCCAACATGGGAAGGTCTTGGAGGATGGTGTGTTCATGATCCACTCAAGGCATGGACTCATAGACGAGGCTGATTCGTATGCGTGGATCGACATGCTTCCGAACTTAAGGTTAATTCGATTCCCAATTATCTACCTATATGATTAACATCTGTGTGCACATAATTATTTGACTATATGCGAGATTTGCTATGAGATAATTATTTGTATTATCTGTTGTTATTTTCCAACAAATTGTATCTTATTGTCCTGTGAAAATATTAATAAGTAAAATTCTCAACAAAAAAAAAAGGAAGAGCAACGGCTGTTAAATTTTTAACAAAGAAATTCACTATTTCATAGATTGTAGGATTATGATTGCCCTTTTTTCTGAAGTTTAAAAAATCACATAAATGTTCTTTTATGGGGAACTTTTTCCTATTAGTATTTCCACATAGGACCACCAAATCCCCCCCCCCCCCCCAAAGTTTGGAGCTTGGTGAAGATGATGGCAATTTAACCCGAACTCGTTAAACCCCATTCGGAACCCATTTCAAATGAGGTAAGTTTGAGTCTAAAAAATGGGACTCGGGGTTTTTTGAACTTTTGCTTCATATGAATGTAGAAAAAAAATAAAAATTTTCCACAAGAATTATTATTTTTAAAAAATGATATTGAGATGCTTTTTTATCTTTTATAATAATTATTCAAAAGCTACAATGTTAAAAATAAAAATATACCGTTAATAACATTTAACCATATTTAATGACCCTTTCAACCAAATATTATATTATATCATCACATAAGATATCACACATACAATACGTAAAACCAAACACTATCTAATGGATTTTGGCATTAGCTTTCACTCCATCTCCTTCCACCAAATCTCTTTATGCCTATTTTATCACACAAATCAAATGAATAACTAATTTACTTGAGAAAATATTTATTAACAGAATTACCTTTACACATATATATTTATTCACAAAATATCCATTTCTTTAATCAATTCACTCAGTCAATAATTATATATTCATGCATATTTAATGTTATCTTGTTCTGTCAGTTTTGACCAATTTTATTTATTTTCATCTTTAGTTTTTATTTAACTATACAAAAATATAATAAAATTTTAAATTTTGTTTACATATCAAGTATGTTTCAAAATTAATATAAGTTGCACCCCTTTTTTTAAAAAAAAAAAAAACATTATTATTAACTTATTTCTTGATTTTATTATGCTAGAAAAAGTATTGTGCTAAATATATATTTTCATAAATATATAAATATATTATTTTTAAATTTTATACACTTATCGAGTGTGCTACTATTTAGTCATTTGTTTACTAGTTATCATTTCTTTAGCATAATGTATCTGATTATTCAAAATACGTGTTTAGTAGTTTAGGACAATTTTGACGATTATAGACTAATTACTCTTACGCCCCAAGAAAAAGCAAAATAAAATGTCATGTCAACCCCATCACATCTCTTTTCTCCACCCCCTTCCTTCCTCCATCCACTGAAGAGGTTTTTGGTTTTTGGCAAAGTACAACAGAGAAATGTAGGGTAAATTGTAATCTACTTATTTGTGTTAGAGAAAATAGACAAATAGTCTTTTTATAAAAAAAATAAAATAGTAATTCATCCTTTTATATTTTTCAAAATGTAGCAATTTATTTTTTCTATGTTTTAAAATTGAAGCAATTTACCTCCTTAGACAGGGAGGTAAATTGCTTTATTTTTCATATGGAGGTGATTTGTCTATTTTCAATATTATAGAGGAGTAAATTGTTATTCACCTGAAAAATGTATACAAATCGGGAAGCAACAATAAGAATGTCATATAAAAAGAAATTTTGTTGTTCAATATTATGAAAATGAATTTTGGTTCTTTTATAACAAGGCACAAGAAGCTGAAGAGAAGAAGGTAGAAGAAACAATCATGGCCATACCTGTTTTTGGCCAAAAGGAGAAATGAAAGTAGAGACAAGGTGGCTTGTAGATTATGTGAAAAAATAAGGGCAAAAAGAACAATTAAGGAGGCAAAATTGAGGAAAATAATAGACAGTGTTGTGAAATCCAATCCAGCCTATTTGGTCGGACCGCTCAAACTGCTGAACGGGCCAAAGGCAAGACTCGATGGTGAGTAAAAATCGCATTTTATTAAGAGAATCGAACAACCCAACGGTCCAACTGTCGACCCGCTTGAATCGGTCCTGGGTCAATCGAACCAGTCGAATTGCAGAGTGTTATAAATTGAGCATAAAATTTCTTATTTCTTTCTCTCTTTGTCAGCAAAAAATTTTGGACACTTATTAGCCTTCTGATGAACTTGTAATTTTGAGTTTGGCTTGACTTTTATTATTTGAATTTCATATATTTTTGTACTATATTTGTTGTAGTAGACTATTACATCTCTATTTTATGTTATTTAATTATAGCATACATTATAGAATTTAGGGTAAATTACAACACCACTTTCCTGAGGTTTGGTGTAATTACAAATGCCCCTCATTATTTGAAAAATTACAAATAACCCCCTAGTGTTTGATGAAATTATGTAATTCTTGGATGGGTGTATAAAAATGTCAACTTTGCCCTTACTGTATTTTTTTTAAAAAAAATTAAAATCTTATAAAAATATTGAACGGGATGGATGAAAAATTTGAAAAATTAAAAAAAAAATTATCCATTAGTCCATAAAAAAAATATTTTTAATAATAAATAAAATAAAATTATAATTTTTAATTCACAAGGGTATTTTGGTCAGTTAACCATAAAAAATGGATGGATTGGGCTAATTGTTAGACGGCCATTAAACTCAAGAGGGTGTTTGTAATTTTTCAAACAACGAGGGAGTATTTGCAATTATGCCCAATCTCAGGGGATGTTGTTGTAATTTACCCTAGAATTTATTAATTGGAAAGAGGGAAATGCTTAAAAAATAATTTTAAGCATATTTATATTATTTAATATTTAAAGCTAATTTTTTTTATTTATAATTATTTATGACATATATCGTTTCCGGTTCAATCATGTAACCACCAATGGTTGAACCAACGACTCATAACCGACTGAATTTTCTAATTTGATGAATAGTCCAAATTTTAAAACATGATAATAGAAGTCAAGTACAATTTTATATGTTATTTAACTATAGGCATACATTATACACAATATTAATTATAAAGAAGGAAATGCTTAAAAAAAATTAAATATATATTATTTAATATTTAAAATTAATGTCTATATTTTTAATTATTTATGACATATATATAACGTTATTAATTCAATTATGATTAGACCAATGGTTAATTCAGTGTTACATAATTCACTGAATTTTTTAATTTGATGAACAATCCCAATTTCAAAACACTAATAATAGAAGTCAAGTACAATCCGATGTATCAGGGGCCAACTTACAAAATGGGAGTATTCGAATATCTGAACTAATATGGCCTAATTGTTACCTTTGCTAACAATGACAAAACCGTCATTTCAGTATGTACCCCAACTGTCAACGAATTTTGGAGCCAAACGATCCACAAAATTTGAAAGAAAATAAAAATATATACATAAGAATTTCAAGAATTGCGTAAGGTAATCACCAGAAACCAAAATCTGGCGTACTGAGCTGGTTTTCCAATCGAGGGAGATGAGCAATTTGAGAGCGATATGCAGGCCCCACGTCGTGTTCTCGTCCATGGCGTGCTGCTACAGGTCGGTGATCAGGGTTGCGTCCATGGAAAACCCTAGTGCGAATTGCAGAGCTGGTTCGCCTTCGTCGTCATCGATTTTTGCTGTTTGGTTTGACCAATTGGGTGCTCGGGGAAAGTATGAACCGCGAGTGAGATTGAATCAGCAACGTAGGATGGTGGCTACTAGGGCTTCTAATTGGACTGACTCCAAGTCTCCGTATGATACTCTCGGTAAATGCTTTTCGCGCGCGTTATTTTTGGAGTTAATTAGTTATTTTTCAATCTTTTATGTCGTTGTAGGTGTTGTCAAAGCGGGTTGTATGAATTATTCTACAAAAGTTAGATGGAATGAATTAACTTAGCTAAATCTTGAAGATATTTCGAGGGATTTCCAATATATGGGAGTATTTAGAATGGCCTACTCGATGGCTTTTGTGTTTTTACTACTTTTGTCTAGTGCTTGTGTAGGTTTTTATTTGGATGATCTACTGATGGTGCTATAACTATGAATTCTGAAGGCTCAGAAAAAGATCAAAGATGAAGTGCATTAATACAGTGGACTGAAGTTGAGCCTTTCAAGTATGAATTCCAAATTTTGTTGTTTTTCCTTATTAACGAAGCCTCGATGCTTGGTGAAGTATGTACATGATAGAACATCTGAAAATCTTTGAGCATTAATTGGAAAAGTTCGTGCTTTCCCCTATATTATGGACAGTGCTTTCGAAAGTTTTGCAGACCAGTCATTTGGACTGTAGAAAACGGTCCTGTCCTAATTAATTTTCAATGTATTAAACATATGAACTGGTTGAAGCCCTTGATAAGGGGATGAGTAAGTGAAGAATCAGTTAACAAGCATCGGGATGGTCTGGGCTTGTTCCTTTTTGTCTTTTTTATATTTGAATTGGAAATTTTTGAGTGAAATCTTGCTGGATATGCTCTTAGGCAGTTTATTTATTGGTTCATAATTCATGTCTTAATTTGATTCTTTTAGAGTCTCTTCTATTATTGCTTTGTTCTTTGGTTGTTGTTTCATTCTCAAATGTCATGAGTTCTGACAGATGCACAATATCTGCAATTCTTTAATTGCAGAATTGGATAGAGATGCAGATGAAGAACAAATAAAGGTAGCCTATAGACGCTTGGCAAAGTTTTATCATCCTGATGGTTTGTCCCTACTCTTTGTTGGCCTATTCTTAATCCAACATGATGAATGGCTTGAATTTTGATATGGAGATATTCAAATATCTTGGTACTTTATGCCTCATCTGTGTGTTTAGTCAGGATTGAGAGTCTTCTTCCTCAAGACTCATTTAACAAACAGTGCCATCCTATGTTGTCTAGAAATTGATCTTATAAATCCGATATTTAAATTATGTACCAGAAGTAGTATGCAACTAAACAATTGAGAAACCTGATGATTCTTTCAAGACGAAAGTCAACTAAGTTTGCTTTTCTGCTTCATACAAGTTCTGATCTTCTGCTTCATGCAAGTTCTGATCTCAAAAGTAAATTCAGGATAGTCCTAGGCCCTTTATCAGTGCAATGGTTATATGCTTTATGGAAATCACATAACTAGGATTAGCAAAGTTTTGCACTTGAAAACTTGATCTGCTGGTCAATGGTAGCAAACGAACAACGGTACTATACTATTTAGAGCAGCATATTCTTGTGCTAAGAAATTGTTGCACCTTTCTGGATGGTGGCCTTGAACTATCTAATCAGTTTGTAAGAGGCAGTATATGAGAAAATCAAGTCAAAGAATGTGAAAAACAAGGAAAGTACAAATGCAGAAAGTTATGCATCATTCTCATGCTTAAGTGCATCATCTATCGTAATGCAGCAAAATTTGAATTTTTGTATACATTTAATCACCTTATTTTATTTATCATGTACCTAAATTTTACAAAAGTATGAACTCATTATTTTCCTTTTTAGAAACACAAGCAATGAAATGTGCATGAGATCAGTTATCACTGTTGTCATTATGTAATGTTAGATGGATTTGACAAATGAAAGAGGACATAGTAGCAACATCTCATGAATAAATAACTGCAGCTCAGGTGTCAAGAGACAATACTATGTGATTTTCTTTTTCGATGTCCATATTGCAAATCATCTAGTGAAGATAATATGCATGCACAATAGTCTTGTTCCTAGACTCCAAATCCTTGTTGGCATGGATTAGAATTGTCCGCTACTGCTGCATATTTGAGTTTGGTAAGAAGGCAAGTGGACATGCCTTGACCAAAAATATTAAGATATAAGTGAAAGATGAGTTTTATTAAGGACCTGCATGTTAAGCATGAAATCTTGGAGATAACAAACTTAATTTCTTGTGCCAAACTTTTCAGTGGGTCTTGGTATATCTTGAGCTCTGTCAAATGTAGGACATGAGTAACAATTAGGTGTTTGTATCTATCCTGTATTCCAATTGATTCCAAAGCTATCTCTATCCTAGAAAACCTTACAACACAGGAATAAAGCACATGGTTAACTTCTTGCTTTGCTAAGGAAGCGAAATAGACTTTATCAAGTTAGATTATACAACCAATTTATGTTGGACTGCAGATTTGCCTATGTAGCGCTGAGAAAGTCATTTCTGGAGGATCTCTTAGAAGCTGAAAGCCAATTGCTATAGCTCTTCATGAACCCATTTAATGAAGGAGATTCAGAAGCATTGCTATGATAATAAAGATTCCAGTAGACATGGGTGTATTATTATTTTTAATATTTTCATCTATAACTGCCACATCCGCCTTTCTTTATTTGCATTATATTTGTTTCTTTACTATGAATTGGCAAAAGATAAAAAATGGCTCTCTGTTGATGCATCTTTTTCTGTTTCAATGTATTTGGAATGTATAATATTGGAATTACTTGTCTAGTTTTCGCATGATGGTTTGCCTTCCAGGGATGTTTTGTTAATTTTCTTAAGAGAAGGATAGTGCCCGTAACTAGCCCATACCTCAGGCAGAGTGCTTGCTGTAACTCACACTATTTATCTTGATCCAAGTAACATCAAGTTAAGATTCAGCTTTGTTGTCTGCTAAATATATGTTAATCCAAGCATAAATTTGAGATAAATCAAGCATGCTAACATAGCATTGAGATCTTTTTAAGAGATTCCAGCCAGAAATATTACCTAGAAACGACTCAATTCTTAAAATAATTCCTGATAATTACAAAGAAAAAGAAGCTCCCTTGTAAATTAGTCATTTGATTTTGCTCATCCACAATATTCTGCAGCTTTGTACATGCAGTGCTTTTAATTCTCCTTTCTGTTCTCCATAATATGGCCTGATGTATAATGTTTATGTGTTAAGTTTATGATGGTAGGGGGACCTTAGAGGAAGGGGAAACAGCTGAAACTCGATTTATAAAGATTCAAGCTGCTTATGAGCTTCTTATAGATGAGGAGAAGCGGAGACAATATGATACTGACAACCGTGTGAATCCAATGAAGGTGATATTTGTTCCCATCCTCCACCAGTTGATCATGGTTTATGTAGATTGTGCCATTTTATGTATAACATTTTTTAGGATTAATTGTTTAAATACTTCTGAACCTTCGTCTGAAGAGTCCACTGTCCTAAACTTATAAAGGAATGGGATATTTTCTATAATCTAGGTGATCCAGCTATGCATAAGATGCCCCCTTCAAGATGAATAATACGGTTCATTTGCTTAACAAGAGCACTTTATTATAACCTTTGGCACGAGTAGTCTGTATACTACATACATGACCAAAGAATATTATTATAAAATGATATCTTAACGCTTATGTGGGAATGCTCTGTGGAGAGGGTGGCCCTGCTTCACTTGTATGGACAAAACATCATTGTCCTTCGCCAGATGAGTTACAATTTGTTTTGAGTTGATCATGGGAGAAATCTTCACTACTTTCTTTTAGCCTGGGTGATGCGTCTCAGAAGTCTGGAACTTGGTTGCTCTAACATGTCATTGCATTGATAATTGTTGATGCATCTTCATTTTAATATGGAAACATATCTACTTAAATTTATTATGATCTTTCTATATATGATCTTATACATGTGGAGAAGTGGTGAATGTAGGTCACTAACTTTAGGTTTAGGAGATTTTTGCAATTAAGTTCCTCTTTTGGTTTGCTTAACTAGAATTAAATTATCCTTACTTGAGCGTGTCCGAATGAGAGAACCAAAAGTGAGATCTGATTATACTTGACAGAGGAGAGGAGTTTACTTTTGTCCAGTGCAGGCCCAAACCTCAACTCTTCTTGCCCAGGTTGTTCCCTAGTTATCATACGTTGGGGAGAAGTACATTTTACTTATTTAATTAAGATTTTATATCTTATGCACTCAAAGTTGCAAAAAACAGAAACATGGAAAATTAGCAATATTTCACTGGTAAGGTATGCTGAATTTTTGCATTGGAGAGAAACCTTAGTAAAGCTTAAGATATAGTATGTTGTGCTTAAACGGAAAATCATTAAATTAAATTCATTAGTAAGGTTAAGCTGCACTGTCAGAGCTTAATTCCTGCAGCAACTAAAATATGGAACTTAATGCTTGGAAAATGTTATTGCCTTAAAATATTTGTATTTGTACTCCACTTTCACTATTGTTTTTCAAGTAATCAAAATGTGGAATACTGGAGAGAGGGCCATTTGTTATGGGTAATTTTCCCCATTTCCACTGCTTAAGTAGTATGTTCTAAAGTGAATACTTAGCCCCTCAAAAAATAAATAAATAAAATAAAGTGAACACTGACATTTACTTCCCCATTTAAGTTGGTTTTTACCAGTTACATTTTTTATCGAATAAAAGTTCCTGTATATGCTTGTCTGTATGAAACTGCTCAACTAATTTCCCTTCAAATTCAAATTATGCCTATAAGCAGTATTTATATTTATACTGCAGTTCAGGATTTTGTGATGATTCAAACTTCTGGTATCATTATGGTTTTTTTCTGGGTGGGTCTACATCAGCGAGTGTCTGGTGACTTGATAGAGTTTGAATGACGAACTTGAGCTTCCTTATTACGTCCTTCAAATGATTAGAATTGCCTTTGTCCAGACTGATGTTATTTCTTCTATGTTAGCGTTCTTTTCATCTGAATGAAGCCTACTTTATATTCTGTATCAGGCATCTCAAGCATGGATGGAGTGGCTAATGAAGAAGCGGAAAGCATTCGACCAAAGAGGGGATATGGCAATAGCAGCTTGGGCTGAACAACAGCAGCGTGAACTGAATCTTCGTGCTCGCCGTCTTGCTCGATCAAAGGTATTACATTATGTTTTATTTTGCAGATTCTAAATGCCTGTTGAGTTAATTAAGAGAGGATATACAACATATTTAGTCAAGTCCATCACATTACATCCAAAAAATGTGATGCATAGCCCATCTCACTTTCTCAGTGCCTATGAAACTTTATACTTTTCCCTCAATCGTTGGAAAGCTACAATTTGAAAAAAAATAAAGGGTATAATCTTTGCAATGCTGTTATCTAACCATGTATGTTTACCAAAATAAATTCAGATTGATCCTGAAGAAGAACGGAAGATACTGGTGAAAGAGAAAAAGGCATCTATAGAGAACTTCAATAACACTCTAAGGAGACATACCCTTGTCCTAAGAAAAAGGGATTTAATGCGGAAAAAGGCTGAAGAAGATAGGAAAAAGATCATCGGCCAGCTTCTGGCAGCTGAGGGTCTTGAACTTGAAAAGGATGAAGAAGAATCGTAGATAGTCATCCGTTCTGGTTAGCGCTTTTCTAATATTACTACCTGATAAAATGATGTAGTGTATCTCTTGACATGCATATCGATTTGTTGCACAAAACCATGAGGGGGTTGTATAAATTGTCATCCAACAATTCTTACAAAAATCAATTACTATTTAATTACCATGTTATGTAGCATCCCGACCTCGTCCCGCCCCTGCTCTCCTGCCTGTTGATAACCAGGATACTGATATACGGATAACCAAGATACCGATGTTGCACCAACACAAATCTTAAACAGGAACCAAGATGACATGGAAGAGGAAAGCTGCCCAGCCTTCCGTAATGTTCTGTTTTATGTTTCACATCTTAACATTGGAAATCATATAATATGGTATTATACTACAATAAAATAAGAGATTTTGAACTGTTTTATGTTTCACATCTTAACCTTAAGAAATCATATAATATGGTATTATACTACAATAAAATAAGAGATTTTGAACTCGAATTTCTCTATCGCTCCACCATGAACTCTCCCTACGCATGAAAAATTTTGAATTTTTGAAACCATGAAAGTTCTTGCAGCGACTTCTAAATTTCATCTCTGATCTTGACATACTTTTTACGTATTGTGTATTTTCTATATTGATGTCCAGACAAGAAAAAGAAAGAGAAACATTTGTACTAGGTGAACGTAATGGGACCAACCACCCGAGACTCAATTCATTAACCGGTAAAATTCGCAAAGACAAAACTGCAACAAAAATAAGATATGCTACGATGAATAGGGGCCAAAGAGAACTAAAAGAGACACGATCATTTCTTCTACAACAAAAATAGGTAAATTGTTAGGTCTACATTATTCTGTCACCAAACCACACTGCTAAAATAGAGAGAAACTGGGACTTTTTTCACTTACATCCCATTCATGGACATTAAGCAGTTCCAGAGGGTCATTACCGGATACAGTTACTTCTGCCACCTGATTAACATTGTTCATTTGAAGTCATGATTGAGAACTTATATAAGCAGAATGCCTATCCACAATGAGTTTGACCAGTGGCTCTTCTACGTCGGCGCCAGCCTGAGTCATGTCTCTGCGAATTGTGATGTTTCCATTCTTTGTGACAACTATGACTTCTTCTTTACGTGTTTTAAGCTCATTAGCTACCACCATATGCATATTGTATTTCTTAAGGGCCATGTTAGCTTTCTCCAGCAGAATCTTCGTATCAGTCTCTAGCTGTCACGATATGAAATGTGATTCAACCGTACTTCAAGTCAATTAATAAGAGAACTGTTCTCGCATATAGACAACAATATAATTTATTGAGACAGTAAAAGTTCGAACTTCGTTACAATCTATGAACAGACAGAATCGTGATACACTTTTTATTTTGAAAATGAAAATTATGAATTCCGGCACACGCAAAAAATAGTTTTAGCTATACTTTTTCTTATATTATTGAACACACATTAAAAGTTTAAAATTTGATTGACTCATTTCTTTTTTTTAAAGAAATAATTATGCATTATAAAAGAAACTACAATTAATTTCTCCAGATATTTTCCCTTTTTTCATAAGCACAGGAATCAGAGTCCTGTGGTCTTTAAAATCTTTAATAAAATAATCCTAAAAGTGGATGACATTTGCCAAAAATTCAGAAGCTGCCAGAAGAAAATATAGAAGTCAATACTTTAGGGCAAGTGGTTGAAAATATTCATTTTCTCAGTAGGCTACGTTGGCGAGAAAAATTCTTTACGTTGCACATCAAGAAGTTGACGTGCCAAAGTGAAAAAGTGAAAGGTTTGAATTCCAAATTAACACAAAACATTTAGTATAAGGTACAAAACATTTTCTCCTCTGAAGTTTAATGCACATCTGAAACTAATTATATAGGAGGAATTGACAAGATAGGCAAAGGGATGCCAGTTCTACTCGTCTGTTTCCTCATTACACAGTTGTTTATGGATAAGGCAAATATGTATTATATCGTCAGAGTTCAAACGTCACACAGATAATTTCACCCAAATATGAGCATAGTCTGTGATGGAAACCTTACCTTGAACGATATGCAAAATGCCATAGGTGCCCAATCTTTCCTCAGCACCGGAAGCATCTTTGGGACCTGAGCAAGTCGAATATCCAGAGGACCAGAGGCAGATTGGATTTTATGCAGCGCCTGTATTTAGTAAAGGATATGGTAAGATAGCATATACATGATGCATGCAATTCGCTCGGATAATTTATGATGCTGATGTCAGTAAAATATGGTGAAGCATAGAGGTTTTTTGTATTCCCAAGAATAGAACATCTAAAGGCATGACAGAAGCATGTTCAGTTTCATCTCCTATATGCAATTTGAGCAAATGAAAATCTATATGGACCAGCAAGAATTTTAGGCAAAGAGATATTCATGGTTGCAAGACTTCAAGTGGTCATGTAATTAAGTTTCTGCCACTAGATTTTCTAGTCGCCTACAACCTCATTTTAATAACTCACAGACTAGCAAAAGCAACATGACCATGTGATCTAGCTCGACTAGAGAAACATGTCAAAACTTAATCATTCAGGCAGCTTATGGAAAGAGTTCGTCCTAGTCGATCATCTTTCTAGGTGAATAGCAATTGCAATTATGGTTTTTCATATACTTTGACAAGACAGATGAGAATGGTTCATATGCTAGCAAAATTTGATTGCAAAGACTTGGCATCCACCAACATTTTTAAAGCATTAACTGGACAGAAAACGTTCTGGATCCTATGATAATTACAATCGGTTGGTCAATAATCCCCCCATCATATGTGAGGTACAATTAGAAGCTAAAAGATCCTCAAGCTATAAAACATATGAAACTTAAAACTTGCGGAGATGTAATCCTTCATATTCATTTCAAAGAATGTAAAATATAATCCCAAAGCATTTTTAGATGATGAAATATTTAGATATACCATTAAAGTGACTTATGGTTCTCATTTGTTCAGCTCAGCCAAATATTAGAATATCTTCTGTAGTTTTTCTCAAACGTCAATTTCTATAGCTAGGATTTCACTGTAATGCATACAAATTCCAGTAAATCCACTTGTTTGACATTAAATGTTGTAATGCTGTTGTGAGAGTTTGGGTCATTACCATACTCTCCCAAGGAACGTAAAAATCGGAAACTGCTGCAGCAAGATAAAACATAGCATTTGGTCCAAGGCTCCTCATTGATAGTGCAATAAACTTCAAAATCTGCACACCATCAAAGATAGTCATATTAAACAAATGAAGGAAGCAAGACCCCGCAGTAGTACATGTAGGTGTTGGGGTCAGCAAGTGACCAAGCAATGCAAGTCTTCGCTAAAGAGCAAGTGCAACCAGAAACAATTGATTATCTAACTGCCAAGAAAACATTAAGTGACAAGAACACCTCTCCAGATGCATTATGTATCCATCTCTACTACCAACCGGGGAGGAAATTCAGACTTTCCAAGGGAAAAAGGAAGAAAGAAGACAATAGAGGGAAAAACTATCTAGAATAGTTAATCAACTATTAAAGAAATATTACAATTTAACATTTGCTGTTGGACCTATCAAAATGTAAAATTCCTATTGCATAACAAGCTTCTTTTTGCTTTCTACTGATCCATCATATACTTGATTAAGCAGATTAACTTCTAGAAAGACAAAAATGAACTCATAAAAAAGTCGACAAACATGGAGGAGCATATAGATATGTGGAATTCATCAGGAGAGACATGATAAATCGTGAACTTTGCATTCATGGAAACACATACCAATATGCTACATAAAAATCATGAACAACTTTCTGAATTGGTGTAACAATGACGCAGGCAATCCTGATTGCAGTGCAACTATAGGGTCTTAAACTGTTATAAAGAAAATTCCTTAGAAGAGATACAAGAACAATATGCTCATGGAATCACAGTAGCTGCAAGTAATTCTATACACACAAAATATTGGACAAGAAGTCTGATGTTCCCCTCAAAGTTAATTTCTCCTTTTAATTTTATTAAGAAATTGTTAGGTGTGATTACTCTCTCAATCCCAAAAGCCATAGTTCTAGTGATTTTTAATTCAGTGTTAAATAACATGGGTTTCAATTTCACGAAAATTTAATAACCTGAAGATATTCAAAAATTGTTGTAAAGGGAAGTTTCAACAAGTTGCCTCGTGCAATTGCCTGCAAAAATGTGGAATGGTCTCAGTGTTGTTTGATCAAATCAGATACCAGCAGTGAAAAAATTATGAAGACAGTGATGATCCTTACTGCACGATGGTCACTGATTGCTCCCTTTACTTTTTCTGCATGTGTCTGGTGCACTGAGTGCGAACATGAAAAATTATATTGTCAAGCATACTATTACTGATGTTTTTGCAAGGAAATGAATTTGCAACTTGGCCATGATATCAAGAGAGGCTATACTTTTATAAATAAAAGAGAAAATCTATTCTAGGTAAAAAAACAGTGTTGTCCTAATTCTAACATCCTCAAGCATTGCTTTATGCTGTACAATGGGTATCCATTACCAGAATAAACACTCACATCAATCTTTTCAGTGAACGTTATGCAAACGAATACTGTATCCAGTAACTAATCTGATGAAAATAAAGAGCTGCCAACCTGTAATATTTGATTCACTAGTAACTTCAAAACATTCAAGCAATGGATCATCTGGAAGAGAACTGCAATATGGCTGGCAGGTTCCTCTGCATACACACTCCCATGATGTTGTCAATGCCAACAAATCATATTGTCTAATTAAATAGGAATAAAGCATGCAGTCTCTGAAGTACCCACTTTCTGTAAAGAAATACAACAGCATATCCAGCCTTCAAAAAGTATCTGCAGTCATTTTTTAACTTTCTAGGATCAAAAATAAGTAAAATATCAAATTCATCCAATAGAAATGAAGCAAAATGTAGTTTACTCCGTGGATGCAGCTCCTCTGTGACCTGAGCTGAAATTGTCGATGTAACGAACACATCGCTGTTCCAAAGGAACAGTTGTACCACCAGATGTCACACAGACAACCCTTCTGGCTGTTCCATTCTCTGAGATACATATTAACAAATCCAAGCACAGACAGTCAAAATTTATCAGGAGAGAGAGTGTAAACATGTCGTTTGAGGTAACTAAACTAGCAAACTTGCCTGATTGTGAAGAATCCCTCCTGATAAATTTTTCTAATTCCTCTTTAATTTTTGTTTCTGCAGCATCTCCCAGGGAAGGAGCAGAATCAAAGAAAGACTTGATATCTGCATAAGGTATTTCTTCGGAAGATTCCGAACCATTTATTGCATCCATTAAATGAACTTGCTACCTGTTACAACCAAAACTCTGAAATTTGAGGATCCAGAAAATCTACAGTTACCAATGTAGAAAGAAAGTCTGGCACGAATGAGCTATATGTCAACTTAAAGTGCAAACAAGCTCATCTCAACAAATAGTTGAAAGATTAAGATAAAAAAAACCCATGTGATGCAAGTCCATTTCATTCAACCAGATATTCAAGGAACTTATATAACATCCAAAAAGTCACTTTTCTTGTGCCAACTCAACATGTAACATAAGAGCCAACTATGGGGTTGAGTTTTATATTAGTGCAGCTAGCTGTTAGAGTGAAGAAACCAGTGTGAAACATGAACTCTTACACCTACATAGTCCTGATCCAAAAATCCCAATTCCATTTTGTTGTTTTGTCCCACATAGTTTACTCGCATGATATTGCATATATTTACTCTTGAATAAACTGAAATACACTTCCCAGATATTGCATATATTTACTCTTGAATAAACGAAAATACAATCCCCACCCCTGCCCCCTGAAAAACACCCAACCCCTCTTAAGGATAATAACAATACAAAATAAACCCAAAAATATAAAATAGTGAATATTTTTGTAACCATTTAGTTAATCAACTCAATGCCACACCAAAGTCAGACAAGATACAACCTGTCGTGTTCACATGACTGTTACCACACAATCATAGACAAAATGCATAAAATATTTTTAGATGCCTAAGCAACAATGACTCGGCCATTACAGTGAGAAGTGAAAAAAGTACTTTGAGTTCAGAAAATCTCAGATCCCAAGACATAAAGCATTGCACAACCTGAGGCATTTCTTTGTCAGTAAACCTTTATTGCCAAATCTTCGAACAAATAATTCGGGCAAACAAATCATAATTGAATTGCAAGTATCGAAAATTTCAAGTACTAATCATACAAAAAAATGCCATCAAATGACTCTGAAGTGCTAGCTCCTACCCACAATAATGTATAGTTCAAAATGATAGAAATATCAGTAGATAAGTAACAAACTCAAGGAGAAAGATGAACCCAAGCAGATACACATGAAAAAGGTGAACCATTGACCATATGAAACAACGATTATACTACACAGCACCTTTTACATGGCCATTTTTCCATGCCACGGCAAAACAAGGTCATTCTATGATTCAATCATATATCCATTAACTTCCTAACCTAACTTTTCACCTCACTAACAATTCATGTGTTATCAATTATACAAAATAAAAAGCCATCACATTACAATGACTGAAATACTCATACAACAGCAAATACTTAGATTAAAAGTTTATAATTTCATCAGCATCCATCAAACAAATCACGCACAACCGGTTCTACATTGTTCAAGCACCCATTATCATCACTGTGTAAACAAACTTCCATTTATCACCACTCAACAGAATGAAAAGACCTTTTATTATCTCCACATTTATATTACCATTATTGTTCTCATCCTGAGCATGGATTTCTAGTATTGAACAATAACAATATCCATTATGAAAGGCTTAAAAAGAAAAAAAGACATCAATAAAACATAAATTGATTCAACAAATCTAAGAAGTACCAAAAATCGTCCCCAACCCAGTAAAGCCTTTCGGTGACACCAATGATTTTACATATGTCATAAACTTATAACCTCAATAAACTAATGAAAATTCACGGCACTGGAATTTCACATAAATACTCAGATAAACAAAAGATTAGCCAAGTGCGGAGCGGATAACTGCTAAAAGCATCTAGGTAGTAAGCCCACCCAAGATGAGTGCTCTCCTATTCCGAATTCCCTAGAGCTTCCGGTAGCACAGCCGAGACAGCGACGGGTTCTCTGCCCCTGCGGGGATGGAGCAACAGAAGTTTTGAGAATTCAAGAGAAGGTCTTTTCTATGCAAACGAGTAGAAAACACAGTTATTCATATCAAACGGATCAAGAGAAAATCCTACTTTACGTTTAGAAGGATTCGACCAGGATGGACAAGAAAATCGACTGAAACCAGCCACTATAAATAGGAAGCTTGATGGGCAATAATGTGGTGGCTAATAATACTTTAGAACATGATTCTGCCAGACCAAAAAGGTTTATACTTTATTGTAAGCCCAATTGTGCCCTCGGCAACTTTCTTGGACTCTGATGGATGGTTGTGAAAGAGGTTTGGTAATAATGTGGACAAGTCACTTTTGGTAAATATTCTCTTGGGGTTGGGTGTTATTATCCTTAGAGGGGTTGGGTGTTTTTCAGGGGACGGGGTGGGGGAGTGTATTTCAATTTATTCAAGAGTAAATATATGCAGTATCATGCAAGTGAATTATGTGGGACAAAACAACAAAATGGAATTGGGATCTTTGATTCAGGAATTTGCAGGTATTAGAGTTCATGTTTCATACTGGTTTCTACACACTAACACCTAGCTGAACTAATATAAAACTCAACCCCATAATTGGTCTTATGTTATATGTTGAGTTGGCACTAGAAAAGTGACGTTTTGGATGTTATATAAATTCCTTGAATATCTGGTTGAATGAAATGGACTTGCATCACATGGGGTTTTGTTATCTTATTCTGTCAAGTATTTGTTGAGATGGGCTGATTTGCATTTTAAGTTGACAAGAAAAGGGTGGCAACGAGTCGAACTCGAGCCCAGCTCGATTTGTGTGTTCACGAGCTCGAGATGGAGAGCTCAAATCTTACACAATGAGCTCGAGCTCGAGCTCGAGCTCAACATTCAAGCTCCTTAGCTCAAATTGAACTGTATTGAACTCCATTCGAATTCGAGCTCATTTTTAAAAATAAAATAAGAAAAAAGACGGAAGAAGGAGGCTGATTATTCGTACTTAGCAATAAGCTGGTGGTTTTTCCCCCTCAAAAAGAAACAAAAACAAAAAACTCGAATTGAACCCAATTCTCTAAGATTCAAGAATTCTACAACATGGGTTTGTGTTAAAAACATCAAATAACAGCAGCCCACGCACAAGAAACAGATTCTTTGAATCAATATAGCAAAATTAACTACAATTACAAATAAATCTCCCCATCTACCCAAAAGAGAAACAGAGTGAGTAGTAGGGATGTCAACCAGTCGGCTCGAGCCGCTCGACCATTTTTGGTGAAATCGAGCTCGAGCTCGAGCTCGATTGTTTTTTTATGGCTCGAGCTCGAGCTCGAATTATATGGAATGAGCTCGAGCTCGAGCTCCCCTCGAGCCTCCCGACGGATATGGAGGCGGCGAATGGTGGTGACGTGAGGAGTAGAGAGAGGAGGGTGGAGGGGTGGAGAGGGTGGTGTGAGAAGTCATTATTGGAGCAGTACCTGCCGCCGCGACGCCACTCTGCTGCTGTCGCCGCCGCGCCTCCGCGACGCTGCTGCCGCCGCCGCCGTGCCTCCTCGTTGCAGACGGCGCTGGTGGTATGGTGAGTGGTGGATTTGGATTTGGGGTTAGGATGAGATTTTGGGGGAGAATTTAAAAAAAAGATATGGACGGTGGTGACCGGTGATGGTGAATGGTGATTTTGGTTTCTATATTTTGGGGGAGAAAGGAAAAAGATTTTGGTTTCTATATCTTTTAATAAAATTATATGTTATAAACAAATAATACTAAATACTATTATATTAATTATAAAAATATGAACTTTATGGTATAATATTTTACTGTATTGTTATAAATATAACAAATTAGTTTAGTATAATTAGTAAAAGTATAGAAATATATATACATTAAATTATTAAAATACTTGTATATAATTTTGTATAGTCATTAATATTAATTAAAAAATAAGTTATTTTTTAAAAGTTGTTGATCTCATCATATAATAATAATAATAAATAAGAGATGAATTTCTTAAATCAAAGTACAAAATATTAATTTATCTCATTATTATATATATATAATAAAATGACAAACAAAATGATTAAAATTGTTCAAATATCAATAATTACTACTATTATTATTATTATTATATTCTTTAGATATTTTATAGTTCAGATTGATATATATTCACAATCTGCAATAAATTATGTATATTCATAATTGTTAGTATTACATTGATGTAATTTTCATCTTCATTGTTGAACAACATGGGTTAATCGAACTGTCAAAATTCAGATCAAACCGTTAGATATGATCAAACTTACAGAAAAATATATTTGTTAAAGTTTTAAACTTATTGAGTATATATATCGAAATATCGTACTCAAAATAAAAGAGTAATCTTTTAAGACGGTGTATCATTGAATCATACCACGTGATTTTAAATCGTACCGTCTGATATGATCTAATGGATACAAACTTATATATATTAAAATTTGGTATAAATCGGATGGCTAGATTTTAAAATTTCATAATTATTAATTAAGCTTTTAATCTCATTATATATTAATATATACATATAATAAAATAATTATAAAAATAATTAAAAATTATTCGACCATCATTATTATATTGATCATTATTTTTAGATTAATTCACAAGAATTATTAAATTTTGACATAAATTTATAAGTAATAAAATAGATTGCATAATGCATACTATGTATCTTGATATTAATATAAAACTCATAAATAGATATAAAATCTCATAAGTAAATTACTTGTCAATTTAAAAAGTATAAGACAATACAAATATATATTAAATAACATAAAGTTTATATATGTCATATTAAATAATTATTTTATAAAAAATATTATAATTTACTAAGTTGTTGATGAACTTGTTTTTGTATAAGATTCACTGTATAAATAAAAGTACCATAATTTATTATTATTCAAAATAAAAGTATAATATTGATTAATAATTATAATATATGGTTAATTTTGAGTATAAAATTAATAAAATATTGAATATTAAATTAAATATATAAAATTTTAAAAAATAAAAGTATATATAAAAAATAAAAAGAAGATAAAAAAAATAGCATTAGCTAATGACCAGAGAGAATTGAGCTCGAGCTTGTTAGGAGCTCGACTCGTGCTCAAAATTCGATCCGGCTCGCAAAAACATCATCTTAAACCCATGGCTTTAGGCGTTGTTTCTAGGCCTCGTTGGGACAAACACACAATAGTACTAATACAATATAATTGTATCTTTTACATTTACTGCATATAAGATGTTTTTTTTCAAAAATATAGAAAAAAAAACTCTTGAAAAATTAATTAAAAGAATCTCACCAATAATTGCACCTCTTCTTCCATCAATACCAAAGTAGTAGCTGCATTTACTTCCTCCCAACTTACTTATAAGTTAATGCTATTCAACTAGCTTTAATACCTCTTGTATTATTTACATAATTGATATACTTCTATGAAATTAAATGCAATTGTTGAAGCATAGGCCTATTGAGATGCAATTTAATCAGCCAAAAGAAGAGCTATATGTATATACATTATGAAAAGATGAATTATTTTCCATAGGATCAATTACAAAATATTGTTATCAGATTTAACATAATTACGAATACCTTCTCATTGTTTGGAAAATAATCAAAGCACTCCTTGGTATTTTATGAAATTATGTAATTTTTGAAAAATTATCAAAATTTTGCTCTGCTTGTATTTTTCTAAAAAAATAAAAATTGTAAAATAATCAGACAACTTGAATTGAAAATTTTGAGAATATTGCAAAACAATTGTCCATTTTCTCTACAATTCTTTTTAAAAGAAATAGTAAAATTATAATTTATAGTTTATAAGGGCATTTTGATAAATTCATCACAAAAAAATAGTGAAAAACCTAGCGGAGGCTAATAGATTGGGCTAAATATTGACGGTCATAAAAATCGGGGTATTGGTAATTTTTCAAACAATGAGGATGTATCTGTAATTATGATAAATATCAGGAAAGTTCGTTGTAATTTACCCTTTTATATTTATAAATGACTAAAATTTAAAAATTATGACAAATTGGTACTATTTACCAAAGTCGAATAAAACAAATTTGATGTGAAACTTTAATTTTATTCACGGTTAACTGATATTTGTTATGGTTAGCTATGGCGAACATTAATCATGATTTTTAGCTATATATTGATTTCGCTTGTAAAAGCAGCTAATAATAATCATTGCACAATATTTAATTCATAATTTTTTTAATTTTAGCTATATTAATTAATAAAAAAATTCAATAATGGAGCGTTTGTAAAATAAACTATGGGCGCTAAAATTTACTCCAAAAGAAAGATTGTTTAACTCAATTCCCATTTCATATTTCATTCACTTGCATCTGCAAATCCACTTATGTATTGAGGAACAATGTTTGGAGAGAAGATTTTAAAGATTGTATTTGTCAAGTGATTGGTATTTTTCAATCTCGGGATTATATGGTTCGGAGTTCACACGGGTTGACTCGATGTGGGACAAAGTAAAAAAGTTAAAAATTTGCACAAACAATGGAGTTGTTGAGCTTGTCATGACATAAGCACTTCGACAATCAAATTAATTATGAAGGTTGTAGATTGAAATATCGGAGTTAGACGACAATAAGTACTGTAATTAAAATACCTATGGTCCCAAATGAGAAGTTTTTATCATGTTTGACTTATACTAGTATGAACCCTGTGCTATGCACGAAAATTATAAATTTAATAATATTTTCATAAATTCTACGTTACATAATTGTATGTATATGTCATATTTTACTGAACTTATTATTATATACAATAGTGCAAACTTATTTATAAAAAAATCAACATTAAATTTTTACTGAGTTTATTTAAGAAACCTTTTGAAATAACAATAGAATATTATTATATTTTTACACATGAGAAAAATTATTTCTCAGTTTTAAATACGGTATATATTTTTCTTATTCAATTAATATATTTTTGGTAAAATCATAATATTAGTATTAAAATATATTATGTAAAAAGATTTTATCCTATTACCTTGTGATATAAATTCCCTTAAAAATTATGATTAATAATAAATGATTGTTTAATAAAGTTTCTGAAAGTAAGAACAAAAAGCATTAGCAACACCTTTTATTTTCTACATAAAAAATTACCAATATTTGAAACTAATAAATAAGTAAAGAGATATATACATATTTCTAAATTATATGATAACACTACAAATTTACAATAAGAAATTTAAATGGTATGAACATAAAATATAATATCAATAATACGCATAATAAACTTTATCGTAATTGGATTTATGTCCATTAATTATCATAGATACTTTAAGATAATCGAACAACTTTTTAATGAATAATTATTTTTATCATGTTGAATTTTCAACGTGAAATAATTTTTTTTCACTTGATACTGTATTTATTAATTACCTATATACTACAAAAAAATGGTTTTTCAGGGACAAAATTTTTGACGGAGTTTCCGACAAAATTGCATTGCTAATAAGGGTTCCAATGAAATTTTCGACTGTTTCGTACAAATAGAAGACGTGTGAAAAAGAAACTTTGAAAATTATTTTCAACGATATTTCCGACAAAATAAATATCTGTAGGAATATTTGTGATGGTTTTACGACGGTTCGTTATTGTCGTCGGAAAATTCGTCTACGGGATGAAAAATTAGTATTTTACTTGGGATGGAATTTGATACGAATGTTGGGACAAAAAATAAAAAAAATTTCGACGTATTTCTTTCTAAAAAATTTTTGTGGTAAATTAGTCGGAAAAATTATTACATATATTTTGTTGTCAAACATATTTTGGAAAATCGTTTTAAAAAAATTGCAATAAATTTGAGATGGAATTCGGGATCGAACAGATCACAATTCCTGTCCCAAATTATTCTGACGTAATTTGCGATAACTGTTGTATCGTCCCAAATATTTTCGACAGTTTCCATCCCAAAATCCGTCCTAAATATTTATTGTGTTTTATATACTTATAATTTTTTTAATATTTTATGAAAAATATCTTTTTGAGAATCATATTTTGTCCAATAAAAATATACTTAATTAAAAAAAAAAAACTAAACTGTGTCGTTTTACAACGTACAAAATTAAAAATTAAAACAAATTATAATCTAATCCCCTTCTTGTGTTATCAGCCTCAATCCACAACTGACCTTCTTGAACAGCTGTGGCAATACCATCTAACGAGGCCAACTCCCCCGACACGGCCTAATGTCAGTAAAATATGGTGAAGCATACAGGGGGAAAATTGCACTTTTGGTCCCACAGGATAGGTACTGTTGCAATTTTGGTCCCATACGTTATGAGCTCAGCACTTTTGGTCCCATAGAAAGAAAAAGTGTTGCACTTTTGGTCCCAACTCCATTTAAACCGTTAAGTGAGGATGGAAAACCACTTTTAGAAGGTCCAAGGTGGTTTTTTATGGTTTGAAAACCACTAGGCTTTTTGGAGGGAATTATATTAATTTTGTTGCATTTTTCATGCATTTCACTATAAAATGACAAAATTTTTCCACTAAAATTTGCAAAAAATTAAGCTGCACAGTTATAATAGATAAAAAAATATCTTTGCAAAAAAATAAGTTGCACACTTATGATAGATAAAAAAAATATTATTATGAATGAAATATTAAATTATGTGATTGCAAAATTAAAATGGGAAAAAAAATAGGTCATTTTAATTTTGCAATCACATAATTTAATATTTCATTCATAATAATATTTTTTTATCTATCATAAGTGTGCAATTTATTTTTTTGCAAAGATATTCTTTTAATCTACTGTAACTGTGCAGCTTAATTTTTTGCAAATTTTAGTGGGAAAATTTTGTCATTTTATAGTGAAATGCATGAAAAATGCAACAAAATCAATATAATTCCCTCCAAAAAGCCTGGTGATTTTCAAACCATAAAAAACCACCTTGGACCTTCTAAAAGTGGTTTTTCATCCTCACTTAACGGTTTAAACAGAGTTGGGACCAAAAGTGATGAGCTCATAACGTGTGGGACTAAAATTGCAACAGTGCCTATCCCGTGGGACCAAAGGTGCAATTTTCCCAGCATACAGGTTTTGTATTCCCAAGAATAGAACCTCTAAAGGCAGCTTATGGAAAGAGGTCGAATTCCTAGTCGATCATCTTTCTAGGTGAATAGCGATTGGAATTATGGTGTTTTCATATACTTTTGAGACAATTACACTCCCCGATCTTAAAATTTGATATAATTATATATAGGTCCCCTGTAGTTTAGAAAATTACACCTAGCATTTTTTAGGTTTGCCTATATCTAACAATAAGTCGCTCCGTTAGTCCAAATTCACCGAATTGACCGATATTAACAAAAAAATTAAAAATAAATTTATATTAACTATTGATTGACTTATTACTGACGTAGTACATGTTAAATAAATATTTTAGAATTAAATTACTCTTATAACGGTGAAAATATACGTTCTCAGATACATTAATGCGTGAAGACGTATGAGAGTAATTTGGTCATAAAAAATTTTATTTGACATGCAATAAATCAGTAATAAGTCAATTAAGGATCAATATAATTTTTTTTCTAATTCTTTTGTTAATATCAGTTAATTTGGTGAATTTTAACTATCGGAGGGACTTATTTGTTAGATAAAATAAATCTCAAAGGTGTTAGATATAATTTCTCAAACCACATGGGATCTACGTGTAATTACACCAGCCTCCTGAGTGTAATTATCCCTATACTTTTGACTAGACAGATGAGAATGGTTCATATGCCAGCAAAATTTGATTGCAAAGGCTTGGCATCCACCAACATTTTTAAAGCATTAACAGGACAGAAAACGTTCTGGATCCTATGATAATGACAATCGGTTGGTCAATAATCCCCCATCATATGTGAGGTACAATTAGAAGCTAAAAGACCCTAAAGCTATAAAACATGTAATTCTTCATATTCATTTCAAAGAATGTAAAATATAATCCCAAAGCATTTTTAGATGAAAGAAATATTTAGATATACCATTAAAGACTTATGGTTCTCATTCGAGCTTGAGCAGAGCTCGAACGCAAGCCGGCTCGGCTCAACTTGCACCCATAGATATATTATTTATATATTCTATTTTTATTTATAATATATTTTAAAATAGAAAAAGATGCAATTTATCCCTATGATATGAAAGAAGAGTAAAAAAATTTCTATAAAAAAAATAGCAAATTACAGTCTGTGTGCAAATTACCCCCTATTTAAACCCTTGATAAGGGGCAATTTGATTCATTTTTCAAAATTCCGGAGGATAATTTGCTTAAAAAAATAATTTCATAGGGGATTTTTGGCGCATCTCATATATCACAGGGGGAAAATTGCATATAACTCTTTTATAATATAAAAAATTATTTATTATATACATACAATATGACTAATTTATAAAAAATACATCTAATAAATTTGTTGAACAAAGACAAATATCCATACACATTTAAAATTAATTTATAAAAAGCAAAATTCCTTATTTGACAAAATAGAGTAAAATATTGTTACAAAATCATGCAAGTCAATCAGAGTTTCTATAGTTGACATTGTCGAATAAAATTAAAACCTAATTGCATAAGAATCAACACACAGAAATCAAGACATACGTTTAACTCAACTAAATAACGTGGTAAGAAATTGAACCCCACTTGGACATGGTAATCTCCAACCTTAACTATTCAACTACAATTATCGACGATAATTTGAATATTTTCGATCCTATTGTATATAGATTGGAAAAAATGCAAATTACCCCCTGTGATATCGTAAATATGCAAATTATACCCTTATAAAAAAATTTAGCAATTTATCCTCATATATTTTTAAATATACAGCAATTTATTCCCTATATTTTCTAAAATGAAACAATTTACCTCCTGTAAAAGGTAAACTACTATTTTTTTTAATAGGAGATAATTTGCTCATTTACAATATTACATGAATAATTGCACTGTAAATTTATAACTATTTGGATGAATTGGGATGGAATCTTGAATTTTCACAAGTGGATGGATACATATTTCACCTTATTCTGTTTTATTTCCCTTCTTCACTATTCTCATGAGCTACCCTCCTTTGCTCTGTTTTGCAAGCCAATTTTGACTTTTAGATTATGGGTAATTACAATTTCATCTCTTTATTTTTAGTTTATTTATACAAAATTATTCATATTTTTTTAGGTCACATTTGGATTGAAAATTTGAAATTATGCTTCCTAACATATTATTTTGGATATGTTTTGATAATTCTGAACGTAAAGAATTTCAAATTCTTCTATTCTGATTTTGAACTAAATTTTGATGAACGTGGATAGGGGTGCAAGGTGAGCCGAGCCGGCTCGCGAGTTCGCGAGCCGGCTCGTATTCAAGCTCGGCTCGAGCTCGAGCTCGAGCCGAGCCTGCTCGAGCTCGAGTTCTTAGTGAGCTCGAGCTCGAGCTCGAGCCTTATAGGGTGAGCTCGCGAGCCGGCTCGCGAGCTCACCCCCTTTTTTTATTTATTTTTATTATATATATATATATATTATTAAAGTGCATATTTAATATTGTATCAAGTTTATATTCAAAATTCATCATATATTAGAATTATTAGTCAATATATCTCTTATTTAGATTTTATATGATAATAAAATATGGTATTTTTATTTATATTATTTATAAATAAGTTTAAGCAATAATTTAGTAAGTTTTGATACTTTTTTATAAATAAATATTTAAAATTCATTATCAATTAGAATTATTAGTTAATATCTCATATTTTAGTTTTAGATGATATTAAATATATTATTGTAGTTTATATTATCTAAAAACAAACTTATTAGAAAATTTAGTACGTTTTGATAACTTTTTTGTAAATAAATATTAATATAATGTATATAAATTTTATCATTCTCAATCTTTATAACAAAATTCAGTTATTCACTATATATTAGAATTATTAGTCCATATATCATAATTTAGTTTTAGATGGTATTCAAATATGGTATTATAGTTTATATTATCTAAAAAGAAGCTTAATCAACAATTTAGTACATTTTAATAATTTTCTGTAAATAAATATTTAATATAATGTATATGAATTTTATTGTTATAATTTTTAATTTCCACTACAAGAAAATATATTTCTTTTAAAAATTCATCATATATTAGAATTTCTAGTCAGTGTATCATATTTTAGTTTTAGATGATACTAAAATATGATATTTTGTTTTATATTATTTAAAAACAAGCTTAGTCAATAATTTAATACGTTTAGATAAATATATTAATATAATGCATATATTTTATTGTTGCAATTTCATTCCATTACAACAAAATGTACTTATTCACTATATATTAATGCTATTAGTCCATATCTCATATTTTAGTTTTAGATGATATTAAAATATGGTATTATAGTTTATATATCTAAAAAGAATCTTAATCAACATTTAGTACACTTTCATAATTTTTTGTAAATTAATATTTAATATAATGCATACAAAAATTATCGCTATAATTTCAATATCAATTACATCAAAATGCATTTATTTTAAAAACTCGCCATATATTAGAATTACTAGTCAATATATTATATTTAAAAATTTTAGATGATACTGAAAATAAGTTCAATCGATAATTTAATATGTATTGATTTCCACTACAATATTAAATAGTTATATTAATTATTTCTATATTTATTAAATAAATAAATAAAACAAAGTAATTCATCTAATTTAAAAAAAAAATTAATTGAGACTCGAGCTCGAGCTCGAGCTCGAGCTACTTGAGCTCGAGCTCGAGCTCGAGCTCGCTGTCTACTGCTCGAGCTCGAGCTCGAGCCCCTCTTTATTGGGCTCGCCGAGCTCGAGCTCGAGCTCGAGCTCAAATTTTGAGCCGAGCTCGGCTCGTTTGCATCCCTAAACGTGGATGGACTTCAAATTCGTTTCAAATAAAGGTGAAATCATTTCTCCAAATCATTCCTTCAAACTAAAATTCATCATTCGAATGCACTTTTAGATAACTACACATACACTCACAAAAAACGTCGGTATCGTTTATACAAACCATCGTTGCTTTTTGGACAACCCCTAAAAATGTAATCATTATTATACAAATTATTACTGCTTTTCAATTGCTAGAAATCATGATGTTTTTTTGTAATTATACAAAAAACTAAAAATAATTTATATAAATAAATCATAAACCCTTGAGTGTAAATATAATTATTTGTTGTATCATTAAAGTAAGAAGTGGCAGTTTCATAAATGATAACCTCACATCAAAAAATTTAATTTCTTTAAAAAAATAATTTCAATTCATTTCGAAACATTCAGTAAAAGTGCAGGTAATGGGAAAATTCAGTAAAAATAATGTATTATCATTTTTTTTTTAATACTTGTAAGATTTTCTAACGTTCCCTTTCATGAATTACTATTAGATAATATTAAGGGTTAATTAAAATTTAAATTCTCTATGAAAATATAAAAAAAATTCATTTTTTATGAAAATAAATTCCAAAATTGCATTGACATCCTCTTTAAAAATTTATTATTTATACTTGATCCCATTCCGTTAAGATTTAGATGAAAATTGCTGACGTTAGGTAAAAAAATATTACATAAATTTTAATTCTACTTCTTATTTAACATTCTCATGTTATAATTTTGTATTTATAAGGAAAAAAAAAAACGTAATGATGTTAACCTCACTCGATACATATATATTATATTTATTTCTTTATAAGTATAAAAATATACACAAAAAATTGGGTAGCAAAATTAAAAATTTATGTTTTTTTTTTTTGTTTCGGTTAGCATTTTTTATCGAAATTCTAACAGAATGGGGTCAGGTGTAAACAAAAAAATTTCAGAGGAGTTCTAAATATAATTTTAAATTTTATTTTGACAAAAAATATAATTTTATATTTCTAAATATAGTCTAAGTATAAATAATCTAATTTAATGTTGTTTGATGACCTTTGATAAAAATCAAACTATTCGTGCTCGTTTACAAAAGATGAAAGAAATGTTCAGTGATTGATGTATTATATTATCAATCACATTATAAGTATTTATTAATTTTTTTTATATTAATTATATAAATAATTATTAATTCAATTTCGATTGGGCCTAATTTAACTAAAATTTCTCTACATGTTGGGTGGACGCCAGCGGCGACCTAATTTTGGGTCTTAGCTAAAAATCTAAACTCGAGAGGGGTAAAGCTGTCATTCGGAGAAAATGGAATGTGGCAGAAGTGATTTCTGATCTGGAAGGGAACAAATACATGGAGAGAAGCGGTTGAGGTTATAGGTGGGGCATTAAACCTGTCTGATCACGATAGTTCCATTAAGCGGGGATCTGCTGCCACGTGTTTCGGTGTTTATTGCGCTACAAATAATAGCCGTCATTCCCTCTCAATCCTAGGGCCACAATTATTTCATTGTAGAAATTCTTTTTTACGTATTTTTCACATTTTTCTATTTTAAAATAGAATAAAATACAAGAGGCTCTCTAAAATATGTCTTAATTACAAATACTCGTATTTAAAAAATTATAAATACCTCTCCAAAATTATAAATAGCACAGCAAATGTTCCCTCCAATGAGATGTCGTAAGGGGTATCTGTTAGGATTTTTTTATAATTTTTAGGGGTATTTGTAATTTTTCAAATAATAGGAGAATATTATAATTTGGCCAAATCTTAAAAAAATTAGTTATGATTTGCCCTTAAAAATAATTTAACTGATAGTCTTATTAGTTACGTTTATGATTTTAATTTTAATGAGAAACATTTTATTTTAAATGAATTAATTTTTATTTTGAGATGGTTCAAAATGAGAACCCACAACTAGGGAATTTTTAGGGCACAAATGCAAATATTTTTATAAGGTTAGAACGGTAAAATATTAAAAGGTAATGAATAAATCACAATGATAATAAATTTTATGGTAATTACTTATATTTACAATCCCTAAAAATTAGTTTATATCTTTTTATAAAATTATAAGTATATCTCTTGATGTTATAATTTTAATTATAAGTATATCTTCTATTTATTGGCTAAATTTTATACAAACAGCTTCAAAGGTCCGTTACTAATACCCCTCATGAGATGTATCTATAATTTTATGAACGGTTGAGGATGTTTACGTAATTAAATCTAAACTCAAAGGTTTTTCATGTGGGGTATATAATAATTTATTTAAATTATATAAATGCCTCTAAACTTCTCAATAATATAAAAAATGGCCAAAACTCGTGTTTATTTTATTTGGTTTGTACCGATCAGACACTACCAAAGTCTTCCTAAAAGTTAAAATAGATAGACTTTTAATCCATCCTTTAAATTAGAACACAAAATAGTGCTTTTTTTAAAAAAATAAATAAATAAATGGATTACAATCATTTTTGTCGAATATTAATATCTGACAAAAATCATTACAATAATCATACCCTAATCAATAATATCAAATTAATTAAATTTAACCAATACCTACTATTACAGAAGATAACATCTACAATGCAGTTGAAACAACATCTCACGCATATGATGGGATTTGGACTCATAAACTTATGTGTTGTTTCCAGGCCTCATTGCACAATAATACTAATACGATATAATTGTTGTCTTTACATTTGCTGCATATAAGATTTTTTTTTTTTTAAAATAAAGAAAAAAACTCTTGAAAAATTAATTAAAAAAAGATCTCATCAATAATTGCACCTCCAAAGTTGCTTCTTTCATCAATACCAAAGTAGTAGCTGCTATTTACTTCCTCCCAACTTACTTATAATTTAATGCTATTCAACTAGCTTTAATATCTCTTGTATTATTTACATAATTGATATACTTCTATGAAATTAAATGCAATTGTTGAAGCATAGGCTTATTGAGATGCAATTTAATTAGCCAAAAGAAGAGCTATATGTATATACATTATGAAAAAGATGAATTATTTTCCATAGGATCAATTACAAAATATTGTTATCAGGTTTAGCATAATTACGAATACTTTCTCGTTGTTTGAAAAATTATCAAAACTCTCTTTGATATTTTATGAAATTGTGTAATCTTTGAATGAAATTTTTAAAAAATTATCAAAATTTTGCTCTGCTTGTTTTTTTTTAAAAAATAAAAATTGTACAATAATCGGACAACTTGAATTGAAAAATTTGAGAATATTGCAAAACAATTGTCCATTTTACTACAATTCTTTTTAAAAGAATAATAAAATTATAATTTTACAGTTTGTAAGGTATTTTGATCAATTCATCACAAAAAATAGTGAATAACCTAGCGGAGGCTAATAGACTGGGCTAAATATTAGCAGTCATAAAAATCGGGGGTATTGATAATTTTTCAAACAATGAGGATGTATTTGTAATTATGATAAATATCAGGAAAGCTCGTTGTAATTTATCCTTTTCTATATTATAAATGACTAAAATATAAAAACTATGACAAATTGGTACTATTTACCAAAGTCGAATAAAACAAATCTGATGTGAAACTTTAATTATATTCACGGTTAACTGATATTTGTCATGGTTAGCTATGGCGAAAACATTAGTCATGATTTTAGCTATATACTGATTTCGCTTGTAAAAGCAACTAATAATAATCATTGCACAATTATGATTAATTACTGTTTATCATAATTTTTTAATTTTAGCTATATTAATTAATAAAAAAATTCAATAATGGAGCGTTTGTGAAATAAACTATGGGCGCTAACATTTACTCCAAAAGAAAGAATGTTTAACTCAATTCCGTTTTCATATTTCATTCACTTGCATCAAACCTATTTATGTAGAAAATGTTTGGAGAGAAGATTTTAAAGATTGTATTTATTAAGTGATTGGTATTTTTCGACTAGCGAGTCATGTAGTTGGGAGGTCATCATACGGACTAACTCGATGGGATGAAGTAAATAAGTTAGAAATCTGCACAGACAACGAAGGTGTTGAACTTCTTCTAACATAAACACTTCAACTGTCATGTTAGTCACGAAGATCGTAGATTGAAATATCGAAGTTAGATGACAGTAAATGTTGTAATTAAGATTTAATAGTGTTTGACTTATACTTGCATAAACCCGATGCTTATACATAAAATATATAAATTCAATAATATTTTATAATAATACATTACACAATGATATATATATATATATATATATATATATATATATATATATAGCACATTTTAATGACCAACTTACTAGATACAATAGTGCAAACTTATTTATATAAAACTCAATATTAAAATTTTTACTGAGTTCATTTAACAAACCTTTTGAAAATAGTACAAATAGTAACGATTTTTGTAACGGCCACATTAATATTTTGTAACAGTTTTTTATTAATTTTAACGGTTATTGTAAAAGACAACCTTCTGTGACTTTTTTTGAGTGTTACAAAATATTTGTAACGGCTTATCTGGCGGCCGTTACAACTTGTAACGGACTTTATACCGGCCGTAAAAGCCATTACAATATTTGACCAAATGTAGAAAATGAGTTTGGACCTGTTTTTGGAACGATCAAATTAAATTTGATATATTTATTATTGAAACGGACATTGTAACACATATAGTTATGAGATTGCTTCACCTTGGAATGGTATTTGAAATCTTTTTGTAACGGCCATGCATTATGTTGTAACATTTTTTTTATCCTGATCGAGTTTTGTAATATTTTTTTCAGTACAAGTTGTAACAGCCTTTATGGCTCCTATTGTGAATGTTGGTTTTAGTTTTGTACCGGCCCTGTTTATTTTTTTATCAATTAAAAATTGATAACTCTCTTTTATACGGTGTTTTGAAGTACTTTCGTAGTTATATGACTGTAATTCTTATTTCAAGAACCGCTAACAAAGTCATTACAAAACTTAAATATTTTTTATTACTTATTTGTATTTAATTCAATTTAATATTTATTCTATAAAATAAATTATTGAATTTTTGTTATATATATAGTTTTTTTAAATGTGAAATATTATATATATATATATATATAATATAGCAAGAAAATAAAAATAATTTAATTAACAAAATAAAAATATTAGTTAAACATTGTATTTTTATAAATAAAAGATCATAATATAAATCAGCCTCCCCATTGGCAGTGTCTTCCTTATCATCATCGGATGCGGGGGATCAGTTGGAGGCTGGGCCAGCTGGGTGGCAGAGGAGCGGACCAAGTGGTCTCCATCCGCTGCATCCACTCCTCAAGCCTCATGACCCGATCATCAAGGTCTAGGCGCGCGATTGTGGTGGCGAGGAAGATGGAGCAGTGGATGAGATGGACTATGATGGTCCAGCAATCGTGTGGTGGGCCTCGGAGCCGAGATCGAATACTCGGTCCCTCTTCTAGTTTCCTGCTGCTGACGGCCATCAAGCCTTGAGAGGATGGTCGTAACTGTTTTGCTTATTTTTTTCCGTTCAAATATATATATATATATATATATAATATATTAATAAAATATTACAAATATTAAGTATTTCATTACAAAACAATAAATAATCAAGCCTCATATTCTTCATTCTCGTAGTTCTTGAAGCTATCTTCATCATCCCCATCTTTTTTAGTAGCAGTTTGACCATGTTGCTTTCAGGATGTACCTGCACCCTGCTGTTGTGCAACAGAAAGATCAACAAAGATTTGTATACCATCAGGATCATGGAGGTCGTACATCTGATTATCCATAGCTACTTTAGGGACTGGTATGACTTACTCCTGATGATATGCGATATCAGTCCAACAAGACTCATCAACTACTCTCCGAGCCTTGGTTTTGCAAACAACCATCCAATCCGCCTTGTCTCTCTTCATACTTGGGTACTCTGTGTAGTAAACTTGTATTACTTGTTGTGTCAGTATAAATGGTTCATTGTTTTGGCACACCTTTTTTAGTTTACATCCACGAGGTGATAACGAGGGTATACCTTCATGCCTCTTACTGGATCAACCCAACGACACTTGAATAGAACGATGTGCAAGTTCGGATAAGTGGGTATATTAATTGAATTATCTCTTCGATTATCCCATTGAAGTCGTTGTCCTCATCTGTATACAATGAGATTTTCACACATACCCCCCAATTCATGGTGACTTGCCGAAGTTATGACGTTCCATGTGGAACTTGTATCCATTCACAAAGTAGCAAGGGAAAATCGTCATCTCTGTACTGGGACCCTAGTAACGACACTTTAGGAGCTCATTATCCGTGTAGTTTAATTTGGGATAAACCTACATGTTCATATAGTTTAGACTTATGTATATAGCTCAAAAATAAGTTTCAATCAAATCAATTATTAAAAAAATATGTATAAACTTACACGTTGTGTGAATTAATCCTTGAAATAGTTGACTCAAGTTGATCAATAATTGGGTCGTCCGAATGGTGGTGCTGGTATAGTTTATTCAAGAATGATTCATGTGGAAATTCAGTTTGATATATATATATATATACACACACTTAGTTGTAATTAAAATTGCAAAGTTGGGAAATATAATTTACTCAAAATATGGCGTGATTACACCTGAAGGGAGGGGATCGGCCCAGTAAGCGCGACGGAAGTGCGAAAAATTAAAAAAATGATTCAACATCCAAATAAATCCTGATCAAAGGGTGTGCCCTTGATATTTTTTCGGGGGTTCGGTGTACAATAAAAAAAAAGGCCATAGAACAACAAACAAAAAATAACGGGAGGCAAAAAACACAAAAAAGAATTTTACCCTCGTCGTTTTTCTCGTACGACTACAAGCATTAATTTCTCTTCTTCTCTGGATCCGTTCACTTAAAGAGTTCAATTATAGAAGCCCTGTAAAGATAGTCCACATCACATCGTGGGAAGGTGGATCTAACCCTCTTGCTAGAAAGGATTAGATCCGATGGAAGAAATCGAAATCATCTTACACTATCGATTAGTATAAACAATTTCTTCTCGTTCTCAACTTGAATCTAATTCAAAGAGAACTCAAAATCATGAGAAATGGAAGAGAAATTTCGTGGTATATGCTGCAAAGGGAGAGAGAAAGAGCCCTCTTATGATATGGTATTATGGTGTATTTAAAAGACCTAATCTTTTATAATTCTATACACCTAATATTTGGATTAGACTTGTTTTAATTTGTCCAATAAATTAAATGAAGACTGATAATAATATATTGGATTTATTATTTAATCCAATTAAATAAAATATGCAATAAAAAATCTATGTGGATATTTAATCTAATTAAATATACATAGGCCCAAATATACTAAATTAATAAATTCAATTTATTAATCATATTCAAACAATCAATTAGTCCAACTAATTAATTTAATCTCTTCTCCATTAATTAATGAATCCAATCCATTAATTAGAAAAGTCCATCTACTAATTAATTAATGAATGCAATCCAAAAATTAATTACCTCAAGCATATTATAAATTAAGCTAAGTACAAAATTTAATTAATCCAATCAATTAAATTTTTGGATAATTCCAAATAAATAATCCAATCATTTATTTTTTCTCCATGAATTAATTTAATCCAATCAAATTAATTTGTTTCTCCCAAAATTAATACCAAATTTATTCCATCACCTCCACAATGATTTGTGTGTGTGACCCTTTAGGTCCACCCTTAGCTAGACTTGAACATGTGTGACCAACACAATTAATTAAATCTAATTTAATTAGTTATTTCTGATTATACTATAATCGAAAATTCCCGTTACCATAGGTGACCGTCTACTGGCCTTAGTTTAGGGCATGAAATTGGGTGTCGAGTCCCATCATTGACTGTGCAACGATGCTTAAAACTCGAGATGCGTTTCCTCTACTGATCGTCATAGAAAATCCTTTCTCACTCGATCAATCGATATGGCCATAGACTTGAAGAGTCTAAACTATCTCAAAGCGCATAGGAGATCCCACTGTCATATACTGACAGGGGACAAATCCTTTATTGAAATCCATCGTCCTCGCCTCATATTCCCATTGCACTGGATAAGGCTTATGATGGCCGTGCATCATGACACAACCACGACTCGCCATATTCATGATTTCTCAAGTTCGAGGACTAATCTCGTACTATTAGAACTGGGAATCTTAGTCATACCGACCAAGTCTTAAGAGGCTTCTATATGACTATTCCTACGAGTTAGTTTAGTCAGTTGACTACCTTGCCAATTAACCCACTAAAACTGCACAAATGACCTACGTCTCCTATAGACGAAACATGACTTAATTCTTAGTGCAAATCTCTATACGACCCTTGATGCCATGTCTCGAGGTCCTCGACTTGACCGACCCTCAAGAGTTAGTATCATAGCTGCCAACCCTATGTGCAACCTAACTCCATGGGTTTAACCTTTTGGTCTCTAGGCATTTCGTTGTGACATTGAAACTCCGGTCAATATCAGTGGTAAGCATAACAAAATACATTGCCAACTTGATGAATTCTTACCATATTCATCAATTTAATATTATTTGATAAAGATTGATAAATGAAAACAGCCAACCCAATTGACTTTTGGTCACTCATTCCAACAATCTCCTACTTGACCATTAAGCTAATTACACAGTCCAATCTTATATTTCCTTCACCATCTCTGCCTGCAGATGGTTGTGATCTAAGAATTTTTGTGGATCTTGTGAACATATTTCGTCAGCTTGCACAATGTCCTGATATTCATGATTGTAGTCTACTTATTAGAGAGAAACCTGATACTCATTTTCAATACACACTTCCCACAGCTTCACAAGTTGCAACCATATTAGTTGGTGGGAAGAATTGCTGGATGCAACTGATAGAGACAAAATAGTTCAAGCAGTCGGTGGTCAACTTATTAATATCAAAGATTATCGAGGGTATTACGATCCATTGCAGTGTCCACTATTACTTCCATATGGAACATATGGTTGGTATACTAATTACCAATCAATTCATGGAAGACGGATTACATATTGCGATTACTATGCATATATGCTATAGGTATTATTAACACTAAAATGTCCTTAATAGTTTAACTATGAAACTTTTTTAAATATCTTTCTTATTTTTAATTGATAGATCCGCGGTATTACTCCTTAAATTGTTCTCCACGTAGGACATTTACTTCAACAATATGTTGTTGACAACTATGTGACAATTGAATCTCAGAAGTTAAGATGGATCAGATTTCACCAGAATGAAATTCGAACAGAGTTACATGATGGACTGCAAGATTGCTTGAATGACAGTGAAAATGATGCAGGTTAATTATTTATTTAGCTTAATAAAGTTTTTCAATTTTTACTATACTTCTTAAATATGTTAATTTACATTATTACTGTTTTAGAAAATGTTGGTCATCGAATAATTTTTCCATCTTCATTTATTGGAAACCCAATAGATACATATCAGAGGTATCAAGATGCTATGAAAATTGTATAAAAGTATAACCCAAATATTTTTTTTACAATGACATGTAATCCTTCATGGAAAGAGATAAAGGATCAACTATTTCCTTGAAAAACACTACACGGAACTGATTGTATTGTATTTGAGGTTCGACTTGGACTTGATTATGATGCAATTAGTCGATGTGTGGATGAAAGATGGATTTGTGCACTCGAGGCATTATGGAGAATATTTAAGTTTCCCTTGAACTAAATATATCCTTCAATCATACGTTTACAGAAGGTTATTTGCTATAATTTTGTTGTATTGTGAACCCAATGGAATTAGAATGTTACGGGAGGAGAATTATCCCCATATGATTGAAGATTATCCGTATTTGAGTAATTTTAATAATTTCTATATCATGAAAAAGCTTTTTCATGATATAAATGAAATCCTCCAGCAGCACAAAAAAAGTATAAAAGCGTTTGATCTACCTCAGATAAGTGAAGAATTTGAAGATCTGAGGGCAGTTTTACTCTAATTGAACATGAATTGTCAAATTCTATATCATAGGATTATTTACATGGCACTAGAGTTCTAAATGTAGGTCAGTTATTAGCTTTTTAATATCATTAGTCAAGCCCTAAGACAAAAGTACATTGTTATATATTTTGTGGATGGTCCAAGTAGAACATGAAAAACTTTTCTCTATTGAACATTATTGGCAAATTTCAGAAATGATGGATGCATCATGTTGTAGCAGCAACATCAGGTATTGCTGCGAACCTACTATAGACAAATGAAATTTTACACCCAATTAAATAATGACAAGTGTCAAATAATATATTAATTATCAATTTTATTTATATTTTAGAATTTATTAAATTAATTCCAAGTATAAATAGTCAATTTAATTAATATTTTAATATATATTTTGTCATCAAATCAATGGTCGACAAGTGTCAAAATGGAGTTTTCGGCCAATCAAATATGCTTCGCAGTCAAAGATTTCGGCCAATCAGACTGCGCCATATGGAACATTGCATGTACGCTCCAATCAAATCAAGACAAATATTGGTTATATTTATCTCTTTAAAAAATACAAGTATTAAAGAGATAATGTCAAATTTACCAATCATATTATTCCAAATATATGATGTATTTATTTCTTTAAATTAAATTACAAAGATAATACAAAATGTGTTCAAGTAGATCACAACTCTACCTCTTTGACACTTATATAAAGGGGTCCTTGCACCTTCATTTGACACACAGAGCTCGAGAACGAAGAGCGAAGCAGAGAAAAATTATAAATAATTCTCTTTACGCGGTTCTTCAAAGCTCAAGAATATTTAAAGGCGTTTAAGGCAAAGATCGAGTCTTTCGTCAAAGGTGCGCTACAAATTGTAGCGTTTAATTTGGATTATATGCACTAAATCCTCGAATTAACGTTATAAACATTCAAATATCATCTCAAGAAGATCCAAGTGGCAAATCCACTTTCAAATCATCAAATTTCAGTCAAGACTATAGCGTTTAATTCGGGATTACTGGCAAAAGCCCTCGAATTAACTTATAGAAATTCAAATTCAAGTCCAAAGGAAATCTACGTGGAGATTACCCTTTGAATTAGTCAAATTTGTCAAATATAAATTTTGGAGGGAATAATCAAGGGAGAGAATAGAGATTGTACTCACATTGACATTTTAATCCAAATATTTTTATTTGTGATAATTTGCTTGTATTTTGATTTTTTAGACACGATAAAATTAACACTCACAAATTTTGGCATGCCCAGTAGGACAACCTTACCCTTCATCTCTTCTCTTCAGTAAAGAAGAAAATCATTCAAATGGATACTCAGGGAAAAACTATGAAGTTAGTGAATTCCAAACTCACTATATCAAAGTCTTCGAGCTCAAGTACCAAGAGTGTCGGTGTTACTACAAGGAGCATGTCGAAGAAGCTCAAAGAATCTTCCCAAATGTCTCCTCTTGTTGAGTACGTCGAGAAGAACTTGCACTCACCTAGCTATGCAGGTGAAAGTGATGTAAATAAATCTCCTCCATCCTCTCCTCGCTCCGTGTCTAGCTACTCTTTCACAACAAATGTGGCTGCAGTTATGGTGACTAATGCTACAACTATAGAGGAACAACTTGCAAGTCTGACGAGAGCCATTGAAGGACTTACGAAGCATGTCCAAGAGCAAGATGCATACATTGTTTGATTGATCAATAAGACAGATAATGTTGACGCAAGTTATATCATGGAGAAATAAGTTGAGGCTCATGATGAAGTAGAAGCACCTACAAAGCAACATTATGCTGAAAAGGATAAGTATGCAAATGAGTTTCAAATTTCTTTTGACGGATTGATTCCCGTGGATCAACTAAAAGAATTAATTGAAGGAACCAACAGAAGCAAGATTGAAGGAAGCTCAAAGTCATCCCTTACTTACTCCAAGCCATACACTCTAAGGATCGACAGCTTGAAAATGCCAATGGGTTATCAACCACCAAAATTTCAACAATTTGATGGTAAGGGCAACCCTAAGCAGCACGTGGCTCATTTCATTGAAACATTCAACAATGCGGGAACTTATAGTGATCTTTTAGTCAAGCAGTTGTTCGATCACTGAAAGACAATGCATTTGATTGGTACACTGACTTGGAGACATTCTCAATTGATGGATGGGAATAACTAGAGCAAGAATTTCAATCACTTCTATAGCACTCGGGGAACTATCAGCATGGTTGAGCTTATAAATTCTCGCCAATTGAAAGAAGAACCAGTCATTGATATATCAATAGGTGGAGGAATCTAAGTCTTAATTGCAAAGATCGACTATCTGAAGCTTCTGCCATCGAGATATGCATTCAAGGAATGCATTGAGAACTTCGCTATATCCTCCAAGAAAACTTGCCCAGATCCTTTGAAGAATTGGCCACTCAAGCACATGACATGGAGTTGAGTATGATAGCAAGTAGGGTTGAAGGGCCACCTGTCTAGGAGCTTCGCAGAAACAAGGAGAAACAAGTAAAGAAAGGGGGCAAACCCTTTTCAAAAGCTCCAAACAAATTAATGGCAGTGAACGTTGTGCCATTCAAGCTCAAAAGCACTACAAAAGACAACATTACCCCAAGGAATAATGTTCCTTAGAAGAGGGTCACAAAGAAAAATTAACTCGAAAGAAAATGCAAGCAAGAGCATATTCATTTCTTAACTACGATGTTCCTGGGATATTTAATGACTTCTTGGAGGCTAACCTTATTGATCTGCTAGAAATGAAGCGACCCTAGGAAGCCAAACGAAAGGATGACCCAAAATATTGCAAATACCATCGCTCAGTTGGGCACGCAATACAAGACTGCTTCGTGTTCAAGAATAATGTTATGCAATTGGCTCGCCAAGGTAAAATCTCTCTCGAAGAGGATTCCGCCGCGACAAATGCTATTACAACTGAGAGCGGACATGTCGATGGCATCAAGGATTTATGTAATGCCATGTATGGGGATAATATCACAAGAAATGAGGATACACTGTTCGAAAAGGAGGATTCCTTTGATGCTGATGATTGCATGTCTACAATTACTTTCACTGACAAAAATCTACTTCTTGGGTCTAAACCCCATAATCGTCCTTTGTTCGTTGCTGGATATGTACGTGAACAAAAAGTGAATAGAATATTGATTGACGGAGGATCTGCAGTCAATATCTTACCTCTGCGAATTTTGAAAGAACTAGGAATCCCTATAGATGAACTCTAACAGCCGCCTCATGATCAAAGGCTTCAATCAAGGAGGACAAAGAGCTGTCGGTATCATAAGAATGCAATTGACTATGGAGGACATGGTGTCGAGCGCATTATTCCATGTCATAGACGCCAAGATTTCTTACAACATGCTTCTCGGTCGTCCCTGGTTACATGAAAATGCAGTAGTTCCATCTACATGGCATCAATATTTTAAATATTGTCGCAACGGTATAGTAAAAAATATGCTCGACGACAACAAACCTTTTACTGAAGCTGAGTCACACTTTGTTGATGCTAAGTACTATATTGAAGATGCTAAGAGGGGAAAGGAAGTATTGCCCTTCGAAGAGCCAAAATCATGCAATAATCAAAACACAAGAAAGAATGATTCATCCACCCTCAAAGTTGAATTGTCAAAGGGTCTAACTTTTCCATTGGCTCAAATCAACTTGAAGTAACCGTCGAAGCCACTACTCAAGGAATTTGTCCCCTGAACCCAAGAAGAAGAAGGAGGACATGAATCATTGGCTATAGATGAGAAGGGATTCGATCCTAAAGCCTTCAAACTCCTTATTAAAGTCGGATACGATCCCAAAGAAAAGCTCAGCCTTGGGAAACTTCCTCCTGAAGCCACCGGCAAGAAACTACACGGACTCAACGCTACCCAAATAATGCTAAAGGAGAAAGGACATGCAATTCAAGATTCTCAAGTAGGCCTGGATTTTACTCCACCTAAGCCTGTTCGCGTTGCTATAAAAGAGAGTCAACAATAATTATGTTTCTGAAGGATTTTCTTCAACTGAAGATCACAAGAGGAAGAAAAATTTGAGAGGATCTGTCTTCAATATACTTGGCCCCCACAGAAAAGAATTGCACGGAATAACCAACAGACAATCCGTCTTTGATAGATTGGGTCCATGTAAAATAGTAGGACATCAAAAGAATGTGCGTTTAAGGTGGCGGTACATCCGAAGAAAAACATCAAGTCTTCACATACACAAAAACTTAGAAGCTTGATCCCTTCTAGAATGAAGCGCCAGACAACCTTAACCATATCATGTGGCAGAGTTTTAAAGGATAAAGCGCAAACCGTGATCTTTACACAAGTATAATCTGATGACGAGGATGATAAAGAAAGTGTAGCGTCGTCTAATTATATTAGCAATGGTGCTGAAGAAGATATTGCACAAACTTACCACATCACCTTAATTGAAGATGGTGAGGTTGAAGAAGAAGACGCCGAAGATGCTCCTGCAAAATTTGAGGAGGGTATTAAAGACACCAACGATGAATTGAAAGAAGTTAATCTAGGCGACATTGAAAACCCTCGATCAATTTACATAAGTGCCTCACTAACTCAGGAAGAAGAAGAAACTTATATTGCATTACTCCATGAATTTAAAGATGTATTTGCATGGTCTTATAAGGACATGCCCGGATTAGACCCAAAGGTAGCTGTGCACCACCTATCAGTAAAGAAAAGAGCTCATCCTGTCAAACAAGACCAATGTAGATTTCGACCTAAGTTAATTTCGTTGATTGAAGACAGAGTGAACAAACTCATTGAAGTCGGTTTCATCCAAGAGGTTAAGTATCCCATGTGGATTTCCAGCATCATCCCTGTAAGAAAGAAGAATGGGCAAATTCGAGTGTGTGTTGATTTCAGGGACCTAAATAATGCATACCCTAAAGATGACTTCCCATTACCAATTGCTGAACTAATGATAGATGCCACTATGGGTCATAAAGCTTTATCCTTCATGGATGGGTCATCTGGATACAACCAAATACGTATGGCACCGGCGGACGAGGAATTGATGGCATTTCACATTTCTAAAGGTATATATTGCTACAAAGTTATACCTTTTGGGCTAAACAATGTCGGCGCCACATATCAAAGGGCAATGCAAAAGATCTTCGATGACATGCTTCACAAGAATATCGACTGCTACATTGATGACTTGGTGGTAAATTCAAAGAAGTGCGAGGATCATTTTCATGACTTGATGAAGGTTTTTGAATGCTTGAGGAGGTATCAACTAAAGAATGAACCCTTCTAAATGCGCGTTTGGAGTTACATCTAGGAAATTCCTTAGATTCATCGTCCGCCAGCGGGGTATAGAAATTGAGCAAGCAAAGATTGATGCCATCTTAAGAATGCCTGAACCTCAAAACATCCATGAGCTCAAAAGTTTGCAAGAAAAGCTAGCATATCTCCGGAGGTTTATTTCAAATTTAGCCGGTCATTGTCAACCATTTCAGTTGTCTGATGAAGAAAGACGTATCATTTCAATGGGATGAAGCCTGCGACAAAGCATTTAAAAGCCTAAAGTCCTACTTAATGAAGCCTCTAGTCTTGGTTGCACCTGTTCCAGGGCGCCCTTTAATTCTTTACGTTGCTGCTCAGGAGCATTATGTAGGAATCCCGCTTGCTCAAAAAAATAATGAAGGAAAGGAGAATTGTTTGTACTACTTAAGCAGGACGATGACGCCGAATGAGCTCAAATATTCACCTATTGAAAAGTTGTGCCTAGCACTCATTTTCTCAATCCAGAAGTTGAAGCATTATTTCCAATCTCATAGCATTCATTTGGTCTCAAAGGCTAATCCTTTGAAGTATGTCGTGGCAAAACTAGTACTTTTGGATAGGCTTGCAAGATGGTACCTCCAACTGCAACAATTTAAAATCACATATGTTCCTCAAAAAGTCGTAAAAGGGTAAATTCTAGCAGACTTTCTAGCTGATCATCCCATGCCTGCCGAATGGAAGTTATCCGATGACTTGCCTGATGAAGATGTCCTCGTGATTGAAGTTACGCCTCCTTGGAAAATGTACTTTGATGGAGCCTCCCATAAAGAAGGAGTCGGCGGGTTATATTTGGTACATCAGAAGGAGAAGTACTACCTTACTCCTTTTCATTGACACAAAATTGCTCAAACAATATTGCGGAATATCAAGCTCTAATCTTAGGATTAGAAATAGTTGTTGATGCAAAACAACTACCTCTCAAAGTATATGGAGATTTTCAACTAGTGGTCAATCAACTCTTTGGTGTCTATGAAGTCAAAAAGCCTGAGTTGCTCCTATATCATAATTATGTAAAAAAACTAATGGGATGGCTAGGAGATGTAGAACTCAAGCATCTACCGAGGAAAGACAACAAACAAGCTGACGCCTTGGAAAACTCGCTTCAATACTTTCAATGACCGATAAAGAAGCACGTATACCAATATGTAAGAGTTGGGTCATACCACCAATCTTCAGTGACGATGAGGATGACATGTTCCAAAAAGAAGAAAATCACGTCACGGAGGTTTTGAAGTTGAAGAAGAAGACTGACGACAACCACTGGTTGACTACTTGAAGTACAGGAAGCTCCACAATGATCTAAGATGGAGGATTGACACCTGTTGGCGAGCAACTTGTTTCATCTATTACAAGGGCACGCTCTATAGATGATCATTTGATGGAATTTTCTTGCGTTGCTTAAGTGATAATGAAAAGGTTTAAGCTATGGAAGAGGCCCATTATGGGATTTGTGGTGCTCACCAATCGGGACCAAAACTACATTTTCGCATAAAGAGAATGGGTTATTATTGGCCTACTATGGTCAAAGATTGCATAGACTATGCTAGAAGATGTCAAGCTTATCAATTCCTCGCCAATTTGATCCACCAACCACCTGAGCCATTGCATCCTACCGTTGCCTCATGGTCTTTTGATGCTTGGGCTTTAGATGTCGTGGGACCTTTGACGAAGTCCTCCGGAGGTCACTTGTATATTCTGGCTGCAACAGATTACTTCTTTAAATAGGTTGAAGCAGTACCTCTTAAAGAAGTGAAGAAAGAGAATGTCGCTGATTTTATCCACACCCACATCATTTACCATTATGGAGTGCCTAGGTATATTATCACCGATAATGGGAAGCTCTTTTGCAATAGCCTGGTAGACAAGTTAAGTCAAAAGTTTGGTTTTAAATAAAGAAATTCATCTATGTATTATGCTGCTACCAATGGTCTTGCTGAAGCATTTAATAAAACTTTGTGCAACCAACTGAAGAAAGTGTGACGAAGTCAAAGCGTGATTGACACGAGAGGATTGGAGAAGCTCTATGGGCATACAAGACCACTGTTAGAACACCTACACAAGCAACTCCCTATACACTATTCTATGGGTAGAGGCAGTCCTTCCACTTGAGCAACAAATCCCATCATTAAGAATAGCTATACAAGAAGGACTTACCGAGGAAGAAAATGCTCAAATACGACTTGAAGAATTAGAAGCACAAAAAAGGCTCGAGTGTTACCAAGCCCGATTGTCTAGGGTGTTCAATAAGAAGGTGCGTCTACGTTCTTTTCAAGTTGGTGACGTAGTGCTTGCAGTGAGGAGACCTATAAGCACAACGCATCGGACGGGAAATAAATTTTTCCAAAGTGGGATGGTCTGTATGTTGTCAAAAAAGCCCACACAAATGGTGCATATAAATTGGTCGCTTAAGATGGTTTGAGAATTGGCCCAATTAATGGGAAGTTTTTGAAATGATATTACGCATGAAAAAAAGAAAAAAGAAAAATGAAAAGAAAAAAAAAAAAAACCCTAGCCTGCATGAGTATAAACTGTGAACAACCATCCCTTTTTCAAGTAATTATTTTGTACTTTGAACTACGTAATGACTTGATTCTCTTGATGAGGTACGTAGGCAGCTTAGATATTCCTAAGTTCAGTCATAATATATAAAATGTCTTTATTTCTCATATGAAACTGTTGACATGGGGAATATTAAGATATGCTCAAAGATTGCAAGATAGAAGCAAGAAAATAAAATTCTATTACGTAATCATATTCAAAACATGGGGGCAAAACAAAAATACGAAAAAGAAAAAGAAAAGAAGAATGCAACAAGGAACAAAATCCAAAAGAAATTTCAAGCAAAAGGATTTAAACTCTTCAAGTCTTCCTTGAATGTCTCCAAACTTGCTTTTGAAGACTCCAAGTTCTCCACTATTGAATCATCCAGTGGGCTGGTATTCTCAAGTGTTGCAATGTCTTTCTCAACATCATGAACTTTGGCTTGAGTTTGATGGCTGAGTTGCTTTTTCCCCTTCAAAGTAGCGCGTAAGCTCATTCTTCGTCCCTTCAATACTACAATTTCTTTCTTAATATGCTCCAGCTCATCTGTAGCAGATTGGACTTCAGAGGCCTCTTTTCTTGCTTTAGCTTGAACATCTTAAAGACGAGCCTTAGCTTCTTTTCATGAAGGCTTCGGGACAATTTCTTAGAAGATAAGGATCTCGCTTCGTCATAAGCACAAACTTTGATAAAAAAATGTGTTCAACGATTCCTCCACCTTTGAAACGTCAAACTTTTAAAAACTCTTCATGGACTTAAGAATGAGGTAGACATCGTCCTCAATTGATGAGAGAAAGTCAACCGGAGTATTTGATATCTTCACGAGGCGGCCACTCCACAACCTTTGAAGGAACTCTTTTTGATAATTGAAAAGAAAGCTCTCACCTTCAAATACTGACACTGCAGCAGGAGGTGGAGATTGTTTTTTTCTAAGTCCATCCCAAATGGAGGAGTCGTAGTCGACGAATGACGAGTCTCACACTTTTCCCCAACGTCAGTAGACTAGACTTCATCTTTTAACTAAAAGAGGAACGATGGGACAACTTTAGTAAAAACATTAGAAAAATGAGAAGCTTAAACTTACTGGATCAAGGAAATATGATCTCTGCAACGAAGTCAGCCAAGGAAGATCGCGATGCACTTTCATTAGTCCCTATTGCTTTCAAAGGCGCAAGCTCCTTCTTTTGCCTTTTCTAGTGACGATCCTTGTTGCTACTGTCACTATCTGCCAAGTTATGTGAAGAACCTTTACTTTCACTTGTCTCCACAACTGTAGCTGGAGAATCACACTTGATCACAACAGGAGGAACAAGCGCATGTGGAGGATTGTTCTCGCCACCATCAACTTGCTTGCCCTCGTTCTTTTTACGTTTGAGTGTAATCTTAATTGATTTCGGTCTTATCAAATATGCAATGTTGTCTTCAAAAAAAATCCCATGGACTTTAGCCCATCATGCTTTATAAGCTTCCGAGCAGAGTTTCTTAGCATTAGTAGACAGACAAGGGAACCAAGCTTTTGATGAAGACTTTGATAGAACACATAAGCGCCAATAACGGAGTCCTTCTTCTAAAGAGGCTACACATGTGTCATGCTTGAGGGTTCTTGGTATATCTTGATAGTATCCAAATTGACGCCTAAATCTATGAGGACTATATGGCTCAATGATGAATCTGCCACCTTGACGTAGAGTAAGATAACTCGAACGAATTGCAACCAAGTAACTATGATCGAGATCTTCGGTATAGCCATCATCAACAAACTTGAAGGGCCTATATTTCACAAGCATATTGCAAGCCCAAGAGACGAACTCGGCCTTATGAATTTGCTTGCGTGCTTCTTGTGGCTCATAATATTTTGCACCTCCTTCACCAAAAAATCTCGTCATCTTTAGACCACGCAACTCTTGCCAAACCGAGTAATGAGTCTTGAAGCAACATGCTAGCCATGCATAAACAAAGTGAATAGAAAAAGAGTGACTCATACCGACTGGTTTTAGAGAAGTTGCAATAGTATTCAAACCCTCATATATACTCGCCAAGACGGGAATAGCTAAATTCACTCGTTGACCATTCGCCATCAAGGACGCCATCTTAAAAGTACTTGGACGAGTGGAGTTGACATCTTTACCAGGAAGAACGAACACGCAAAGCCAACAAGCTAAGTAGGCCGCCAAATAAACTTCTTCCGTGAGACTCCTTTCAATGCATAGCTTAGCAAATAAGACCTCCTCAGCAGTCGACCACCTCTCGTGAATTGCAATATCACCAAGAGGATTATGAGTTGACTTAGGCCGAACATTTTCTTCTCTTTACGAGAAGGAGCGGATGATACTTAGTAGCTTTCTTGAACCAAAACTTCACCGATTTGTCAATGGATACGTGGGATCATCGATTATCATCGGCACTTTGAAGCAAGTGGTAAGCATAAAACAAATACTTACTGGAACGAGGAATAAATCTTTCCTTCTTTCATCAACGCCGGTAAGCTCTAGTGCACTTGGTACAACTTCATCATAAAGGCAGCCCGTTATAGGAAGTCCGACAAGTTCATGCAAATCCCACAACGAAATGGACAATTCTCCGGCAGAAGTAAGCAAAGTATTTGTAAGAGGGCAACATGCTTCGCAAAATGCTTTGACGATATCGGAATTGTGATCGTAAGTAAATAACGAAATGTAAACATCATCATATATTTTGAGATGGCGCAATCTATCTCCACATCGACTAAGCACATCCTCAGTCCACTCCCAATATCCCTTTCGTGTAGCGGAATTCTCCGGTAAATCGAAGATCGCCATCCCACTTTGCATCACCTTTAATGATGGAACGACCCAAAGTGCATAAATGAGCGAAGTCGTTTGATAGTTGGTGACGAGGAGGCTCATGGTGGGTAGCTCGTAAAATCCACGCCTTGATGTTCTTGCTCACCATTCGCCCAAATGAAAAGAATTAGTTAATCTCGACCACGGGTTCACATTTCTACCACCAACGAGGGGTGCATAAACCGCTAACATTATGCCTTTCTCCAGGGGTTAATTTTAATTGTCAAGGATGATCAAATGGTGCTCACCAGAAGGGGAATATTTGTCTTTGAAATAAACCATGCTATATGATATCAAGGAAAAAAAATTGAGTTGTCAAAAAAAAAAAAAACACTTAGATAAATTAGAAAAAAATATGCATGTGATATATGCACCCCCAAGTAAGCCTCTACGAAAATTATAGAGAAAATCAATTGATAATTGGTAATTCATTCTGAATAAATCTCTATGCAAAGCGATGAAATATTTGATTTTCTTACTTGGCATGAAATTAGATCGAGGACGTGAATGAGTCAAGCCGAATTTATGGATCTACAGTTCCAACCAAAAATTCATGATTCAAGTCTAATTTGTGGAGACAATTTTAGCCAAGTATGATTTTCTTAATTAATCTCTAATGCAAGCTATATAAGAAAAACATATGATTTTCTAGCTTAGCATGAAATTGGAACGACGAGATTAATATTTCAAACCCATTTAGAGGATACAATTTAAACCAAGGGTCAATTTTTCAATGAATCTGCATGTACAAAAGTTGTGACTCTCTACTTAGCATGAATTGAGACAAAAACAAAAAAAATGTGTTTGCTTGGATGGGCCTAAAAAAAAATTTTTTTTTTGGATACATTGAAACTTTTAGTTCTAGCAATTAATGAATATGAAGCCAAGTTTTCAATCATTCAATTGCACCCGCATACGAACTAAATATTTCAAATCCAATTTATGGTTGCTCATGAAAAAAAAAAAAACTTACATGAGAGTGAAAAATCCAAAAAACGAAACCTCTCGTTGCTCTCAAATTGTTAGACAAAGGTGACTCAATTGGACCTTCAATGACGCACCATCTCGAAAAGTTTAGAGGAGAATCGGGTTAGAATGCTTCAACAACGCAAAGTCTGCAAAGAAACCAAGAAAATTTTAGCAACGACTCATTGAAGCATTATCACAAACACTTGGTGTGCATGTTGAAAATTCGAAGAAAAAAAATATTGAGTATCAAAGCATACCACAAATTCTCCCAACGATCAGCTGTAACGAGGCTTGATTAATGGTGAGATAAGTCCTTTATATAGGTGTTCAATTGAGGTGTTTAAGTTCAAGTATAATTGTGATTTTATAGTGCAATTAGAACTCAATTGCTGAGTTATTCAGCAATCACCGGTTCATCTGTATCAATCCGCAGGAAAACCTGTTATCCGAAAATTTGAGTTGTAAAAGAATTTTGAAATCTTGAGCATTCCATATCCTGCAGCTTCAAGAAGAATGGTGAATGTCCTGTTTCTCCAACAATCAACTTGCGGTCAAAACAACGAAAATATGGAGTTTTTCTAATCATCTAATGCTACTGGTGGGCCCACAAATTAATTGCAAAATATAAATACATGTATATATATATGTGTATATAATATATGTGGCCTAAAAAATATATAATTCATGTTTTCGCGACTCATTTACTTTGAAAATTATATTTTCAAGTATATATTTTTGTGGACGAGTCCCGAGGGAGCATTTGTAGACAAATGAAATTTTACACCCAATTAAATAATGACAAGTGTCAAATAATATATTAATTATCAATTTTTATTTATATTTTGGAATTTACTAAATTAATTCCAAGTATAAATAGTCAATTTAATTGATATTTTAATATATATTTTGTCATCAAATCAATGACCGACAAGTGTCAAAATGGAGTATTTCGGCCACTCAAATAATGCTTCGCAGTCAAAGATTTCAGCCAATTAGACCGCACCATGTGGAGCAATTGCATGAACGCTCCAATCAAATCAAGACAAATATTGGTTATATATACTCTTTAAAAAATGCAAATATTAAAGATAATGTCAAATTGACCAGTCATATTATTCCAAATATATTATATATTTATTTTTTTAAATTAAATTATAAAGAGATAATACAAAAGGTGGTCAAGTAGATCACAACTCTACCTCTTTGACACCTATATAAAGGGGTCCTTGCACCTTCCTTTGACACACAGAGCTCGAGAACGAAGAGCGAAGCAGAGAAAAATTGCAAATAATTCTCTCTACGCGGTTCTTCAAAGCTCAAAAATATTGAAAGGCGTTCAAGGCAAAGATCGAGTTTTTCGTCAAAGGTGGGCCTCAAATTGTAGCGTTTAATTATCGTTATAAATATTCAAATATCATGTCAAGAAGATCCAAGTGACAAATTCACTTTCAAATCATTAAATTCCAGTCAAGACTATATCGTTTAATTCGGGATTACTAACGAAAGCCCTCGAATTAATATTATAGAAATTGAAATTCAAGTCCAAAGGAAATCTACGTGGAGATTAACCTTTGAATTAGTCAAATTTCAAATATAAATTTTAGAGGGAATAATCAAGGGAGAGAATAGAGATTGTACTCACATTGACATTTTAATCCAAATATTTTTATTTGTGATGATTTACTTGTGTTTTGATTTTTCAGACACGATAAAATTAGCGCTCACACCTACTTCCTGGTGGAAGGATGGAATATTCTAAATTTAAAATACCAATCAAGTTTGCGGCAATGCCAATGTGTCGTTTTGGTAAGCAATCAAATTTATGTCAATGTGTCGTTTTAGTAAGTTTGAGAGAGCATCAACAATTATTTTATATGAAGCACCTATGGCAAATAGAAAAATATTTGAAACAGTAGATTTTACATTCAGTGATATGCTTAGACTAGGTTTTTTCATTTGGTGAAAAAATTATAATTTAGGGGGTCACTTTCATTAAGTTCTTCCCCTTGTTCAATGGAACAAAGTCAAGAATTATAAATAGCATTGTTGAGTCATCTTTGTGGACCATTGTGAAAGTTCTCCATTTGAATGAAAACATGAGGTCCCAACATGATCAACAATTTTATGATTTCTGATGTGTATATAATATTAAAATATTTATTTACAAGGATGCAAGAGTAATTTTTTTGTATAAGTCACACAATAAGCATATATACCCTACCACACAATATAATTCTCAATACCACTATAAATACTAAAAATATTATTATTTTAAGGAACTCACTATTCATTGACAAGACAATTCATAAAACCCCTCACTCAAAAATTCTCTCTCTACAATTAAATATTCACCCAGTGCGCAGTTGTGCCGAGGGTAAAATTTCCATCTCATCCGTAAATTAAAACCACATCCACATCATTGGCGCCGTCTGTGGGAACGAGCCATGTGCCTCTACCCAAGCCCCTCGTCTGGGGGGCTATGATGTAGATATGCGTCCCACATCGGTTGCAGACGAGGAGCTTGAGTGGCTTATAAGCCCCAAGACCTCCTCTCCCTAGCGAGGCGCCTTTTCAGGAGAAACCCGTGAGGCTCATACGGAGCCAAAGCGGACAATACCTCGCGCAACGGGGCACCGATCAAGTCGCATGTCGCATCAATTTCCTACTTCGAGTTGGTAATGGAGAAGAACTAACGATATAAGATGATATATACAAATTTTAGGTTCAATGGTAATGCATTGGGAATGTGAGAATTCAATTGATGAATTGATCAATGCAATTTTTCCCAATTTAAATTCTCATATGATGACAGATTTTATGGAGAACATGGAAATAATAACTCTATGAATGATGACGTGAACTAGTTAAATGAGAAAGCAACCAATGCTTTTTCTAGTAAGGAAGTGACATACTATTCATTTGACTCTGTGCCTGATGATACACGTAATTTGTACCTACTTAAGTTTTTGAATTCCCATAAAATCTTCCACATCATAAGTTGGTTTTGAAGAAAGGTTCTCCAATTATGCTTCTAAAAAATATAGATCCAAAGATTAGTTTGTGCAATGGAACCAGACTTATATACCGCCGATTCTGTAGAAATCTCATAGAAGCAGAAATATTAGCGGGACAATTTAAAGGAATGAGAGTTTTCTTTCCCAATGATCACATTGAAGAGTGTAAAAGGTAAAAATGCATATCGAAATGATTCACGGACAATTTTCGATTTGCTTATGTTTTGCATTGACAATTAACAGATCTCAAGGGCTAACATTCTAAATGTTGGAATTTATCTACCGGATCATGTCTTTAGTCATGGACAATTGCCTATCGCTCTATCACGGGGAGTTTAAAAAAGAACAACTAAAGTATTAGTGGAAAAGGGTAGCACTGATTGAGAGTGTTTATTCAAAAAATGTGGTATTCGGAGAAATTTTCACAAAATTGACGTTCACAGAAGATCATAGATAAAGGTAAAATGTTGAAACCTGTCTTAAGATTTGATATTATGTTGACATAAACTCTAATTGTATAATTTATGTTTAGGTTAATGCATTTTGGCGAAGCAAAGCTAACTAAAAGGGGATTGATGCATGGATGGTGAAACTTCGTTTTGTTTTTATTAGATACATGTTCTCTTTTGTATATTTTTAAGACACATATTGATTGCAACTTATTCAATTTTATGGTATTACTTTTTTTTCTTATTATTTTATACTACTTTCTGTTTACCTAATATAGTTTTTTTGCCTTGAATTAATATTTATCTTGCATACTAAATTATTAGGAAATAATAAAGTTTATATAAAGAAAGAATTATATACTTCATTAGTGCAACTATAACTAGTCAACCGCTATTAGCGTGTCTTCTTATTTTCTAATCAATTTAAAAAATATCGATAATTCTTGAATTTTTAATTTTTTTTTATTAGCTAGAAAATAGTGAATACTTCTTGCATTGCATTCAGTTGGATTTTATATGCGAGGACCATGTGCAACCGTGGCTAGATCACTCCCATATCAAGCAATTTTTCTTATCATCAGTAAAGGATTGTTGGTTTATCCGTAGCTATAGCTTTTATCTTAACTTTAAAGGTTGAGGAGCCGTTAAACGTTCCAATGTCATAGGTTTGAGTTTTATTTATATTTTTTGTTTTTATAATTAATTTTATTATTGATTATAGATGTTGTGATTGTGTGGCAGCATGGATTTGAGGAGTAGAAATCTTGCAATTTGATGATTTGAAACTTAACCCCAATGTGAGTTTTTTTTTAGTTGAGTTTCATTTCTTATAGTTTTTAGAACTTTGAATTATGAATTACTACTATTTTTTTAAAACTTCACTCATTTTCCTCACATATCTGGTATTGACTTTCATAGGTAATCATAGAAATACAAACTCCAAGATGTTCTCTTATTTCTATTGATACATTTATCACTTAATTATTTATGTAACTAGAGGACCTATGGTTCTAAAAATTTGAATTGTTGAATCATAAGGTGATGTAAGCTATTCAATTTACTTTCCAATTGTTGGCACAACATGTCGTTCAATTTCTATTGAATTTTTTAATAGCGATTATTTTGGCTTTGCACGCTGCAGGGATATTCTTCCCATTTTAACGAGAATCAGGGGAAGGGACGAAGGTGTAAAGAAATAAACATGTTTATTTATAGGTATTCTCGTTTCAATCATTACTTCTCTTTACCTTTTTACATACGTATGCTTCTTTTTAATTATTAATTTTTATAAACTAATAATAGATTTTTTTCATAATGGCTTGATATGATGTCACCAACAATTATAAATAAAAAATTGTTGGATTCGACGCTATTAACAATGAAAAATAAAATTCTCGATTTATCAAAAAAAATAAAAAAATGATACATCATAAAGCATAAACAAATTTTATAAACCAATTCAAATATATTCTCATTTTCACGCGCAACTTATATTAAATTTTAAAACACACATTTCCACCGAAAACAAAACAAAAGCATCTCCTCTTATCAAATACATTGATAATTCCACTTTAAATTTCAAATCAAGGATACATACAAAGGAAACAAGGAATCAAGAAACTAATATAAAAATAGATATATTTTTTTAGTGTAAGTAATGATATATATATTATATAATATATATATTAATTAAGTTGATTAAAATCATCAATATCAAATATTAAGACTATACCTACATTGTTAAAGTAGAATAACATCCCCACAAATTGGTGGGGTTCGAACTCACGACCTTCGAGTTATGGGGCTTAAATTTCGCCGATTGAGCTAAACCTCATCGACATAAAAAAAACATTTCACATATTTATGAAATTCAAACTCACAACTTTTTGTTGCGAAACTTCAACTTTACTACTTGAACAAATTTTTGTTGCGGAGCGTATGCAAATAATTAATTGTAAGGTAATTTTAGAGATTAATTAATTAATGAGTATAATCCATCAAAAAAGGAAAAAACCTAGAGAAATATAAAAGAACAAAAAAGCAACTAATTAATTAAGATTTTGAATTAAATAATCTGAAGATTGTTTAGTTGTTTCTATCCATTTTGTTTTACTTTTTTAAATAAATGGTACCAAATATTACATTTAAAATTTAGATTCTAATTACCAATAATCGCCTTATTTATAACATCAAAATAAGAAACTAAGTAAGTGGATTAATATTTATATTAATGAGATTTGAATCCAATCAGATATTCATTAATGAACACTAATGAGGTCTTGTAGTTAAGGCTGAGGTGTCATAATTAAGATATTATTGAGTTCGAGTTCTATCAAATGTGTAGCTATTTATTTTAAATTATATAAATTTATTCTAATTACTTATTTAATACTTTTTGAAGTTTGATTGTTAATAAATAATTTAATTTATTATTCAAAATTTTGAGATAATAATATATTACAACTTCTATAAAAGAATATTTATTCAAATATTTGTCGTAAAACTCTTATTAATAATTTTATAATCTCAAAGACCGAAAGTTTTTGATAAATATTCGTCTATGATACCCAATTTCTACTTATGAGCTCAAATGTCTACTTATTGCAAAATTTTAATTATGATATAATTAGATTTAAATCGAATTCAAGTCAAATTTTCAATTCATCACAAAAAGAATTCTTTCGCAAAAAATCTCCTTGTGTGTGTGTGTGGGGGGGGGGGGTTAAATATTACCCCGTTGAGCTTTTAAAAAAACAACAATATACACTAGAAAAATATAATTTTTCACTACGGTGAATTTATTACTATAGTTAAAAGAAAAAAATTGTAGCAAAAGATCAATTACGGCTTCACAACGATTCATTGACTGTTGTTTCTACAAGTGTAGCCAAAAGGGTTAAATACAACTTACGCCCTACATGTGAAATAAGCAAATAAATATCGTGAAAAAAAAAATTAGCAAATTACTATCTATGTTTAAAAAAATGAAACAAATAACCCCCTATCAATGATTTTGATAGGGGGTAATTTGCTTCCTTTCTAAAGATTTTCTATTTTTTTTTTGTAAGGATTTTTTTTGTTCATTTCTCATATCACAAGGGGGTAAATTGTAATTTTTTCCATAGCCAAAATATTAGCCATGGCTAAACCCACGACAAATGCTTTGTTTATGGTTAAAAATTATGGCTAATATTGATTAATCAGGGTGAATTAAATTTTTGCTTTAATTTTATTAACTATAATTAATAGCATTTACCGTTGTTATTTATAATATATCATAAATCCATTCTTTTTTAAATATACAGATACGACTCCATAACACGAAAAACAATGATCTCCTTTTCTAAAAATTTAGGGTGCCGCGCGTGACATTTTCTCTATTAAGAGGAATTCTTATTAATTTTTTCACGTGCGGCAAAAATACACTTCACCGCGATGTTACCTATTAGTCAAATTTCAGAGCATCTTCAGACACACAAAAAATAAAAGCACATCATTGAAGAAATTTGAACCAATAGAAGAAACGAAGTCTTTCATCATTAGATACAACAATCAAAGACACAGCGGCAATTGGTGGCCGAGAGGCACTCCCCATAGCGAGTGGTCCTATACTTTGTAGCACACAACACCATGCACTTCCCCATCGTACATTCTTGCAGTCCCATTGCCACAGAACAAGCATATTCAGACAACCCTCCACTTCTGTCGTCCCTACATCACAACATCAGTGAATCTTTGTTACCTTAACTGCATGTTTTTTTCTTTTCTAATAATAGAAATTTATTACATCATTCTGTGCATTTAAATTCAAATACTGATTCCTATACCGATGTTTCAGATCAACATACGTTTAAAGTAAATAAAAAAAAAAAACTATTATAAAACTAAACATATACCCATATTCGTGGGACTTAAACTCATAACTTTTTAGTTGTGAAGTCTCAACCTTACCAATCGAGTAAGGCCTCATTGACATTTTAACTACATTTCATGCACCTCATATCAAAACATTAATAGACAAAAAAAAAAAAAAAAAAAATCGCTAAAAAAAACAAGAAAAAGAACACACGACTCCCTAAACTTCTTTTTTAAAGAAAAAAGCTCGTTTCTTATAGCGTTTAGAGGGTCGCATTGTCCAAAGGAGACCGCGTTGCCCTTTTCATCTGTTACTATTTTTACAAGAGAGTATGTTGCATTTGACGCGACATTTGTGGAATCAATTACATACCTTCATTGGCAAAAATGAGAAGAATAAAGCAAAAAATGAGAAGAGAAGAATTCATATTTGGTGTCGAATATTTTTCAAATTTGAAATGAATTGGGTGGAGGAGACTATTTATATATATGGCATATTTGTATTGTATATTTAATAGTTCATAATATAGAAAGTATGTTTGAAAATGTGCTGGCTGGATCGATTACAAATTAAAGAAATCGGATTGTGGATTATAAATTAAATATAATGTAGTAAATAATAATTGTCATTAATATATAGGTTTTGAGTTTTGTGAATTTGAATTTGAAATCTTTAAGAAGACAATGAATAAATGATTGATTCGACATTAATTACTATTAAAATAGATAAATATCTATTCAATATAGATAAAAATATACATATAAGTATATATATATATATATATATATATATATATATATATATATTAGGATCTGAGCCCGTATAACGTCATAGACCTCAACTTTGTTACTAGCATGGTGTTTAGTGGCAACGATCACGATGCACAAGGGTATTACCGTACTTTGCATGGAACTTATATGAATGGATTATATTTTATATTTTTGTGAAAATACTAATAAGCAAAAAATTCGCAAAAAAATAAATAAAATAAAAATATCATGAGGCAACCCTTGAACTTTTAAAGAAAAGCCGATTGCCTCCAGCATCAGGGATTGTATTGCCATCATTCTAAAAGTTTAAGGAGCCGCTTTGCTTTTTTTGTTATTATGGGAGTTCTTTTACCTTGAGAGTTGTTGCATCTCACCCAATGATAATAGAGGAGTTAAATTTATTTTGACCCCTATAATATGAAAAAATATTAAAAAGTCTTTCATAAAAAATTAAATATAAAAAATCACCCTTATGTTATGAACAATGACTATCACAATCTTCTGGTCAACCTAATCTCAAGGAGTTTTTTTAATATTTTTTATATCATATGAGGTGTAATTGATACATTATTTTTTTAGAATTTTTTTTAACATTCCTAATATCACAGAGAAAGTCCTTGGATTTTTCCCGATAATAAAGTATAAATGTTATATATGATGCTTATGGAATCCAGTAGCACCACACGATTTTGAATGATCGTTCGAATATGCTAAGAAATCAAATGACTAACTTGTGAAAATATGGGTTAACATTGTGAGGCTTAAAACAATAAAAAGGAACACTAAAAAAGAGAGGGTGGTTGGCTAAGTTTTTTTTAAAACATCTTATAAGCTCCTATATCTTATAAGATGTTAGGATGTTTGGCATAATAAGATTTTTAATTGCTAAAATGACTAAAATGGACATGATACCATTAGAATCAAATAAATTGTTATTTCTTGACATATTTTATTTTAAATATTTTTCGAATGCTTTTATAAATATTACATATTAGTTTAATTTCAAATAAAAATTTAATAGATAATTTTTTTACAAACAAAAAAAAAATTATTACCTAAATTTTGAATAAAAATAATACATATGTACATTTATGCTAGTCGAATATTAATATAGATATGTATTAATTGATATTTTCTTTATTAATGCAATAACTATTCCTAGTCATATAATTTATAATATTTGAATTTATATTTTTCAACAAATATAATATCAATATCAATTTTATTTTTGTTTAATTATATAATTTATTATTAAATAATGAAGCATTTTCTCATTCTTGAATGATAGAAAAATTAAATAGCAAAAAAATTCTTCTAATCCTAGGAGAGAGAGAGAGTGTGTGTGTGTAAGAGAGAGAGAGAGAGTGTGTGTAAGAGAGAGAGAGAGAGAGAGAGAGAGAGAGAGAGAGAGAGAATGCTTGTGGGGGTGAGAGAGTGTGTGTAATGAGGATACTTTTGTCTCATGACATAATTAGTTAATATAGCTTATAAGATATTATAAAAAAAGTTAGCAACTTTATTTTTTTTAAAAAAGCTTATAAGATTCAAAATATTTTATTTTGAGATTTTATAAATTTTTTTAAAAAAAAAATTACCCAGACAAATATTGAGCTTATAAGCTCTAAAATATTTTATAAGATGTTTTGAGAAGTTTATAAGCTAAACCAGATACCCTTAGTAAGCTCATAAAAAAAAGTGATTTTGATGATGAAATATGCAGAACTCTTGTGGAATAGAAGGAATATTGAAGAGAATTTGGTGTTTTGAGAGTTGAAGTTAAAATGGCAATTGAAAAAATGAGTTACCTCCCTTAATCTACCTAAATTTATATTTTAGGTGCAGGATGAGAGAAAAGGGGGAGGGTGATTAAGATACCTCTGAATTTCTTGGGATACCTATTTTCTCTTGATATGGTTGGTCCATATGGATTCCACATCATCAGTGTTCCAAGCCAGCAAGAATCTGCCATATTAGCAAGAAAGTAGCGAAAAATTGGGTAAGTGGTTACATGTCTATTGGAATAGGTGAACGAGAAGCCAATGTGTTGTCTCCTGTTATCTATGTTAGAGGATAATCTTATTTAATATAGTATCAATATAATGAATATAGTAAAGTTTATTTGGCTGCATTTTTCATGTTTATTACAAAATATGCATAGTTGTGTCACGGACAAAGCATACAAATCCGACTAACCAATAAAGTTGGGTCACACATATGATGGTGACTACGAAATCAACTTTCCAGCATTGGTCTGGAATGTTTCAAATCGAAAACCTCGAGAATGGAAATTGAGAATGCAGGAATCAGATCGATCCGAGAAGCACGATGAAAATGCAAAAAATCAAAATTAAATGATAAACATGATATAACCCGATCAAGGGGTGTACCCTTAATATATCCTGGACGTTCGGTGTATAATAAATAAAAACATAGAGACCAAGAATTGAGAAAAAAAAATCGAGTGGCACTATTAAAATAAACAGAGACTTACCCCCTATTGTTTTTTTTTTTTTTTTTTTATCAACTTCGTGCCTTGAATTCTTTGCAATCGGATCGATCTCCTTAAGATTTTAACTTTTAAATCCTCCAAAGGTGTTGACTTAATTATTGGGGAACGCTCATTTCTCGTGCTAGCAAGCGAGAAGGTGAGAATCAAACATATGCAATCAAATTAACGCTTTTCATTTATCTTTTGTTCCTTCTTTGATTCAAGAAATCAAGAACAAGATGGAGAGAGAAACCAAGAGGTTAGAGGGAGAGAACAGGAGTACGAGTGTTTGTGTGAGAATGAGAGTGGATATGTGTTATGACCTAGTCTCTACACACTAGGAAAATCTAGCTTATACAAACTTTCCTCACCCTCAACCAACATACTTGTGGCCAAGTTTTAAGACTCTCACAAGTCAAAATTTAGGCCATCCCTCTTTCCTATGAGAAGTCATCTTCTCTTTGATCTAGACTAGGTCAAATTGAATCATGGGCTTAGACTTAAATGGACTAAACTTGAAATAGATCAAGTTCATGTCCAATTGACCTATATTAAATCCAATTTAATTATAAGCCCAATAATTTAAGGTCCATATCACAACAAGAAAAACATTTTATTGTAACGACTTTTGCAACGATTTTTTTAGTTTATTGTAACGACTTTTATTTTTGTAACGGTTTCTGTAACGACTTGCACTACCACGGCTATAGCAGTCGTTACAAATAATTTGTAACGGCCAGATGAAAAACCATTACAGATTGTAACGATCGTTGTAATACCTTTCTATAGCCGTTACAAATTAGTCGAATTATGAAAAAATAATTTGTAATTCCTTTTGTAACGGCTTTCGTAAATAATATTTGTAACGGCTGTTCTAGTACTTTTGTAACGTTCTGGAATATTTTGGTAAGTTGTTTAGGCACATTAATTGTAACGGCATTTGTAATGACTTTCGTTTATATTGTTGTAACGGTCCTTGTAACTAATGTTGTAATAGCTAATTTAGAGTAATGTTACTATTTTTGGCACAGTATTTATAACGACTTATAAAATATCTAAATTCTATTTGTGTTACAAAAGTCGTTACGAAGGCAACTACAAAAATTAAATTTTTTATTTTTCTAATATATTTTAATAATGATTTTATTTTATTTTATTATTTATTATATTTATTTATTTGTAACATCCTATGAAAAAACACATAATATAACAAAATAATAATAATAATAATAATAATAATAATAATAATAATAATAATAATAATAATAATAATAAAAATCACTATAAGAACAAAAATATTGTTTTAAAATTGTATTTTTTTACAAAATTAAAAAAAAATCCCAATCTAAATCATAGCCATTTTGTGCAGCATGTTCGTCGTTGCCGTCGGGTGCGGGGGGTTAGCTGGAGGCTGGGGCACTATACGATCAGGCCAGTCTGGATCGCGGCTTCTGATGTAGTGCTCAATCATCTGCACTTGATCACGCAGGTTGTCACTCTCCGGCTGTGGAGGCGAAGACGTAGGAGTAGTGGAGCTGCTGGGCTGTGATGGTCCAGCAATCGTGTGGTGGGCCTCGGAGCCGAGACCGAGTACTCGGCCCCTTTTTCGACCGCCAGCTGCTGACATCTACAGCTGCTGCTCGTTTGGGGACACGGAGGCTTGAGACGAGGGCGCAGGTTGTTCGCTGCAGTTCTCTTATCTCTGGCGTTCCCCCAACAACCTTAAGAACATCTCCAGCAAATATGTTAAATAATTATATTAAAAATAATTGTAAATTTAAAAAATTAATTTAAAACAGTAATACGTACCGCGACCTCCTCCGCCCTCGAACCGCTCCACTGGCCGTCATCCTTCTTCTTGTACCCTTTCTCAAACACCTCCATCTGATTGATCGGGCGTCCGAGTTGTGTCTCCTGTTCAAAAATTATTGTTAAAATTTATTAGAAATAAAAAAAATAAAATTTAATTATTAATAAAAATTAATGCACTTACTAGCTTGCGCTTGTGCGGCCCAACGGATGACGACCCGCCGCAGTAGATGGTGGCCGCTGCTTCCGGGTTGGCCGCCTGGTTGACCTTATTCTTTGCCGATTGTGACTGGAATTATGGGCTCGCCCAAAACTCCAGAAGCTGGCACCAGATCTCCTCGTCCAGCCACAATAGTTTGGCCAACTGATTTCAGGCGTCGGCAAATCGCTTCCGTAGGAATTTCCCGACCTGCGACGTGACGACCTTGAACATACTCTCATTGTCACAGTCTATTAGTAAGAAACCTGCAAAATTGACAAAAAAGTAGTATTTGAATAAAAAAATAAACATAAATTTGAATTAAAAATAAATAATATTATAATTAATTACCTTCAGCTTCTGGAACCAGAACAGCTGGTGCTTCTGTGGGATCTGCGAGATGTTGGCCCAGGGATGCGGATAATGCCCTTTGACCGCATTATTGATGGCAATGTGAAAATCGCGGTCGGACCTAAAAATAACATACAAGTTATATAAAATATAAATAAAAATCGCGGTACCTCGCATCTTGGAAGCTGATGTAATGCCTCTGGGCCTGTGGGGAAGTAGTGGCGCTGGTAGTGGTGGTGCATCCCACGCAGGGATCGGGGTCTGTGAACTGTTGGTCCCCGCTGCATCTGACCCCACTATGCCAGAGTCAGCAGGAATCGGCGGGGGCTGGGACAAAGCCTCCGATGAAGAGGTGGCCGGCGCAGTATCCGCTGGTTCAGCTCGGAGAGGGCTTAGAGGGCCACGACCGCAACCGCGACACGGACCTAGCCCCAACGTCCTTGTCCATGGGGAGGTGGAGCACCAGTAGTCATTATCTACAATTTAAAAAAAATATAACATTAAAAACACCTTTTTCTATTTTCTAATATTTTCATAAATCTTGTATTTTCCTAAAATTATATATTAAGGTTGTCTAATTTTCTTAATATCAGAATTAGGTGCATAATTTCGGTAATAGTGCCCTATTTCTCTAAAATTATCTAAAGGTCCTTTAATCTGTTGCATAATTTTGGTAATATTGCCCTACTTCTAAAATCTAAAGGTCCTTTAATTTGATAAAAATTGCAATTAGCTAGTTTCTAATTCTCTAAAAATTGCATTGTAGTCCATAATTTTTTAATATTAATCTATTTTCCAAAAATTACCTAAAGGTCCTTTAATTTTATAAAATTTACAATTATGTGCATAATTTTCCTAAAAATTGTATTGTAGTCCATAATTTCCTAAATTTTGCATTAAAGTTCATAATGTTCCTAAAATTTACATTAAAATCCAAATGTCCCTAAAATGTGCATTAAAGTCCAAAATATTCTTAAAAGTTTGCTATAAAATCCATTATTTTTTGAAAATTGAATAAAGTCCAATTTCACAAAATTAAAAAAATATAATTAAGTACAAAAAATTACATAAAAATCTCAAAAAAATACAGAAAATTAGCAAAACTTATTGATTTTTTTAAAAAAATTACAGAAATTACCATATAATTTTAGATTTTTTTTTAAAATTACAGAAATTACAGAAAAATATTTTCTTAAATTACGAAATAATTTGCAAAATATTTTTAGAAATTTTTTACAAACAGAATAAATTTGTAAAATCACAGAAATTATTTTAAGAAATAAATTTGTAAAATTTTCAGAAATTATTTTGAGAAATTCTCAGAGATTTATTTTTAATTTAAGAAAAATCAATTTTAATTCAGAAATTTATTTAAAATTCCAAAAATATACTTTAACTAGGAAAAAAAATTTTAAATTTCAAATTGATTTTAAACCTAAAATTTCAGTAATTAACCTAAAAATTTCTGAAATTAACAGTAACATAATTTTTTTGAAAATAAACAAATTTTCTTAAAATTTCTGAAAATCTTACAAAATTTATGAAAATTTCCTAAATTAATTTGTAAAATTTCAGAAAATTACTTATATATATAATTTTAGAAAAATATATTATATATACGTGTATATATGTATATATATATATATATATATCAACACTAATAATGTGAAAATTCATAGAAAATTACCAAAATCACAACAATGCATTTAAAAACAATAATTTTTGAATAATCAACAATAAACCAACAATAATTTCACAATAATCAACAAAATTGCATCAAAATGAGAAAAAAGGAAAAAGAAAAATATTTTCTGAAATTTTTTCAGAAATATTTAAACAAATATTTTCAGAAAATAGCAAAAAAATAAAAATAAATAAATAACTTGGACGGTGGAATAAGGAGGGAGGGAGGCGGACGGCAGAGAGAGGGATCGCCGGTGGGGGTGGGGGGGGTGGGGAGAGAGAAAGGGTAGGGTTGGGGAAGAAGAAGGAAGAGGGAAAGAAAAAATCGGCCAAGTATTATATATATACATATATATATATATGTATATATATATATATGTATGTATATATATATTGGCCGTTCCAAAAATCATGACTAGGAGAGTTACAAAATTGAGAAGTCGTCACAACGATCGGTACAACTTATGTTGTTTATAGAAGCCGTGTAAAAAGCCGTCACAAGTGTATTACAAAAAAAAAGATACGATATCGTTTTAGTCAGAGCTGTTACAACGAGAGTTTCAAATAATTAGTTTTTTTAAAATTGTTTTAAAAAAAATATGTCGTTCTCGACGACGTAATGCTGCGAAAACGTATTATTGTAATGGAACAATATAATCGAAATACATTATGATTATAAAAAAAATTATCAACACATTGATACATGTACATAGTTTGCATTAAAAGTATATATTCATAAATATTAGTATCACGTTGATGTAACTGAGAATCACAGTGTTTCACTGCATGTGTTAATCGGACCGTTAAAATTAAGATCCAACCGTTAGATATGATCACACTTACAAAATAATCCATTCAAAAAATTTGTAGTCTTATTGGGTATACGAATATCGAAATATCATTTTCAAAATGTAATAGTAATCATTCAATTCGGTGCATTTTAAATCAGACCATGTGATTTAAAATCATTTCGTCTGATATGATTTAAAGGATACATATTGTATATATTTAAATTTGATATGGATTGGACGGCGAATGTAAAGATATCGCATTTTACAATCCAAAATTTTGAAATGGCTCATATTTTGTAACTGCTCCTCTAATTAAAGTTTGTAATAGGTGTTGTAATGGTGTTTGTAATGGCCTTTTGAAAATAAGATTCCCACTATTTTTTAATTTCGAATTCAAAAATTTGATTTTGTAACGGCTATTGTAACGACTCCGTTAAATGTGGTCGTCCCAAGAATATATCATGCTCATTTTTCCCTCCTGCTATTGTAACGACCTTTGTAATGGTCTTGCAATATTTTGGTCATTCCAAAATTAAAAAAAAAATAGTTTTTTTCCTTACAACACGATGAATTAAAAAAATATTTCATTGAGAAAATGTATATTATGTAGCTTCGTATTCATCATCATCAGTCTCGTCGTCCCTATTGCTGTCTTCATCCCCGTCATAATTTTCATCATCATTTTCATGCACTTGTCTCCGTGAAGTACCTGCAGCCTGTTGTTGAGCCATAGAAAGATCCACCATAACTTGTAAACCATTGGGGTCACGTAAATCGTACGACTGATTGTCCATAGCCACTACAGGGACTGGTACAACTTTCTCCGGCTGGTATGCGATATCTCAGTCCATTTGGACTCATCGACAACTCTCCGAGCCTTGATTTTGCAAATAGCCATCCAGTCTGCTTTTCCCCTCTTCATACTTGGATACTCTGTGAAATTTACTTGTACTGCTTGTTGTGTATGTATAAATAGATCATCCTTCTAGTACAACTTCTTGAAGTTTACATCAACGAGGTGATAGCATGGGTGCACCTTCATGCCTCTTACTGGATCGACCTAACGACATTTGAATAGAACAATGTACAAGTCCGGAATAAGTGGGTATGCCAACTGAATGATTTCTTCGATGATTTCATAGAAGTCATTTTTCTCGTCTATATACGATGAACTTTTGACACATACCCCATAATTCATGATTGACTTGTCGATGTTGTGATGTTCAGTTTGAAAGTTGTACTCGTTAACAAAGTAGCAAGGGACCGATGTCACTTCTGCACTGGGACCCCAATAATGACACTTCAGTAGCTCTTTGTCCGTATAATTCAGCTCGGGATGTACCTACACGTTCATATATATGTATGATAAGTTATTTTAATTAATTTGTAAGTTGCGACGACGTACTTTTAAAAATTTTCAAATGAAAGGTTGTGTTTAACTTACACGTCGTTTGAACCAATCCTTGAATTCAGTCAATAAAGTCAATCAATAATTGGTTCGTTCGAATGGTGGTGTTGGTACAACTCGTTCAAGTAAAATCTGTACAATGGATGAATTATATATATAAATGCATACATTTAACATGTATATTAAAATGGCGGATTTATATTAGAATTTTACTAGTAATATGGTGTGACTACTTCATAGTTGGTCAAAATGTACGTCTCGATAATGTGTTGTTCTGGTCCACTCAGCCGTCTTTTCTTCGTGGCACCAGTAGCTCTGCCAGGATAGTTGAAAATAGATACGTGGATTCCATCATCACTGCTCGTGCGCTCATATTTCTACGAGGCATGCTTCATTTGGATTGCACGTCCGACTCAAAGTACTGTGACGTAATTAAACTGATTTCCTCAACAATGTATCCCTCGACAATGGATGTTTCAGTATGTGCTTTGTTTTTCACCTTCTTCTTCAACTCGCGTAGAAACCTTTCAAATGTGTGCATCCACCTTTATTGCACTGGGCCCCCTACGCGTGCTTCATACGGCAGGTGAACAATGAGTGCTCCATTAAGTCAAAAAACGTTGGCAGAAATATCTTCTGAAGGTTGCACAGTATGATGGCAACACTGTTTTCCAACTCATGAAGTTTGTGAACATCTAGCATGGTCGAGCATATGCTTTGGAATAAAATACTAACCTTGGTTAATGCACTCTATACATGCTCGGAGAGCATTTGATGAAAAGTAATCGGCATCAATTTCTGCATAAATACATGATAGTCGTGGCTCTTCATACTGTGCATCCGCAATTCGGTCATGTCAACGAAACGTGCGAGGTTAGATGCATACCTATCAGGGAACTTCAGGCCACGAATCCATTCACACACTCTCCTCTTCTGCTCCTTTGCCAGGGTATAAACTGCTATAGGCATAACGTTTGGTCTTTATTCATCCAACTCCAGCTCGGGGCAATTACATATGATCTCCAAATCCCTACGTGCGTTCGTATTATCCTTCATCTTTTTCTTGATGTCCATGACTGTGTTAAATATATTGTCAAATACATTTTTCTCAATGTGCATAACATTAAGGTTGTGTTGGATTAGAAGCGTTGACCAGTATGGAGATTTCAAAAAGATGTTTTTCTTCGTCCACTTGTGATTGCTACCATAGCCATCAGGTAATGACAATGGCATTTTAACTGCAGGACTAATGTTTGTAACCCGATCGAGGAGCTGGTCTCCTGTTAGCCTCGAACGTGCAACTTTATTCTCAACACGATACTTTGTGAAGGTTTGCTTGTTCCTTTGATAGGGATGGTGCTTAGGGAGAAACTGGCTGTGGCAGTCAAAGTAGCACGCCTTCCTATCGTGCTGTAGATGGAATGCCCTTGTATCATCCATATAAACCGGACATCCCATAACCCCCGCGGTACTCCACCTAGACGCCATATCATAAGCGGGTAGGTCGTTCACAATCCACATCAACGCCGCCCGATTGATGAATGCACTATCCGTGGCATGGTCATATGTTCTAACACCTACATGCCATAACTGCAGCAGGTCTTCGATTAACGATTCAAGTACACATCGATCAGATGCTTCGGATTAGAAGGGCCAGGGATGACCATCATAAAAAATATGTACTCAGAACTCATGCACATACCAGGGGAAAGATTGTAAGGTGTAATGATAACCGGCTAATATGAATAAGTACGACTGTACTGACCGTGTGGCGCGAAACCGTCTTTGCAAAGGCCCAGCCGAACATTACCCGGCTCTTCTACAAAATTAAGATACATCAGGTCAAAATGCTTTCAAGCCTCTGTATCAGATGGATGACACATCGACCCCTCCTCTGTCTGATGTGTGGCATACCACGCTATGTGTTCAACAGTAGCCCTTGAAGAATATAACCTCTACATACGGGGGTAAGCAGCAGGTACCTAAGGACATCATACGGGGACTTCTTCCGACGTGGGTCTCACCCTCGAGAAGGCTTGTACCTAGCGTCCCCACAGAATTTGCAGTACTCCAAATCGACGTGGTCCTTCCAGTACAACATACAATCATTCTTACACGCGATATCTTCTCAACGGATAAACCCAAATGCTTTACCAACTCCTTCGTGCTGTAGTAATCTTTCGGCAGAGTGTGATCGGGGGATAATATTCTATTAGCCCAGTGGGATATTCGATTATACATTCGATCAAAAATATGACCATCTGTCTTGATATCCACCAACTCAGCAACAACACCCAATTGAGATTGAATGCAACCGTCCCACAAAGGATAGTCTGTAGCATGCACTATATTGTAAAAATGGTCTGCCAACCATGACTCTTCATAATCGTACGGGCCACCGCCCTAATGATATAAACTAGGACCGGCGTCAACAGGCCAAGACCTCATACCATCATCAGGGATATCTTCGTGAGAAGAAGCAAAATAACTTGGCCCGACTGGATTAAAAACCATCCTCTGCGCCCAATCCATATGTTGTTCATCACCCTCTTGTGGATAATTACCCTCAACATGGCCAGCTGGAGTTCGCTCCTCCGACAGTGGAGGGACAGTTGGAGCTTTAAAATACTCCTGCACAATTTCCTCACCATGGGAAGTCCAATTATAATATTCTGGCATAAACCCTCGCATACACACGTGATAACTAACTTCGTTGGGTGTTCCAAATTTTATGTTTTTGCACTTTCGACAAGGATATCTAATTTTATCTCCATCCATATGTCCATGCTGACCCTTAGCCCATTATATAAAAATCTTAACTCCATCCTCAAACTCTGGTGTAAGACTTGTCCTCCCCAAAAGGCTTATTATACATCCATCTTCTCAGTTCTCGTAACTTGATGATATATATAGATCGATATATAACTACAAATTCACACGTATGTACACATATAATTAAGCTAGATTTTTTTGTTGTGTATCTTTTAATCCAATTGAAAGAACTGACAAAGTCTAAATTAAATGATAAATATGATATAACCCGATCAAGGGGTGTGCCCTTAATCTATCCTGGACGTTCTGTGTTAAGAAATAAAAACATAGCGGCCAAGAATTGAGAAAAAAATCGAGAGACACTATTAAAATAAACAGAGACTTACCATCGTTATCTTTTTTATCGACTTCGTGCGTTGAATTCTTTACAATCGGATCGATCTCCTTAATTAACTTTGAAATCCTCCAAAGATGTCGACTCAATTATTGGAGAACGCTCCTTTCTCGTGCTAGCAAGCGGGAGGTGAGAATCAAACATACACAATCAAATTAACGGTTTTCATTTATCTTTTTTTCTTCTTTGATTCAAGAATCAAGAAGAACAAGATGGAGAGAGAAGCCAAGAGGTTAGAGGGAGAGAGCAGGCATGTGATTGTTTATGTGTGATAATGAAAGTGTGTATGTGTTATGACCTAGTCTCTACACACTAAGAAAACCTAGCTTATTCAAACTTTCCTCACCCTTAACTAACATACTTGGGGCCGAGTTTTACGACTCTCATATGTCAAAATTTATGCTATCCCTCTTTCTTAAGAGAAATCATCTTCTCTTTTTGATTTAAACTAGGTCAAATCGGGTCATGGGCTTGGACTTAAATGGACTAGACTTTAAATAGATCAAGTCCATGTCCAATTGACCTATATTAATTTCAATTCAATTATAATCTTTTAATCCAATTGAAAGACCAAACCTCCCCCCCCTCTCTTTTTAATTTATAAAGTTAATTTATAAATTAAAAAATAAAAATTAAATGATAGTGATATAACCCAATCAAGGGGTGTCCCTTAATCTATCTCGGACGTTCGGTGTATCATAAATAAAAACATAGAGGCCAAGAATTGAGAAAAAAATCGAGAGGCACTATTAAAATAAACAGAGACTTACCTGTTGGAATGGGTGACCAAAACCCAATTAGATTGGTTGTTTTCCATTCAATAATCTTTATCAAATGATATTAGATTGATGAATACGATAAGAACTCATCAAAATGGAAACGTATTTTGTTGTGCTTACCACTGATATTAAATGGGATTTCAATATAACAACGAAATACCAATGGATCAAAACGTTAAACCCGTGGAGTTGGGTTGCGCATAGGTTTAGCAGCTATGAAACCAACTCTTGAGGGTCGGTCTGAAACGTTCCAAGTCGAGAACCTCGAGACTGGGTATCGAGGGTCCTATGAAGATTTGCACTAAGTACTACAGCCGTATTTCATCTGCAGGAGACGTAGATCATTTGTGCAGTTTTAGTGGGTTAGTTGGCAAGATAGTCAACTGACTGAAGTGACTCGCAGGAATCGTCATATGGAAGACTCTTAAGGCTTGATCGGTATGACTGGGATTTTCGATTCTGATAGTACGAGATTAGTCCTCGAACTTGAGGAATAATGGCAACCACGTACATACAAAGACTGTATCTTGGATATTGCGAGCGGTGGCTGTGTCGTGATGCATGGTCATTATAAGCCTTATCCATGCAGTCGGAGTATGTAGCGAGGACGGTAGATTCCAAGAAATGATCTATCCCCTGTTAGTATATGATACTGAGTTCTCCTATGAGCTCTGAGATAGTTTAGACACCAAAAATCTTTGGTCAAACTGATTGATCAATTAGGAATAGGTTTCCTATATCGTATCAGTAAAGTAAACTCATCTCGAGTATTGAGCATAGTTGTCTAGTCAAAGATGGGAACCGACACCTAATTCCATGCCCTAGATTAAGGTCAGGAGACGGTTGACAGTAGGACTGTACTCGTATAGATTCAGAGTCTAAATGTTCACGCCAATATTCACCTAGTCTCTAGTGTCCTGGACCGTTGCTACACGATCATCCATGGTAATGGGAGATTTCTAATTATAGGATAATAAAAAATAGTTAATTTAATTTAATTTAATTAATCGTGTTGGTCACACACGCCAAAGTTTAGTTGAGAGTGAACTTAAGAGTCACACACAAATCATTGTGGAAGTGATGGAATTAATTTAGAATGAATTCTGAAAGAAACAAATTAATTTAATTGGATTAAATTAATTCATGGAGAAGAGAAAATAAATGATTGGATAATTTATTTGGAGTAATTCATTAGATGAATAACCAAAAAATTAATTAATTGGATTAATTTGAAATTGCTTGAGCTAATTAATTTATGGATTTGATTCATTAATTAATTAATAGGTGTGCTTGCTTAATTAATAGATTGAATTCATTAATTAATGGAGCTGGCTAAAATCAATTAGTTTGACTAATTAATTTTTTCAATTTGTTTAATAAATTGGATTTATTAATTGAGTATATTTGGGCTTGTGTATACTTAATTAGATTAAATATTCACATAATTCTTTTATTGAGTATTTATATAATTGAATTAAATAATAAGCCCTATGAATTAAGAATTGACTTGATTAATTTGTTGGATAAATTAAAACAAGCCCAATCCAAATATTCTAGAGCCCACAATTGGAGAGAGTCACTGTTAAATTGGAGAGAGTGCACTCGGCCAACTTGCATAATTCATGGGGATGTGATTTGCAATTTGAGAATTGATGAAGTTAGTTGCTGATTTGAAGATTGGAATTGGATTCCAATTGAAACTACTACTTTCTTTCTCTTAAAACAAATACACACGGATTTGAGTGTGTGGAAAATTGAGGTCTCTCTCTCTCACTCCATGAGCATACCCACGGTTTTTCATGTAGAAAAACTGTAATTATTCCTTCTCCATTATTTTATGTTCTATTTGAATTGGATACAAATTGAGAATGAGGGAAATCCGGATACACTAATTAATAGTGTGATTCAGAATTTGTCTTTTCTTCCACCGGCTCTAATCCTTTCTAGCAAGAGGGTTAGATCCATCTTTCATGGTGTGGTATGGACTTGCTTTAGAGGGGTTATACGCTTGAACCCTCTAAGTGGACGGATTCGAGAAGGAGAGGAGTCAACGCTTGTAGCCGTATGAGTAAACTCTATTTACGGTTTTCGCTCATTGTCTTTTCTCTGTATTCTTGGCCTATAGATTTTAATTTAATACACCGAACGCCTGGGAAAGATTAAGGGTACACCCCTTGATCAGGATTAATTTTTAAGATTATTGCATGATTTATCGTTTTTTTAATTTTGGGCGCTTTTGCCGCTCTTCCCGAGTTGATCTGTTTCCTTCATTACCCTCGTTTTTTTTATCGACTTTGTGTGTTGATTTTTTTTGCAATCGGATCGATCTACTTAAGATTTCAATTTTTTGAAATCCTCCAAAGATGTCTACTCAATTACTGGGGAACGCTCCTTTCTCATGCTAGCAAGCGGGAAAGTCAGAATCAACATATGCAATCAAATTAACAGTTTCATTTATCTTTTCTTCCTTCTTTGATTCAAAAAATAAGAAGAACAAGATAGAGAGTGAAACCAAGAGGTTAGAGGGAGAGAGCAAGGGTGTGATTGTTTGTGTGAGAATGAGAGTGCATATGTGTTATGACCTAGTCTCTATACACTAGGAAAACCTAACTTATCCAAACTTTCCCCAACCTCAACTAACATCCTTACGGCCGAGTTTTAGGACTCTCACAAGTCAAAATTTAAGCCATCCCTCTTCCCTAAGAGAGTCATCTTCTCTTTGATCTAAACTAGGTCAAATAGGATCATGGGCTTGGACTTAAATGGACTAGATTTTAAATAGATCTAATCCATGTCCAATTGACCAATATTAAATTCAATTTAATTATAAGCCCAACAAAATTTAAGGTCAATGTCTTTTAATCCAATTGAAAGGCCCAACCCTCCCCCCCACCCCCTCTCTTTTTTAATTTATAAATTCAATTTATAAATTAAACCAAATTCAATTAAATTAATTCAATTAATTTAAAAGACTTAAATCCAAAATTAATTATTCTGATTAATTAATTAATTTTTGAAAAAATCCAATACATAGATTTTTATAAATGATCTAATTATTTATACTCTCTGTAAAGTTAATTTAGTCCAATTAAATTAATCTATTCCTTCTAGAATTAATTCTAAGTTAATTCCATCATATTCATGTGATTAGAATGTGAATATTTAGGTTTACCCTCAGTTATATTTGGACGTATGAGACCAACACAGTTAATAAAAATTAAATTTAATTAGCTATTTTTTATTAACCAAAAATTGGCCGTTACCATGGGTGTGGCGTATAGCAACAATCTATGGCACTAGAAACTTGATATATAGTGGCGTGAACATTAAGCTCCGAGTTTTATATAAGTACAGTCCTTCCATCAACCATCTTCCAACCTTAATCTAGGGCATAAATTGGCGTCGGTTCTCATCCTGGACTAGGCATCTATATGTATAACTCGAGTCCTCGTTTACCCTACTGATTTGAAATGGGAAAACATGTTCCATTCATGCAATCACTATGACCACAGATTCTAAAGGTTTAAACAGTTCTCAAAGCGTATAGGAGGTACTGTTGTATAATATTGACAGAAGACAGATTCTTTCTTGGAACTCAACGTCCTGGCTACATACTCTGACTGTATTGGAAAAAGGCTTATGATGACTAAATCTCACCACAAAGTCACTACTCCTCATATCTAAGACACACTCTTTGTCTGCATGTGATTATCGTGATTCCTCAAGTTCGATAACTAATCAAATACTATTAGAACCGGTAATTTAAGTCATACCAACCAAACTCTTAAGGCTTCCATATAACAATTCTCGCGAGTCAGTTTAGTCAGTCAACTACATTGCCAACTAACCTACTAAAATTACACATACTACCTATATTTCGTGCCAATGAAACACGATTGCAATACTTAGTGCAAGTCTTTATAGGACTCTTGATGCCTTTTCTCGAGATCTTTGACTTGAAACATTTCAGACTGACTCTTAGAAGTTGGTTTCATAGCTACCAAACCTATGTGCAACCCAACTGCACAGGTTTAACCTTTCAGTAGTGGGATTTTGTTATGATATTGAAACACCATTCAACATAAGTAGTAAGCACAACAAAACACTAATACCTTTTAATAAACTCTTACTATATTCATCAGAACAATATTATTTTGATAAGATTGACAAATAGAAAACAACCAATTCAATTGTCTTACTGGTCACTTATTCTAACAATCTCTCACTTGACCATTAAATCAATTACCCAATGTGCTTAGAGCCTTTTGAGTATGAGCAATCTCCAATACCAGCTCGGTCTCGCGAGTCTCACTTGAAATTTTTTTATGCTACCACACTCACCATTAAGTCCGAACGCATCTATACTTCGAGGCCTTACTTATAATTCACATAAATCTAGAAGCTAGTATCGTTTAGCTTTCTAGAATCGACTCTCCACAAATTGTGTATCAACAATACTTCTTTAATTCTTATTTATTAGACTTGTGAACTGTACTAATCTTGTGTATTTTCTTAACCTAAAAATGTCACATTGTATCCAATCTAATGTATAATTGGTAAGCTAATTTTTTCCCATAAAAGAGTTCTTGTGATCTTTCTACTTCTTATAAAAGGTTCTGCAAGTTAATAAATCCAAATTGTCTATTTCTGGTACTCTTTGAATCCATTAATCTTTCTCATCCTTAACTAGAAGAGATTGACCAACAAAAAAAGTATAAGTCTCGTTCTTGATTATCATTTTTAGTCCTTTATTTGAGTATTCATAATCTAATTGTGAGATGGTGAGAGTTTAATTTCAATCCAACGGACATGAAATCCATTCAATGTCAAATAAATAGCTTTAATTGATCAAAACATGTAATAAAAAACTATCTAACAATGAATGAAAATATTATTTTGATCATACTATGTTACATAAATACTATCCTAACAAGATCACCACTAAGCCTAACTTAGTTCTAGTCTTTGCAGCAACAAGCCCACTATCACTAAGGCTTAGGACCTTCTTGTTTTGGCTTCACTACTCCTGATCACTACCTTCTAACTATTCACAGATTATGAATTATTGACATCCAATACCATGAATAGAATAATGATCATGTTAATACTTAATTAAAGGTTTACCTTCATCATAGAGGAGTTCCAGACACTCCCTCTTCTAATGGCTCTTTTCTCGAAAACAAATGCAAATATCATTTAGAATCCTTGATTGTCAAATCCTCTTCCTCTTTCCTTTACCTCAACCTACCGGTGTAACAGGAGCACTCAAAGTGCTAGCAGTAGTTGATAATGTATCATCCTTCTTCCTCTTCAGGCGTCCAACATCTTTGCCCTTCGCTTTAGAGGTTGAATCCTCTCCCACTAGTACCAACGGTGCAAATTTTTCAATAGTCGCCTCATACTGGACCAACATATTTATCAACTCATAAAGGTTTTTCTCAAGTCTATTCATGTTATATTTGATAATAAATTGATCGAATGAGGGAGGTAGAGATTTTAGGATCATGTCAACATATGTTTCTTTCCTCTCGAAATTAGGTTAAACGTCTTTGAACTTCTCTAGTAGGGATATGATCATCACTCCATGCTCTCGTACATACGATCCTTCAACCACTCTGGCGCCAAAAAATGCCTTCATCATGGGCATATCTAATGTGTTGGTCTGGTACTGCATAAAATTACTCCATGCGGAGCATTATCGACTAGACGTCTTCGTACCTCTCGTACTATTTTTGGATCTTGTTGGTTATCGAGTCCAGTACGATATTGCGCACTTCCATCCTCATGCTGTTGTATAAATTTTTTGAACATCAAATGTTCTCCTGGAAGGGACCCTTCAGACAAAGACCAAGGTAGAAACTTATCTAAAATATAATTCTGGTTCTCAAAATCGAGGGTTGTTCTCACATTTCTCAGCCAATTAGCATTGTTGATTCCATCGAATTTATTTGCCTCAAGTACGGAATTTAGTGGATTCTTATACATCTATAATTAACAGAAAATTTTAATAGATTATCATAATATTGTGTTCAAGTTAAGGACTTGAACTTCAGGCATTAACCCTCCCACTTTTTTTATGAAGCCTATCACTCTCAAATGGAATTTCGGAAAACCTTTTCCTAGTAGGCTTGAGGTCCACAAATGAAATTCCCCATGTCCCGCTTTTACGATTACATAGAAATAACCTCATAGGAGGTATACAATACTATTCTCAACCTACGAGATAGCCAAGATATTTTGCCTTTTCATTTTCACGTGATTCTGATGACTCCAAGCGAATCATGTAAAAGGACCGAGTGGATCGGCCCCGAAACGTGCAAGCAGAAGCGGCAAATAATTAAAACGAAATAATCATAAAACCATGGTTCCAAGGGGTGTACCCTTGGAGTTCCCGGGTGTTTGATGTAGTATGATAAAATAAAATGCAAAATTAATATATGGGGCTATGGTGGAAAGTTAAAGAAAATGAGAAGAACAATAAAATATAAATTGAAATTACCTCTTCGATTTTCAAGCTTCGAAATCCTCTTCATTTGTCTCGTCCACCCGAGGCTCCAGCATAGAAACCCTCTAATTTGTCCATACCATACCGAAATTGGATCTTCTGATCTCTTTGCTAGAAGAGAACAAGAGAAGAGAAAGCACTCCAAGTGACAAAGAGAAGGGGCGGCTGAATTGCTAGGGAAGGAAAGGAGAGGAGTGTTTGTTCTCTACACCACCACTATGTGTTGTCATGTGCGTATAATTATTCTGAATAATTATACACTATATATACCTTGTATGGATGAACTAGAATGTGTCTAGATTCATTCCATCATCCATAAGACAATATATTCTTTATTCCAAATAAAGAATGACCAACATAGCACTTTCCAAAAGTGAGAATTGCTAGTCAAATATTTCCTTTCCTAGAGTTTCCAATGGGCTTAATTGATGGGTGTGTTGGCCGATTTTTATGTAATAAAATTCAAGGCCCAGTTGCTTTTAATTAAATCCAATTTAAACAAAATCCACCCAATTAAGCTCAGCATATATTTAATCCAATTAAATATATAAGCCCAAGTTGATTAATTGATAAGTCCAATTTATTAAATAATAAAACAAGCCCAATATAATTTAATCCTATTAATTCCTTGGCCTTTCATCCAATGGATCTCTCATCTTGTAAGTAATCCAATTAAAAAATAAATTTCTGGTCCCTTCTCGGTGATTTGTGTGTGACTCTTTGGTTCACCTTTCACCTAAACTTGGGCTAGTCTTTAACACTATTATTAATTAAATCAAATTTAATTAATAATTCTTGATCAACACTTGATCAAGAAAACCCATTACAATGGGTTGTCGTCTAGCAACGACCAATGACACTAAAGACTAGGTGAATGTCCGTGTGAACTTTTAGGTTCTCGAGTCTATACTGGTACGGTCCTTTCGTCTACCGTCTCCCCCTTTAGTCTAGGGCATGGAATTTGTGTCCCCTGGACTAGGCGTCTATACTTTATACTAGAGATTGTGTCACGCCAAATTGATTGATATACGAACCTCTTTTTCCTATTCGACCAATGACTGTGGCCACAGGTTTATAGAGCTTGAACACATTTCTAAGTGCAAAGGAGACACCTCTGTCATGAAGGACAGATCGTCTTCTTGAAACTCACCGCCCTTACTACATACTCTGACCACACTGGACAAGGCATGACCATGTTGTGATGATCACCTCGATAGATCAAGATACATTCATCATATGCACATGACTGACATAATTCCTCAAGTCTGAGCACTACTCCTTACTATCGGAGCCATAAATTCAAGTCATACCAATCAAGCCTCCAAGGCTTCCATATGACGATCCTCATGAGTCAATTCAGTGAATTCGACACCTAGCCAATCACCAATCAAGATCACATAGACGTCCCACGTCTATCGTCGATGAAATAGAATACTCATCAAATGAATGCAACTCTTAATGCAAGTCTTCGTAGGGCACTTCGATGCCCATTCTCGAATGCAACTCTTAATGCAAGTCTTCGTAGGGCACTCGATGCCCATTCTCGAGGTCCTCAACTTGGAATATTTCAGACCTAAATTGGGAGTTGATTTCATGACCGACATTTAATGCGCGGTCCAACTACTGCACGGTTGTCATAGTGGTCTGTGGGCTGTTGTGATGTTAAAGAAAACACTAACATACATAATGAGCACAAAAAGGAAGATGCCAAATAACGAACACTCATTTATTCACTAAATAATAATTAAAAGATCGCCTGAATAGTTCCCAAAACTGCCAATCCTATTAGTTTTCTGGTCACCTATTCCAACATTATGTTACTTGGCGTTAGACTCAAACTATCAATCGAATTATAGCGCAAACTATTGCTCCCACGACTTGTGAGATATAGAAAAAAGAAGCGTATTCACACAGTGCAGCTTTATTTTAGTCTAAACGTGCAAAGAGACCATATACGGCGTTTCCTAACTACATTATTGTGGATGGAAGACATGGAAAAACTATCCTTTGTTTTAAATTCCATTTTAAGGTCTAAAATTTTAACTTGGTCCAGCCAAGTAAGAGTAATTAGATTTTGATCGAGATCTCGTCACATAATTAATATCTTGCATGGTCATATTGAAAAAGATTTAAAGCATTATAGTATCCATCGCACGCAAAATAAAGCTTGGCACACCTCTATTAGATGATTACAAACGCAAAAACTATCCGACCCACTGAGTTCTCAGTGGATCTATGGCCAATCCAAGGGCAGGCCTAAGCTATTACAAGTAATCAACCCATTAAACATATCATGTTCCTTGTAATCTTCTCTTATATTTTTTATTGATCTCCATCGTGGGATCCATTCTTCGGGCCTCTTCTAAATGAATTTCCGTGGGCTAACTCATGACCTCCTCTATAAGCCTCCATCGTTTGGGCTTGCTCCTAACAATTTATAAAATAACAATAATAACCTCTCCAACCTATCTACTCTTGTTACAACTGAAAAGAAACCCTAATAGCAGGGGGAGTACATAAATAGAGAGAAAGTAAGCCTTAAACATTTAAGCTAAAAAAATAATGAGATGAGAAAATAAGAGGCGCGCAACCCCAACCCAAAAAAATTGAACCATACATATGGTCCCAAGGGCTTTGTGATCATCCATGTTATCCAATTAATAATTATGGCACAAAATACTCCAAGTACATGACCATACACCAAATATGACATCCAATATCATATAAAAATTACATATCCAATCCAGAAATTATATGTAAAATAAATATAATAAATATGGGCGTAGTGCGCAACCCATTCAAATTAATTTTAGTAATTTAATTTTTGAAAATACCAAATCTCAACTAAAATTAAATTCACCAAAATTAATTATACAGAAAAATATCAGACAAGTAACATTTTTGAAAAAAAAATAAAAAAATTTGGTCCAACCGATCGGCTCAACCGGCCGTCTGCCAGGTGCACGCATGCCTACCAGCGGCCCCATGCAGTGCTCGAGCGCGCATAGGCTGGCAGGCAGCAACCGCCTACTGCATTTTTTTACTTTTTTAGTTTTTCTAAAACTCCTCACTTTTCTTTTCTGTATTTTCTGAAACAAAAAGGAATTAATTAAATTCAGAAAATTCCAACCATCAAATTTCTCATGTTCGAATTAATAAATAAAATTAAACACATAGCTAGAATAGATATGCAGTTATATTACCATTGCATGCTTCTAAGCTGGTTAAACACGTTTACATGTTGAATCACATAAACATTGGATTCACGGTCTAAATACCGAATCGGGCTCTAATACCACTTTAACAGCCGGATCAACCCGGAAAGCATAGAGGAAGCAAAAATGAAAAAAATTAACCAAAAAAGAAATGTAAATACCTAATCAGGGTGTGTTCCATTGATCTTTTCTGGGTGCTCGGTCTATTAGAAAACGATCTAATTGTATAGGCCAAGAATAATAAGAAATAAACGAGTAAATAAATGAAATTATACCCTTGTAGATTCTTGAGCCAGCTTCAAGCTTTGATTCCATTCCTTAGATCTAGATCTCTACGTAGATATCCTCCAAAGATTTCCACGCTCCCACTAGGAGGATGTGGTTTTCTCATGCTAGCAAGAACAACCACAGCACAACAAGAAATCAAACAACCATTATAAATTAACGTATTCGGTCTTCTTGATTTTTCTTTGATCTCCAAGATCAGAAGAAAATGATGTAGAGAGAGGAAGAAAGAGAGAAAACTGAGTATAGAGTTTTGGTATGTGTAAGTGTGTGTTCTCTCTAATCGATTAGGGTTTATGTGTGGTATATATATGACCTAGTAATATTCACACATATAGGCCTTGGGCTTGTATTTAATGGATCGGCCTCAATTAATTAAATTAAATCAAATCCATATCTAATGAATAAATATATCTAATAATTACAAGCCCATCATTAAAATTCAAATATTTTTTAATCCATTTAAAAGATCCAAGCCCATTTTCTCTCTTTCAATTTATAAATCAAATTCATAAATAATTTTAATGGCTAACTTAAAATTTCAATTAAACCAATTAATTAAATTTCAAGCCATCCATCTAATGAGTATATCTTAATAAATGATCCAATCTTTATTCTCACCAAGAATTAGTTTAATCCAATTAAAATAATCCGACTCTTCTGAAATTAATTTCTATCCCATTTATAGTGGTAGTGTGTGACTCTTTAGGTTCACCCTCAACTAGACTTAGACCTGTGTGACCAATACAATTAATTGAATCTAATTTTATTAATTATTTCTGAATATCCCACAACCAGAAATAGTTTGTTACCATGGGTGACCGTCTAGCAACAATCCATAGCATTAGAGGCTATGTAAGTAGCCTGAATATTTAGGCTTCGAATTTCATATAAGTACGTTCCTACTATCAAATATCTCCTAGCCTTAGTTAGGCATGGAATTAAGCATTGATTTCCATCCTTGACTAGGAATCTATACTTATAACTCGAGTCCTTATTTACCCCACTGATTGAACCGAGAAACCTATCCCATTCATTCAGTTACTGTGGCCACAGATTTTGGAAGGAATAAATAGGACTTAGAGCGTATTGGAGACACTGTTGCCGCATACTGACAAGGGACATATTCTATTTTGGAATCCACCGTCCTCATTACATACTCCGACTGCATTGGATAAGGCTTATAATGACCATGCCTCACGAAATAGCCACCGCGCACCATATCCAAGATACAGTCTTCGTGCACGTGAGTGCCATGATTCCTCAAGTGCGAGGAGTAATCTTGTACTATTAGAACCAGGAATTTCAGTCATACCGATCAAGCCATCAAGACTTTCAAATGACGTTTCCCGCGGTTTAGTTCAGTCAATGACTACCTTGCAAACTAACCTACTAGAACTATATAAACGATCTATGTGTCCTGCCGATGAAACATGACTGGAGTACTTAGTGCAAGTCTCTATGGGATCCTCGATGCTCTGTCTCGAGGTCCTCGACTTGGATCAGTTTACACTGATCCTTAGAAGTTGGTTTCACAACTTCCAACCCTCAACCCAACTCCACCATTTTAACCTTTCGCTTTGTGGGCATTTTGTTGTGATATTAAATTCCCGTTCAACGTTAATGGTAAGCATACAAAACACAACGTCAACTTGATGAACCCATATCGTATTCATCAATTTAATATTATTAGATAAAGATTAGCGAATAAAAAATAGATATTTCAGTTGACTTTTTGATCACCTATTCCAACATATTCTGTAATTACCAAAAGACAGAAGGGTGTCAAAGTAATCTATATGAGGATGAGTAATATGATGCCGTAAATCTCTTTATTATTTATAGTAACTATTTATTTCAAATTTAAATTATATTATTAATTTTTTAAGGAAATTTCTATATAAAATTACAATTTAATAATTCAAATATTAAAGTATTCTATTAATATATAAGTAAAATTAATCACTAGATTATGAGTTTAAATTATAAAAATGATCACATTTTTAAATATTTTATTATTATTTTGATATTCAAATAAATATAATTAAGAACAAAATTATTTACCTTTTTAGGAGGGATGAAAATAAAAAAACCATTAAAAATAAAGTTGAAACAAGAAAACTAACTATTGTAATTTTCAGCAAAATATAAAAAAGGTCGAAACCCCAAAAAGATAAGCCCAAATGCACTACCACACCCCACCTTTCATTATTTTTTAACGGAAGAGAGGTTTTGCTCTTAATTTATTAAAAGCGGGTAAATCCTAATTTAATCACATTGTTATCTATCACCTTTTATCACATCCTAATAAGTTTCAGGCTTAAAATCCACACAATTTGCTGAAATCAATAAAAATAAATGTCGAATAAAAGTTCGTATTTTTCACTAATAGACTTACAAATTTATTGAGCCCAAACATATATTTTCTGATCAAACTTCCCATATAAGGATGGTATTTCCTCATATGCATTATCGTGTGAAAATGCATAAAAATAGTTTGGTTAAAAAATATTTATTTGACCTACTAACCACTCACTTCGGAGTAAATGTGGATTTGCATTGAATTTTTTTTCTAATGTCAGCAAATTTTGCAAATTTTATTAATGGATGCATCTATTTATTAGACGTAAACAAACATTAGAGATACTAGATATAACTTTCACAAAGAATTTATGTATAATTAAATCAATTAAAAAAAAAAAAAAAACAATGTAGTTATCCTATATATTAGGAGTGGCAAAAAAGAGGGACACATTGGGTCCAATTAATGGGTCGGTTCAAAATGGATTGGGTTCGAAGTGGTGAATTTTAAAACTTTCCAAAATTTCACACTATGAAAAGAATAAAGGACAATATTTGGATTATAAAAAAAGATAGCTACTACTTGTAATGTAATACAACTTACTTGTATCATATGTTATTTTTTAACTAATGACCATGTACATCAATAATTTAAAACCCAAAATTATTGATTGAATCAAAAAAATTGACAGAATCAAGAATTATTGATTCAACCACCAGGTGAATCATGATCGAGCCATTGATATCATAATTAAGTTATAATAGAATTATATGTAAAATATCTTAAAAGAAAAAAAATGCGAAAATATAAATACAATTTTTTTAGTTACTGTAGGAATTAAATTAAAGTATCTCGAAATTTGATAGTAAAATCAATATGTTAAAGTTTTTATGTCAAGAATAAAAATATAAAAATTGTATAGATAACAGAATAACAAATTATCAGAATTATAATTAAATTTATGTCAATAAATAATTAGCATCTCCCATTACTAGGATAATATGTAAGTCTTATTCTATTAATCTTGGATTTAGTTAGCAACTTATAAATTATAGGAGATAAAAATGTAGTTAGATTATAAGTTTAGTGAATTTGCTCATTATTATTATATAATTCAAATCATTATTATAATGTGCATGTTGGTTTGTTGTATTTGTTTTAATTTTCATATGAAATATCATGGGTTCAAATTCAAATTGCAATTTACAAAAAAAAAAAGAGTGTATTGTCTTCTTTTTTTATTTTAATAAATTTTACTTCTATTTATGGGTTGAATCCATAACTTCATATTAGACCCATTAAACGTTCATGTTACACCAATTAAAATTCATATTCAATCCATATAAAATATAATTTATTTTTTAAATCCCACCCATAACAATCCATTCTAAATCATAACAAATCAAATCCAAAACTAATTGAATTGGGTTGAATCCATGAGTCTTAATCCATTGATGCTCCTAGATTGTACCCATAATCAATCCATATTAGGCCCATTAAGAATTCATATTAGACTCGTTAAAATTCATATACAGCCCATATAAAATATAACTTTTTTAAAAGGGCAAATTGCAATCTACCTACTTGTATTAGGAAAAATAGACAAATAGCCCCCCTTACGAAAAATAAAACAGCAATTCACCCCTCTTATGTTTTTCAAAATGTAGCAATTTTACCTCCCTATGTTTTTAGAATTAAAGCAATTTACCTCCTTAGACAAAGAGGTAAATTGGTTTATTTTTTAAAATAGGGGTAAATTGTTATTTATTTTTTATAAGGGTAAGTTGTCCATTTCCAATATCACATGAAGGTAAATTACTATTTATTTTTTATAAAAGATAAATTGTCAATTTTCAATATTACATGAGAGTAAATTGCTATTCACCCTTTTTTTTTTTAAATTTCACTCATAACAACTCATTTTAAATTATAATAAATTAATCCAGCTCAAAACTAGGTTGAGCCCATGAATCTTAATGCATATTGACACTCCTACCTTGTATGTATTAGGCCAAATTGCATATTACTCCTCTATATTTTTAAAAATCAGCTAAAAACTCCGATGTATTTTAAAAATAGAAAAAAAAAAAACCCCTCTGTTCCTCTTAGATATAGCACACTTGTCTCTCACCGGTAGTTGAAGTTAATGGCGTTAACTTTGTTGTCAAAATACCGTTACGCCCTTATCTATTATAAATGATCTCTTATTATCATGACCGTTAGATCTTTTTTTATTGCATAACAACCATAGAATTTAATCAATACATCTCAACCGTTAGATCTAAATTATTAAGGGTTAAAATTTAACTAATTTTGATATATATTATATCTATAATTATAAAATATAAAAAATATTAAAATTAACCCCACCCCACCCCCGCTACAGGATCCCCCCCCCCCCCCCACCACTCAACGTAGAAAGGGGCAATGCGTTGCGGTTGCCCAAGTTACCCATGGACGATCGCCTCATCATGGTCGCCCAGGGGTGATTTGGGCGACCGCGATGCGGGGTCTCCCAGGTCACCTATGGGCGCGTTGGCATCGCCCATTTTTTTTCTATTTTTTTATAAATTTAAAAATATATATAGGAAAAAGAAAATTTTATTTTAAATTTAAATTCCATATACTAATAATTCAAATTTAAATTATGTATTATAAATAATTTATTAAATTATATTTCAATTAATTATTAATTTATTTTTAGATACTATGTAAATTAAAATATACTATTTTTATTGTGATTTTAATTTAATTTTTTTTTAAATTATAAATTTATAAAAAAATGTATTTACTATTTATATAAAAATATCTAAAATAAGATTATTTACTTTTTAGGAGGGATGAAAATACAAAAAGAGCCCATTAAAAATAAAGTTAAAAAATAAGTACATTTGATCATTGTAATTTTAAACACAATATAGGGGTACTTTTATCAATTTACAGCAAAATAAATCAAAATCCACCAAAAAAATCATATTCATAAGTGCAATTCACCTTCCGTTAACTATTAACGAAATGGGAATTTTGCGCAGAATTTTAGAAAATAAAGAAGTTTTATTACTTATTTTTAAAATATAAAAAAATATTTAGCTGATTTTTGAAAATAAAGGAGAGTAATATGCAATTTGACCTATATATTATTGTCCAAAGTAGAAGCCACAAGAGCAGGGTGTGGCAAAAAGAGAGAGGAAGTAGTGGTGATTACAGTTGATTATTTTGATGTGATATTAATTGTGGTGCGTAATGTTAGGGTTCATCTGCAGCAATTCTATCCACTAACAACTCCAATCAGAAAGGTAGGATAAAGTGGATTGACCTTCCTTTTCTTAAATAAAAATACCTCCAATCATAAATAATTTTTAAAATGGAAATAGAAAGAAAAAGACTCCAACCACAAATAAACAATTATGATTTACTTTAGATTAATGTTGTGTTTGATGTAAATTCCTTTTTCACATTATGCTTTCTCAAGGACTATAATTTTTCACACTAAAATCAATAATGCATTTTGATCCCATGAAAAATGTTGAAAACTGAAAATACAAGTGAAAACGAAACCAAAGGGCCAACTTGTTTGTATTATACATAATTTCAAAGAGTGTCAATGTAATTTTGGATAAATTATATTTTATCATTTGAACTATGTTTGTTTCTATATATTATTATGAATTTTTTTTTTGTATTGATTTATCATCTTAATTTTGCGAAATTTACATATTGTCATATACGATCGTTTTTTTGTTGATTTTTTATGGAAAAACATCACAAGTTGGGTATATATAAATGTATATCACATCACATAGCCTTTGAATATACATGTGCACTGCATGTGATATTTATTTGACAAATAACTTGATTGACAAAAAGTCATAAATAACAAAATACAAAATTTCATAAGTTAATATGGTAAGTTGATTAAAAAAAAATTAAATGTTAAAGTGTAAAAACAATTGTAATTGGATGACAAAAATGTAACTAACCCTATAATTTTACCCAAATAAAAATTATTTCTATCTATGTTTGAAGTGTTTTTGAAAGTTAAATTTACATTTATAAAATATAAAATATAAGTAAAAGTGTATCTTAAATTCATTGTTCTTTTTTTCACTTTTAAGACATTCTAAATAAACTTTTACTTTAAAATGGAACTTTACTGAAAAAAAAAAAAAAACTAACATAAAATAACAATATAACAATCTTACTAGTCAAATATTATTTGGGAAACATACAGTTTAGCTATAGTGGTACGAGAAATAAACAAAAAAGTAAAATAGTAAATTATTTCTTATATTTTAAGAAATAAAATAAACTATCCCTTTATTTAAATAATTGATAGGGGTGGTTTACTTTATTGTTTTAAACGTCTTACTAATTTCTTTTTCATAAGACGTTATTTGTTTTATTTGACATATCAGATAGTAAATTACATTTAACCCAATATTAATTTTAATTTATTTAAATATATATCAATCAAATAGAAAATCATGTATATTGAGCCATAGCGTATACCGCTAATTGATTTCAAGAAATTAAACTCTAATTAGGATGCTATTTTATTACATGGAAAATACAATTTACCCCTGTAATATTATAAAATAGCAAATTACTTTTTTATGAAAATAAAAAAATAATTTATCATATTTATTTTTTAAAATGTAGTAATTTTCCTTCTTATATTTTTAAAATAAAATAATTTATCTCCTTATACAGAAAAATAAATTTCTTTATTTTAAAAAAATTTAAGGATAAATTACTATTTATTTTTCAGCATAATTTGCGCATTCCCAATATCAGATTAGGGTTAATTGCTATTCAGCCTTGTTTAGATTAGAACTAAACTCTACACATATTCTCCGATCTCCACCAAAAAAATCATAGATCCATACATATTATACCCTTCCCAGAAACAAGAATGAGAGAGAGAAAGGGAGAGAGGGAGAGTTCTTATCCCAAAAATTAGGAACAAAAATAATAATCATACAGTTAATTGAATGTCCCCAAGATCAAGCTCTGCAGCAATCTCCTCAAGCTGCTTCTTCACGCTCATGTCAATCAGTTTCGACCCGGAATTTCCATACCGGATAGTGAACCCGGCTACCAGAGACGGGTCAATCACCGTCTTGATTCTGATGTTCCTCGCCGACGTCAGTCTCTGGACCTCCTTCGCGATCTGCGCCAGATGCTGGGACTCCAATTGCACCACCGATGTGACGACCGCCACCTGCGTGTCTGTGATTTTGTTGTAGACCACTTCGAACTCCTTCACGATTTCCTTTATCAAATCGATCCTCTTCATGTCCACCAGAATGTTGAGGAAGTTTGCTACGTGAGGCTGCAGGCCTGACGATTTCGCGATCTCGTCCACTAATTTCCGCTTCTCCTCCTCGCCAATCGTGGGATTGGTGAAGAACTTCAGCACTTGCTCGTCGGAGAAGAGTTTCTCGACCTTCTCGACGTCGTTGGAGGTTTCATCGAGCGTGTTGTTCGACTTCGCGACCTCGGCGAGGGCATTGGCGTAACTTCCAGCTGCTGTGTCTGCCATTCTGGCGCCGGAGGCTCCGCCTCCGCGGCCGCGGCGGCGGAGAAGGGGCTTGATAGTTAGTTTAGGGATTTTAAGGTTCGATGAGAGGGAGAGTCTGGTAATTGGTTTCGAATGGAGTTGGGATAACAGCGGCGAGAACGTGACTGGGGTTTGCTGCGCGGCGGCAGCGGTGGCGGTGGCGGTGGCGGCCATTGCGAACGACGATGGCAGCTGCTTGTAGTGGGGGGGAGAGAATTTTGAGAAGCATTGATAGTTTTGGATAGGGATTAACGGCTAAGATTTGGGAAGCTGAACTGACAAACGGTGGAGATTAGAGTAACTATCTAGTGATTGAGGAGAAGGATGGCATCTTATCTCAACGAGATAAGAAATTGACACGTGTGCGCTTCACATATTTTGGGAGTCATTGACCAAAATGCCTAACACCTAGGCGTGATTTTGGTCTTCATTAGGGGTAAAATTGAGAATCGAAATAACACATCAAAGATAGGATTTTCAAAATGATTTCAGAAAACAATTTCTTAAAAATAAGTCCAAATATAATAATATTTTTTCCCGATATTTCCGTTTTGCAAATACTGCAAATATTAAAATAACAATACTTTTAATTATTTTATTATTTTTTACCTTTATTACAACAACTTGTGATTTTTCTCTCAAGTTTCAAATCTCTTCTTCTGCTCACTCTTTTTATTTAAATAATTTCTTTTATTGTCCTGAGATGAGCTTGGGTTTGTTGGGCCATTTTTTTTTTATAAAAATAATTTGTGACATATAAATTTTAATTTATTATCCTAAACTAATTCTTCTAGTAGCTTTTTTATATTTTTGAAACTCTAAAAATTATTATTTTTATGGTTATACTTCTAATTTTTAATACTTTAATTTATTAATACTCTTTTATTTTTTCAAAGTTTATTTTAATTTTTTTTTGAGTTTATTATCATCTAAGTTTATGATTGTAAGCTTCTTTTGTTAAATTATATTTAAGTTCATTATATAATCTTAATTCTTATTTTTTCTAGTTATGAATTTTTATGTTATTAAATTTATTATTTATTCTATTTTATAATACAATCATAAATTTATGAAATTGATTTTTGTTTATTTTACAATTTTTGTTTAAATATAATTTTTTCTTGCAAAATGACATTTATTAATTTTGTGAAAAATATTTTCATGATTTTGACTAAATTCTTTTAAAGTGTCCAAACTTAAATTTAAGGGATAATTACATTCCCATCCCCTAAGATTTGTTGTAATTATATGTAGACATCCGATGATTTGAAAAATTACACCTAGCACCCCTGAAGTTTGCTTCCATCTAACAAATAAGTCCTCAATTAGTTAAATTTACTGAATTGCTGATATTAACAAAAGAAATCAGAAAAAAATTATATTTACCCTCGATTGACTTATTATAGACTTATTGCACATCAATAATTTTTTTATGTCAAGTTACCTTCATACGTCTTGACACATTAATAGATGTGAGAAGGTATATCTTCACCATTATAAAGTAGTTTAATCTAAAAAATATACTTGATCTGCAATAAGTTAGTAGGAAATTAATCGAGGGTAAATATTAATTTTCATTCAAAAATTTTTCATTAATATCAGCAAATCAAGTGAATTTTAATTAATAGAGGGATTTATTTATTAGACGAAAGCAAACCTCAAGGGTGTTATATATAATTTTCCGAACCACATGAGGTACGTGTAATTACACAAAACCTCGAGGGAGGGGAGTCTAATTATCCCTAAATTTAATCAAGGTTATTTTCGGTGGTCCTAAGCCGAACCAGCTCACTATACAATTAATGATATTCAACAAATTGTATTGATATGTATAGTGTATTAGTAGTTTGAACTGTTGATGTTGTCTTCACGCCAAACAAATAAGCTCGGCTGTATAATTCCCACTCAGTGTGTAATACATCGAATAGTTACATGGCAGACATACACCTTATTTTTTAAAAATAAAAGGTATGCAGTAATTATCTAGACACTCGTGCACAAAGCAATGTGTACCATGAATTCGACCACAATATATACAAGCTATATATAAGTTCAAACCGCTGATGAAACGAAGATCGACTTGGACTGGTCTTGGACTCAACCATGACAAATATGTGTGTGTATATAATTACAAGATATCAGGATATAACTAAAATAATCAAAATCAAAATAATTTGAAATGGCTTAAATATTGAAAGCATTAGAACCAACTATGTACTCAAAATGTGTCATAAGGGTGTTTGCATCTTTATCTCCTTCCAAATTTGAGATGTCTGTATTCTGAACATGTGAAATGTCTCAAAATACAAGCATTCATCCCATGTGTTGTCTGCAAACAGAATCACTTTCACCTTGCTAGTAAAGAGATCAGCATTTTAAAAAACTATTTTTGGAGAACTCATCTTATATGAAATATGTTTCATGGTGGCAACTCAATTTACAACAGGTCGTATGAACGTGCAGATAGAGAATTATTCGAATGAAAAAGCTCAATTCACCTCACAACCCAAAGTGCAGAATAGAAATGTTACAAGACTATAGCAATTAATATCAACACAACGGAAGTAAATCTGTCGTGCTTACTTGGAGTCTGTAGGTGACTGGGCAGGAGGGCTGACGTTTGAGCCTTGAGATGTGAATAAGTTTGGGTATGAGAAGTAAGTCTCATCATCCAACGAGGGCAATCTCTGTGGTTGGTGATGACCGGCGCCTTGACTGAGAACATTGCTGCCAGGAGAAGTCCCAGCAGCCACTTGTGGATCATAGTGTGAGGGATTGGGTGTTGGCTGATGAGTCGTGAAGTGTTCATAACTCTCATTTTGGCTTGGAGAAGTCGAAGCACTGTCAGAATCACCAGTCGACTTCTGTTTAAGTAGATCAGTCTTTTCCACCACATCTGACTTGGATTTCTCGAGATGAAATGGGTTCTCAACAGTAGGTACCGAGACGACATCGTTCTTATTCTTTACAAGCTCACTGATCCGGAGTTGAGCAATGCTTGCTGCGGACCGGGCGGCTGCAGCTGCGCGCTCAGCTGATTCTGCAGCAGCCTGCGCTGCAGCCAATACGTCTTGCAAATCAACACCAACATTTCTTGTTTTTGGAACAGCAGGTCGTGAACTGTGCTCTCTCACAGGAAATGACACTGGAGATTGTGATGGAGGAGAGATGAATGGCACAAACTGTTTGTCTCCCACTGGACTGGCTGAAATTTTGGGTGATGCGTCTTCTTTTGTAGCTGATTTCTCCGGCATTACATCCTCAGGCCCCAAGTTTGATAGATTTTGGTTACCTCCAGAAGGATTGGGTTCTTCTTGATCATCAACATCAGATAGAGCAGAGGCAGGAAAGGGCAGCATCTCTGGTGCTGAGACGGAGCCTTTATTTGACTGTAATGGCTGCTTGGGGACTTCTGGAAAATCGATTATGTCAAAGTCTGCATCAGAATCAGAGTGTTCGTGGGCGGCAGGTTCTGCTGTAGCGTTTTCATCATGCTTCTCTTTGGGAAGAGGCAGTTTGGAACCACTGACAAACTGTGATGGCCCGTTCTGGAAAGGGAAGGGAAAAGAAAAGGCTCAGTTCAGAACATTGAAATGCAATCAAGAAGCAGCAGTAATTACCAGCAAGTCTTCATGTGGTTTCAACAATGCACTTTCAGTAACACTTGGATCCCAGTCTAGCTCATACTCTTCAGCAATTTCCTTCAGTAACTTCAATTTTACATCGGGCGCAGGTGCTCGAATGGATAAAAGCTCTATCAACTGCAATTCCGAATTTTAAAAAGAAAATTTTAAGACTGAAGAACTGAATACCAGCGGCTATGTAAAGTGCAGCAAGAGAGTCACTTTGTCTAACCTGCCTATTGACACCACATTCGGGCATAAGCTCAGTTGCAGCAGATACAAATTCTTTACCATATTTACCAGCAAATAGAATTTGCACTTGTAGCAACTCTGGCAGATCGGCACACCTTGGTGCTGCAAAGCATACACTGGAAATAGCCTCCTTCAAGTCCAGAGGGCAATCCCTGAAATGCATACAACATGAACAGGCTTAGCTCGCAAGACAAATCAAATTCCAAAACACATATCAAGAAAAAAGCTGAGAGGGTCACTGGGACAGAATAAAGGATATATTTACGGAGAATGAACAAAGTAGCCACCTCCACGAGGAAGAAAAAGAAATTGATTACACCAACCCTCATTTCAGACTTCCAGAAAACACCCCCCCCCCCCCCAACCCCTCTCCGTCATCGTCAATGCGGCTCGTCTCTTCCTTGGTGAAAAGGGGGACTGCCTCCGCCACTGGTTTTCGACCGTCTATCGATACTGGCCCTTCCCTTTCCATTCTATCAGCAGGGCAGGGGTTTACTTTGGTTCCTGGGGTCGCATTTCATGCCTAAGGTAGTCCACAATGTGGCCCTGAAGGTAAGGATTCAATGGCTTCCCCCTACCTAATCATAACTCAAATGGAAGAGTCCTTCGTTTCACTAAGCACTTTCTATGAGAAATGATATAGAGATAGTGGTTGTCTAACGAGAGACTATGCAATAATAAGATCTTGCCTCAACTTTATCAAGAATGTCAGATTGTAGCCAAACCCGAAAAGGATGTAAATTTGGATGCAACAGGGAGTACTTGGAATTGGAAATGGCTTTGTCTAGATCCTCTTCAAAAGTTTGTTGTCAAAAAGCTTTCACCAACATGAAAAATTGTATCTATGCTGAAGGTGAAAATCAATTCTCTATCAAATCCAAATGAGATTGTCCAACCTAGATTTGGCCTATGCTATAAACCGATAATTGTGAGTGTGTCCTTATATTGAGAAAATCCTATGGAATCATCAGCTCACAGCAGGAACCAACATTCACACGCATGAATAGAACACTTCCACAAATGTGAAATACAACACTTTTAACTTCATTCAGGAGTATGGTGCTGTAAAATAAATATTCAAATGCAACTAGATGTTCTTATTCCCTTTTTCCTACAGGAAACCAAAGCTACTTACCATCTGCCATGTGTGATGACTTATGAATGCATAATGCCGTGATTTATTAAATTGGGACCAAATAGAAATATGCATTGCTAGTGCAATTTATATTGATGCATTTGGGGTATTCAAACTGTTAACTCCATTCCAATATGAAGCATTCACATGCGCATTGTCATTATGCTTCTGTAGTATAAGGGAACTCATTAGGTTAGCTCGTCCAGGAAGAAAAAGTGCAAGTGACTTCTAGGATTTCAAGTTCCATGCTCCTCAAAACAGGATTCCCTGACTCAGTGTATGGAGGGATATGATAACAAATTTGCTTCCCGAGAAAAATGGATGGACATGTTATTCACTGAAAGGGCAAATGCATAATTCTAGAGTCTAGAACTAATTGAATGGATGGTCCTAGTCAGTTTTCTAAGACTGTTCAGACAAATAATTTTTCTAAAAGAAGAAACTGAGTTAGTGAATTCTATTTCTGTGCCATTAATTTCTTTGAAGAAACTTCAACCAAAAAAATGAATTACTTGAACAGTCTTAACCAAAGCACTCAATTGCCACCATACTGTTAGGGGCAGCATATATGACAGACCTAGACCACAGAGAACGGGAGAGAGAAGATATCTACATTCTACAAATCACCTACCAGAAGGCAAAAGAAGCAAAAGCTGTTGTTCACTACGCTAGAATGAAAAAGGGAAAAAACAAGGGACAGTGCCAGCATGACAATTGCGAATTATACTAAGGATACTAAAGCAAAACATCAGGAGCGAAGGATCTAATCTTTACTTGCATCCTGGGCTTGGAGCACAAAGTTTGGTAATTAATTTAATTCCTAAAACTGCAAACCTCAGTAACATAAGACCTCGGAAATCTTTGAGACCAAGTTCAACCTCGTGAAAAATACAACCATCCTTTTTGCATACGATTTCACAATAAACAAAGCCCAGAACCCAATAATTTTACTTCTATCACTATTCAAAAGTACTACTACTACTGCAGCTACTACTATAATCAATAATGTTAACATTTGAAGAAAAGGAATACCTTTTGCTTCAATAATTGGGAGGCGGACAGCAATGAGCTCACAAAAGAGCTCAACTATTTCTTGTGCAGCCATCATCTTCTCTTCTCTTATAATGTGCTCTACCTGACCAAGAGAAATAAACATTCACAAAGGTTTGACTACAAATCCTTTAACATCTCCTCAATGGCTTCACATAAATATTATATAGATGATCATCATAACAACATAACAAGAATAAATGTGTTGTATCGATACCCGAATCCTAGCAGTGGCTTCTTGACCAGTTTCAAGTAGCTTTGCGATTTCTTTACGCATCTGCTTTAACTGAATCTCTCTTCGATTCCTCAGTAACTTTATCCGAGGAATTGTGAGTTTTAGCAAAGTTTTACTGCAAATCCGCACCAAAAGATTGAAAACAAGTTAAATTAGAGTGCATATTTCCACAACCAACTCATAAAACCACCGATAATTCACTAATCACTGGACAATTCAAGTATCCAAAAAGAGGAGACAACGACAGCAAATAAGTCCGATTCAACACCTGCGCCTAAAATAATTAATTTATACTACCATAACGCTTATCAATAATAAATCAAGATTAAGTTTTCGGCTCCATGAACACTAACTCTTTTCAACAATTTACAGAAGCTAAACACAGGGTACACTCATAAAACCCTAAAACACAAGATGGAGCAGAATTTAGAGAGAAATCAGGTCAGATCAAGTAAAGATAAGAAGATTGAAATTGGGGTTTACCATTTGGCAGCATTGAAGCGCTGTTTGAAGAACGAATCCATGGCAGTAAACCTGAATTCACAGTGTCCCGAACAGTGATTACTTTCTTGGGAGATGATGATGAAAACCGATGGCTGTGAGATATTTTAAGGAGAGAAAAATACTATAAGCGTAGGATGGAGACGCGAATGAGCTTCGGACAGGTGAGAGGTTTCTTAGTATGTAAGCATATTTTGAGATTAATGAGACCTTAGACTCTCGTCAATTACGTAATAGGGAAATATCAAAAACTATGTTAACAAAAGATATCTGTTAATTTCTCTTAAAAAAAGATATCTATTAATTTCTTTTAACAGAAATAGTATTAATAATATTAAGATTTAGGGATAAGTAAACACCCTTTCTCATAAATTTAACGTAATTATACGCAAACCTCTTATAATTTAAAAATTATATTTAGCACTTTTGAAATTTACTCTCATTTAACCAAGAAGTTCCTCTGTTAAAAAAATTAACCAAATTAATTTATATTGACAAAAAAAATGAATAAAAATCTATAGGGATAATTACACTCTTCTTTCCTGAGGTTTAGTGTAATTACACGTAATTCCTGTGGTTTGAGAAATTACACTTAGTACCCTTAAGGTTTGATTCATTCTAACAAATTAGTCCCTCTATTAGTCAAAACTCACTGAATTTGCTGAAATTAACAAAAAAAATTTAAAAATCTATATTTATCCCGAATTGACTTATTACTGACTTATTGCAGGTCAAATAAATTTCTGTATGATTAAATATCCTCATACATCTTCATGCGTTAATGGATATGGGAAGGTATTTTCACCGTTATAAGGGTAGCTTAGTCCGAAAAATATGTTTGACCTACAAAAGTCAGTAATAAGTCAATTGAGGGTATATATAAATTTTTATGTAGTTTTTCTATTAATATCAGTAAATTTAATAAATTTTGACTAACGAAGGGACTAATTTGTTAGACGGAAGCAAACCTCAGAGGTGCTAGGTGTAATTTTTCAAACCACAGGAGATCTACGTGTAATTACACCAAACCTCAGGGGAGGGGAGTGTAATTATCCCAAATCTATATTTACCCTCAACTAACTTATTACTAATTTATTGCAAGTTAAATAAACTAGTCAATGACCAAAATACTCTCATACATTTTCATACGTTAATGCGTGTGAGAGGTATATGTTTACCATTATAAGAGTAATTTAGTCAGAAAAAATTTATTTGACCTGCAACAAGTCAGTAATACGTCAATCGAAGGTAAATATAAATTTTCATTCAATTTTTTTGTGTTAATATCAATAAATTTAGTGGATTTTCACTGACGAATGAACTTATTAGTTAGACGAATACAAATATTAGGTATACTCTATATATTATTCAAACTACAAAAAATTTACGCATAATTAATATCAAATATCAGGAGAGGGGAGTATGATTATCCCTAAGATTTATACAAGAGCATATGTTCAAACTGGGAAACCTTTCATACATGAATGCAATATCTATACAAAAGGTGTGCCGCTTAATCCTGCAACAGAACAGTATTTGCAAGCTGTGGAAGTTAGTTCAGCTCTCCAGCAAACTTGCAGTATGCCATGGATGATTCTCCTTCCTCGCAGTACGGTAAGGAGTGATTTGGTGGAGGGCCTGAGCATCCTGCATTCAGTCAACATGTTGAGTTTGCGGGGCAGTCGTCGTCGTCGTCTCCAATGGGAAGATATAACAACAAAGATAGGTTCGTTGCCCCTTTTTCAAGAACTCAAATTGGGTTATGGCTCTGTTACAGGACCATGTGGGAAACATTTGAAGGGCAATTTTCCCTCCTGCAAATCAATAGTGTTTATGATCTGGAATATTGGACAATGGCGGAGAGTAGCCACTTTCTATGCCTCAGACTCCTTTATGTGACACACTTGCAAAATTGAAGGAAATTCCTCCGAGTTTTGGAGAAATTCAAATACTTGAATTGACTAGGTTGAAATATTGTAGCGTTTCAACGATCATTTCTGCTAAGAAAATAGCAGAGCAACAAGAGGAGTTCGGGAATCAAGACTTTCTAGTTTAAGTTTATATTCATTGGGAGCCTGACTCTAAGTCTGAACTAGAGAGCTTGGCAAGTCATATTTTTTGAGTTTTCAATGAAGGTAACAATTTAAATCACCAAAACTTTAATTATCTTAAATTGCCAGCTCTCTATACTATTTTATCATCATAAACCATTCTTTATACTTTTTTACGAGATTAAAATATCTCTGAAATAAAATCATTTTTATTTGTATTTATTTACGATGTTGCAAAAAGCAAAATTGACTGAATTTTTCATTAAATAGGGTACAATTCAGCGCAGTTACACTAGAACTCGATGAATACAAGCTTTTTTCATATATTTATAAATGAAAAACGGTGAGTATTTATACTAATGCAAGTTCATGCCAATTTAGGTAGGTAAGGTTAAAGTACTATTTTATCTCATCTACCCCTATTGTACGGCTAAAATTTATTTGTTAATGTTATTTCAATAATTGATTACATCCACATTAATTCTGAGATATTATATATAAAATTTACTATTTAAAAAAGAATTAGACATACAATAAATTAATTTAGCGTGTCTAAACTTATTTAAGAAATTAAAAGCTCCCAGATTTTTATACATAAAATCTTACTTGGAATTACTGAACTAGTTTTAATTTCTTGCAAAGTGAAGTGTTTTGATTTCTTATCTCTCTTTAAAATATGGATAATTATTATTGCTCATGTAATGCTGATATAAAGAATGATACTTTGCAGGAACATACTCCTTGAAACTGTCACAAATTCAAGAAAGATGCTCAATGGGAAGATTCTAATTGAATCTAATGAGCAACTGATACTTGTTCCAAGAAAGATAAATTAAGAGAGATAATAAAGAAATATAGATTATACGAACACAAATTATAAAGAGAGATTATCCCATGGAGCTCCAAAATTTAGAGGGAGAAGATGAACTTTTATTTGAATTTCGTTCTCTCTATCTTCCATTCTCAACATGATGTTAAATAGTTTCAGCAATACATCCAATTCGTTGAATTAAGTGACAGGTGTAACTCATCATTTTCTTGGAAACAACTAGAACCATAAGGGTTGGGCTTTTTAGAAAAGCTGCTAAATAAATTTAGATGTGAGCTAGGATATCTTGGGCTTGTAGCTTCTATATCATAAAAGCTTGCGGCTTATCTTTTGGGGCTATAAATTGCAACACTTTTGAGCCTATTCCATGTTGGAATGGGTGACCAAAAGCCAATTGGATTGGCTGTTTTCCATTCGACAATCTGTATCAAATAATATTAGATTGATGAATATGGTAAGAATTCATCAAGATGGCAATATGTTTCGTTGTGCTTACCACTGATATTGAACGGAGTTTCAATATCACAATGAAATGCCCACAGATCGAAAGGTTAACCCGTGGAGTTGGGCTGCGCATAAGTTTGGCAGCTATGAAACCAACTCCTAAGGGTCGGTCTGGAACGTTCCAAGTCGAGGACCTCGAGATTGGGCATCGAGAGTCCTACGGAGACTTGCACTAAGTACTGCAGCCGTGTTTCGTCGGCAGGAGACGTAGGTCGTCTGTGCAGTTTTAGTGGGTTAGTTGGCAAGGTAGTCAACTGACTGAAGTGACTCGCGTGAATCGTCATATGGAAGCCTCTTAAGGCTTGGTCGGTATGACTGGGATTCCCGATTCCGATAGTACGAGAATTAGTCCTCTGACTTGAGGAATCATGGCAGTCACGTGCATACGAAGACTGTATCTTGGATATGGCGAGCGGTGGCTGTGCCATGAGGCATGGTCATCATAAGCCTTATCCAGTGCACTCGGAGTATGTAGCGAGGACGGTGGATTCCAAGAGAGGATCTGTCCCCTGTCATCATATGACAGAGAGTTCTCCTATGCACCTTGAGATGGTTTAGACTCTAAAAGTCTTTGGCCAAAGTGATTGATCGATCAGGAATAGGTTTCCTAGATCGGATCAGTAGAGTAAACGCATCTCGAGTGTTAAGCATAGTTGCTTAGTCAATGATGGGAACCGACACCCAATTCCATGCCCTAGACTAAGGCCAGGAGACGGTTGACAGTAGGACCGTACTCGTATGGATTCGGAGCCTAAATGTTCACGCCAACATTCACCTAGTTTATAGTGTCATGGACCGTTGCTAGACGGCCAACCATGGTAACGGGCGATTTTTAATTATGGGATAATTAGAAATAATTAATTAAATTAAATTTAATTAATTGTATTGGTAACACATGCCCAAGTCTAGTTGAGGGTGAACCTAAAGAGTCACACTCTAATCACCGACATGTGATGGAATTAATTTAGAATTAATTCCGAAAGGAAGAGATTAATTTAATTGGATTAAATTAATTCTTTGGAGAGGATAAATGATTAGATCATTTATAAATAAATCCATAGGTTGGATTTTCCCAAAGATTAATTAATTGGATTAGTTAATTTTGGGCTTTAAGCCTTTTGAATTAATTGGATTAATTTAATTGGCTTGATTTTATTTATGGATTGGATTCAAAAATTAAATGAGAGAATGGGCTTGGGTCTTTTAATTGGATTAAAAGACTTAAAGTGATGGACTTAAAGATTAAATTGGATTTAATTTAGGGCCATTGGACATGGGCTCAATCTATTGGAGCCTAGTCCACTTTATACCAAGCCCATGACCAGTTTTGACTTTGTATAAGTTAAAGGAAGAGATGGTTGGTTTCAGATGGAGTAGTGCACGGAATTTTTCAGCATTATTGATGAAAAAGACGGCTAGGGTTTCAAGGAAAAGAGAGGAGAGAGTTTGGATGATATAGGTCTCATCTAGTGTGGTATTGTGACTAGGTCAAAACACTAACACACTCTCCTAACTCCAAGAAACCCTAACCCACGAATTTGCACTCCAACAATCAGCTTTTTCTTGGTTTTTCTCTCCAAAAATACTCCTCTCTTTCTTCGTTTCTTTGGTTCATCGAATCAGAGAAGGAACGAAGAGAAATCGATGCCGTTAACTAATAACGTGTTGTTGATTTCTCCTTTCCCTTTCTTTATCTTGCTAGCACGAGAAAAAGGGAGATCCACGGTGATTAAAGTGGACGGATTTAGAGGGTTTCAATGTTGAAACCTCGTGGAGAAGAATCGGATTGAAAAGGGGATCAATGCTTGTAGCCGTATGAGAAAACTACAAAGGTAAACTTCATTTTTGCTCTTTCTGTTTTTCTCATATTATTCCTGGCCTATGTATAGTTTAATACACCGAACGCCCGGGAACGATCAAGGGTACACCCCTTGATCAGAATTAATTTTTTTTATTATTGCTTGTTTTTTACTGTTTTTCGATTATTCGCGCTTCTGCCGCGCTTCCCGAGCCGATCCGCTTCCTTCATTCCAATCAATAGACCTTTGCAAATTCTATTTTATGATTATCTTTTAAGACAATATGCATCAACATAACTTGATATAGATATCACCCAAAGGAATCGCAACCGGAAACAAATTCGCAAAAATTATATTTTTGGTCCCGTACAATAAAGTGGATTGCACTTTTAGTCCCACAATTTATAGACTTGGTATATTTAGTCCCATAAGATAAATATTGTAGTATTTTTTGTCCTATAGGATAAAATTGTAGCACATTTGATCCCATATGATATAATTTTATATCCTATAGGACCAAATGTGTCATAACTTTTATGGTATGAGACCAAATGTGCCAAACTTTTATCCTATGGGACCAAAATAACTATAATATTTATCTTATGTGACTAAATATGATAAATCCATAAATTATAGGACCAAAAGTACAACAAACCCTATCATATGGGACTAAAAATGCAATTTTCCCAACAAATTCTGTATAAAATTTTCCAATGACTCGAAACCATCAACAAAAATACCAACAGAACATAAATACCAATGATGGAGAAAGCAGATTCCTAATTACAACAAATTTGAAATTCTGTGTCTCTCAGTCTCATCCACCAATAAGCACACATTTTTTTCCAAAACATCAACAATTTTTTCATTACTTCTCCATCACCTCTCACTTCGCTCCCAGAGGAGCACAAGCAGCATACTTGCAGAAACAAACATGGGTGCATTAAGAGAAGGTGTATGTCTTGAAGTATTTAACTAATTATGTCAATTTCAAAAGCTTTTACGTCAGAAGTCTTTTTCTTGATCTGTAGAATAGAATGTTCACAAGTTTGTACCAGTGCTGTGACTCAGTAATACTCCAAAATGAAGGAGACATACCAACTAGTAGCTTATAGAGTCATGCGGCATCATACTTGTCAGGAGTTATAGCTTTGATAAAGAATGATTTTGATATATTTTTTTTTCACAAAGTAATTTTTATAAGGGTAAAATAGATTTTTAAAACTTAAAAATTAAAGGATTGAATGTTTTATTACTTTAGATGGTAGTTGATGTGGGGTGAATACTTCAGGAGTGGTGATCGTGGTCCTGAGATCGAGGCCATGATTGACCTTTCTCTGGTACTCTTAGGTTCGGGAATAACCTGAAAACACAAGGTGGGGGGAGACAGGGTCATCCAAGCGGGAATATTCCGAACACCTAAGTCAGCTGACAGGTCTAATATGGAGGTCTAATAGGATAATAAGAGGTCAAATGTTTATAAGATTGGTTACCTTAATTGAATAGTGGTTGCAGCATTTATGGAATTTGGTCCAACCGTACAGATCCACTTGGACCGCTCAGATCCTGCCACGTGTCGATCATCCAAACCTTATGTTTGCTAATGGGCTTCCATGGGCCTTTATCCATTTCTTGTTTAGGCCCAAGTCTTTCTATTGACATATTATTATGCTGTTGGGCTAGGGAGGCACTTGGCTGGGCTTTTACTAATTTAGTCCATATGAGGTAGTACTCTTTTTTTAATAAAGAAATATAACAATGACAAAACGGATAATTCCAAACATCCATAAAGAAAACTATGTATTTTCATCAAACATAAAAAATATTGATAAATTTTTAAATAATAAGGGGTGTTTATAATTATATCAAAATTCATGAGAGTTCGTTGTAACTTACCGTAATAATAATTGAAATTTACCTATCAAATTACAACTTGTTCAACCTACCATTTTGGGTTTATTTGATAAAACCACATTTTTGGAAATATAATTAATATAATTACATAAATTCATATTTTCAATGATATAATTGTATCTGTATTTAGAAATATCAAAATTTCAATAGAATACGAATTTACATGCACAACTTTCTAATTCATAATTAATATCATAAATTCAGTTCGCCTTTGATGGTTTTGATCATATTTTATTTGGAAATGAAAGAATATAAATATTGGAAGATGAGACTTAAATATACAATACATCTAAAGAAATCAAAATATTATTCAAACTTTTATTTTGTATTTTAAGGAACAGTCATATTTTATTTTTGTATTTTCAAGGATTAAATATGAAAATGAATAAATATATAAAATGTTGTGACATTTTAAAAGTTACATAAAAAGAAGGACAAATTAGAAAATATAGACCAATATCCTATAGAACAAAACATTCAATTTAGCCCGTCCAATAAATATTTTCTTTTTTACTAATGACTTTTAAATTACTTTTTTATATAAATTTATCGAGTCTGACGATAATGTTTTATTTAAATTATTCCAAAACTCCTTAACATATACTAAAAAGTAGTAATTTATATTATTTATATTTTATTTTATAAATTTAATAATTTTTTAAAATCTTTTAACCTGCTATAATATTTTTAAATAACATAAGAAGATAAACTGCATTTTTTTTTTGGAAGATAATTTGTTTATTTGGGAAAATTCCGGACCAAGTTTGGCCGAACGAAACAAATTACAGAGCAAATATGATACATTTGATATGTGATTGGTCAATTTCCCTCACATGCATATAAAAACACGACAAGTATTATTGACTTAAGTATTATTGCTTAAGTTTGACAGAACTAGGTTCGAGAACTTTGTAATAATAAGGAATATATTGCATTAAACGTCCACGTTTGAAATTTCCGCACCGACGGATATTTGTTCATAATACATACGGATTTGATAACCGAAAGACTTGGATTTTTGGACCTACAAACTTAAATCAAAGTCTTCTTGACTAGCTTGTGAGAAATCTGTCTGCTTTGATCAGTTCCATACGCTGCGTTTTCTACTGCAGCACTATTTCTGAATCTGCAATGGCAACAGCGTACACAGCTCTAGTTTCTCTTGCACAAACCATAGAGCAAATACAACAACATCCTCGTCCGCCAGTTTCTCTTGACAAACAACAGGTTCGATCCCTCCAAGATAATGTTGTGGTCTTGCAAGAATTTCTTGAGCTTTATTCCCACAGACTGATCAGCCCAGAATACGAAGACGGTTTGGTGGTTCGCATGGCAGATGTTGCTCATGCCGCTGAAGATGTAATCGAATCCCATATTGTAGATCAGATTCTTCATCAGTACGCGGAAAACATCACTTCCATTCATCATCATCATCACTTCTATCAAGATCTGCAGAAAGTCATAATAGACATGGATCTGATCAGGAAAGAGGTGATTGAGATTAGGGAGAGGATGGGAACAGTCCAAGATCGTCAGCTGCGCAGAAACTCAAATCCCGCTGGTTCATTCATGAGCTCGTCTACTCTCCAGGGGCGCAAGCAGGCCATGGTTGGTTCTGATGATGTCCTGAATGAACTCATGGATAAGCTCACTGGAAGACAATCTGATTGCCGAATCATCCCAATAGTTGGGATGGGCGGTATTGGTAAGACAACACTTGCTAGAAATGCTTATGAAAATCCACTTATTGTGGAATACTTTGATATTCGTGCTTGGATTGCAGTTTCTCAAGAATATAATACTCGAGAAATTTTGTTAGAACTTGTTTGTCAGAAAAGCAAAGAAAGCAAGGACACTTTAAGCGAAGAGGAATTAGGAGAAATGTTGTACAAAAGCTTATCTGGTAGACGGTATTTGATTGTAATGGATGATATGTGGAGCATTGAGGCGTGGGATGAGTTAAAATTGTTCTTCCCGGATAACAACAACGAAAGTAGAATAGTGATAACCAGCAGGCTATCAAACTTGGCTTTGCGAATAAGTGGCTTTTGTGGTCTTAGGATGAATTTTCTGGAGGAGAACAAAAGTTGGGATTTATTTTGTAAAATTGTGTTTGGAGAGGAAGGTGGTTGCCCTCTTGAGTTAGAAGAAATTGGAAAGACAATTGCTAAGAATTGCAAGGGACTTCCATTGTCAGTGATTGTGATTGGAGGCCTCCTTGCAAAGTCTGAAAAGGCACGAGATTATTGGGAGTACATTGCGGAAAATTTGAGTTCAGTCGTAAATTTAGAGGAGAACGAACATTGCTTAAGAATATTATACATGAGTTATAAGGAACTGCCAATTCATTTAAAGTCATGTTTCCTCTATATTGGAGTTTATCCGGAAGACAGAAAGATCCGTGCCTCGCGTCTTAGAAAACTATGGGTTGCTGAAGGACTTTTGAAACGTGTAAGCTTGGAAGAGGTTGCAAAAGAGTATACGAAGGACCTTATTGATAGAAATCTCATGATGATCGATAGGTTGGGATGTAGGGGGGAAATAAGATTCTGCAAAATGCATGATCTGTTGAGGGACTTGTGCTTAAGAGAAGCTAAAAAGGAGCGATTTTTTTGTACTCCTGAACTTGAACAAGACATAAGTAGCATCCAACGTCGTATTGTTGTTCTTGATCAAGGGACATCAAAGAAGAAATATGATTTCTCTAAAGTTTTGCACTTAGCGCCGCTTGTCCGTTCTTTGACATGTGATGTTGAGGAAGCTGCCCCGTTAGCTTGTTTTAGATTGCTGAGGGTACTAAAACATTATGGTACAAAGTATTATACAGAAAAAATCTGGAGAAATGAAGAGCATCCAGTAGAAGCTATCTTCAAACAAGTTAACTTACGGTACCTGGCTTGCTCTGTCCCTTTGAGTTTGATCCATAGATATCCTTCTTCAATGCACCTTCTTTGGAATCTACAAACATTGGTTGTTGAACATGATGGTACTGTTGATGCTCCAATCGAGATTTGGAAGATGCATCAACTCAAGCATGTGGATGTCTTTCGGCTTCGTCTCCCAGATCCACCCACTGCCACTGGGATGAGTTTGTTTTACCAAACCTGCAGAAGATGAGTTACATAGAAGATTTCAAGTTTAGTGAAGGGATGGTTAAGAGAATCCCCAATATCAAGAAACTGAGTTTGAATTATGATTATGATCATGATGACGACGATGATGATCTCTCCCCTTCGCATTATTGTTTTGAGAATGTTGGCCGTCTACAGAAATTGGAAGACCTTGATTGCCGTTTTCCTAGTAACGTAAGAAGGAGTGATTTGGTAGAGAGCCTGAGCATGCTGCATTCACTGAACAAGTTGAGTTTGGAGAATAGTCGTCTCCAATGGGAAGATATAACAACAAAGATAGGTTCGTTGCCCCTCCTTCAAGTCCTCAAATTGTTTAATGACGCCGTTATAGGTCCCAGGTGGGAAACTGTTGAAGGCCAATTCTGCCGCTTAACATTCCTGCGTATCTTCGGCATTGATGATCTGGAATACTGGACAGTGGCGGAGAGTAGCCACTTTCCATGCCTCAAACACCTTGATCTTGTAGAGGTGTGTAAATTGAAGAAAATTCCTCCAAGTTTTGGAGAAATTCAAACACTTGAATGGATTGAGTTGAATGATTGTAGCGATTCAACGGTCATTTCAGCTAAGGAAATAGCAGAGCAACAAGAGGAGTTCGGGAATCAAGACTTTCTAGTTCAAGTTTATATTTATGGGGAGCCTAACTATGAACTAAAGAGTTTGGCGAGTCATAATTTTCGAATCTTTTAATTAATGTAACAATTTGAATCACACCAAGCTTTAATTATCTTAAATTGCCAGCTCTCTATACTATTTTAACAACATGAATCATTCTTGATACTAGTTATGAGATTAAAATGTGGCTGGAGTTTAACTTTTTGGAGGGTAAAATGGTCAATTAAATTTAATTTTATCATTTTAGTCCTTGAGTTTGTAAAATTATCAAATTAGTCCTTTCTTTAGAAAGAAAACTATTTTTTATATATTTTTATATGGTATGATGATATTATCTTGTATGAAATATTAACATATTTTTTAACTTAAATAAAATAATTTCTCTTTTTTTTCCATTTTCAAAAGGGACAAAAAATATTAAAATTATAAATAAATTTATTAAACTTATCTAATCTAAAAATATTTTAAAAAAATCTAAGTTGGTTCTTTAATCTTGGGAGTTAAAAATATGTCTAATAAAATTAAATTTAACAATATTATTAAATATTAACAGCTATAATTTTAAAGAAAAGGTTGATGGAATGTACTTTTAATTAGATTATTTGGTGGATTTCAAATATATATAAAATTCATTTTAAAAGGTTTTCTAAATATATATAGTCCCATTTTATAGAAAATATTTAAAATGAATTTTATATATATGAAATCCACCAAATAATATAATTAAAAAATATATATATCTGCCAATTTTTTGATGCACTTTTAATTAGATTATTTGGTGGATTTCAAATATATATAAAATTCATTTTACGAGGTTTTCTAAATATATAGTCCCATTTTATAGAAAACCTTTTAAAATGAATTTTATATATATGAAATCCACCAAATAATATAATTAAAAATATAATATATCTACCAATTTTTGTTCGAAAACTCAAACATTTAATAAATATCATTATTGTTTAACTTTTTTAAACTTATCTTTAACTCATGAAATAAAAAATTATTGACTTAGTTTTTTTTATTACATTTTCGTATTAGGCAAATTTTATAAAATTTATTCATAATTTTTGTTTTGTTTAACTAATAAAAAAAAAGAAACTATTTATTTTAAATTAAGCAATATATTATTATTATTATTATTATTATTGTTTTCATAAGATTTCAAAGTTTTCATTATTCAAATAAGATAATTCCAACATATCAGCATAAGAAAAAGTATAGAAAAGCTTTTTTTTTCTTGTAACAAATGATTAATTTGATAATTTTATGAATTTAAGGAACTAAAGTGATAAAATCAAACTTATTGACTATTTTACCCTCCAAAGATTCAAATCTGGCCACATTTTCGTCGGAAAATGGTAAGAGGGGCCAAGTTGTGACAAATTAAAGTTTAAGAATGTTAAAGTTAAGAAATGAACTTGAGAGACTAAAGTGATTCTAAACGAAAATCTAAAAGACAAATATAATATTTATCCTTTAAAAAATTAAAATTAAACGTACAATAAATTAATTTATAGCGTGTCTACACTTATTTAAGAAATTATAAGCTCCTAGATTTTTATACATAAAATCTTACTCGTAATTACTGGAGCAGTTTTAATTTCTTGAAAGGTGAAATGTTTTTGATTTCTTATCTCTCTTACAAATGTGGATAATAATACGTTTGTTTAAGCTCTGTTTGGAGATTTTGCAAGATGTTGGACTTTAACCTTACGGTGATATTAAATGAGCAAATTATTGTAAATGCACTTTTATCATACGTGATATTATAAATAAACAAATTATTTTTTCTAAAGAATAGTAATTTACCTCTTGTGTTTTTTAAAATGAAGCAATTTATCTTCATAGAGGGGCAAAATATTGTATTTTTAATAACCTAGGGGGATAAATTGCTATTTTTTTATATGAGATAATTTACTCATTTATAATATTATATATAAGCACTTGCTTGCATTTATCCTATTATAATACATAGTTTTTCAGTCAGTTTTATATACTTTTTTATATTCTTTTGTATTGCTAATAAAATTCTATCTCTAAGGGCCCATGTTTCTGCCGTGTTGTTTGTACTAATTCCTGGGCATGCTCGGATTGTTTTGGCAAAGTTATCTTCCAAGTCTAGTATGATCCTAATTAGGGTGGGTGTTCGAATCGGGTTGTTAGGATCCCAACTCAATCCGGATCGAGTAGATTGGGTCAAGTAAATTTTGTCATTTTTGGGTTGCTCGAACCCGATTTTCCATAGATCGGGTCGGTTATTGAGTAGAGATAAATACCCGATCAGGTTAATCAGGTATTCGACATTTAATTAAAAAATAAAAAAATAAAATAAAAAATATAATTATTTGTTGTTACTAATAAAATAATAAAATAAAAATGAGAATGATATATGAGTTGGTTGATCTACTTATCACGTTATTGATACTACGAATTGGATTATTTTATTCATCAATTTGAATTAATTGTGATGTTATACTATTTTTTAACTATAATAAATTGACATCATAATTTATATTATTTTTTTAATATATTTAAAAATAAAGTCACACCATGCGTACAAATTACAATTTTATAAAATTTTCAAAAAAAATAAAAATAAAATACAAGCTTTCAAATATATATTTCATACTTCTACTTTTCTTCATATATAAATAAAAAAAAAAAATTTAGGTACCCGACTTTAATAGGTACCCAATTTTATTGAGTTTGTGTTAAATAATCAAATATACTATTCAACCCAAAAAATCTGAAATCTGAAATCCGAAATACTCGACCTGCGCCCAACCCTAACCGGCGTGGATCGGATTACCTCTGGATGCGCTATCTGTGTTGAGTTGAAAGTCTAAGTGATTGGTGGCGGTTAGTATTCTATTTCTATTAGTGTGTAGTAGGATTCATTTTTTGTTTTTTGTGTGTTTTTTTTTTTTTTTTTCAGGTGGAGTGTACTCTTTTGTAGTATTTGAATCATATTCCAAAAATGTTGTTTATTAACAGTTCTATTTTGAAATATTGCCTCATTTCTCGTCTTCCAGATATTCCATTATGCAATTCCTGATAGATAAGGTATAAGTAAGTCTTTCCTTATATCCTTTTTTAAGTTTTTATTCTTGTAATTTCAGGTATATATTGTTGTAAAAAGATGAAGTATCGGCAAGCAGTGAATATATGCTCTATATAAATTGGGACATAAGTTTCTTTTTATTGAGATAAAGGTATATAATAATTGTTGGAATAAAGAATGGGAAATTTATGAAATAAATAATATATGTGCATGCTAATTAATTCATTAACAAATTGACATATAATTTTGAATCGAATTAATCTTTAGCAGCGAAGTATGCCGATCCACGTATTTGGATTTGTCTCGTCTATAAGCCATGCATTGATTCGATCACGAATACATCAACTCTCTCGTTGTCTTGAAGATCATCTCACAAACATCTTCAAAATTCCCACATGTTAGATCTTGCTCCACATCATGTGTAAACCACGAATATACTTTTCTCGCCTTGATGGAATGCTACTAGAGTAACCCACTAATTTACACATTTCAAATCCATGAAGTCTATGGTGAAGTTCTAAGGAAGAACATAGAGAGAAATACAGACAGAGAGTACTCGAAGAGAGTATCGTGATCAATTCATTTGTATCATACTTGTGCTTCTGTGTCTCTTTAAGCATACCTATGTACTGTATTATAGGTGTACATAACTCTAATTCTAAGAGGAATTCATATCCCAACATATATTTGATGTGTAAAAAAATAAGTTGGCCCAAATAAGCCTAAGAGGCCTAAAAAAGAATACAAAAACAAAAATTTCAGGGTACCCTTCGGGAGGCTTGGGACATCCCACACCCATAATGCTCCCAGGAGACCAACGATGGCCCAGCTCACAGTTTAACTAGGTAGGTTCAGACAACTCAAGTAGACCGAGAAAAAGGAAGGACGCACAGGGCATCCCGCGACTAGGACTATGATTAAAGCTCGACAAAACATTCGGCCCAAAAGGCCCACCTACGCGGCAATCTACTCTCTCACGTGACACCTAACCAATTCAAGTATCAGCAGCCATCTTTAACCACATTAGCCCTAACAATGAGGACCTCCCTGTTGGCTGGGCTCCTTGCAGACGGAGGGTCTCCCTGTTGGCTGGGCTCCTTGCAGACGGAGGGTCTCCCAAGACAAAGAGGACTCTTACTAAAGTACTCCTAGTTACGGATAAGAATGATTTATCCTTTATCCCAACCATCCTAACCAACTTTCGCAAGATTCTCGGGAGTGGGATACACCAACTCCAGACGGGGACACTCTCTCTATAAATACAGGTTTGATCTCTCCAGGTGGGTGACACCTTTCTCAAACCCCTCACACTCCTCTCTTATTCTCTAAACTATCTCTCAAGCTCTCTCTAAGCATATTATCACGTGTTCTTGTACTTTTCATTAATTTTATTCACTATATTTCGATTCTTAATTAAATACTTGGGCATTGGAGCGCTGACGCCTTTTTTGCAGGTCCTCCCTTTAAGATTTGCATTCGCTTCGGCCCAAGTTTTGAAGAATAGCCCATTTCCATAGGACCCAAGCGTTTTTTGCACGCGTTAATTTGGAAGACTACAAACTCTATCCCAGAGGATTCTTTACCCCAACATATATTTGAGAGACTCAAACTCTATCTCAAATATGGATGCTTATTGGGTCACAGGTCCACTAACTTGACCTAATATTCAATAATAATTATCTAAAAAAAGACATAAATGCTCTTCTTTATAAAGAAAATACAACTTACGTCATAGGATCCGTGCCCATCTATTTCAGATTGGGTTGGACAGCTTCATTGACCCTATCCACTAACCATAAAATCAAGGCCGTCGATCGTCTGTCTACGCTTAGTTGGTGATGGTGCCACATGGACTAGGTAAAGGGCATATTTGACGCTATAAGGGTAAGACACATTTACTATGGTTCACTGACATTAAAATATTTCAATTCTAATTATTCTATCTCGATCTCAAGTTAATTTAAATATCAGAGGGACTTAGTTGAGGACCTTTCAACAAACCTAACGATTTTTTGTCTGAGAATCCATACATTATTTAGATACCTTCGGAAGATCTCAACTTGAAAGAAATTTTGCTATGGGCATTTTATGGTGTGCTAGTAGCCATGTGAAGAAAATAGCAAGATGATTATTTTTTTTTCAAGATATGCTAGTACAGTTATGGGTTTTCTTCTACTATGAAGTCATGTATTAAGTACCAGTAGGCGATTTTATGGTAAACATTCTTGTTTCATTCCAAATCCATAATAGTCTGTCTTCTTAATTTATTTTAGAATTTGGGTTTGCTAGTATTTTGTTGATAATTATGGGAATTGGAGTTCTACAACAACGTCTGTCCTAGAAGTTTTCTCTTCCTTCACACCTTCTTTCTGTTTCTATTAGATACACCCTTGCATTATTGCCTTCATAGTTCTTCTTTCTATACTCATTAAGCTCTTTATATCAGTCTGTAACGCCATGTATTTTGAAGCAAGTGCTCTTGTCACTGGTTACTGCATTTTTCTTGATTCTTCCCTCTGTTTCTTGAAAAACCAAGAAACAAAACATTGTTTCTAGTTTCTCTACTGAAGATGAGTACCACACCATGGCAGCCACCATCTGCGGGCTCCAATGGATCACCAATCTTATTAAGGACTTTTAGGTTGCTGTTTCTACTCCAATTCATTTTTGGTGTGCCAATCAAGCTGCCAATCACATCACTGCTAATCCTGTCTTTCACGATCATACCACAGCACTTGGACATCGACTGTCATATTGTTCGTGATAAGTACAAAGAAGGCTTCATCCAGCCTTCTTATGTTTCCAGCAAACTCCGTGTTGCTGATTTTTTCACTAAGTCTCTGCTTAGCTTTGCCTTTTTTTAATTTGTTGTCCAAGCTGGCTTTTCTCGTCCTTCAGCCCAGTGAGAGGGTGTGTGTGTGTGTGAAGATTGTGCATGAGCAGCAAAGCATTCTTCTCTGTTCGTCTGCTGTGATCATTCATGTGTAGAGTGCAACAACTTCAGCAACTTAGCAAACATCCAAGTCTTTCTCATACTTTTGTTTTTTGCCTCGTTCTTTGTAATCGTTCATTTTCTATATAGAGTTTCTTTTAGTGGATTAACACTTTTCTTTTGATTGTTAGCTTATTAGTGATGTGGAAAGTTAGTTTGTGCAGGCAACTAGGTGGTTAGTGACGTGGCTAGTTTGTTAGATTTGCTTGCTTCCATGGATACATGATCTAAGGAATTTTTGCAAATGATTTAGTTAAGGGAAGCTTGTATATGGTCTAAATTCCAAGGCTTATGTGGTGTCACTAGTTCGTTATGTGTAATTCTTGTAGTGTGGGTCGGGCACATTAGTAACTAGGTATTTTTAATAAATAATTATCTGGTCATTTGTGATTTCAGAATTCAATTTTAGCTCCATTTATGATATATTCCATCTTATTGATCCGTTTATAGTCAAAGTTGTTTTTTGTGTTTGTTTCCAAATGCAACTATGGTAAGGTTTGGCATGTGATGTCAAAAAGGTTTTAGTTGAAAAATACTTTGCTTTGTAAAATTAGTATAATAGGTTATTATCTTCATTATTTATGATTCTCCATCTCCATAATCAAGTTTAACACTATATCCTATTCATATACCTAACATATACTCTGGGGATTCTTACTAACTTAACCGTTGGAGAGCCATCGCCGAAATCCCATCCAGCTTTGCTCTAATGTGTGTTTCTCTTGCAGAACATGAACACAAGCCTCCGGTTTATGACCAGTAGGCCAAGAGACCTTCGGGGCCCTCCAGTCTATCTATGAATGCCTTCGTAATTCCAGGATACAACATTGGCATTGTCTGTGGAAAACCTGATAGTTCTTTTTTAGAGCAAAGAGGATGGTAGATACTCCCACAAATCCCATTCAGAGACATGGAAAGCAAATAGCAGCAGGGCTATCAACCACCCAACGAATCCCCAAGAACCAGCGGATATGATCACTGTATCTAAAAATGACCTCAGACAGATGTTTGAGGAGTGGGCGATGGAGAGAGGCATGATCCCGCTGCCTCTACCGCCTTGGAACCATGCTTGAGATAGAACAACATAAGCCTTCAATAGAACCATATGTGCTGGAGCCAGTCCACACCATAGGGTGAGAAGAAGGTTTTTTCCTGCCATAGGGGAGGGGGAACACCCAAAACCCCCCATGCAAAGACACAGAGCACAAGATAGGTCACAAAGATCCCCCTCAGAAGAGGTAAACAGTAGAAGAAACATAGTTGCAGAGGTGCAGATGCGGAAAGATGAAGAACTCCGTGAGATAAGTGAGTAAGTGGATAGAATCAGTAAAAGAATGGAGGAGCTAAGGCGATCTATTGAAATGGGCGCAAGAGCAACGATGGAGATGGAGAATGCTGTTATCCATACATGGTCACCTTTCATCCTTGAGATCCTAGTTGAAACCTTGGGGTATATTGTAAACATCCCGGACTTACCTAATACTATTGGGAGACAAACCCAAAGAGCACTTGATAGCCTTCGACAACATTTTGTAGTTGTATGGATAGTCAGGCAGTCTTTGCTGTCGAATATTCATCACCACCTTGTATCGGAGAGCACAATGAAGGTTTAGCTTGTTAGTCCCTGCTATTGTGGTTTCTTAAGAGCAGTTGGCTCGAAAGTTCCTAAACCACTTCCTAGCAAGAAAAAAGCCAAATGATCAAAAACATATTTGTTCGCCATCAGATAGAATAGGATGAGACCATGAGGCTTTTATTGATAGGTTCAACATGGAGGTCCTAGAGGTGCTTGACCTAAGAGTAGATATGATGACCTCAATATAGATTCATGGGTTGAAGAAAGGAGCCCTTGCATCTACACTAGCCAGAAATCCTCCAGTTGATGTTGAAGAGCTTCTCACGATTGCTGCGAAATACATTTTAGAGGAAGAAATGAATACTCTAAAGGAAAATGGATGGGAAGTATATACACCAAAGGATGATGATCAAAATAAAGGTAGGAAAGAGAAGTATAAAGCAAAGATAGATTCTGAAAAGAACAAACTCTGAGGTATAAGAGGTTTCATGAGTATACTCTGCTCACGACGAAAAAGGCTAAGACCTTGCTGAACATTGAAAAGAAGTTACTTCAGTGGCCTCCGAAAACCTGGTGAGATCCAGCTAAAAAGAATTGCAAGCTATACTGCAAATTCCATGAAGACAAGGATCATGATACTGAAGACTACTTTTTTAGTTAAAAGATGAAATCAAGAGGCTGTTTAGGCAGGGGTACCTTAAGAAGTTCATAGCAAAACAAGAAAGCAAAAAAGATGAAGAACACAGTTCCCAAAAAAGAAAGAGTAGGCCTTGAAGCCACAAACACAGACATGACAACTCGAGGAGAAGGGATGACTTTAATGATGATAATTAGCCCCGTAGGGGGGTAATCAATACTATTTTAGGAGGACCCTCCTATGGAGACTCTACAAGCCTGAGGAGAAGGTTTGTGAGATCATACCTGTTGGAATGGGTGACCAAAAGCAAATTGGATTGACTGTTTTTTATTCGAAAATATTTATTAAATAATATTAGATTGATGAATACGGTAAGAATTCATTAAGATGGTAACGTGTTTCATCGTGCTTACCATTGATATTGAACGGGATTTCAATGTCATAATGAAATACCCACGGATTGAAAGGTTAAACCCGTGAAGTTGGGTTGCGCATAGGTTTGGCAGCTATGAAACTAATTCCTGAGGGTCGGTCTAAAACATTCCAAGTCGAGGACCTCGAGACTGGGTGTCAAGAGTCCTATGCAGACTTGCACTAAGTACTGCAGTTGTGTTTCGTCGGCAGGAGACGTAGGTTATCTGGTGCAGTTTTAGTGGATTAGATAGCAAGTTAGTCAACTGACTGAAGTGACTTATGGGAATTGTCATATGAAAACCTCTTAAGGCTTGGTCGGTATGACTAGGATTCTCGATTCCAATAGTATAAGAATTAGTCCTCTGACTTGAGGAATCATTGACAGTCACGTGCATACGAATAGTGTATCTTGGTGGCAAGTAGTGGCTGTGGATCTCAAGCCCACTAGGAAAATGGTTTTCTAGAAACCCAATTTGAGAGTGATGGGCTTTCGTAGAAATAATGGGAAGGTTAATGATTGAAGTCAAAGTCCTAACCTAATATTATGATAATCTGCTTATATTTTTCTATTTATTTAATATCTAAGAATCCACTTAATTTTATACTTGAGGCTAATAATGATGATTCGGATTGATTGAGAAATCTGAGGATAGTCATTGATTTTGAGAACCAGACCTATGTTTTGGATAAGTCTCTACCTCGGACTTTACCGGAAGAGTTCTTGTCCGGAGAACGTTTGACGTTCGAAAAGTTTACTCAGTGGCATAAGAACAATCGAAAAGTACACAATATCGTACTGGACTCGATGAGTAACGAGATCTAAAAATAGTATGGAAGATATGGAAATGTCTGGTTGATAATGCACCGCATGAAAGAACTTTATGCGGTACCGGAATAGCATATTAGATATGTCGTGCGAAGGCATTCTTCGATATGATAATGATTAAAGGATCGTCCATACGAGAGCATAGAGTGATGATGCTATCCCTAGTGGAGAAGCTCAAAGACCTCCAAGCTTATTTCGTGGAAAAAGAAACGTATATTTGACTTGATTTTACAATCACTATCTCCGTTCCTTGATCAATTTACTATCAGCTATGACATGAATGGGCTTGAGAAAAACCTTCACGATTGATTAATATATACAAGGAAATAATGAAAATTTTGCACCATCGATACTAGTAGGAGAGGCTTTAACCTCTAAAGCGAAGGGCAAGGTTGCCAGATGCAAGAAGAGGAAGAGGGTGAGACATCTTCTACTGCTGCTAGCACTTTGAGTGCTGCTGTTACACCACTAGGCTGGGTTAAAGGAAAGAGGAAGAGGGTTTGTCAGTCAAGAATTTCGAATGATGTTTGCATTTATTGCCGTGAGAAGGGATATTGGAAGATGGAGTGTCCTAAGCTCCTCTCCGATGAAGGTATTGATTTTTAATTGAATATTAACGTAGTCACCATTCTACACTTGGTATTGGATACCAACAAACTCATAAATCTACGAATAGTTTGCAGATGACAATGAGGGAGTAGAAAAGTCAAAACAGAAGGTCCTAAGGCTCAGCGATAGCGGGGCTATTGCTGCAAAGACTAGAGTCTTAGTTAGGCTTCATGGTGACCATGTTAGGATAGTATCTCTATAACCTAGCATGATCAAAATGATATTTCAATTATTGTTGGATAATTTAATTACATATTTTGATCAATAAAGTCTTTTATTTGACATTGAATGGATTCATGTCTGCTGGATGAAACATATACTATCTCATAATTGGATTATGCATACTCAAATAAAGAATAAAATGATAATCAAGAGCCCAAGCTTATAGTCCTGATAGTTCAATCTATTCTAGTTGAGGAAGGAAAGAGTGATAGGTTCAAAGAGCACTCGAAATACGCGATTTGACCCATTAGCTTTTAAAATCTTTACTGAGAAGGGAAAGACCGCAAAAGCTCTTTTGTGGGACAAAATGAGTTTACCAGTTACACATTGGATTGCATCCAATGTGATATCTGTGAGTTACTAAATACACAAGATCAGTGTGGGGATTCACAAGTCTAATTTTGTTTGATGAGGTTCAAAGAATTACACTCGGAGTGGTGAACCAACATGATTACCTTTTGATTCAATCGAGAGGGTGTGTATTTAGTGGGAGTTTTCGGATATCAAAAATGAGAATGTGATTCTCACTCAGTGAAGTTCTTCCTAAAGGATCACGGTTGACCGATCTCTGATAAAGAAGAAATCAAACTAAGTTGGACTTCGTTTGAGTGATTTTCACTAAAATAGATTGGCCCTTATTGTATGATGAAACTATCATCCTACAAAGTACTTGAGTTGATAGGATGGTTCTATACACGTCAAGGAAATAGTGGAGTAAGTTTTCATACAAATTCTCAAACGCATCATTCGAAATCAACTACATCTCTAACTGACCATATTCCAGTCCTTATTTGTTCATAGAATTAGATTTTAATCAAAAAGGACATAAGGGGAGCGATGTTGGACATCGTTTGGAATCAATGGCTTGGAGCTGAAGGATTCACTAGGAAGTTCAAACTATGTTTGACACTTTGAAAAATTGGAATATTCGATTTATCAAAGTATTATACTGGGTATGATATGATAGAATGAGCCCAAAGTCAGTAGGAGTTGAAGTGAGTTTCAATGTGTTTTGTGTGTAAACGTCTTACTCATTTAGCATGAGGTTAAGATATTTTGGGAACACAAAACACACTAACATACCACTGTTCACGAAATTCTCCATAAAAGGAATTGAATTCCTACATTAGGGATGAGTTGTTCAAGAATCAGTGGCAGCTCAAACTGTTCGAGACTCAGTTATGGTTGACTGATGAGAAAGCTTAAGTTGTTCAAGACTCAGTTATGTCTAACTGATGATAAAGCTCAGATGTCTTGAATATCCCCTACGTCTGTGCCGAAGACATCACAAAAGTGTTGGTCTGGTGTGTTGGACCTGATGTTGTGTATGCTGAGGGCATGACACAACATATATTAGAAATACACAAATTGTTAGATAGTTGTCGAAAGCAGTCTTTGATACCCGAACAAGGATTAAAGAAGTGTTTCTGACACACTTTTTGTGGAGAGTTGTTTCTGGAAGGCTGAAGCGATACTAGCTTCCAGACTCATGTAAATAATGGATAAGTTCTCAAAGTATAGTCACGTTCGGGACTTGATGGTAGGCATGGTAGCTTGGAGGAATTTCAAGCAGATGCCCCATCTTAAAAGTTGAATGTGGGACGACATTCGGTCTAAGAAAGTGGTTTAGATCGAAAAACCATATCCGTTGGATGGATGTGGTGCCTAGTACGACCAAGCAAGTTGTAGGCTTGGAGGTGAACGACAAGGCTAAGGCGAGAGCCTTATGGGCCCGAGGTTTCATCACGAGATCCACAAAAATTCTTGGAGAACAATCATCTGCAGGAAGTGATGTTGAAGGAAATACATGGTTAGACCATGTAGATCCAACAGAAATAAAAAAAAGACCATGAAATCAAGCCAGTATCGTAGATTGCTCTTGTTTAGAAAGTTTTGAGCGACATGGGTAATTAACTTAATAGTCAAGTGGGAGATTGTTGGAATGGATGACGAAAAGCCAATTGGATTGGCTATTTTCCATTCGACAATCTTTATCAAATAATATTAGATTGATGAATACGGTAAGAATTCATCAAGATGACAACGTGTTTCTTTTGCTTATCACTGATATTGAACGGGGTTTCAATATACAACGAAATGCCCACAGATCAAAAGCTTAAACCAGTGGAGTTGGGTTGCGCATAGGTTTGGCAGCTATGAAACCAATTCCTAAAGGTCGGTCTAAAACATTCAAAGTCGAGGATCTTGAGACTGGGTATTGAGAGTCCTATGGAGATTTGCACTAAGTACTACAGTAGTGTTTCGTTGGCAGGAGACGTAGTCTATACAGTTTTAGTAGGTTAGATTGCAAGGTAGTTAACTAACTGAAGTGACTTGCGGGATTAGTCATATGGAAGCCTCTTAAGGCTTGGTCGGTATGACTAGAATTCTCGATTCCGATAGTACGAGAATTAGTCCTCTGACTTAAGGAATCATGGCAGTTACGTGCATACGAATACTGTATCTTCGATATGGCAAATGGTGGTTGTGTCGTGAGGTATGGTCATCATAACCCTTATCTAGTGCAGTAGGAGTATATAGTGAGGACGGTGGATTATAAAAGAGGATCTGTCCCCTGTCAGTATATGACAGAGAGTTCTCCTATGCGCTCTGAGATGGTTTAGACTCTAAAAGTCTTTGGCCAAAGTGATTGATCGATCAGGGATAGATTTCCTAGATCGGATCAGTAGAGTAAATACATCTCGAATATTAAGCATAGTTGCCTAGTCAAGGATGGGAACTGACACCCAATTCTATGCCCTAGACTGAGGTCAGGAGACGGTTAACAGTAGGATCGTACTCATATGGATTTGGAGCCTAAATGTTCACGCCAATATTAACTTAGTCTCTAGTGCCATGAACTTTTGCTAGACGACTACCCATCCATTTCCAATTATGGGATAATAAAAATTAATTAATTAATTGTGTTGGTCACATATGCCCAAGTCTAACTGAGGGTGAACTAAAGAGTCACACCCTACCATTATAATGGGATGAAATTAATTTAGAATTAATTCTATAAGAGTCGAATTAATTTAATTTGGACTAAGTTAATCTTTGAAGAGAATAAATGATTGGATAATTTATTTAGACCAATCCATTGGATGAATGACTGAAATTTAATTAATTGAATTAATAAGAATTTTAAATTAGCTATTAATTGGGCTTAGTCCGATATATAAATTGGGTTTATAAATTGAAGGAGAGATAATAAAAGGCCTGGATCCTTTAATTAGATTAAAGAATGTATTAATGTTGGGCTTATAAATTAAACTAGGTTTGATTTGAAGTCCACAAGATGGGGGCTTGATTTAGTTTTAACTAGTCAAACCCGATTTATTAAAATGCAAGCCCAAGGCCTTGGTTAGACCATGATTAGGCTAAGGAGGAGCCAAGACTCCTTATTGGGTGTGGTGTGCACGAAATGATGCCTTGGAGTGTAACAAAATCAGCTATAATGGTGGCTTAGATGGTTGTTGGACTCTTACTAGGTCAAGACTCCTTGGTATCTTGTGACTAGGTAACATATAAAACCTAAAGAACCCTCATAGCCGACCAGCAGCTGCAACACACACACGATCATGAAAATTCTCTCCTTTTTGTCTCCAAAAAATTCCTCTCAAGATCTTAGAGATTGGAATAGGAACAAAGGATCCAACGTTAATCAATGACGTTGTTGATTCTTTGCACTTCTGTGTAGGTTTTGCTAGCACGAAATCTCCACATCCATTAGTGGTGGAGTGTTAGTCTTTGGAGGATCTCAAGATTGAGACCTCTTCGTGGATAGATCCAGAAACGAAAACAGAGAGGAGACAACGCTTGTAGCGGTACAAGAAAAACGACAACGGTAAATTTTTATTTACGTTTTCGCGTCTTATTTTTTCTCGTATTAATTCTAGGCCTATGTATTTATTTTAATACAACGAACGCCCGGGAAAGATCCTGTGGTTATTTCCATAGATGTGGCCAACTTTACTGTACAAAAGGTATTAGTGGATAGTGGTAGCTTAGCTGATATTATTTTAAAAAACATGGTAGACAAAATAAGCTTACCATTGATGGATTTAAAACCTGTTAACACTTCGCTCCTGGGTTTGGAGAGGGGAGCATACCCCCTGCAGGAGTCATAAGCTTGCCAACATCCCTCGGGATAGATCCATGCAGAAAGACAATGATGGTCAGGTATTTAGTTGTAGGTATACCTTTTGCATATAATATTATACTAGGAAGACCAACTTTAAATCAGTTTCATGCGATGGTATCAACTTACCACCTAAAGATTAAATTCCCGATAAGCAATGGAATTGGATTGGTGAAGGAGACCAGGAACAAGCAAAAAACTGCTATCACAACAATAGAAAGAAACCCTGGTTTACCAAAAAGTGCTGGAGCCAAGAGAAAAAGAAGGTTTCGGCCTTTGATATCGAAAGTGAAAACAAGAAGAAATAGGTGGAAAGGATTGAACTTACTGAGCACAAGATAATTGATTTGGTCCTAAGTGACAAAGAACGAACAACTCAGATAGGAAACCAACTTCTCGAGGACATGGAATTGCGAATAATCGAGTTCTTGAGAAAGAATGCATACATGTTTGGTTAGTCAGCCTCTGACTTTCAAGGTATCAACCCAAAAATTATTGAACATCGACTGAATGTGGATCAAAATGCTAAGCCTGGAAGGTAGAAAAAAAAAGAACTTGGGCTAGAAATGAACCTGATTATTCAGAATGAAGTGAACAAGTTGTTAGCTGCAGAATATATTCAGGAAGTTCAATACGCTGAATGTTTGGCAAATGTGGTGATCGTCCCCAAATCTGGGGGAAAATGGAGGATGTGCATTTGATTTCACAGACCTTAACAAAGCTTGCCCAAGGGATCCATATCCCCTCCCTCGCATTGACCAAGTAGTGGATTCAACTGCAGGCTGTGCACTCTTAAGCATAATGGATGCTTTTTTTACAGTCAGATACTTTTGGCAGAAGAAGATCGGGTGAAAACTTCATTCAATACAGAGAATGGCATATACTACTACAAGGTTATGCCATTCGGTATAAAGAACGCTGGAACAACTTATCAAAGGATGGTAAATCAGATGTTCGAAAAACTACTTGGGGAAAATATGGAGGCATATGTTGATGACATGTTAGTCAAGAGCATGGAACAAACACATCATTTGAAACATTTGGAGGAATGCTTTGCAGTTTTGAGGAAGTATGGAATGAAACTAAATCTAACGAAGTGTACCTTCGGGGTCAGAAGAGGAAAATTTCTAAGATACATAGGCATAAAGAGAGGAATAGAGGTTAATCCAGAAAAGACTGAATCAATTTTGCAGATGCCAACCCCCAAATCTGTGAAAGATATCCCTAAGCTGGCTGGCAGAATGACATCCCTCAGTAGGCTCATTTCAGAAACTGCAGAGAAAGGTTTACCCTTCTTTAAGATTTTGAGGAATGTGAAAAACTTTCAGTGGACCCCAGAGTGTAATAAAGCTTTTAATGATCTGAAAGAGTACCTGTCTTCCCCCTATTAGCAAAACCTATAGAAGGAGAGTCACTATACTTGTACTTAGCCATGACTGAACATGATGTAAGCTCTGTTTTAATAAAACTTCTGAATTATAACCAACGACCAATTTATTATGTGAGTTGCATGGTCCAAAGAGCAGAGAAAATTACTTATTACTTGAGTAATATGCACTCGCACTGATAGTCACTGCCAAAATGCTAAGACCTTATTTCCAGTCCATATATAAATCATGAAAGTAAAAACCAACCAGGTAACCCTATTTACTAGATGCAACTTATATTGACTAATCAACCATCTATTGCATGGAGATTACATATAAAGCGTCAAATGAAAATGGAATCCATAACATCTGAAGCCATTCAACAAACATGGGCATTGCATAGCTGAAAAAAGTATTCAACAGTTTCAAAAACAAAAAGCATTCAAACATCCAAGGGCATTATTCGCCGGATACCAAACAGCATAAATGTTTCAAATAGGCTCCTCAACAACATCAACATCTTCAGAAAAGTAGGTCCAATACTCACAGCATTTGGATGGGAAGGATCAAGGCTTAGCTGGCACTTACCTTTGCATTTAGAGCTGGAACTTTAGTAGGGGGCGCTGGGTAATAATAGGCTCCACTGAACAAGGCATAATTGGTGCACCTTTAGGAGCAACAACTTCAATTTTGATCCCTTCTTCCTTAGCCGCTTCGGCAGCCAGACGCTCCTTTGCCTCATCACCCAAGTCATCGAGAAAGATATGAGGCAATAAAGAGTAAAACTCACCAGGCATAGGAACTTCCACCTTAGCAGGAACACTTAGGTAATCCTTATCGCTTTTATCCTTGGTTATGCTTGTAAGCTAAATTTGTGAGTAAAAGAAAGAAGCATCAAGCTGTACAAAAGGTTCAAGTAAAATTAGCATGTTGGGTTTATGTTCTAGTAGCATATCAAAAAGATTTTTTTGTTTTTCTAACTTACCAATGCCTCTAACGTTCCAAATAATGGCTTTAATCATTAAAATTGCAAAGAAGAGGAGGAGGAGGACCTAGTGTTACGCCTTAGCAGAGGCCATTACCTTTGTTTTTTTTTTTTTTTTTTACCTTTACCTCTTGTTTTGGGTGATCTGACTATAATGGTGGTATCCTCTAGAGATTTATTTCTTTTGTGTTTGCTTGATGCTGCAGAGTCTGTAAATATGAATTCTTGTTTTAATTCTCCCCTTTTTGTATTATTTCCTTCAGGATCATTTTTGTTATCAAGGTTATGGAGAAGTGCTTCCTTTTGAATTTATTCTTAGTGAGTGGTGTGATTTGTCTCCTTCTTTTTTCTCGGTTTAATGCCCTTTGTGATCTTTGTGATATCTTGATTGTTTTCCAGTTGATGCAAAATGTCCTCTGGTTCCAAGTCTCCCAAGCTTTGAAAGCAGTTGGATGTAAGAGTGGGTTCATCTTCTTCTTCACTTTCCACATTAACTGCCTTTGCTTCGCTTATTATCTGCTTTGCGGAGTTCACTTATGTTTTTTTGTCTACTAGTTTCTCCTCTGAAGAACCTTTTGACTGAGCTAGTTGCTTGTGGGGTTAGTTCCTCAGATTGAGAATCAGGAACTTCCAAAATAAAGCTTCTCTGTTGAGTGGTTTCCATTTAGATAGATGCTTTCGGTCTACTAGTTTCAGCCAGAACAACAAATTTGTTGGATGCTTCCACGTCAGTGAGGATTGTGCGATGGATCTTGTTCATGATTGTTTTTCCTGCATCCCAGTTTTTGTTGAGCACCTCAGCAATCAGAGGATCTTTGTAATTAAACTCATTTGGGGTTGCCGCTACTACGATATCTGGTAGATTAGTTTCGGATGTAGACAGTAATTCGGGCTGATGTACATGCATTTTAAAAGACATAACAACATTAGCATTCAAATCAATATCATCAGAAGCAAAGTTACTAATGTTCTTAGTATGCACATGGTCATTGTTATCAACTATGGTGACCACAGGTGCTGTAGGTGAATCATTAACAATTAAAACATTCTTACCCTTTCTTTTGTTGTTAATTAATTCTCTAAGGTCCCTAGTTTCCTCGAATTGATTAGAAGATTGAACCAGGGGCTTGGGATCCAATGCAGCTTGCTTGTTCTCGTTGGCGGTTTTAGCAAAGTAGTTATTAATATCATGTCCAAGGTGTTTACATGAAGAACAGTAAGGTGGGCAGTTTTCATAGTAAACTTGTCGTCTGTAAGTTTTTCTCCCAATATTAAGATAAATAACTTGCACTTTGGGGGAGGTTAGATCCAGCTCGGCACAAACACAAGCTAAGTCTGGCCTAGATTAATTTGCTGTAGGTTCATTTGTTCTAAGAGTTTTTCCACTTTTAGCAGCAAGTGTTGACAAAGTATTTTTCTCGAACAAATGAGCTGGAAGCTCCGGTAATCTAATCCACACTAGATCAATGGAAGATTCAATTTAGGGATCAAAGCAGGGAGTCCATTTAAACACTCTCATATGAAAACTGTCAAATGTCCATTCATTCCTAAGAAAAAATTCTAGAGAAGTCCTCTTCATTAGATAATTTAAAGAAACATGCATAAGATTAAGTCTACCTACATAAATATTACCTCTTAGTCCAAGTTTGATAAGTCTATACCTTAGGAAATTCAGGTTCGGAAGGCCGTGAGTAAACTTACCGATCAAAGTAAATTTATGTTTGGACGCTAAACAGGTAGTTTCTTCAGAGGAGTAGATAATACCTGATTCACCCTTGTAAGTCAATTCCTACCATCTGAATATCATCGTCTTGAAATGTGTTTTTAGCGGCTCGAATTGGTTCATGTTGAAAATGCGACGTCGAGGGGTGCTGCACCATTTTAGCATATGATTTTTATGGGGGCGGTTCTTTGATGGAATTAGCATTTTGAGAGGGGATAAAGGCTGCTACTAGCTAAGCTTCAGCCATCTCCAGAGGTCGAGTTTTCTGCCGGAGTTAGCTCAGGCGACCATCGTGGTGATAGGGGTGACGTGTGTAGAGGAGGATGATGGGGAAGAGAGGAAAAGGGGAATTGGCACGGGTGGCGCTGGGATCAAGTCAAATCCATTTGAAAATTGACAGCTGAAGTGTGAAATCTGCTGGTGGAGAATGTTAGTGGTGTCTATTGGGGGGCGCCAACACCAATGGCGGTCGTCGGAGGGGATAAACTTGCTTGGGAAGAAACAATGAGAGAAAGGAGTGGCAAGCTAGAACGAGTTGTCAGAGGGAAAATCATCAGCGAAAAAGGTATGGTAAGGTGCGTAATAGTGAGGTACTTCCAATGTCAGCAAGGGCTGCCGGTACCGGTGGCTGACGGTGTAGATTTAGGCTGAAAACTCATGCTAGAGAGAGAAAGGGAGGAGCTTTTGTTGGCATGTGAGAGCACGGGAGGAAGGGTTGGTGAAGCTGATCAGAGACGTGAGATTGCCGGTCAGAGGTGAGTCAATTGCCAGCGAGAGGTGCTGGCGACTGTAGCAAAGGGTGGTGGTCAGCTGGAGTGTGTGAGAAATCTGACACACTGAAGGTGAGAAGTGAGAGCATTTCAAAAAAGATTTCATACGTACATCTATTAGAAGTCAATGTGTTTAGTCTAAATAAATATCTTAGATATTTGAGAAAAAAATTCTTCTAGAGAGCTATAATTAGAAAATATCCTAGATAAATCTTTTAGATTGCTCAAAACTTATTTGAACAAACTATTAATCTTAACCACAAATGTAATTTCAAGAACCTTCTATCAACTAGTATAAAATAAGTATGTAGGATGTGGATTTTGTGTAGAGAAAAAATTTGCAATACAACTACTAACTATCCTTTGCCAAATTCTCTTGGCCTTCTTGCCATTCTTTTATTGATCTAGCCAACACCTTCAATCTAGCATTTGTTTTCCAAATCTCAAACTAATCAAACTAATATTCCTTCAATCACCAATCATCTTTTCTAAAATAAAATACTAACAGTGGAACCAGAGCCACGTCCGATCATACATTTGGCATGTACTCTTATCTTAAACACTTTATAATCACACTAATTTTATTGTCCATCCATCATGTTCTCATTAGCCAAATAAATTTCATTCCCCATTTTCTCTGGCCAAAATTATGATTATTGGGCCATTAAAATGTAAAGTTACTTTCAATCTCAAAAGCTATGAGAGATAATAGAGGAAGGGGTTACTCTGTCGGAAGAAAATTCCACTTCATCGTCTGCCGAAAAAGGTAACTTGCAGAATAAGAAGGAAAAAGATTTGGAGGCTTTATACTACATCCAAACAACAATGGTAGACCATATTTTTCGAAGAATGAGTGTTGCTATATTGATAAAAGAAACATGGAGTATTCTGCCGAAAGAATATCATGGCAGTGCCAAGGTGCGTATCATTAAACTTCAAACTCTTAGAAGAGATTTTGAAAATATGAAAATGAAGGATTCTGACTATTGATGAAATTATACAAAATACATGAATTGGTGAATCAATTAAAAGCCTATGGAGAGGATATACCAGAGAAAAGGGTCATAGAAAAATCGTGCATAAGCGTCAATGAATGTATGGCCCAATAGTAAAAAACTATATAAAAAACAAAAGATATCACCACACCAACTGTCATCGAGTTAGTTGGGTCACTTGAGGCATACGAAAAACGACGAAGTAGGCGAGAAGAAAATTCTCTTGAAATAAGTGTTGGTGTAAATGTGATATAGATGATAAACATTTAATATTGTATACTAATTTTTTTTTAACTTGTTTTTTTTTATACATTTGGATTTTATGATTATATTGCAGGTTTTGGAGATTTGAAACGTGTTAAGAAACTACTATTTGTCTACAATGTACGTTGGGTTCTAGTGTGCAACTCTTGTTTATTGATTGGCTAATGACTACTGTTAAGAACTATGGAATATTTGGAGCCTAGAATTAGGTGAAGGGAGCAGATCGGCCTGGGAAGCGTGAAAAAAAAAATGATTAAACAACCAAGTAAAATCACGATCAAGGGGTGTACTCTTGATCTTTTCCCGGGCATTCGGTATATAAAATAAAACTTCAGCTAAGAATTACACGAGAAAAAACAAATAAGTATAATGTAAATAAGAAATTAACCTTGTCGTTTTTTTTTCCTCGTGGAGCTACAAGCGTTGACTCCTATCAACAATATTTTTTCTTTTTTTGGATCTTTCACTAACCACCTACGTTATAAATCAAACCCAACAATTAAGTTTAATAAAGAGTCACTGCAATAGAGAAATATATACATAGAAGACCAACACAATTTAGATTAACAATGTATTACTAATTATGTCTAATCGAGGAAATTAAAATAGATGCAAGAAATTAAGTATTAAAACCAAAAGCAATACAAATATTCATTATAGGGATTCCACAATTTCCATTATCCACAATCTCATTATTTGCATAAGAGAAAATTATTTAAAAAATTAAATATGGATCATCCAATTGTAAACTTTGCCACTAGTCTTGAATAACTAGTAGTCTTAAATAACAAAATGTTAGAATAGATCACCTGGAGGCATTTTTTTTTGTTGTGCACATCATGTATATTTGCATTTCTCTTAAACATCACAACAAAGTCCACAGACCAAATTTGACAGCCGGCAATAGTTGGACCGCACATTAGATGGCGGTCATGAAATCAACTACCAAGGGTTGGGTCTGAATTGTTCAAAGTCGAGGACCTCGAAAATGGACATCGAGTGTCCTATGGTGACTTGCATTAAGAGTCGTATTCATTAGATGAGTAGCGCGTTTCATCGACGACAGACGTGGAACGTCTATGTGATCTTAGTGGGTTGATTGGCTAGGTGTCGAATAGATTGAACTGACTCACGGGGATTGTCATATGGAAGCCTTAACGGCTTGGTCAGTATGACGTGAATCCCCAGCTCCGATAGTATGGAAGTAGTCCTCACACTTGAGGAACAACGTCAGTTACGTGCACACGATGACTGTACCTTCAATCTGTGTGAGAGGTGATCGTGTCAAAAACATGATCACCATAAGCCTTGTCTAGTGCAGTCGGAGTATGTAGCGAGGACGGTGAGTTTTAATAAGAGGATTTGTCCCCTGTCAAAACATGACAAAGGTATCTCCTATGCACTTGGAGATGCGTTCACACTCTATGATGCTGTGGCCATAGTCATTGTTCAAATAGGAAAGGTGGTTCCTATATCGAACAATTTGGCATGTTGCGATCTCAAGTATTAAGCATAGACGCCTAGTCTAGGATGGAAACGGACACCTAATTTCATGTCCTAGAGTAAGGCCGGGAGACGGTGGACGGGAAGACCGTACTTGTATGGACTCGAGAGCCTAACAGTTCATACGATAATCACCTAATTTCTAGTGCCATCGACCGTTGCTAGATGGCCACACATGGTGACGGATTTTCTTGATCAAGGGTTGATCAAGAATTATTAATTAAATTTGATTTAATTAATAATATTGTTGGACACTAACCCAAGTCTAGCTGAAATGTGAACCTAAAGAGGCACACACAAATCACCTAAAAGAACAAGGATTAATTTGGAATTAATTTCGCAAGTAATTGAATTACTTGTAAGATGAGGAATCCATTGGATGGAAGACCCAATGATTAAATTAATAGGATTAATTTATATTTTGGGCTTGTCCTTATTATTTAATAAGTTGGACTTATTAATTAATAAAGAAATTTTTGGGCTTAAGTATTAATTGGATTAGATACATATTGGGGCTTAATTAAGTGAATTTTAATTAAATTAGATTTGATTAAAATTAATTGGACCTTGTATTTTTAAGCATAAAAAAATCGGCCAACACACTTAAAATAAGCATATGGAAATTATAGGAAAGGAAACATTTGACTAGCAACCTAACTTTTGGAAAGTTCCATGCTAGTCACTCTTTATTTAGAATAAAGAGAAATATTACCTTATGGATATTAGAATGAACCTAGACACATTCTAGTACATCCATACAAGTATATATTGCAAGTAATTATTCAGAATAATTAATTACAATATTACACAAAAAAAAAAAAAAAAAAAAAACCTACCCTAGTCTCCAAGAAATTCGGCCGCCCCCTTTCTCCTCTTTGCACTTGGTGCAATTTTCTTCTATCTCTTGTTCTTTTCTAGTAAGGAGACCAAGAGGTCCTAACTCCAGTGTATGGACGACAATAGAGGTTTCTGCGTTGGAGCCTTGGTGAACGAAAAGAATAAAGGAGAACGACGAACGCTTCAAATCGAAAGAGGTAAATTTCGATTGACATTATGGTTCCTCTCATTTTGCTTTTCACCATAGCCCACCTTTATTTCTGTATTTTTAATTTTATACTACATCGACGCCCGAAACTCCGGTACACCCTTAGAACCACGGCTTATTGCTTTCAATTTATTTTATGTTCTTGCGCTTCTCGAAGTCGATCACGAGTAACTCGATTTCCTTCACAAAAAGTATCTTCGGCCAATAGTGAACACCTCAATAGCTACTCATGAATAACAAGCATTTATAAAACAAGGTTAAATCCAATTAAAATTCCTGATCCAAACAAAGAAAAATGAAGGTCTTAGATACTACAATAGATAAATAGAAAAATAAAGGATTTCATGAGGAAACAGTTTACTTACATTAGCATACATCCTCTCCCATGAACATGACACAAAAAAAAAAAAACACACAACTCCAACAAAAATATCAACATAAATCTGGAAACAAAACTCAAAATGGAAATGCAATCATTTCTTCCCAATTTATATAACAATAATGAAACTGAAGACCCAAATGAAATTCCAAGACTCCTATACTGATAAAGACCACTTGAATGGTTCAATCAAAACTCACAGAATCGCAAACTGAGAAGCAATAGTCCATTTTATATTAGTAAAATCAGAAGATAGCTAAAATGAAAGCTCAAAAGGGAATGCCCAGTTTGTGAGTTTAGTGCTTCCTTGACTTATACGTGATAATAATTAACTACCGAACATAATCGGACATACCACGCCGATTGCGTATCCAACCATTCGTCTCTAATCAGTGACTAACAATTCTTCTTTTGTGTGGTGTATAACATTCTAACACAAAAGTGTAATCGAAAGGAAGATTCTAGAGCACCAAAATCTAATAGAAATATAATGGGTAAATTACAACGACCTCTCCTGAGGTTTAGCGTAATTACAAATACTCACTCGTTGTTTGAAAAATTACAAATACTCCTCTGATATTTGATGAAATTATGTAATCCTTAAATGGAAGTATAAAAATATCAACTTGCCCTTACTGTACTCTTTTTATAAAATTTAAAATATTATAAAAATATTAAACGGGATGGATGAAAACATTTTAAAAATTATAAAAAAAATAATCCACTTAGTCCATAAAAATATATTTTTTTTAAAAATAAATTATAATTTTTAATTCACAAGGGTATTTTGGTCAGTTCGTCATAAAAATGGATGGATTGGACTAATTGTTAGACGACAGTTAAAATCAGGGGGATATTTGTAATTTTTCAAATAACGATGGGGTATTCATAATTATGTCAAACCATAGGGAAGATCGTTGTAATTTACCCAAATATAACAGGTTAAGTACCCAAATATACAGGTTAAGTTAAAGAAGAAAATATCAAAGTATTGTTAAGCTGACAATAACTATTAGGAAATTAATATAACATATTTGCAAAGCATAGATTATCTGTATCCCTCTACAATAGCACACATAATAAAAGGCTTAAAGGCAATTTTAGTCCCGTATCTTTAGCGTTTTCCCGATTTAGTCCTCTCGCGTTTCGGTTTCCCAATTTGGTCCTTTATCTTTCAAAACTGCTCAATTTTGGTCCTTCAGCCAAATTAGTAACCATTTTGCCCTTCTATAGAAAAACTCAATATAGTTGATATACATGCTCTAGTTTGGCCCAACATGCTTCCGTAATATCATTAAGCCTTCATAAAGTCATACATTAGTTTGACCGCCTTGATTCCGGGTATCCCAAGTCCTCGATTTTACGGACTTCCTCCAACCACACAACCGCAATTGATGGTTCGCAGGAATTTGGTTCCTTCAGTAACAAAACAGCACAGCCCTATTTCGTTTCCTACCTTAGGGCGTAGAAGATACTCCTGAATAGAAACTTAATAAATTTGGGGTGAACAAGTTGGACAGAAGCCTTTTTTTATTGAAGAAAAATATATGAAATATTACATAAATACTATTTCCTCCATTGGAGGAGACAACTATTTAGCCTCTCATACGGTAGAGGGCTAGACTCTTTGGGAAAACCCCATAAACTAAGAATTTGAAAAATTACAAAGATATAAACTTGGAATGTTCTGCTTTGAAGAGTAGGAGGAAATTTCTGATGATCCCCTTCTGCTTCGCTGCTTCCTTATTTATAACCATTCGCGGACCCCAAATGCGGATTCCAAACCCATTTTTGATGACGTCATTGCGTTCGTCATCTGGATGACGTCATTGCATTTGTCATCGTTCTTTCCAGCTGGTATTCATGATGGCTTGTCGGCCATTTAATTGCTAGCTGGCTCCTTTTGATTTTTCTCTAACTGTTGGCTTTTGTCGTTTTCTGCAGACAATTTCTTTTTGAATTTTTACATTTTTCGAGTCTTACTTCTCCTTGTAAAAATTCTTCCTTTTACCCTTGTCCGATTTTGGTTCGGGTTTCTTTGGGTGACCCGTATCTTAGTTCCGAACAGTGGCTTTTCTTGTTTTTCGTAGCAAGGCATACATGGTTATGCCATTGCCCAACATGCAGCATGTTGCATGTCTTCATCCTTGTGACCTCAGTTGCAGGCAACTTGTTCTCCCATATGAGCATCCTCTTCTTCCCGAACATGCTTTCTGCAAATTCAATGCTTTTCCCTGTCATGGAGTTCAACAGGAATGATCCATTCACTTTGTTGGAGAAGATTTTGAATGGATATTTCACTTTGTCCATCTCAGTAGGACAGACCCATAAACCCCAAGCTCTTCTGGTGGAAATGTCGTCTTCGCTAATAGCTGACACCAGTGGAGCTTCTTCTGAGGCAGCTTTAATTCTGTTAAAAGCTACCATGTCTGGTCTCTGCAGTTTGATGAAATGGAACACTGGATGTGACCCCTTCCCTACAGTTTCTGGAGCTGCTGATATAAATTTTAGCTACAAGATATCTCCTCTTTTCAGGTGGGATTGTTTTGCCATGAATCATATACTGCCCCACTAATTCATTCCGGTAATGTTGAAATTTTCAGAAAACTTGGTGACATAGTATGGACCGAAGCTAGAGCTGCAAACTCATACCACTCTCGGACTTCTTCAGGTTTAGACCCTTCCATTATCCAGACCCTATTATATTTTTCGGATGTCTCGATAATGGTCTTGCTTGGGTTAACTCCTTTGCGGGAAATTAATTTTTCCCACATCCGTTGATAAACTTGCCAAGCAGAAGAAGAAGAAGATAATTCATTAGTATTAGCCTTAGAAGTGCCTGTCATTTGCCTAAGGCTAATCTTTTCCTCTTTTACCCCAGAGGCGCTGGGTTGACTCGAATCATCAGAGGTTTGTACTCTCTGTGACTCGTTTGCCGTCGTTGCACCAGAGTCTGGTGATGGCCTTGTGCAAGCAGTACTTGAATCTGCCGCTACAGGTCTAGAGTCTTGTACTCTAAGGGCATGTTTAGGGTCATGCTTTCGCAATTCATTAGTCATCTCTGAGGATGATGCCTTCCGAATTGGCTCTTGTAGGTCGTTCCATAGTGAGGTTGATGCCACCATGGTCGTTCTTATTGCGATCTGGACAGTGTCAAGATCAGCTTTTTGGATTTGTCCAGCCACTTGTGCATTCACAGCTAGCCGTCCAAACTTCTTGTTAAGCTCCTCGAGGTTTTCTCTGAGGTGCCTAAGCCTTAACATGATGGAGTTCGCTTAAGATGCCTCCATCTCTTGTCAGGAAATCTGCAAGAACATTTTCATGAGATTTATAACAATAATATTATAGCAATAATATTGACATTCAGCTTGCCATCTGATAATACGTGCTTTCTCAATCTTAGATTCTAATTTATTTTTCAAGAAACCTTTAACATTATTATTATCAACTTTCAAAGTGAATTCTTTAGCAAGTAAAAATAAAGGTAATTTCTTAAAAGCCTTCCAAATCGCAAAGAACTCTTTCTCGTTGATGTGCCACACTTGGGTTTGTTGTTCGGTGAACAACCCTCCAGTGTATCTACAGGGCTCTTCCCCTGTAGTAGTCTTTTTCATGAGCACAGCTGCCCATCTATAATCGTTGGCATCTGTGTAGACTACCAATTCATCCTTGTCTTGTGGTATTGCAAGCTTTGGCAGGTTATTGCAAACCTGTTTTAGCTCACGAACCCTTTGCGTATGGATTTCCTCCCATTTCCACTTTGCACTTTCTGTTTCCTTCAAAAGTGGCCGAAAATCCTTTCTATATTTGCAAGATCCTTTATAAGATACCTGCAAAATTTACCACTCCCAGGAAGCTTTGTAAATGCTTCTTATCTTTGAGTATATTTGGAAAATTGCGGATTTTCTCCACAATATGCTCCTGCAACTCAATACCTATTTCGTCAATAAGAATTCCTAAAAATTCGATTTTATTGACTGCTATAGTAGCTTTCTTCTCAGAAAGTACTAAACCTTCTTTATAGCATGCATCAGAAAATATTTCTAGATGTTTGATATGTTCTTTCATATTTTTGGATGCAATCAGTATGTCATCGATGTAGACAAACATAAACTCGAAATAATCCTTGAAAAGATTATCCATTTTTCTTTGAAATATCTGGGGTGCATTAGCTAGACCCTTGCAGTACATTCCAGATATATTGTCCTTGTGGTGTGGAGAATGCAGTAAATTTCTTTGATTCACTCTCCATTTTAATCTGATAGAAACCATACTTGCAATCAAATTTGGAAACACTTTTGCACCTTTAATGCAATCAATCAAGTGCTCTCTACTAAGAATGTAATAACCATCAAACTCTAATATTTTATTAATACCTTGATAGTTAATTACTAACCTGGGTTTACCTCTTTTTATCTCACCATGATTTTTACCAAAAATCCAGGGCTATTGTATGCAGAGATTCCAGGCTCAATGAGTCCAAGATTGATATGCTCTTTGATAATCATTTGCATATCCTTCTTATCTTTCATGTTCATCTGGATAGGCTTATAACATACTCATATTTACATTTTCTTTAATCTTTAGAGTAGCTTTGATCTTATTCCTATCCCACCATGCCAGAGGGTTTTCGTTGAAATTTCTCTGGATGAGCCTTTTGACATTTTCAAGAGAAAATTTGTTTCCTCGCTTATGTCCATGGTCTTTAATTCCTGCAATGCTTCCTTGAGGTTCTTAATCTCTTCCTCAGATTCCTCGTAGAAGCTATCGCTATCGATGAGTCCCTGTTGCCTGAAAGACAAAAGAACTTTACCAAATTTCTTTTTATCCTGCATTTTCGGATGAGTTAATTTGGCATCAAAATCACCACGCTTGCTGAAAATTTATAGGCATTATCATGTTAAATGCCTTTTCTCTTCGCAAAACCTGTATCTCACTACCACAGTTAGTAGTAAAGATTAACAGATTTTTTTGATTATCCTGCATATATCTTGCAAATGTTTGAATAAAATTATTACCTAGCAAGATATCAGCACCTGTATCATGAAAGTAAATGGGAGGTGTTTTTACCCTAAACCAGGGTGTTTCAAATGCTCCTCCGATCATGATTTTGGCTTCTCGAATTCCCGTATTGAGTATTAGGATTTTTTGTGAAAAATCTCTTCCCGCAATAACAGGTAAGGTTTCCCTTGCTTCTTTAGGGAAAACTCCAGGTTTTGCTGTGCAAATTCCAGATCCTGAGTCAATATAAGCTGCAAAATATTCTGTCCTATATTGATCATAAAACATACCCACGGATATGTATATAGAAAAGGGGCTTGTCATTCAATCTTTATGGTAACTCATCAAGACTGAATTCCATGCCGTTTCCTTTTCTTCCCCATGGTTTATGATCTTCGAGGAAACTTAACCCCAAAGTCATACTTCCATTCTCTCGTCCTGCAACTAGAATTTCATGGCCTGCTATTTCTAACATACCTTCATATCTACCAACAACAGGCTGCTGCAAATGATATAAGTCATCACAAGGAAAAAAAATTCATTCTTAGTGATGTCAAATATAACTTGTATTTCTTTCCATCCTTCAGGGCATCTAAGTTTTACATTATCTACCCTAATTTCTTGAGGAGTCAAAGCTTTTAACAAGTCTTCTCTTTTCCTTGTAGCCCATGATCCTATCTTCCGAAAAGGACATCCTGCTACTAAACTCAGTCCTAGAACTTATTGTTCGATCTAAGACTGGGTGATCTTTAATAACGATATCGACACCTTCTATTCTAGGTATCCTAATTGGATCTAGTGCCATTACCTTAGCGAATTCCTTGAAAATTCTGGGAATCTCGATATACTCTTCCTAAGGAATAAATCAGAATGACGTGTGTTGGAAAGGGCATAAGCAATTCTATAACTTATAGAATATGGTCTATTACCTTCTTTCATTAGATCTTTTCTTTTAAAATCCTGATGAAGGGTTAAAACTCTACTGAAATCTTGGTCAGCTAGGTTGTATGCGATTCTAGGATGAATATCAAACATCAATTTTCCTGCATACAGATTACCTATCATTGTTCCAAGATAACCATCTCTTAAGTTATTGATTCTCCTATCATTATTGATAAATGTATTTCTGAATCAATTCCTTCATTAAAAGTTGCTTTTATTACTACTTCGATAGTTCCTATGTGGATCCATTTCATAGTAACTGCTATTTCTTCTCTAGCCTACTTAATTCCTCAAGAATTTTTCTTTAGGGATAAGCTGCACCTCCATCACATTACCAGTAAATTCCATGGGAATAGCAAACTCACCTGAACTCACTTTGTAGATTATGTGATGTTTCCTCTGGTTTAGTCCTATCTGGTTAAGGACTTTACCGATCCCTCGAATTCTAAATCCATCATATGGACTGAGGTTGGAATCTTGACGCATGATTCTTTCCATAGTTTTGTTTGACACTGTCATCCTTGAAAAGAATCCTGACAGGCTTTCAGATGTTTAAAGCCTATCTCCTTCATTGTAATTATTCTGACTCGGTTGAAGATCCATCTGAATCAGTTTCTATCTCTTCTTCATAGACGCTTTCGTCTGAAGGAAGATCCTCAAATTGGTATATTGGTACCAAATCTCCATAGTAGACTGCGTCTAGGATGTCGTTTGTGGCTTCAAATTTTCTTAATTCACCACGTTTCTGTGGGCAGTCTGGGGCTATATGACCTCTTGCTCCACATGTCCAGCAGTTGCAGTCTTTGAAGCTTTCATTGGTCCGGGTATGGGCCCGTCTGAAAGTTCTTCTCGTAGGGGTTCTTCCTGTGGATCTTGTATCTGTTCATCTAGATCCTTGGGATGAAGCCCTTGTTGGTCCGCTCCTTTGTCCAGATTTGTATGTTGGCTTTTTTTGGACCACCATGATCTTCGCCTGAAAAGGGTTCTTCTGGAATTCCTAGAGTATGAGTCATTACTCTGCTTCTTCCTTTTCCTTGGCTCACTTGATTCTCCCATAATAGTCGGAAAATCATTATTATCACAACAGAGAGGAGTTCGTTTAATAGTACCTCTCAGCCTTTTCATGTTTTTCTGGATGGATGCTTGATAACACCAATCCTTCAACTTGTCTTTAAGAAAAGACATTCTTCTTGCTACTGAATCCATATGTTCTTCAGGTACTTTGTATGATTGGATCAACATTTCTCTCCATGGACTGCAGATCTTTGCAAAGAACATTGGAGCTGCTACTTCCACTGCTACTCCACTCTGAAAGAAATACTTGCGAAACCAACAGATATATTCATCTATCGCGCAAATACTTCATATTTCAAGGCTAAAGAGAGCTTGTGTATATTCTCTAGCCTTTTCTGCTCTACTTCCTTCGAAGTATCCATCTCCGATGAAGTGTATCTTGATAAGCCTTCCTAGCCGATCTGCTATTGCACTCTTTGAATCTCCGGCAAGGATACTGGCTTTAGTATCAGCTGGGGTATTATCCCATCCGATTTTCACAAAACCCTCTAAGCTCAACTCCACTAATTTTATGAAGCTTTCTTTATCGAGTTCTAGGGTGGTTGCTGCTATCTTTATGGTGGCTACCCATTCATCTATCAGCTTCTCTATGTTTCGGAAGTCGATAACATCCAGGTTTAGTACAGCATCATATGGATGCAAGGGCTGGAGCATTATTCTTGTCCAATGTGTATTTTCAGGTGCTCTTCTAGGATTTCTCCCTAGATTTTCTCGAAGTCTGGTTCCCACAAACGTTGGTGTTGCGTTGGTGTGGAAATCTACACTTTCTCTCATTGGGTGATCTTGTGGAGAGTCGTTGGAACATGTGCTCCCCTCCGGCGGTGGTAGTGCTGGAGTAACTTCATTGGTTTGAACATTGACTAATTCCACAATCCCAAGTTGGGAAAAGGACCCAGCCAATTCTTGTAGATCTGATAGATCCGCTCTTGTTACCTCCATTATTTTATGGAGTTAAGGATTTCTTGGATCTGTTCATCCCGAGTATTTGGCTTGGGAATCTCTTTCGCCTTCCCTTTCTGATGTAAAAGAGGTATTGTTCCAAGGGCGTCCCTGATACGCTCTTGTCTGGATATGGATGTTTCAGGGTTCTCCCGTTGGTTTCTTTTTAGATCTGCAATTTCTGTGTTCAGATCTATAAGATTCTTGTGTAGATCTGGGAGGATCTTAAGAATCTCGTCCATCTTGTGGCACAAAGAATCTACTTTCATAGGTATATTAGATAACCTATGTCCATAGTCTTGAACCGTCTTCTGAATTTCCCTTAGATCTTGAGAGATTTTCGAGGTATCGGCCTTGATTTCTTTCCAAGCAATTCCTCTAATCATAAATTTTAGATATGAATCGGTGCAAGAATTTACCCTTTCCATTCCTCCTGGCTGGAATTGTACCATGTATTTCAGTGGATGCAAACGCCTCACTGCTTTTCCTAGTAAATTTTGACGGACTTGAAAAGCCCTCATCTCTTCTTCAACCTCTTCTTTTGTAAGAAGTTTCGAGTCAATCCTCTTGGGACTGTTGTCACATTTTTTAAGAATTTCCCAAAGGAATTTTTTTCTTTGTCTTTCCAGAATCTGAAAATATTCCCTATTGTAATTGTAACTCGAACTTTTGTTCGGTTCTATTTTCTCTTAAAAAGTCTCCTCCGTTAGTAGGAAATAATAATTATATGCAATATAACAATATTTTCTTCAATAAACCTAGGCTCTGATACCATTCTTATCGAGCATGGATGAAAAGGTTGCAAAAATTACAAGAATACTGAAAATGGACTAAAATTCGTGCTTTAAACTAGTAAAGGGGTAAAATCGTCTGAAAATTTGCTCAGATCTTGTCAGATCCGGTCGGAGGACTGGAATTGAGCGATTTTGGGAAGTTACATGACTAAAATGGGATCGCTAAAAGTTAAGGGACTAAAATGGGAAATGGCCATAGTTACGGGACGAATTTTGCCTTTAACCCCATAATAAAATAAGTTGATTGTGCTCTTCTGTTAATTTTGCTGAAGGTCTGACTGATCTTCCTAATTATTGTATTGATGCTATATTGACATATTTGCCAAATTAATAATATCACTACTTTACACTCAAAAAAAAAAATCCTATAGATAATAAGAAATATAGAAACGCTTACATCATGCAAATAAGAAATCCTAGATATAGCATGTGGTACTACTGATAGTTTAATGAAGAATGAATGCAATACAAGAAATATGTATATAGAAAACTAACACAATTATTTGAATGCCAGCACCAACAATATTCATTATACAAGTAGATATCCATCCACCTACAGTTGCATAAATATTTACACATAAATACACAAAGAACAAGGCATAATAGAATCCGTGCTAAACACACATCAGATATATCATCCCAATCTTGATCTTTTGAAACATATGGAATCTCCGGAACAATGCCAAGCACAAGGGAGTTGCTTTCATAGCCAACACCATTATTTACAAAACACTGGCATATCTGCACAACCTCTATTGAAGTGAGTTGCTGAAACCCGAGCACGTTCAAGGGGATCTCTTTGTGGTGAATACTCTCAATATCCCTCTCCAGCCAAAGACCAAGCAACAGAAAGCTATTATTAATCATTGGAGAAAGCCTCAAGAAAGGTGGTGCAAACTAAATACAGATGGAGCTTCTAAAGGTAATCCTGGCATTTCTGGCGCGGGGGCCATTCTTAGAGATCATCTCGGTCAAGTCATCTTCGCCTTCCAAGAACCTCTTGGAATTGCCTCTAACACCCAGGCGGAACTTTGAGCCATTCATAGAGGACTGAAATTGTGCATTGATAATGGATTTCACAATATTTGGATTAAAACAGATGCAATAGCTATTATCAAGCTCATTTCTACACCACGACAAGGGACTTGGAATTTCCGAACCTCCTCCACAACATCATTAAGCTCTTGAGTCAGATCGAATATAAAATCTCCCATATCTTTAGAGAAGGTAACCAAGTGGCGGATTTTCTAGCCAATCAAACATGCACATCCCAACAACTTAGCATTCTTTTCAAGGAACATCTTATAGGTAAAGCAAAAGGTATTGTTAGTCTTGACTCTTTTTGGACGAGACTAACATTGTTTGCAGGTGATTAGAAGTTTCATTGCCACTTCAAGAATCATTTGGTTGTTTGACTTCACAGATTATTTTGCAGGTGATAGTAGGAACTGATGATTCAAGTGCAGTAGCAAAAAATTTTGGAAACACTGGATTATCTACTCCAACTCTCGTCACCAGTCTCGATAAGGGAGTAGTACCCCTTACTTATGCTTTTGTGAAATATTATAAAGGAGTAGTACTCCTTGTTTATGCTTTCATGCCCATTGTATGGGAGTAGTATTCCTATTTACAACTTTTTAGGTATGATAGGGAGTTAGTACTCCTTACTATAAATTTGCTTACTGTTTGATTTTAATAAAGAAAGGTCGGGAACTCCGAAAAGCTCCCCACCCCCGATTGGTTTAATTAAAAAAAACAAGGCATAATAAAACATAAAGAACATATCTCCACATAGGAACTAAAGAACGAGGTATATCAGAATATAAAAATATTAGCTCATCAAGATATAGTAAGCACTAAATACTACATTGTTCCATTTTAGTATCTAGCTTGGCATTTTTGGACCCTTTCTTTGGCTCTTTTTAGAACTTTTTGTGTCAAAAATTTCTCAAGATGCCACTTTTCTCCGTCCTACAGAGTAAGTTGTACACGTCATAGTGAGAAAAAAAATAAAGTTGTAGCACTCAGTCAAAACCATGAAAGAGAGAGCTTCTACCACTATATGGATAGAAAAATATAATTACCCTAGTATCAAAAGTGTTGGTATAGATGGTGTTGAAGGTATAATTATAATGCCCAGACACTCTAAAAAATTACCCGATGTAGTGTCGGATACGGGACAGACACGTGTTGGTTACGGCATTGGAGTGTCCGAAAATTAAAAAGGAAAAAAAAGGGACACGGCGTCAGACACGCCACGAACACGGCTATTGACGTGTCCGACATGTTTTGGAGGAGTGTCGGACATGTTTTGGATACTTTGCGAATTTTTTAATAATTTTTAAAAATTTTGGGTTTTTTTAGGCTCAATAAAATAGAAAAAGATTTAATTCATTCCTCTTAAACTAAAAGTATTATGATGAAATTACTAAACATTCGAGAGATGTTTACGATAATTTAACTAATTTAAATTATTAGAATTTTTTCACTATATTCTTTTTAAAACATATTGATTATGTATATTTTTTAAGCAACGCTTGATTAAAAATATAAATGCAAGACATGCTTATTTTATATGTTATCTTAATATTTTTCATATTGGATATTTTAGTTTTATGAGAAATTAAGAATATATATAATAAAAATATATATAACATACAGCTGTGTCAATGTCGTTTTGTCTGCTAATTTTTTATATTTTTCCGTGTCGTCATGTCTGTGTCGTATTGTATCTGTATCCCCATGTCTGTGTTCATGCATCATAGACATGTAAAGAATTTGGGTCACTTGTAAGGCTCAATCATGTCCTACAGAAGCATCTTCTCCCACTTCGTGAGCAAATAATCTGAGCATTTCCTCCACTAGTAGCATATAATTTACACCTTGCATTCCTAGGTTGTAGGAGGACATGAGGCCTCTAACTACAGTTATGTTGGAATGGGTGACCAAAAGCCAATTGGATTGGTTGTTTTCCATTCGACAATCTTTATTAAATATTATTAGATTCGTGAATATGGTAAGAATTCATCAAAATGGCAATATGTTTCGTTGTGCTTACCACTGATATTGAACGGGGTTTCAATATCACAACGAAATGCCCACGGATCAAAAGGTTAACCTGTGGAGTTGGGCTGCGCATAAGTTTGGCAGCTATGATACCAACTCCTAAGGGTCGGTCTGGAACGTTCCAAGTCGAGGACCTCGAGATTGGGCGACGAGGATCCTATGGAGACTTGCACTAAGTACTTCAGCCGTGTTTCGTCGGCAGGAGACGTAGGTCGTCTGTGCAATTTTAGTGGGTTAGTTGGCAAGGTAGTCAACTAACTGAAGTGACACGCGGGAATCGTCATATGGAAGCCTCTTAAGGCTTGGTCAGTATGACTGGGATTCCCGGTTCTGATACTACGAGAATTAGTCTCTGACTTGAGGAATCATGGCAGTCACGTGCATACGAAGACTGTATATTGGATATGGCGAGCGGTGGCTGTGTCATGAGGCATGGTCATCATAAGCCTTATCCAGTGCACTCGGAGTATGTAGCGAGAACGGTGGATTCCAAGAGAGGATCTGTCCCCTGCCATTATATGTCAGAGAGTTCTCCTATGCACCTTGAGATGGTTTAGACTCTAAAAGTCTTTGGCTAAAGCGATTGATCGATCAGGGATAGGTTTCCTAAATCGGATCAGTAGAGTAAACGCATCTCGAGTGTTAATCATAGTTGCCCAGTCAAGGATGGGAACCGATACCCAATTCCATGCCCTAGACTAAAGCCAGGAGACTGTTGACAGTAGGACCGTACTCGTATGGATTAGGAGCCTAAATGTTCACGCCAACATTCACCTAGTTTCTAGTGCCATGGACCGTTGCTAGACGGCCACCCATGGTAACGGATGATTTCTAATTATGGGATAATTAGAAATAATTAATTAAATTAGATTTAATTAATTGTATTGGTAACAGATGCCCAAGTCTAGTTGAGGGTGAACCTAAAGAGTCACACTCTAATCACCAACATGTGATGGAATTAATTTAGAATTAATTAAGGAAGGAAGATATTAATTTAATTGGATTAAATTAATTTTTTGGAGAGGATAAATGATTAGATCATTTATAAATAAATCCATAGGTTGGATTTTCCCAAAGATTAATTAATTGGATTAGTTAATTTTGGCTTTAAGCCTTTTGAATTAATTGGATTAATTTAATCGGCATGGTTTTATTTATGGATTGGATTCATAAATTAAATGAGAGAATTAATTGGATTAAAGGACTTAAAGTGATGGACTTAAAGATTAAATTGGATTTAAGTTAGGGCCATTGGACATGGGCTCAATCTATTGGAGCCTAGTCCACTTTAGACCAAGCCCATGACCCGTTTTAACTTTGTATAAGTTAAAGGAAGAGTTGGTTGGTTTTATATGATGGAGTGCACGAAATTTTCAGCCAACTTTTATGAAAAAGCGGCTAGGGTTTCAAGGAAAAAAGGGAGGAGAGAGTTTGGATGAGATGAGTCTCATCTAGTGTGGAGTTGTGACTAGGTCAAAAACACTAACACACTCTCCTAACTCTAACAACCCTAACCCACGAATTTGGCATTCCAACAATCAGCTTTCTTCTAGATTTTTCTCTCCCAAAATACTCCTCTCCTTCTTCGTTTCTTTGGTTCATCGAATCAGAGAAGGAACGAAGAGAAATCGACACCGTTAACTAATAACGTGTTGTTGATTTCTCCCTTCCCTTTCTTTATCTTGCTAGCACGAGAAAAAGGGAGATCCACGGTGATTAAAGTTGACAGATTTAGAGGGTTTCAATGTTGAAACCTCGTGGAGAAGAATCGGGTTGAAAAAGGGATCAATGCTTGTAGTCGTACGAGAAACCTACAAAGGTAAACTTCGTCTTTGATCTTTCTGTTTTTCTCATATTATTATTGGCCTATGTATTGTTTAATACACCGAACGCCCGGAAAGATCAAGGGTACACACTTGATCAGAATTAATTTTGTTAATTATCGCTTGTTTTACCATTTTTTTTATTCGCGCTTCCGCCGCGCTTCCCGGGTCGATCCGCTTCCTCCAAGTGGTATCAGAGCCCGGTTCGGTGTATAGGCCTAGAATCTAAAATGTATTTCGTGTTTCTGCATGTTTACATATTTTTAATCGGCTTTGGAAGCATGATTTTTGGATTATAATTGCATATCTAGATCTAGTGTTTATGTATTTTATTTTGCATTTAATTTTGGACATGAGATTTTTATTGAAATTTGAACTGAAAATTGATAATTTTCTTGTTGTTTCAGAAATTGCAGAAAAAAGGTTTCAGAAAATAAAAAAAAAACAAAACGAGCAGCGGTCAACGCTGCCGGCCGTCTGGAAGTCGCGCGTGAGCTGTGCGCGGCCGGCCTGCGTGCGCGCTGGCCTTGCGCGCGCAGCAGGCCTGCGCGCGCGGCAGGCAGGCTGGGCTGGTCGGCCGTCTGACCTGATTTCTGATTTTTCCAGAATTTTTTATTTTTTATTTTTTCTAATTTTTCTGCATATTTTTCTGAAACAGTTAATTTTGGAAAATTTAATTTTTGGTTGAGATTTGTATTTCCAAGATTAAAATTACTAAAATTAATTTGAATGGGTTTTCAAACAAGAATTGATTTTTGCATGGGTTGCACTTATGTCCATTATTAAGTTGCATTATTTTACATATAAATTTTGAGATTTGATGTGTAATTAATGATATGGATGTCATTAATTATAATGCATGGTTTACATTATATTTTGGGTGCATGTTTATTTTGAAAATAAATGTGCTATTTTGTTAATTGGATTAACATGGATGATCACGAAGCCTATTGGACCCTGTGTATGGTTTATTTTCTATTGGGTTGGGGCCTGCGTGCCTCTTATTTTTCCTTTTCTATTCGTTTTTAGCCTAATACGTTTAAGGCTTGCTTTCTCCCAATTAATGTACTCCCCCAACTGCTGATTGGGGTTTCTTTTTAAGTTGTAATGAGAGTAGAATAGGTGGAGAGGATTTTACTTTATTTTTAAATAATTGTAAAGCAAGCCCAGACAATGGATGCCCATGGAGGAGGCCATGGGTTGGCCCACGGAGATCCATGGATAAGAGGTCCGAAGGACGGAGCCCACGAAGGAAAAGAAGAAATAAAGAGAGATTGCAAGGCCCATAATGTGTTAATGGGTTAAATATCTTGTAATAATGTAGGCCTACCCTTAGACTGACCATAGATCCACTGTGGGCTCAGTGGGTCGCATAGGTTTTGGGCTTGTGATCATCCAACAGGGGCATGCTAAGCTTTTATTTTGCATGCGATGCGTTTTATTTAAATCCATTATATATTGGATATATTGTCATGCAAGATAATAATTGTGATGAGGCCTCGGTCAAACTACTAAAATGAACTCTCACTTGGTTGGACCAAGTTAATAATATTAGACCCTAAAATTGGAAATGAACACAATGGCTCGTTATTCCATACATCCAATCCATAGTAATGTAGTGAGGAAGCCAATTTCACCCATACGTGGTCTCACGAGTCGTGGCACGTTTGGACTGAAATGAAGTTGCATTGTTACTGTGAACGAAGTGAATAAACACCTATTTCCTTATCTTACGAGTCGTGGGGGGTGATAGTGTGTGCTATGATTCGGTTGATGGATTAGGACTAATGCCAAGTGATGTAATTTCCATGCCTTCCATCCACAATAATGTAGTGAGGAAGCTGATTTCACTCATACGTGGTCTCACGAGTCGTGGCACATTTGGATTGAAATAAAGCTGCACTATTATTGTGAACGAAAAGACTACCCTTCTATTTCCCTGTTTCACGAGTCGTGGCGGGCAATAGTTTGCGGTATGATTCGGTTGATGGTTCGGTCTAACACCAAGTAACGTGATTTACTTGGAGTCCTCGGAATCACGTCAAAAGGTGAGGCAAAAATATCTTGGGGATCTTGTAGGATGAGAATGGTATAGGATACCTCCCACAAAGTTATTTCCATGTGAATTGTAAAAGTAGGGCATGGAGAATTTCGCTTGTGGACCTCAAGCCCACTAGGAAAATGGTTTTCCCGAAACCCTATTTGAGAGTGATGGGCTTTCGCAGAAATAGTGGGAGGGTTAGTGACTGAAGTCCAAGTCCTTAACTTGAACCTAATATTATGATAATCTGCTTACTTTTATGTTTATTGTTAATTTCTAAAAATCCACTTAACTATACTTGAGGCTAATATTTAATGGAACAAACTTTTTGGAATGACTGAGAAATCTGAGGATGGTCCTCAATTTCGAGAACCAGACTTACGTTCTGGATAAGTCTCTACCTCAGATTTTGCCGGAAAGGTTTATGCCCGAAGAACGTTTGATGTTCGAAAAGGTTACTCAGTGGCATGAGAACAACCGGAAAGTACACAGTATCGTACTGGGCTCGATGAGTAACGAGATCCAGAAACAGTACGAAAGGTATGAGGACGTCTTTGATAATGCACCGCATGAAAATAACTTTATGCGGTACCGGAATGGCATATTAGATATGCCGTGACGAAGGCATTCTTCGACATGATAATGATTAAGGGATCGTCCATACGTGAGAATGGAGTGATGATGCTTTCCCTAATGGAGAAGCTCAAAGACCTCCAGGCTAATTTCAAAGAAAAAGAAACGTACGTTGACTTAATTCTATAATCACTATCTATCTCCCTTGATCAATTTACTATCAGCTATAACATGAATTGGCTTGAGGAAAGCTGTCATGAGTTGATTAATATATTGGTCAAGTACGAGGCAACGATTGAAAAATCTGCACCGACAGTACTAGTGGGAGAGGCTTCAACCTCTAAAGCGAAGGGCAAGGTTGCCGGACGCGAGAAAGAGAAGAAGGGTGAGATGTTTTCTACCACTGCTAACACTTCAAATATTCCTGTTACACCGCTAGGCGGGGGTAAAGGAAAGAGGAAGAGGTTCGTCAGTCAAGGATTCCGAATGATGTTTGCATTTAATTG